>OY776116.1:59757044-60957044 GCA_963675035.1 Allygus modestus
AATCTTTAAATATAATAACCATTTTCTTGAAAAATAATATATTAGCCTTATTTAATTTGCTTTATATGAGGAATTTAGGTAAGATTAATTATGATTCAATGGATTAGGTTGGTCTCATGAACACATGGCTTAAGCTTAATTTCAACAATGCCTACTCTCTTTATACATTTTTCTTATACTGTTTATGCTTTTAGATAAGGTTTTAGGTTAGGGTGGCTCTAGGCCGTGATACAGAAAAAACTATAAAAGGAAAGGGATGCCAGAGAACTGACCCATTGAAAAGAAGTGTGAAGAGTCAATAGGAAAGGACTAACAAACTTTTCCTCAACTGATTGAGAACGGGACAAGTTGTTGCGAAAATTATCAAGTTTCTGTGTGTATTTGTGTGACTTTTGCCAGTGAATTAGCTTTCCTGTTGACTCTTCACACTTCTTCTCAATGGGTAAGTTCCCTGGCATCCTTTTCCTTTCATAGTTATTTCTGTTTATGCTTTTATTAATTGAGTTCAGTCTTTTTAGAAAATACTAATACTGCTTTTCGAAAGATTTCAAATTAGTTTGTCAGCTACTGAAGATACTCAATCCAATTCAGAAACTGACGGTAGAATTAGTCCAAGAAACCTAGGTAGGCTACAATGAAATCAGAAGGAGATTACCAACTCAATTTCTTCTCTGAAACCATATCTTCTGCGCCTGTTATGCAAAAAGGGATAATGTTAACCCTTTGGGTCCCAAGTGCCGATCACATCGGCATTACAGTTTTATCTGAAAAAAAAACCTGAGTACCGATGTGATCGGCACGGCTGTTACGATCGAAAAGTCCCGGGTGCCGATGTCATTGGCACTATAAATGTTTGCGAAAAAACCCACGTGCCGATGTCGTCGGCATTTCGTAAATCTACTACTACGAAATTATTTATCAAGCTATTCCGCCGAAAGATATATCAAACGAGAGTAAATGAAATTGTCTAAACGAGTCATTTCGGCAACACACACAAAACGTACTTTATATAGTGCTTTAACCCTTTCAGTGCTATGGACCGATATATCGTCTTTTGAATCTGTTATCAATAAACACTGTTACTGCTTCATAAGCGATTGTACCATTAGGCGCTCAGTCTGCAGTCTGAGTCTGACATGTGGTGAAACCTGGTAGACACGAATTGAACTACCTCGTCCAGCGCCTAGTCACTATAATACCAACTGATCCACTGCAGCTGCTAGCCTGACCAGTGGCTGTGCGGTCTAAGGCGTTACCTTCCCGGCCGGGGGTAACACTTGGATCGAGGGTTCGAATCCCGTCACAGTCGGTGGTTTTTATGTGCAACTCATGGAGAGTTCACCTGTCTGTGGCAGAGTTAAAGGGGAGGGCGGACCTTAAGCAAACGGTGGACGGCTCGGGTCCAAGCTGACGGGATGGGTGGATTCTTTGTGAGTTGCACATCTGATCAGGTGTTTTGCTACTTTTTACCTATCCTTTACTGTGTGTGTCCAGCGGAAGCACGTTTTTATTAATTTTAACTGTTCAGGTGTTCAATATATTTAAAAAATCAACAAAACATCACGGATTCAACCACTCCTTTCAGAAGCTTAGCACTCAAAGGGTTAAAGAGTAAAAAGAAAGACAAAATTTGCGTGGCGTTGACCGGTCTGTACAGACATTCACTTTGAAGTACTAACCTTGTTTGTTGTTATCCGTGAGCTTGTTCAGTGAATATTGTTAGGTTTTTTATTATGAAATGAAGTAAAATGAGGAATTATATAAACTATTGTTGCTAAAAATGGATTGTGTACAGCATGTTTTTCAATTTGCACTGACATGGTCTTGAGTGTTAGAAGTTTTGTCTGAACATTTGACCTAGGACTAACCTGACTCCTCTGTCCTCTGTTGTTTTATTTATTTTATTTCTTGTTAGAAACTCTTATTACTCCAAACTAAGACTCTATTTCTTACTTTTCATTAACACTTTACCATTTGCATGGGCATGAACTTGTTTTTAGTATGAATAAATATTACCTATCTTACCATTTGAACTAGTGAACTATATCTTACCCCTAACCGATACATTTTTTATCTAACTTTAGGCAAAATGAAAGAAACGTGATGTCTGATAGCGACAGTGACAACCCTCTTTCTGTGCAGGAGAGGACTGAACGTAATGATATTGTAAGTTTAAGTCAACCCTGTTCTACGCCTAACTGTGAAGGTAATATTGATAATCCTGATGATCCCACAGGCCTACCTATTGATGAGCCAAGTACTTCTACAGGAAGGTCTGGTGTTGTATCGGGGACCCTAAACAATAGGCATAGGCCGACATGTAGAAAGAAACAGTACAGTAAAACTAGACGTAGGCCTACAACATGCCCAAATCCTAAAACAAAGACTAAAAAACAACCAGAAAGCCAAGAAAGTAGCGACTGGGAGGAGCTTGAATCTGACAATGACCCTGAATATGACCACAACTTTGGATTCTCAGAATTACCTGGTCCAAAAAATTTCCCGCCTAGAAATTCAAAGCCCATTGAATATTTTAACCTTTTTTACAGTGAATCTCCTCACTACCTTTGTCATTGAAACCAACAGATATGCTGGGCAGTTTTTCAGAAACAATCCTGTTGTAAGAAACCGGATGAAAGATTGGGTCCAGGTTACTTTAGGGGATAGAAAGCTTTTATAGCTATTGTGCTTAACATGGGCATTATTAGAAAACCCTCGATACATAGTTACTGGTACACTTCTTCCTCTCAAAAATGTGATTCGTTTGGTACAGTACTCAGCCCAAATCGGTTCCAAGCCATTTTGAAATTTTTCCATCTTACAGACTCAACCACCCTACCACCACTTGATTCCCCAAATTACAACCCCTGTGGACGATTTCAACCTCTGATAGATCATGCAAACCGCCTTTTTCATCATTACTACATACCTCACCAAAAGCTGTCTGTGGACGAGTCACTGGTCGGCACAAAAAAGCGAGTCCCTCTCACGCAGTATCATAAAAAAAAAAAACTACAGATGGGGAATAAAACTATGGGTCCTTTGTGATGCTATGACAAACTACTGTTTGAAATTTTACTGCTATAAAGGAGCAAAATATGAGGAAAACAGAGTAGAAATTCAGCCTCTGGGGCAAGGCTACTCAGTAGTAAAAAAATTGTTGGAGATGGGAAATTTCCTAAACAAAGGATACCATTTATACCTTGACAATTTTTTTACATCAAAGAAACTAGCTAGATTTTTTTATGAAAACATGAAATGGTTGACTGGCACAGTTCATATGGACAGAAAGGAGTACCAAAAAAGTTATTGGGCAAGTTCCCTGTAGGGAAAAGAATTTATGTTCAGAAAGGACCTTTTTTATTCATGGCTTTCCGTGAAAAGGCAACCAACAGAGCTCAATTTATTTTACCATCCTCCAATGCACGAGCCAAGAGTGTATGTTACACACTTAGAAGAGGAGGAAAACTGTTGTTCAAGTGCAAACCTCACATAGTATATGAGTATAATCATGGAATGGGAGGAATAGATGGGACTGACCAGATGCTCTACACCTACCTGGATGAGCGTAGGTGTATGAAGCACTTCAAAAAAGTAATTTTTAATATTTTTGGGAGAATGGTCTTGAATGCTTATGTTCTGTATAAGTTGAATACAGACAGACCCCTCTCCAGACTTCACTTCCAGGTATCTATAATTGAGGAGTTAGCTAAAGAAGGGCTTTTAGAAAAAGCTCCGGTTGCTGATAATAGAGGTGGCGGCAATGGTTTTTCACCCAACAGGAAATTTGGTTTAGAAAAACTAGAAGGTAATAAAGAAAGCAATTGTTGTGTGTGCAGTGGAAAAAATGACCCCATGGGTAAAAGAAGAAGGTCAAAAACAATTTGTGTCAATTGTAGGCTTGGATGTCACTTGGACTGTCTTCCTCGACACAAATGTAAGTAGATCAGCCGTTCCAGAAAAAATGTAAATAGTTTTAGCTGTAACAGTTTTATTTCAATTTTTTAACAGAAAAAATTATTACATTAGAAAGATGTGCATAAAATGAACTGCTTTCACATTCTTCTCAGTGTCTAAATTTGGTGAGAGACCTCATTTTTCCTTTTAATTTCTTGCATGATACCTTATTTCTAATTACTTTACATATGTAGGCCTATAAATGCATGTAGAAATGTAATTGTAGAAGTATTTCTGTAGTTGGTGGGAAATATTTAATAAAATGGTGTTTTATAATGACTTTTTGTGTTTTTTTTTAATATATGTTAATTTTGGAGAATAAGTGATGTTTTCTATTTTAATTAAAAAATACTTATTTATTATTATTTTTTGCTAAAAATTTCACATTATGTTCTTTATTTAGTGGTATTTAATTAAATAATTTACTTATAAGCAAAAAGACTCAACTAACATTGTTTTTTACGGCTATAACATATAAATTTAAGAAATATTTTTACCGTTTTTATATATATATTAAATATATATATATATATATATATATATATATATATTTATTCATATATTTTTGAAATTTTACTTAATATTGTTAAAGTAGATTTTATTAGCTAAAAACATTAAACAAAATATAACTCTAGCTGCTTTCTAAAGTGAGTTATGGATATTTATTTGATAATAGTACAAAACAGATGAAAATGGCTTGTGATTCTAGGGGATAGTGTGCATAGAGTAACTGGGTCATCTGGTGTCATAACACAAAAAGTGGTCTGGGTCACCTCTGATTAAAAATTAACACATTGCTTGGGACCCAAAGGGTTAAATGGTTTTTGTTCTTCTCCTATCCCTAATTAGATTGTTTTGTCTAACTTTACTTTCTAATTGGGATAAATATTAATATCCCCGTCGCAGCAAACCTGCATACTCAGCGAATTTCCAATGAATATATAACATAACACATTAAAACACTTAACAGGATTCATAAGAAATGTATTCACAAACAAGCGATATTTAAAATATTAATTATTCTCTATAAGAATAACATTGGGGATGAGTACGCAGGTTTGCTGCAACAAGGCACACAAAATAATGGGTTTTGATGCGAATATCAATAGAACTCATCTTAGTGAAGTCACATACCAAGTTTAATCCATATACATTCATAAATAAGCGATATATAACATTTTAAGTATTTTCCATAAGAATAACATGGGGACCAAGTACCTAGGTTTGCTGCTACAGGAACCATAGGCGAAAAATTGTTTTTTTGTGCAAACAACAATAAACCACAACCAGATCAAGCCATATACCAAATTTCGCCAGTTTATATTCATAAATAAGCGAGATATACAATTTTTCTTTTTCTCCATAAGAATAACATTAGACAACGTACTGTGTTTAGCACTTTCAATATCTCGGTAACAAATTGGCGTAGAGCAATGATCAAAATACCAAATTGTTTGTTTTTTTTAAGCTGAATTCAATGGTATAAATTAAAATTACATGTGAAAACCCCAAAAAACACATTTTTGGGGTACAAAACCCCCTTCGGATGGTGCGATTCATCTGGTTTTCGAACTCGTTCAAATAAATGGTACTTTCTTTACACATTTGTACCAAATTTCATTAAGATCGGACCTTTTTTACGAGAGTTATCGTGCTTACGGACACACATATATAAAAATTTGAACGAATGGTGTTTTTGGCATCTGGGGACCTCAAAATGAAAAGTTATCATGGTCTCGGGCTTAAGTCTTACCATGAGACCTACGGTAATAGCTTCTTCCCTATAGGGGAAATTCGCTAAAATTGGGAATGGCACTCACAAAAATAAGTCTTAACACTTAGGCAACCTCATGGTAAGAAGGAGGAATCATTCAATTGTCCACATGTGGTCCACTGCAACAATGCACTCAGGTCTTCTTAATCTTGATGTTCACTATTTCACTTTTTAATCACTCAGATAAAAATAGTACTGTATGAAATTATATTTATGCAAATTTGAATTCTGATATTTACTTATTTCATATACATATATATATATATATATATGTGTGTGTGTGTGTGTGTATTGGGCTCAAATTTCGTATCACGGAACAGTTCCGTGATGAGTACAATGCCACTGAAATTAATTATTTTGTCTTCGTTTACCACCTGAATATTCTTAAATATGAATAGAACAATGCATGAGACATAAATGAAAGTAATAACAAAGGTTCAGTGTAAAAAAAAACAATTAATTACATTTTATGGGCTTGTTCTTTTTGGCCATATTACGTTGTCATGGAAATATGAATACAGTTAGTTGTGTTATTACTAACATTAGTAAAGTTTTCGTTTATACTATTTCTAATGGTCTGTATTCTTGGATGCTTTAGAACAACACATAAATACTGTCTCTGTAAAAAAAACAAAAAACAGTCGATTGTTAGCGGGAAGTATTATTGAGGCGAAATATAATTCGCGGGCAATATTACAGCGTGCGGGAAAAAAACTATTTTATTATGAATTCAGTTTGTTTGTAAATAAATGTATGGAAATTAGAAAATATTAAATAAATACCCATTGTTGTAGGGCCTACAGAATCCAGCTAACAATAATTAAGGTTTTTCCCTTTCCCGCTAAAAAATGAGGTTTTTCAAATTTGTAGTGTTTTACAAAAACAACTGTAACATTTTTATTTATTTATATATTTTTATTTGTTTAGTATTTTTACGTAGGGAATTACATTCTGAATACATGATGGGGGTGATTAAAAATATATATTAGTTTTTTAGGCATACAAAATTGTCATGCTTTCAATATATATATATATATATATATATATATATATGTATGTGTGTTTTAGGCCAACAATATTTTTTATGTTTATGTTTTTTTATGTTATATGCAATGTCACATAAACATGACTATACATTCATTTTCATTTAGTTTTATAACTTCTTAATAATCCTTCTATAATTTGTTCCTTAAATGTTAATTGTGTAAAATAGGCTATACCTGAATACTTACTTTTCCTCAAAGGACCATTTAATTTTTAATAGGCCCATATCACCACCCCTCAAATCTGCCACTATCTCAAATAATACAATTTATAAATTTTAATCACCTACTCAAACATAATTTATTAGATTTAGTCATTTAATCAAATACCTAGATATAACACTAATGTAAAAGGTTGTCTCAGATAAATAATTTTATATATAATAATTTTCAAAATTGATCTCTATTAACATTTTATTCCAAAAACCAAAGTGCAGTGTACAACAGTGAAACGCTTCAAGAACATGTGGTCAGCATTGTTGAAGATCCATCACCAAGCCCAGAGACCTCTTCCTCCTTCTTCTGAATCCAACCATGGCAGTGAAAGCACCCCAGTAAGAGCATTGCTCATTATTTTCTCCCCTTCCCAATAAAAATCAGTATATTAGGTACCAAAAACCTAATTTTTAATAGGCCACTAGTGCTCAGTAGATTATTCATCCCTTTTTGCCACCTCAAGCTAAAATTTATTACTGAGTGAAGAATAATATAATAGTATCCAGTTGGTAAGAACTTTCCATAAACTTTCGGCCTTATAATTAAGAATTTCAAAGAAGAACTAAATTTATTGGACAACTTTTTTTAAAACAATTTCATCAAGATTAAATTTTAATATCATTATAAAAATCAATTTCAATAGAAGCAAGCTATTTATCATAGTAAGTCAAGAGTAATTTCCAAAGAACAATTTCTGTGCCTGGCCTAGATTACTAGACAATGAATCAAGTGGACTTTTAACCTAAATTAACTTCTTTCAGAGATCCATATTGGTAAAGTTTTATTCAGCACAAATCTTAAATAATTGGTATTCATTTTCATGTATTTTATTTTATCAAATGTTCGATAATCTTTGAGCCAGCTCGATCAACCACCCCTGAGATTTAAGAGAAGCTCATAGCCGCCATTTTAATTATATTCACTTTTAACATTTTAAATTTCCCACCTGCCTGTACTTCATTGTTAGCCCCCAAAACTTGTATCATCTGTTTTTTATGTAATTTTGAAATAAATATTGTTTGTGAGACAAACACCTTAACGTCTAGTAATTAATTATTCTTTAATAATAGAAATAGAAAAAGAAAGGGTATATTACATATATTTACATATACAAATTATTAAAGGCAATTTTATTTAAATTAAAAAAACATAACTTGATATCTTGTAACATAAAAATTAATTTGTTATGAATTTATAAAGAAAACACTGCATTTTGGCTAATTTTAATAAGATAACTAAGTGAGAGCAGGACACATATCTATTCATAGGATTAAACTGTGAATAGGCTACTTAAATATTATATGACTAGGCTGTTGAGAACACTTACATAAATGCTGAATCTCTCTCTCTCTATATACAGGCCTAATACAAACTAATGGGGGCAACTTTTATTTTATTTGGCACATCAATGGGAAGGTATTAATTGATATTTATGATGAAATGCTATATTTATTATTTATTTATATACAGAACTATGAACAAATTTATGAACCGTTAAATGCTTTGTTTCTACAGCGGTTCAAAATGGTGGCATCATTCGAAAATACCACCAAATCTGAGATCTGCAATGTTTTTGGTTTCTGAATGTGCAAAATGTCTGGCTTATTTAAATTTGTAGACAAACACACAAGCAAGTTTAAACGGTAATGGTGTATTGAATAAGTTGGAAAGGATTCATGTAATGTGCTAAAAGTGTGGCACCTGTTTTCCTAATTTTTCTTTAAAATAATTTGTAACAAGCGATGGCCTGCCACTCCGAATCTCGTTGTGCACGATCAAATTATTTCATTAAACTTGATACCTATACCATTTTCTTCCTAATGATTTGTTTATTGCAATTCCACAAAAAAACTTTAGTGTTTTGTGTCTACTTCAATAGACCAGACATTTTGAGCATTCAGTGCACAAACGTTCTCTACTTTCTGGATGACCCTTTAGGGCACTCCTAGGGTTAAAAAATAAAAACTCAAGATCATAAATCTAGCGAACAGTCTCTACCTTCAAAGTGTTTCCTGTACTCAAGGGGCACAATGTTCTTGCGTCTGAGATCTTTGTCACATCCACACACAACACATCGGTTCTCCTTGGGTCTGGTATAGTAGTTGTCAGGGTCGTTTGATCTTTTCGATGGTTCGAAGCGCAATCTCACTGTTTTTTGGTCAATAACGTCTACGAGCTGCTTTTCTATGTACCTAAATTATACTGAGAATAAATTTCTAAAGACAATTATTCAAATCTAACAAATTTAATACTCGTAAAACAACATGCAAAACTAAAATATAATAATCAATTTATAAAAAATAATACTGCGGTTTCTTGTAATAATTGTTACTTTTCCCTTATAACATAACACTTGATTAAAATTATATTTAAAACTCTTGAGTACAGTAGAGATTAAAGTGAAATGTTGTAGAGATAATTTTAATGCTCGATTGGGAGATGAATTCCTGAGAAGAATTATTATAGTTCTACTAAAAATCATTGAGCCAAAATAATTCAGACTTAGGTATAGGAATTTCAAACTTTGTTAGGCCTAATTTCATTTTTAAAATAAGGTAAATATATCAGGGCTGTTTTTCACTAAGAGCACATGGGATGAATACCCAAGACACAGGGAGGGGGCCCCTGGGAATACCTAAAAATATTAGATTAGATCGAAATACATCCTGCTACATTTTGAAAATTTGATACCTTCAGGCATTCAGTAAGTAACATTCTTACTAGAGTAAATATTATCAGGTAACGAGGCTGTTTAAAATAAAAGTAAAATCACTAAAAATATTGTTCTGCAAAATATATATAATTTGTATGTACAACTTATTAACTGACAAAATTTCAGTTTTACATTGTAAGAAGTATTTTTACTAAGTATCAAACTTGAAATCCTACCCGTGTTTAGGTAATGAAGATCTCACCCTATATTACAGAGTAAACTGAAAAAAAAAATTGAGAAAACACCTAAGTTTTATGGATTCACCTACGAGATGATAGAATTTTGATTGACTTCCCAAATGCTGAAAACTTTATTTTGTATTTATTCTGTAAATTTTCTATATTTAAACTTGTGGTAATCTACCTCAGAAGCAGAATTAAATACTATTGAAAAAGCTATTTGTATATTTATAGGATATACAATGCTAAACTCTAAAACGAGTTTGCACGCAGCACGCTGACGTGAGGGAGGTGAATTTCCACATAAAAAACTATAACTCAAAATCAGTTAAAACATATATTCATATTTTTATTCAAATCTGAAAACATTGATTTTTTGGCTGTTCTGATGCTCCTGGTTCTATTTACCTGCAATGCTGGGAATACAATTTTGCGCATTATAAGGTTAGAAGAAGGTCCAGTCTGGCTTTAAAGTAGGTGTGAGGTTGTTGGGGATGATAAAAATACACCAACAAATGAATAACAGGCTTTTCTAATGTAAAACCCCCATAAGACAACGTACTGTGTTTGGTCGATACACATTTTCTTTAATAACTCGGTAAATATTTATGCTATAATGACAAGAGAGAGCTTAAAAGTTTCGTCACACTAATGCACATCTTGTTACATGTATTAATTTCACATCCGGGGCTTTTCTGACCCTTTTAAGGCCTAAAAACTCAAAATTTGAAAGGTTAATCCCCAAAAAAGGGGTTTAGGGTTTTCCGATTGTTTTGCCCAACGAACTTGTCCAACTGATTATAGAAACGAACGTCCCTACCAAATTTGAAGTAAATCGGACAAAAAATGTGAGCGCAAGAGTGCATACTTAATTATAATTTTGAACGAACCCCCAAAACGTGTTCAGGAGGTCACGTTAGGAACTTCTATAGTAGTCCCGGGTTTAAGTTTCACCGTGCGGGTCATGCTAATAGTTCACTTTCCATAGGAAATTCACTACCGAGTTCGCACGCAGCACGCTGACGTGAGGGAAGTGAATTTCCACATAAAAAATTTTAAAACTAAAAATCAGTGTAAAAACATACATTTTACAATTTTTATTGAAATTTGAACACAATGATTTTTTGGCTGTTCTGATACTCCTGGTTTCATTTACTTGCAAAGCTGGGAATACAATTTTGCGCATTATAAGGTTAGGAGAAGGTCCAGACAGGCTTGAAAGTAGGCGTGAGGTTGCTGGGGATAATAAAAGTACTCTAACAAAGGAATAACAGGCTTTTCTAGTGTTAAACTCCCATAAGACAACGTACTGTGTTTAGCCGATACACATTTTCTTTAATAACTCGGTAAATATTTTTGCTAGAATGACGAAAGAGGGCTTAAAACTTTCGCCTTCCTAATTCCCATCTTTTTACATGCATTAATTTTAAGTCTGGGGCTTTTCTGACCCTTTTTGGGCCCAAAAACTCGAAATTTGAAACATTAATCCCCAAAAAATGGGTTTAGAGTTTTCCGATTGTTTTGCCCAACGAACTTGTCCAACAGATTATAGAAAGGAACGTCCCTACCAAATTTGAAGTAAATCGGACAAAAATGTGACCGCTAGAGTGCATACACACACATATATATATATATATATATATATATATATATATATGTCTATATATATAGATGTCTATATATATATATACATATATATATAAAAATTTTGAACGACCCCCCAAAACGTGTTCGGAGGGTCATGTTAGGACCTTCTATGGTGGTCCCGGGCTTAAGTTTCACCGTGCGGGTCATGCTAATAGTTCACTTTCCAAAGGAAATTCACTAATAAGGTTACTTTGAAGTCAAAATACTTCAATCATCAGGTTGAATTAAATTACAAAAGTTCACGTTTGTCTGAAAGTCAAAAGTTAAAATCTACATAAAACACACACTACATTACGAAGGAAAGATGATTTAAATAAAATGCACTGACGCCTACTGGCCGGTACGCGTCAGTGCAGATCAATTCAATGTTCTTTCGTTCGTATTGTAGTGTGTGTTTTGTGTAGATTTTAACTTTTGACGACAGACAAATGTGAACTTTTGTAATTGAATTCAACCTGACGATGGAAGTATTTTGACTTCCGAAACTGCGATCATCCATTTGGTTTGTTTTAAAGCTGAAGACGGAGGTAAATAAAGTAACCTTATATTATTGTTTATTAGCTTTGGAGGCTATTCAACCATGAATAAGCTAAACTCTACTTGAAACTTTTGAGAAATATCATAGATCTCACACACATCGACCACATACTTAAATACAAGGTGTTGTTTATTAAACTGTAGAATTGTTTTTTTGATCACAGGTTAATCAGCTGTGTTATCTGATATAATTTTTAAAATATCCTATACTCTAATATGGGTAAGGTTTGCTTGCTTGCTTGCGATCCTGATCTCAAAAATGGCACCAACGATTTACTTCAAATGTTGGAAATAACTAATTTCTGGGATAAAAATAAGTTCTAGACAGGTCTCATCCCCAGTAAAAATCAAATAATGTAAAAAAACTAAAAGTTAAAAAAATTAACATTGGCCTTATGGAGTTTCAAATCAAAAGAAAAGAATTGTAACAGCTGTTCATAATCAACCAGGGAACTGTCAAAGTAATACTCATATTGTTTATGAGTACCTGGGGGCCGAGCTTTGCTCGGGGGAAGGTCAGTCAGTTTGTTTAGATGACTTGGAGTAATATTTCACCACTTCCCCCTACTGATAATCAGATTTGTATAACTAATTTGCCTCTTTTCTGCAGTTTTAAGGTCACTCCAGTTGTTATTTATAGCTCAATGTCCCTTTGATTTATTTTACTACTCCACTCAAATATTTTAATCTCTGCTCTCAGGAAATCACATGTTAATAATCATAAACGAGTTCGCACGCAGCACGTGAGGGAAGTGAATTTCCACATAAAAAACTTTTAAAACTCAAAATCAGTGTAAAACATAGATTTATTCCAATTTTTATTGAAATCTGAAAACATTGATTTTTTGGCTGTTCTGTCTGATGCTCCATGTTTCATTTACCTGCAATGCTGGGAATACAATTTTGCGCATTATAAGGTTAGGATAAGGTCCAGTCAGGCTTTAAAGTAGGCGTGAGGTTGCTGGGGATGATGAAAGTATACCATCAAATGAATAACAGGCTTTTCTAATGTAAAATCCCCATAAGACAACGTACTCTGTTTGGTCAATACACATTTTCTTCTATAACTTGGTAAATAGTTATGCCAGAATGACAGGAGAGGGCTTAAAAGTTTTGCCTCACTAATTCCCATCTTTATACATGGATTAATTATACATCCGGGGCTTTTATGACCCTTTTTGGGCCCAAAAACTCAAAATTTGAAAGATTAATCCCCAAAAAAGGGGTTTAGAGTTTTCCGATTGTTTTGCCCAACGAACTTGTCCAACTGATTACAGAAAGGAATGTCCCTACCAAATTTGAAGTAGGTAAATCGGACAAAAAATGTGACCGCTAGAGTGCAAACACATATATATATATATATATATAAAACATTTTGAACGACCCCCCAAAACGTGTTCAGGGGGTCACGTTAAGAACTTCTATGGTGGTCCCGGGCTGAAGTTTCACCGTGCGGGTCATGCTAATAGTTTACTTTCCATAGGAAATTCACTAACAACATGAGTATTACTTTGACAGTTCTCTGGTTGATTATGAACAGCTGTTCAATTCTTTTGTTTTGATTTGAAACTCCATAAGCCCAATGTTAATTTTTTAACTTTTCATTTTAGTTTTTTTACATTATTTGAATTTTCCTGGGGATGAGGCCTGTCTAGAACTTATTTTTATCCCAGAAATTAGTTATTTCGATCATTTGAAGGAAATCGTTGGAGCCGTTTTTGAGATCCGTGTCGCAAGCAAGCAAACCTTACTCATATTAGAGTATAGGATTATTAACATGTGGTTTCCTGAGAGCTAAGATTAAAAGATTTGAGTGAAGAATACATATATAAAGTAGTAAAATAAATCAAAGGGATGTTGAGCTATAAATAACAACTGGAGGGACCTTAAAATGTAGAAAAGAGGCAAATGAGTTATACAAATCTGATTATCAGTAGGGGGAAGTGGTAAAATATTACTCTGAGTCATCTAAACAAACTGACTGGCCTTCCCCGAGCAAAGCTCGCCCCCCAGGTACTATACTCTAATACGAGTTATCTTTGTTTGTTTGTTTGTTTGCAAAATTTATCTCGAGATCCAGCGCAAGGATTTTGCTGGAAGTTTGGGTTTAGGGGCTTTTGAGTCTAAAAAAATCTATTGGTGAAAACCACTATCTCAGGAAAACTCGTATTTTTCTAAACAACTCATTTGAAAATTGAAAATTTTAACATTGGGCTTATGGAGTTTAAAATCATAACACCGGTTACTATGAATAACAAACACAAACCATTAAATCAGCTGTTTGATTTCATCTATAACTTAAAACATTGTAAACAGCTGTTTATCATTATGGAAATAAAAAACTACTTGAATGGCAACTCAAACTCTTTTTTCGATAGGCGAGTGAACAAAGCGAACGAGCTCATATTGAAAATGAACGAGTATTTGAAATAAAACAAATTCAATGCCTCTTCTGCGGAATCAAACACAGAGCATGGCTCGGTCCCCCGGTACTAATTTTTGAATTGAAATCAACTGAGCGAGCTCTTGTGCTTAACTGATTGTATGAAAGTAAACAGAAACATTTGCTTTACTGGCTTTTGAATAATTGAGTTATTATTTTGAAAGAACATCATTACCAGTCGGCCTTGGACTGGCTGATAGTACTGAGCACCTGGTTGTCAGGAGCCAGCAGGAAGATGTTGCTGTAATGCTCCTGGTGCAGCAGAGTGCTGTAGTGTTTCTTCGTCACCTGGTCGTGGCCGGGCTTGACACGGCGTGCGCTAACTGCCGCCCCTCCACTCCCACCCCCTCCCCTCGGTTTATCCTTGTAGTTGAGACCGACGAAGGGTGACCAAAGCTCCACACTGTATTGCCAGTAGTCCTTTCTGCTCCAGAAAAGCCTCTTCCATAAACTGTGATCCTTGTGTAGCTAGATAAAAAAATCCTTACATTAATGTTATTTTAGTTTTCCGGATTGATAACAAAAGTTGTGTCTGAGCAATGCAGACATGGAACTAACAATGATTTATAAACTGAACAGAGCTAATTAATTTTAAAATGTATTATGTTATGTTTGAACCTTTTGTTGTATTCCTAGTTTTAAGTATTTTTATACATGGCTCCTTTTTATGTATACACTGCATATAACTAAATAAAAACGATTTTTAATTGAATTGAATGTATGGTTTTTGGGTTTATGTGATTTCAAATGCTCTTGAGGATATTTTGGAAACTCATGAGGAAAGCCAATCATAAAAAATTCACCCTAAATCAATTAGCTTCTTCAAACTGTCCTCTGATAAAGTCAAGTGAACAGACTAGAACAGACAGTAATTTTATTTCCATACTCATCAATAACAGTTTGGCTCCTCATTAATAATAAATTTGTCAAACACACACAATCTTTCTTGATAACAATCCAAGACCTATCCTAGCCATGAAAACGATACTGATAACTAGATTTATAAAAACTGCTTATTATGGACTTTAAAAGTCCATTAAAAATAGTTGTCAGCAGTCAGATAAATAAATGTATATATTGCTACAGTCCTGCAAACTCACCCCTTTGTGGTTCAGCTCATTGAAGATGTCAACTGCAACGCGAGCGTCCGCGGAAGCGTACTGGATCTGCTGTGGAGTCAGAGCCTCCGCCTCCCAGTCACTGCACCTCACTCGCCAGTTCTTGTCCAGTTCCATTCCAAACAAGTCGTGGGCGAGACCAGCCAGCCCTTTAGGCTCCACGTCAACCTGTTAATGGTTCCTTTTATAGCAAGAAAGTGTGACACTATTTTTGGCAATAAATTATATTTTACTGTGTAGAAAGATGAGGCATTAAATAAGACAGTGGGTTAAGAAAAGCTAATAATAAAAATCATACAAGTTAAAGTTTGATTACTTAGGTGTGTTTTTCGAAATAGACGCTATCTGATACTTACAAATTAAAGTATAAATGTTACTAGCCTACTTTCTTAATACCAGTAATATCATGAGAAATGGGAGTTTTATACTTACAGGTTCTACCATTTATTTTTGTACATATACTTTTTCTGTTATATGTAAAGTTCGAAATAATCTTAATCGTACCAAAATATAAAACAATTTATATAAAGCTAGACGGGTTCACTGATTCATTGACATATATATTATGAGGCACTTCCCGTAATCGGACCCTCCTCGACTTCATACTGTACTTGAACAAAACTGTACTTGAACTCTTGACAAAAAACTGTCAGAAAAATAGCCAAAACTTAATATTTTTGAGTTTTGAAGGCAGGAAAATTTCCACTTTTCCAATTTTAACACTTTGAGCACGTTTTGTAAGAAAACTGTAAAAGAGATGGCAAAAAAGGTTCAGTTTAGCCGCAATCCACCCAAGGAGTAATTTTAACTGTTTTGGCCTATTTAAATATGTATAAAGTTTTGGATGTTTAAAAAGCATAATACCGGTACTTTTGATGGATAACACAAGATTATAACAGCTGATTCAGATAAAGCACATTGTTTTAGTTTTTCTTTGGTTAAAAAAATACAATAGTTGAGTTTTATCATTGATTTTGAATACAGTATAGATGAACTGAGCTTATGGCTCATCTGTAACCCGAAAAATACACCATGAAACTAGTGCTACACCATCTCAAGAAAATGCGCTGGCAACCAGGGTTTCAATTTGCGGGATTTTTAACCCCTTTCCAGGATTTTCGAAACTTTTGCGGGATTAAAACGGGATGCGGGCTAAAAACATCAATATTACTGATATCACTGATCATAATGTGAAGATTGACCTGTTTGAGATATAAATGTTTAATGTCAGGTTGTTTACATGGTGTTAATTATTGTTATTTACTAACATTTATAAATTACGGTATATTAATAGTTATATATTTGTTTTATCAAAACCCTTTCTTTTTTTTGCTCAGCCTAGTTGGTTGCCTAGTTATTATTTTTCCCGTAACATAACAATATTTGCAGGTTAAGAAGAACATTATCGTTTTATAAAATCATATACAACTATAAAATGTAAAGTTTTTAAATCTTTAAAACAAAAAGGCTTTAAAAACAGCGAACATCACAAACACACGGTTAGGCCAAACACATGCGACCAAACTGCCGTGTTTTTGTCGCTCGTAGAATGGGCCTTAGGCTTATAAGTGCCTCATTGGTGTGAGTGTGCGATGCGACATCGTGACAGTGTAGAATGAATGAGAAAACGTCGTCGCCGTTTTAATTTGTTGTTGAGAATAGTTTGGACACTGTTTTCGTTGCCGGCAGAAGCGACATCGCAAGTATTACCGACAGAATTTTTGTCGCCCAGCTAGAACGGATCCTTAGGAGCAGAGTAGAATGAAGCAGAAATACTTAGTTTAGCCACAAAAAAAGAACAAATTCTTTCTCTAAATTCTCTTTTTCTCTGAAATAAATCATTCTTTCTTCTCTGTGGTTTAACTAAAATGTAATTAGTTTGAAAATCCCTCATCTCAATTAATTTCGGTTAGTATAGTTTCCTCAAGTTCTATTTTAAGAATATAAACAAACAGAAGAGTTGGTAAAAGTAAATAGAAAACTATTTGATTCTGCAAGGGGGAAACATATTAATGCTCTCAGATCAAAAGCAGGATGAAAAGGGATTTTGAAGATTTAACAGGATAAAACGGGATTTATTTTATCTGAAGAACGGGATTGTTATATTTGTTTTGGCCAGCAGCTGACAGAGTGGGCTGATTAGTGGACCAGCTGATCCGTTTTTCTGGCTTCAAAAATTAACCAGTTTTGGGATATATATTCTGCATTTAAAATCAATGGTTTTATCTAAACTTATGTTAACTGAGGAATGCAAGTGAGTGAAGCGAATAGTACGAAGGAAGTATAGTCGATAAGCCTAGTACATATTAAGTTAAATGCAGTAAGTGCCATAAAGATTATATAGGAGTAACCGAAAACACATTAAGAACAAGAGTAACAGGCCACAGCTATGCCTTTAATCATGGAAGATGGAACAGCCACTGGTCATACACGCCGATTATCACAAATAATATTTTGAAGAACTGTATACAATAGCACCAATTTGGCAATTAAGTAAAGACTCCTCGACATACATAACAGTTGAGATAGATGGTACAGGCTCACCAAATGATTTTGAAATCTAAGTTTCTCCATGGACTGAATTTGAGATGGATTGAGCCACAGTGTTTATTTAGTGCCCAACTGATCTTTGTTTATATTTATATTTTTGTTCTTCAATTTTATTAGAATCATAGTTTTCGTTAAACTGAACTTACATACAAGAAGGTAAATATACAATAAATATGGTACAAGACACTAGGCGCCAGATTTGTATATTTACTGTCTTGTACAGTGGCGGATTTAGGGGGGAGCTGTAGGGGCTGTAGCCCAGGGCGGCAATTTTTTTAGGGGCAGCAAATTTACTGAAAAATTAATAAGTTGTTTACGAAAGAAAGATTGAAACGGGGAACATTTTGACGAAAGCGGATGACAATGACGGTGTGCAGCCCTTTTAAAGGTAAAGATAGTAATCAGAGACTCGCAGTCCCTCACACTGCAGTTCCTCAAAACAGTCATAATGCAATTGTCATTCATCCGTACTAGCGACAAGAAGATTACGCTACAGAGAAAGGGCGGCATGCCACGAACTACAGTTAATTCAACTTCTCCCCTCCGCTCATCAGGCACTGCGCCACTATGACTATGTCCAACTCACGCACTTCCAAGTTTACCTGTACATTTGCATAGCATTAAAATTATTTTTTACACAATATGACTAAGGCAATATGACTAAGGCAATATGACTAATGACTAAGGCACACGGCTGAGAAATGTTGCAACAATCAAGTTTGAGATGACAAAAACAAAATTTAGGCTATAAAGATATTGTCGATTCATTTCCAACTCAAGGTAACAAAGAAAGTTATTTCAGCCAACGTATATTTAGGATCAAAGGCTACCACACATAATCGTTCATTTTGGAGTATATTTTTTTAACAAAACATCTGACCAAAAATAAATAAAGACTAACATAATTTGTGAAGAGAGGATTTGATTGGTTGTTGCCATGGGAGCATAGTTGATAGAGGGTCAAAATGGTGGTCAACATGTAGGCTGCAGTTTTTTACTCCAGAGGAGACCACTATATATACAGGGTGAATCTCGTAAGTTGTCCAGTATTGATTTCAGACAAACCGTTGGTCCTACGATGATGAAATAAAATTATTTCCCACTAAACCAACCCCAAGGAATAACGTAAAAATATTTTTAACGATTTTTAAATACAGGGTGTACCAGAAACTGAGGGTCACTAGTCCGAATCTACGAAATATCAAATACAAACGTATATCATGTTATACATCAAATTAAAGCTCTTTTCAATCCAAACCATTTGGCGGAATCGGAATTTGATTATTATTGATTCATTTCAAAATGGCGGCTGTTTTTGTGAAAAAATTAGTATTTTTTTGAATACCCTGTATTTTTCTTAAAAATGCAGATATCTTGATTCTGATTCAAATATCGCATTCCTTATGAGCTAAGCTTTATTTTGATATGCAACACTTCAATATTATCTCAAAAACAAAAAGTTTCAAAAATATCAGTTTTTGAAAATATGTACATAGCCAAAACTCAAAGATTTCAAATAGCACCATATGTCAAATAGCATATCATTTTAAAGGTATTGAAATTCTAAGAAACTTTCAAATTTAAACCTTATGCGTATCTATTTTGGTTTTCGAGTTATCAACAAAAAACATGTTTTTCCACATTAAAACGCATGTTATTTGTTAAACATGGTGGTAAAGGCTGGACCATAGTTCTTACCACCATGTTTAACAAATAACATGCGTTTTAATGTGGAAAAACATGTTTTTTGTTGATAACTCGAAAACCAAAATAGATACGCATAAGGTTTAAATTTGAAAGTTTCTTAGAATTACAATACCTTTAAAATGATATGCTATTTGACATATGGTGCTATTTGAAATCTTTGAGTTTTGGCTATGTACATATTTTCAAAAACTGATATTTTTGAAACTTTTTGTTTTTGAGATAATATTGAAGTGTTGCATATCAAAATAAAGCTTAGCTCATAAGGAATGCGATATTTGAATCAGAATCAAGATATCTGCATTTTTAAGAAAAATACAGGGTATTCAAAAAAATACTAATTTTTTCACAAAAACAGCCGCCATTTTGAAATGAATCAATAATAATCAAATTCCGATTCCGCCAAATGGTTTGGATTGAAAAGAGCTTTAATTTGATGTATAACATGATATACGTTTGTATTTGATATTTCGTAGATTCGGACTAGTGACCCTCAGTTTCTGGTACACCCTGTATTTAAAAATCGTTAAAAATATTTTTACGTTATTCCTTGGGGTTGGTTTAGTGGGAAATAATTTTATTTCATCATCGTAGGACCAACGGTTTGTCTGAAATCAATACTGGACAACTTACGAGATTCACCCTGTATATATGTTTTGGGTGGGACGGTGTCAAAATCTCCATTTCATTACATGAAAAACTGTGACATTCGAAATCTTTAAATTGACATCTCGTCACATTTTAGGTGAATCATAATGTTAAACTTAATTTTATAATCTTGAGACATATTTTAGATGTAATGTTCATCTCGAAGCAAAGTTATGTTTTGAGTTAAATGAAAAAACCGTTGTGATACGGCTTTGGAAATAGTGTTGAAAACAAGCCGCCTTGCACGTCGTATGACACCGCCCCACCAACAAGTTGACACCACAACAGGACAAAATACCAAATATGACAGCACAGTTTTTGAAGGTTATTTGTCAGAGAGTAGTGACTCCTGTAGGTATTACATTTTAATGCATTGGATCTACATCATGGAGGTAAAACTAGAAAAAGTGTTTGAAAATGTGTAGAGTTTTATGAAGATTAGGCCTACATCAATTAATTTTATATTTTGATCCTCTAAAACATATACAAAATTCTTAAATTACAAAATGACTGAAAAACTATATTAAAAACCACTAATTCAGGATTAAAATAGTCAGAATTTTGAGGCTAATGGTCCGAATTACGAATTTTAAGGTTACAGTGTCATCATATATTATTTATAGGTTATTTATTATTATTAACAGTAGTCAATGCGTTGGTGTAAAAATTAATGTTTGCTGAAGTATAAGGAGGGATTTCCTTTGCTGAAGGATTTTCTTGTTATTAAAAGTATCACTGCTTCACTCCTTTTAACACCAACATCTAAGGTTGATTGTCATTGAGTATATTGAATATTGAACTGAGTTTATGTGAATCAAGTCAATTATACTGTATATTATTTTACTGTTTTTTCAACTAGGAAATAACAGACATTTCTTAAACTTATTCATTCAGTATTTTCATATGTTCTTTACATACTGTCACAAAATAACCAAACATGATATATAACACATGGGTAAACCTGGGTGGCCAAAAGGACAAAGATTATGGGGGGGGGCAGATTTCCTAATAGCCCTTAGGCAGCAATTGCTTAAATCCGTGTAGTATAAATTGTATAAGAATAAAGAAAGAAAAACCTGAACATAGGCTTTAATTCACAGAACTAGTGTCAAGTAATATAAAAATACAGAATGTAAACAAGTTGGTAAACAACAAAGTATTTAACATATGATTATAAAGATAGTAAATATCATAACATTCTCCCCTCCCTTAAGACTGGATATAGTCCTTCAAATAAACAGGGGGCCTCCGTGGTCTTTCACTCTTCCTGAGGGTGTTTTCTGGATTTTGGTTTAGGTTCTTCGTGTTGCTATCTGCTTGTGTACTTACAGAGGGTTGAGGTCAGTCAGAGACATCAGCACTTGAATCTGGCTCCTCGCATAAAGACCCAGAAGGATTGCACATCTCACTGTCTTCCGAGTTCTGATATTTTTCACCGTAGGGAGCAAGATGTCGGGTTGAGACTGTAGTTTCTCGCCCATCAGGATAACGAATGTAAGCGTATTCTGAATTGCCTTCTAAGAGTGTTACCTCCTCTACCAAAGGGTCAAATTTAGATCGGCGGTCAAATCGATGAAGGAGAACAGTACCGTGATTTAAAAGCCAGGATGGAGTTGAAAAACCATTTGATGAACGCCTAGGAAAAGCAAACATTCGCTCATGCGGGGTAGCATTCGTTGCAGTGCACAACAGGGATCGCATAGCGTGGAGAGCATCTGGCAGAACATCTTCCCAACGAGTAATAGGTAGTCCACAATCTTTAAAGGCAAGTTGGATAGTCTTCCATACAGTACCATTGAAACGTTCGACCTGTCCATTTCCCCGAGGATTATAAGGAGTTGTCCTACTCGTTACCACACCAAAGCCTGAGAGCCATGTTCTTAGTTCTTGAGACATAAATCCCGAGCCGCGGTCTGAATGTATGAATGAAGGAGCACCAAAAACTCCAAACAACTGTTTTAGTGATGAAATTACAGATGAAGCAGAAGTATCCCGACAAGGGAAAACAAATGGAAAACGTGAATACTCGTCGATCACAGTAAGGATGTACTTATTTCGAGAACTAGAGGGAAGTGGTCCCTTAAAATCTATATCGAGCCGCTCAAAAGGAGCTGAGGCTTTAATGAGAGTACCCTGATGTTTGTAGAAGTTGGGTTTTACTTCAGCGCAGGTGCGGCATGCTGATGTGATTCGTCGCACGTCTTCCATGGAATAAGGGAGGTTCTTGCAACGGATCCAGTGGTAGAGTCTTGAGACACCTGGATGGCACAGTGATTTATGGAGAGAAATCAAGTTAGCCTCAGTGGAAGTCACACTAGAGGATACAGAACTGACTCTTGAAAGTGCATCTGCTGCGTGATTGTCTCTTTCTGGACGATACACAATGTCATAAGAATAGCAAGAGAGATCTAATCTCCACCTTATGATCTTCTCGTTCTTGATTTTGCTCCCATGCTTCATGTCAAACATAAATGCTACAGAGCGTTGGTCAGTAATGAGGCGGAAATGTCTACCTAAGAGAAAATGTTTCCAATACCGAACAGCCTCAACAATGGCATATGCTTCTTTCTCGACAGACGAATGACGTTTCTCCGAGTCTGACAAAGTTCGAGAGAAGAATGCTACAGGACGATTTTGCTGGCTTAGAGTGGCAGCTATAGTGGTATCTGAAGCGTCGGTCTCCACGCAAAATGGAACGTCATGATCAATGCAAGCTACAGATGCGTCCTCGATATCTTTTTTAAGCTTTTGGAAAGCTAAAAGAGCCTCGTCAGAGAGTGGAAAAGTACACTGTGTTAGGTGTTTAATCTTTTCAGAAAAGCAGGGTATGAACTTAGAATAGTGAGAAAACATTCCCAATGCCCTCCTTAAGGAAGCCGTATCAGTAGGTGGTGGGAACTCCTTTAGTGGTTTGAATCGTTTTGGATCAGGTCTGATAACTCCATCGCTGATTGAGTGACCTAGAAGGGTGATATTGCGTAGAGAAAATGAGCTTTTCTCATGATTGATTGTTAAGTTGTATTTTGAAGCTGCTTGCATGAGATTCTTGAGATTTTCATCGTGTTCAGCTTGAGTGTGACCGCAGATAGTGATGTCATCGAGATAAGCAAAGGTATCCTTCAACTTTTCTTCGCGTATTACCTGGTCCATAGTCCGTTGGAAAGCTGCTCCACCGTTTGTTGTACCGAAAGGGATTCTTGTAAACTGGTAGAGTTCTCCAGCAGCCTCGAAAGCAGTATACGGGCGGTCTTTCTCTGGGATAGGGACCTGATGGTAGGCACTCTGAAGATCAATAGTGCTGAAAACCTTGTAACTAGCTACTTTAGAGACTGTTTCGTTTATAGAAGGAATTGGGTAGGCATCCAACTCGGTGTATTGATTTATGGTTCGAGAATAATCTATGCCTTTTGTGAGTTTGAGATGATGTCACCAGGACTTGTGCCCGCCATGGCGAATTGCTCTTCTCAATAAAACCATCATTTAAGAGCTTATTTATTTCAGCTTCTATAAACTGAGAATCATTGAGCGAATGGCGAACAGATTTAACGGCTACTGGTTTACAGTTTGGAGACAGATTAGTGAACAAATTAGCAGGTCTAACGTTGGCAGTACTGAAGGCACATACGAGTAAAGGAGACTTACCCCCACCAAACTCAAAGTGAACTGATGAGTGAAGTTGTAGTAAATCACGACCTATAATAACCTCAGAGCAAAGGTTAGGCATTACAGAGAGTTTAGTGTATGGGTATTTATGGCCAAGCATCTCCAGATTTGCTTTGCATGTGCCTTTGATTGTTACCTTATGAATATTAGAGGCTAGACCTACCTGATCATTTGCTTTAAGGATTTTCAATTTTAGCTGGTGAGCTATTTTCTCATCAATCAAACTGATGTCACTACCCGAATCTAGCATCCCACAAAGTTGATAACCATTGACAGTGACAGTTGCTTTTACTTTTGACTGATGTGAGACAGGACAAGAAATTACAGAAGCAAAATCTTGAACAGTTGCTGTGTGTTTCTTAGGTTGAGACCGACAAACTTTTTGAAAGTGGCCGGTTTTCCCGCATCTGTTACACTCTTTGTCTTTTGCCAGACAATTTGCACGAGAATGCCTAGCTCCCCCACAAAAATAGCATTTGGCACGTAGAGCTCCTACTTCAGAATCTTGTTGACTGCTAATGACTTTGTTAGTAACATGGCTATCGGTTGGTAAGTTATCAACACTATTTATTGCATGACTGGGCGACTCATACTGCAGGGAATGAAGCTGGGCTAATTCTAAAGAACGAGCTTGTCTGTGAGCATCGATCAAAGTAAGAGTTTCATTCTCAAGCAGGCGTTGGCGTATTATTGGATTTAGTAATCCCCTAATAAACGAATCACGGATACAATCGTCACGGTTGGTTTCTGCTGTTACAGCCTTGAATTGACAGTCTCGACTAAGGAGTCTTAAGGACTCTAGGTACCGTACCTGTCTATTGACTCATTAGGTTGTTAACGGTGAGTAAAAAGTTTATGTCTGGCAAAGACCTCGTTCACAGGTTTGACAAATATATTCCTGAGTACACTAACTGCCTCATTATATGTATTGCATTGACTTACATACTCGTAAATGCTAGGTGAGATGTAGTTGATGAGAAGACAAAGTTTCTGTTCCTCGTTTGCTGATGTACTTCTTACAAAATTCTGGAATCTGTGTTGCCAATGGTTCCAGTGTGTTGCTGCATTACTGGAATCAGGATCTAACTCGAGTGTTTTCGGGCAGAGAAGGCGATCCATGGATTTAACTTATGTGAATTAAATTGTAGTATAAATTGTATAAGAATAAAGAAAGATAAACCTGAACATAGGCTTTAATTCACAGAACTAGTGTCAAGTAATATAAAAATACAGAATGTAAACAAGTTGGTAAACGTTGGTAAACAACAAAGTATTTAACATATGATTATAAAGATAGTAAATATAACAATCCGCCACTGGTCTAGTATGTAAGTACAGTACAAGTGTAAATTTATTCTGTAGTGTTGTGGGACATATTTTTGATACTGTTAATTGTAACAATACGTATGAAGAAATTATTTATTTGATAAACCTGAAGAAGCAAAATGCGAAATAAAGAATAATGTATTGATTTGTCCAGTTCTTTGAACAATGTAAACTCACCATCAAATAAGGAATTTCAAAAATTTTAACAGTACTATCAATTTAGTAGCCTCTACTTTTAATACATCTCATGAATATTGAAGTCTTTTGGTGCCATTAAATTAAAAGTCCTGCGCCTGGGACTGAAAGTGGTGGCAGCGTGTACAGCTTATGATAAACACTAAAATGAAAAAGCAATTCCACTTGGTTGAAGATGAAACATAGAAATGGGGCAAATATACATAACCTATAGTGTGTTCATGTATGGAATATAATGTAGAGGAATTAGTGACAAAGTATAGTTTAGCACAGCAATTACCTGAGCTGCTAAATGCCGCAAGTCTAAACAACCTGCACATCTAACTCCGTAGTCAGCAAACAGATATCTCGCATCTGCAACCACCGCTACTCCCACCTTCAGGATGTCTTTATCCTCTAATAATTCCTAAACAACATAAAATCATCTAATTAAAAGAAAATAAATTAAATTTATGAAAACTATTCTACTAAAACAAAAATAAGCAGACAAAACTAAGAAATAAAGTACACTCAATTAATTGAAATGGAACTATTAAACTAATTTGTGGTGAGTCACTGAATAAACACCACTGAATAGATTTAATCTGGAGCTATTGATGTTTTGGTTTCATAATTGAGGAAGAAAAGAGTCTTTGTGATTTGCTATAAAACAAAGAAGAAATGGGATTAATTTTGAAGACTGAACAGGGAAAGTGTGTTTTGAAGTAAACAAATGACTTATAGTGATGTAATGAGACAAACGGATTTAAATAAACAGGAAGCAAATTGTTTACAAATGAAAAACACTACATCAAATTAGTAAAGACATCTTTAATTTACTATGAAGGGTGATAACTGTGAAGTATTTTTAGCACAATAAATCAAAATAATTGCTGCATTGAAAACGATATGATCACCTAGGTGAAACAAGAAACTCAATCAAATAATTTCTGTTAAAATACCATAGCTAGGGTAAATGCATGTTTTACCAACCGCAAGATCTGTTGGAATAGTTTTAAAAGAGGAAAGTCGAAAAAGAGAACAAAATCCATCTGGAGCTGCAAGCTGTAGCAGTGCCACTGAGTGTCTTCTTCCGCCAGTCGACACCCATTCACAATCCAGCCCCAATAACTGCATCTGTTCCTCATTCAGTTTTCTGGAAAAAAAGGTTGAGGTGAGAAACCTGCCTGATTGTGAAATTTTACTGACTGTGTTAGGCTACATGATTCTGTATCCAACAGTGAGATAATTAAGGACTGTTGTAAAAGTTTTAGTTTCAGTTACCTTCAGATTTTCAGACATATTCCAAAGACATAATTTGAGTAGGCCTAAATAAAATCAACGGTGTCAGAAAACTGACAAATACTTTCTTCCGCTGAAATTCTCAAGTAATAAGCCGGCCTACATATTTCAATAATACAATAATACATTTATAGTTTGCACATTATAAACAAAGATCCAAGACCGTCTGCTTGGCTGGCACTCACCGAGTTATAATTTAAACTCTTAAAACAATCAAAATCAGTTAAAAAAGGATAAAACGAAAATGCAATAGTACATAGAGGATGTGATTCCTTAACCAAAACATAACAAAGCAGAAAAAAGTGTGTCATTTGAACGTTAAAACAGTTTTTAGCGAATTTCCCCTATAGGAAAGAAGCTATTACCGTAGTCGGGATGGTAAAACCTAGGCCCGGGACCATGATCACTTTTCTTTTTGAGGTTCCCAGATGCCAAAAACACCATTCGTTCAATCTTGGAATACAAGCATCCAGTTAAGAAATAAGGTAAATGAGCTTTACAAACAAAGTGTTATGCATCACAGCAAAGAAGTTTCAAACTACCAACACCTAATTTTATCTTACTTTCCTGACTTGGCCTTCTTTTATCAATCAAATTACAGATAAAGCCATGTGTTTTATTAGTTGTAAATCTAAAGAGCACTAAACAAAATTTGAGAAAATCTATTATGAGAAATATCATACCAATTTTAAGCAAGGAGACCCACCACAACTTGTAAACCCACATTCGAATGTAAATAGAGAAAGTTAAAACATCAATCGTATTCCTCAACCTAGCAATAGTACTGCTAACAGTGATGCATTTCAATCCTCACAACTCGATTCGAGATGTTTAAACCAAAATTCAGATCTACAGAACATTTTTCAGTTGATCAAACAACCCCCTCCTCCACCGCCTCCTATAGTTTCGTCTTTATTTACGGAATCTGAACCACTAGAGGTACCTATAAATGATACTGAATCAGATCATTATAATAACAAGCCTAGTGAGAAAAACAATATCATGAACTTGTCGAATTACGATTTAAAAAATAATGAGAAAGAGTTGCTAGCCAAAGGTTTAAATTTCTCGCCAACTCCGAGGTTTTATCACGCACAATTGATAAGTGACACCCTCGACTTTACTAATAAATTATGTACCAACTATTTCTTTGAGACTAATAAAATATAAATATCCCAAACTCAAGATAAACTGCCAATTGAGAGGTTCTACAGTAAATTTAAAGAAAAGACTGAACTGAACGTTCCCTCTCTGAACCCTGATCACCCAATTAAACAGTTCATACATGTTCTTTTATCAAATCTTGCTAGTCCAGACTTTCCTGACGATTTACCAACAAAAACTAATTTATCTAAATGTGAGTTTCAGGCAATCACATCTTTAAAAAATAACAATAATATAATTGTTTTACCAGCCGATAAAGGGGATTTAACTGTAGTAATGAACATAACAGACTACATTTCGGACCCATGAAACGAAGATTTTTAATACATACAGATTGCTAGAAAATGATATGATGATTGAATTTAATGAAAACATAACAAGGATTTTGAAAAATAATGCTGAGAAAGAACTGATAGACGCGAAAATACTGAAGACTTTGATTAACTCAAACCCAGTATTCCCAATATTCTATCTACTTCCAAAAGTTCACAAAGGAGTGTTTCCACCATCAGGTAGGCCTATTGTTGCTTCAATATCGTCCCCAACAGAAAGAATATCAGCCTTCGTCGACTGCCATTTACAAAGCTTTGTCACAGAACTACCGTCATATGTTAAAAATAGTGAAGATGTTATAAACAAGTTGAAGAATGTTCCCCAATCTTTACCTAATGACACATTATTAGTAACCATTGACGCTCAGTCTCTGTACACAAATACTGAACACCAGCCAGGAATGGAAGCAGTCAAAGAATACGTTGAGAGCAGGCCTCAACCATCAATACCAAGTACCATATTTTTGATGACGCTAATCAATTTCATCCTTATTTGCAATTGTTTTAGATTCATGGATAACTTTTATTTACAAGAAAGAGGAACAGCAATGGGTACACGGATGGCCCCTTCTTATGCCAACCTTTTTATGGCCAAGTTTGAACTCATTCATTCTTAAATTCCCAAATAAACTTACTTCTATTATAGATTCGATATATCGATGATATATTTATGATCTGGACACATGGCAAAAAGAATCTTGACGATTTTTTAAATTCACTTAATGGCTTCGATGAATCTCTTAATTTTAGATGGAATATGTCAGACAACATCGTAACCTTCTTAGATATAGATATAGCCTATATCTAAAAAATGGTTGTTTCCAACACAAAATTAACGTAAAGCTTACTAATACATTTTAATATCTCCATTATACAAGTTGTCATCCAGAATATATAAAGAAATCTATTCCAAAAAGCCTAATTACAAGAGCTTCAAAACTTTGAAGTGAAAGTATGTGCCTAAAAGAGTATACGAACGATTTGTTCCAAGCTTTCCTGAAAAGAGGGTATCCTAAAAAGCTACTGTCAGAAAAACTTCAAATAAATAACAGGAGCCATCAAAATACGCAAGACAAATTTATCAATAACTGTCCAAAGCTAATCACCCAATACCATTCTGGGCTACATAAATTAAATAGCATACTTCGCGTAGCTTTTAGCGAATTTCCCCTATAGGGAAGAAGCTATTACCGTAGTCGGCATGGTAAGACCTAGGCCCGGGACCATGATGACTTTTCGTTTTGAGGTCCCCAGACCCCAAAAACACCATTCGTTCGAAACTGAATATATATGTGTCCGTGAGCACGATAACTCTCGTAAAAGTGATCCGATTTTAATGAAATTTGTTATAAACGTGCAAAGCAACATTTATAACTTAACGTTCGAAAACCAGCCAGA
The DNA here is from genome assembly GCA_963675035.1 of Allygus modestus. Lineage (NCBI taxonomy): Eukaryota > Metazoa > Arthropoda > Insecta > Hemiptera > Cicadellidae > Allygus > Allygus modestus. The sequence continues at coordinate 59,786,933 of OY776116.1, forward strand.
TCGCTCTATCCGAAAGGGTATTTTGGGGGGGTTTTGTACCCCAAAAATGTTTTTTTTGAATTTTGTACATATAATTTTTGAAAAAGTCGAACATTGGTTTTTACTATTGCATTCAGCTTAAAAAACACACAATTTGGTATTTTGATAATTCCTCTACGCCAACTGGTTACCGAGATATTGAAAGTGATAAACACAGTAGTTGTCTAATGTTATTCTTATGGAAGAAAGGAGCAATTTTATATCTCGCTTATTTATGAACGTATATAAAGTTTGATATAAGGCTTCATCTGGTTGTGGTCTATTAATATTTGCTCAAAAAAACAATTTTTTGCAAAAGGCTCCTGTAGCAGCAAACCTGCGTACTCAGCCCCCATGTTATTCTTATGGAGAATAATTAAATGCTATGTCTCCCTTAATTATGAACATAAATTAATTAATGAAAAACTGGTATACGACTTCACCTAGTTGAGTTGCAGGTTTGCTGCGACAGGGGTATTAAAATCATTCAAAACTCCCCTAGTACTGAGAGCATAATACAAACCATTCCTTGAGTCGTTTTCAAAAGACCACCGACTCTTAAGGATATTCTCTCAAAACCTAAGCTTCACAAAACAATAAGTATAGAAACATTCACCGGTGCTCATCCTTCCATGAAAGCACGATGCATGGTATGTAACCAATTAGAAGAAAGTAAAGATATTAAGAGTGGCAAGACGTCAAGAACATACCCAATAAAAGGAAATTTATCTCGCGACACAAAAATGTAGTGTATTAAATTAGTCGTCAAAAATGTACAAAAGAATGCATAGGTTCGACAACTAATAATGTAAGAATCAGATTAACAGGCCATCGCTACGACTATAAATACAAGGATACGACAAAACCATTAGTCAAGCATGCCACTGAACATAATGACAGCTTTGAAAAACTATATAAAGTCAAACCAATTAGACAATTACAAAACAAATCAAACATTTCAAAACTAAGAGATATAGAACAAGCCTACCAAATATTAACAAAATCGAAGTATCCACAAGGTCTTAATTTGAGATAGAATCATATAAATTCTTCTAAATTTGCACAAAATCTGTACTAAAGTGTTTCTTATCTAATGAGTTACTTTTAACAATTTTTTTATCAATTGCTTTATTTACATTGAGGAAATGTCAATTTTATTAAGTGTTAGGTTATAACAAGTTTTTAGTGAATTTCCTTTGGAAAGTGAACTATTAACATGACCCGCACGGTGAAACTTAAGCCCAGGACCACCATAGAAGTTCCTACGTGACCCCCTGAACACGTTTTGAGGGGTCGTTCAAAATTTTATATATATATACATATATGTGTTTGCACTCTAGCGGTCACATTTTTTGTCTGATTTACTTCAAATTTGGTAGGGACATTCCTTTCTGTAATCAGCTGGACAAGTTTGTTGGGCAAAACAATCGGAAAACTCTAAACCCATTTTTTGGGGATTAATCTTTCAAACTTTGAGTTTTTGGGCCCAAAAAAGGTCAAACATGCCCCGTATGTAAGATTAATGCATGTAAAAGGATGGGAATTAGTAAGGCAAAAGTTTTAAGCCATCTCTCGTCATTATAGCATACATATACCGAGTTATTATAGAAAATTTGTACCGACTAAACACAGTACGTTGTCTTATAGGGATTTTACACTAGAAAAGCCTGTTATTCCTTTGTTAGAGTACTTTTATCATCCCCAGCAACCTCACGCCTACTTTCAAGCCTGTCTGGACCTTCTCCTAATATTATAATGCACAAAATTGTATTCCCAGCTATGCAGGTAAATGAAACCAGGAGCATCAGAACAGCCAAAAAATCACTGTTTTCAGATTTCAATAAAAATTAGAATAAATGTATGTTATTACACTGATTTGGAGTTTTAAAAGTTTTTATGTGGAAATTTACTTCCCTCACGTGAGCGTGCTGCGTGCGAACTTGTTTAAATTAGCGAATTCCCTCTATAGGGAAGAAGCTATTACCGTAGTCAGCATGGTAAGACCTAGGCCCGGGACCATGATAACTTTTCGTTTTGAGGTCCCCAGACCCCAAAAACCCCATTCGTTCAAAACTGCATACATATATATATATATATATATATATATATATATATATATATATATATGTATGTCCGTGGGTGTGATAACTCTCGTAAAAAAGGTCCGATTTTGATAAAATTTGGTACAGAGGTGTAAAGCAGCATTTATGACTTAAAATTCGAAAACCAGGCAGATCGACCTCTCCAAAAGGGTATTTTGGGGGGGTTTTGTACCCCAAAAATGGGTTTTTTGAGTTTTTTACATATAATTTTTAAAAAAGTAGAATTTTATTTTTTCCATTGGAATCAGCTTAAAAAGATGGACAATTTGGTGTTTTAATCATTGCTCTACTTCAAATGGTTACTGAGATATTGAAAGTGCTAAACACAGTACGTTGTCCAATGTTATTCTTATGGAGGATAAGAAAAATTGTATATCTCCCTTATTTATCAACTTATCCTGACGAAACTTGGTATATTGCTTCATTTCATATTGGTCTATTGATATTTGCACAAAAATCCATTTTTTGGCTGATAGTTCCCGTGGCAGCAAACCTGCATACTCAGCCCCATGTTATTCTTATAGAGAATAAGTAACGTGTTATCTCCCTTAATTATGAACATAAATTAATAGAACTTGGTATGTGGCTTTACCTAGTTGAGTTATATTGATATTTGTATAAAAACCCATTTTTAGTGTTCCCTATTTCAGCAAACCTGCATACTCAGCCGCCTTGTTATTCTTATAGAGAATAATTAAAATGTCATAAGCCGTTTATTTATGAATGTATATTGATGAAACCTGGTATGTGGCTTTATGTGGTATTAAGATAAATTAATATGAATTGGAAATTCGCTGAGTATGCAGGTTTGCTGTTATGTGGGTATTTTTTTGTATGTTATGTCTGAAGAAGCTTAAAGCGAAATATAACAATGTAGTAAGTTTTTGGTCTTTTAAATCAAAAAAAATATATATGTAATATATATATGGGCTACTATTATAATCAAAATCAATAAAATAAAAACTGAGTACCCTTTTTTATGATATTTATTTTTAAACCAACATGTTTCGGCATCTAAGGCCATTTTCAAGGTTGATAAATTTCTTATAGGGTTAAGTCATACAATAAAAGAAATTATAGTAAAATGTACAACAAATAAAATCTGAGTAAAATTAAATTAAAATTAAAAACATATGTATAAATAATTATGGCATGGTTGGGAGTTTCTTATATATCTCTTCTATCTATTTATGTTCTTGTCTCATATCCCATATTTAATAAAAAAATTGGATTTGTAACGGTAACTTGTGAATTTAGTATACTTTGGGGATTTTCTTTGTATTTCATGAATATATGTAGTTCTTCTTTTGAATTCATTTTATTTCCTTTTTTCATATATTCTAGTATCGTCATATTTGTGTCCATATTTTCACAGTTGTGGTTTGAATCCAACAAATGTTCTGCAAATATAGATTTCATGCTTGTCTTGTACATAGAGCAAACAGGAAGACCATTTAAAGTGATATTCGAAGAATATATCCAAGCCCTCAAAAGTAACAACAAGACAAGCATGAAATCCACATTTGCAGAACATTTATTAAATTTATTTATTATAATTATATGTACCATTTATTATCTATACCTATAAAAGGCAAAGCACTCACTGACTCACTCATCAAGAATTCTCCACCTTCCCATGTAGGTAGAGAGCTGAAATTTTGAACACTGATTCTTTAGGTCTTAAATAGGATAACTAAGCAGTTTACACGCCGGTATCTCCATAGGGCTCCGCCCCACAGACCTTCAAAGTTACCATGTTATTCTTATGGAAGAAAGATTTGTTTTGATGATATCAGATGACTAATTTAAAATATTGTAAACAGCTGTGATATGATATTTTAGTTTTTTTGTTTTTGTCATGAATACACAATTTTAGTAATATTTTTATTTGTATTGGTTTCTTTTATATATTTTTGTTTTTTGAATTTTTGATATGGATACAAAATTAACACTATTTGGACAAACAGACTCACAGTTTAGAGTTATTCACATGCCTCCAGATGATTCGTGCCTCTTTCATTCTATATGCTATTCAGTTTACGGAAATAACAAAGTATGTATTTCAACGCTGATGACAGAACAGAAGAAAACAAGCCCTCCTAGTTCAACAAACTTCGTCCAGAACTTCTCTCCTGTTGATTTTATAACAACTTCACCTGACTATGGCCTCCAGAAAATCTTTATTGTAAATCAACATCCAAATGTGGTTGAACTATTTGAAGTTAACATGATTCTGACAAATACATGATTACTGTAATGCTCAATGGAAAACCACAAAGTTTCAAAGTAGATACAGGCGCAAAGCCCTTCTTTCTACAAACGACTTCGATCGTCTCAAATTAGGCATACTCATGGAAACCACAACCATTACCTTCAGATCATATTCTGGCGATATAATAAAGCCTGAAGGAAAAGTGAACGTCAGTGTTTCCTACTGTGAAAAACAAATTTAAGGGGAACTTCACACTGTTCCATCAGGTCACGATGCGCTCTTGGGGCGGCAGTGGATTCGAGCCCTAGGAATTGATCTTAACCAACTGGATGCTGACATGATGCAATCAACTCAAACCCTCCAAACCCAGCCGATTAACTCTACAGATGAACTTTTCAACGCGTTTTCAAACATCTTCGAGGAGAAAATTGGATGTGTTCCTGATTTTAAAGTAACACTACAACTTCGAAACGGTGCAAAACCTATTTTTACTAGGGAACGTAATATCCCATATGCTTTGCTCGACCGAGTGAACAAGGAATTGGACTCACTTGAGAAAGAAGGAATTATTTCTCCCGTGGAAACCAGTGATTGGGGATCTCCTCTTGTTGTCATCCCAAAAGCAGACGGTGGAGTTCGCCTCTGTGTTGATTACAAATGTGGTGTCAATGAGCGTCTCGTCCAAGCAAATCATCCCATAAGACGTATCAATGATGTTCTCGATAGCTTACGTAATTAAAGATATTTCTGCAAACTTGACCTGTACAAGGCATACTTACATCTCCGGGTTGACGAAGAAGCTAGCAACATCCAGACTATGTCAACTCACAGGGGTACTTATCGATTGCATAGACTCAGTTTCGGCATAAAAACTGCACCATCAGAGTTCAATCGGATCCTTTCTCAAATTCTAAAAGGCCTAAAGAAAACGGAATCATATTTCGATGACATCATTGTACATGGTTCGACAATCGAAGAATGCAAACAAAATCTGCAAGCCTGTCTCCAGCGATTTTCTGATTACAACCTACACCTGAACAGGCAAAAATGCTTGTTCTTCCAAGAGAAAATTGAATATTAGGGCAAATTTTGGAGTTTAACAAAATTAGCAAGTCCCCAGCAAAGATCCAAGCAGTTCAGCAGATGCCCCGGCCTTCCAACACCGAAGAAGTCAAACATTTCCTGGGACTTGTATCCTACTATTCTCGCTTCATTCCTGATGCATCAACAATTACTTACCCTTACGGTGTCTCCTACAGAAAAATGCAAAATGGGAGTGGACTTCAACCTGTGAATCATCCTTTTTAGGAATCAAATCTGAGCTCTGCGGCGATCGAGTTCTTGTACCCTTCGATCCGACCCTGCCTCTTGTTCTGACTACAGATGCCAGCCCTACAGGACTTGCAGCTGTGCTAAGCCATGTCATTGAAGGATATGAGAAGCCCATAGAAACTATAGTCAACTAGACCGTGAGAGCCTTGCAATCATCTTTGGAGTATCACATTTTTACTACTATCTCTTCGGGACACATTTCACACTTTTTACCGACAATGCACCCATTTCGAGGATTTTCCAGCACAACAAAGCTCTCCCACAAATGGCATCAGGACGTCTTCTTCGATATGCCTCTTATTTATCTGGGTTCAACTACACTCTGAAATTCAAACCCGGAAAGTAAAATGAAAACGTTGACTGCCTTTCAAGAGCTCCACTCAAACAAATAACCTCAACTGACGATGAAATGATTGGTTATGAGGTTAATCTATAATATTATAAAGAAGAGGTGGTTTCTGTCTGTCTGTCTGTCTGATGTTCCGGGTGAACGCAAAAACTACTGAACCGATTAGGCTGAAACTTTACAAAAAGGTAGATCTTGAACCCATGCAACACATAGACCTATTCACTTCCTTAAAATCCCCTCGGGCTACGCCCCATGAATGTCCTAAGTTTCAATGTTTACATTTCAGAAGAAAGTAAACATTCATAAACTGTATTGCGAACAGCTGTGGATACTTCCTTTTGACAGCTGTTTCAAGCTATCTAAAATGCAAATTGCATTGACTAAAGAACGGGTAAAGAAAACACCTGTGAGAAGAACGGGTACATCAGCTAGTCAGATATATGAGCAACTTATCTTCGAGATGTCTGATGAACAAATAACTGCTTCAAAAATAAGGAGTGAAACAGGAAAAGATCCAGATTTATCGAAAGTATTACAAGATCTCAAAAGCAAGCCTGATGATACAGAATACACATTAGTTGATGGAATTCTGTTTAGGAAGGATCGTGTATTATTGAGTATTATTTATCCAATCTTAGAAGAATAAATCAAAAGTATATAGTACAAGTCGTGTAGGTACAGACTATTGGTCCTTTGATTCTCATAAGTCAGAATGGCCGTGGGGATTCAGTAACTCAAAGGTCGTAGGTTCAAGACCCGACCGAGACTCAATATTTTTGCAACTAAATTCCTTTTTTTAAATTTGTATTATTAGTTTACCAAACAATTCAATTAGATAAATCATGTTTTTTTAAATTAAAATAAGCATTTAAAAAAAATTATAAACTGTTGGCATTTTGTTGGGTATAGGTTGGCATTCTTGGATAATACATCAATGGGCCAACCTCACGCCTCGCGACATGCCCAACCGTTGGCCTGCCATTTCCGCCTACCATTTTCCAACGTTGGCTCTACTATTTGTGCTGATGGAGTTGTACAATTTTCCAAGGGGGAAATTTTCCTGGACCCCCTTCTGTGGGCTATGAGGGTGTTACATATTCCCATACCCTCCTGTGAGAGTGTACTGTAGCTTACTGTTTTTTCCTTATGCCGATCTGGTCACTCTAAACTAGAGTCACTTCTAAACCTATATTAGATAAACAAACTAGGCCTAAAAGTCCTAGCCAACAAAGAATTTAAATCTGACAAGGCCTAAAATTCTAAGAAATACAAACCTTCTTAGGGTATCCACTCCAAATTTTACTTCAGATCCTGATGAAATTATCAATGGTAAATTGTTGGGTAAATATAAACCTCCTTTTTTGAATTTTATTACTTTTAAAAAAACTTTTCTCATGTACTCCTCAATTTTGTCAACTTTATAAAGAGCATATATACAACCAACAGCTAAGAAACCAACTTTATAGTAACGGAATTTGAAACACCTTAAAAATTCTGGAATCATAATTTTACTATCATTAAAAAATAACAATAAAAGTGGTCTAAACTGCAATCAAAACAAAACATCACTAAGCCACGCTTCTAGGTTATGTTGATTATTTTTCTTTTTGCATTAGGTTAGGACTTCAAGGAGATACTGGAGACAACCAGACAACGACAACACTGATGAACAACTCTACTCTGCGAGCCGTTCTTTGCCAAGTTTTTGTGATGCAAAGAACTACTCGCTGAAATCGAACGAGTCGACAAAGTGAATCAAACAAATAATTATACATGATTTAAAAAATAATAAACTTGAATTTGTTTACTTGAAGATAATTTTGCATATTTTACGGCAAGATTACACACATAAATCAAACAAAAAATTAATTTGTTCCAACTTTTATTCCAGTGATTTGCATGAGTAGATTCAGTTATTACATGAATAAAACAACCAATCAGGATAGTTCACTTCAAAGAACGAGAAATTTGTCTCACCAGTGTACCAACCTGGCAAAATCACCGGCTCGCTTTTTTAAGTAGTGATGCCTCCAGGATTACGATTACGATAGACTTAAAGGCCACTCTACACCGCCGTAGCTCACGTATTAATACGTCTTCGGCGTATTAATACGTCGGCGACGCCGCCTTCACACTGCAAGCTACGTAGCACACGTAGCTTCTTCCCCCTCTACCTCGTTCCCAACAATTGCTCACATCTATTTGGCTAGTGATGGCGTCCTCATCCTCAGCGCCGTGGTGCGAACCTGGCTTCACTATGCCGTGGATGGAGAGTGCTTCAAGCAGTGATAGTGACGACGAACTGTTATTATTGTATTCAGTAGCGGGGAGATCAAAATGGGTTCACCCAATAAATCAGAGACGGAAGAAGTTTGGTGAGTTTAATCATTTAATGAAAGATCTTGAGTGTGACAACGAAAAATTTAGGAATTATTATAGACTGAACGAGGAAGAGTTTAGCGAGGTGTTGTCACTCATTAAGAATGACATAAAGAACACCCTCTCCACCTTCAGGACGCTATGTGCGCATGCGCGTGATCGAGCTACGCCAGCGACGCGAGCAACACGTAGCTAGCCGAAGTAGCAGTCAAAACGTATTAATACGTCTTTCGCGTCGCTCGCGTATTAATACGCCAGTGTGAACTGGTGCACTTGATAACATTGTGAGATACGTCAGCGACGTCTTTGGAAGACGTCGCCGACGTATTAATACGTGCAGTGTGAAGTGGCCTTAACTAACTACAGTACCACTGTAGTTAGTCTTATGGTATTACTAATAAACCTCACACCTCATTGGATTACTTCATTGCTATAGATATTTCAGTATCTACAGTCAATGGTTACTTGCTCTTCTTTTCTTGTTCCTTTTTCGCTGTGGCTACGTACCCGGCAGCCGGCTCTCCATTGGGTACCCGGCAGAAATCGATGATGTCACATTGTGGAAATAATCACGGTAACTAGTAGTTACCGTGGAAATAATCATACCTGGGCCGAGAGCTCTACGAACCTTGGTACCTAGTTGACAAGTCTAGGTGGCCCAGTGGGTATCATGACAGATCCACAACCGGGGGTCCTGTGATCAAATCTCACTTATTTGATATATACTTTTTGAGATCTGAAATTTTATTTTAAATTTTACTCAAATTTGTTCGGTGTAAAATCTTACTTTTGTTGTTTACTTTTTCAGGTCTGAAATTACTAATTAATTTATTTAGAATTATGTTGCACAACGAACAGCCACCATACAGCGCTCTGTGGAGTTAGGTTAGGTTAGGTTACTATATTTTGTCGTGAACTGTAACCTAATTGTTTGTTATTTTTTAACGCAAATCCATTTAGTAAATAGGTTTAACATAACGCAGGCGACTCCAGAAACGAAAGACTTTCCGCTGCTAGTGACGTCACAGGTAATGTCGAGCGCATAAAAACAATCAGTGACGTCATCGACTTCTGCCGGGTACCCAATGGAATGGGGAGTGGGGACTGGGGAGCCGGCTGCCGGGTACGTAGCCACATCCTTCTTTTTTACAACGGCACGCTTTTTAAACTAAGAGTAGTGACAGCAGATTATACATAGAGCATTGGTCAAAATGGCGGTAAGTATGAGAGCTGCAGTTTTTTACCCCAAACGAGACTTCTAGATATATTTACCTCGTTGGGTTTAGCCATTTTACATTTTAACCAATATATAACTTGTGAAGAGAGCATATATTTGATTGGTTTCCTGAGGAAAATGGCGGTCAGCGTGTAGGCTTCACTTTTTCATCCGTGCTATTACAGTGAGCAGTAGATATATTAACCTCCAACCTCGTAAGAGGTTAACTATAGTATAGTATAGTTATATTTTAACTATATATAGATAGTATAGTTAACTATATCGCAGATGAAAGCACACTCTGTAGGCTATGCGTTCACGCGCACCAGTCACGCAGTCAGTTACCGGACACAACAGTGAAGTCACCAGGATTTATCTACCGTACATTCCCGACTCGTGCGGTGAACGTGGCCGAGTAAAGATAATTAGTATATATTTAGCATATATGGACTGATCGAAATATAATCTGACCACGCCCTATAAAAATATATCCCATAACGACGAGAAAACAGATTCCCCATCCATGGCTAGCGCTACCTTCAATGTCAGTTTGTACTTTATAGCTACACCAACACTTTATTTACGCAGCTTCAGCGCCTAAAATACTCAACAATATCACCAACAACTCAACAGTAATGCAGAACCGAGGAACCAGAATTAGTGGCAAATGCAAAATCGTTGCTTCGGCGTTATCAGATTAAGAGGATACTAGTAAACCATATTTTTGTATCTTTAATCCCAGCTGTTCTGCTTCTTTTGTTTTGATTTGCTGTCCAATGTTATTTAAATGGGCCAAAACCGTACTTTGAGGACTTCCCAAGGGTTTCTGGTTCCACGCACCGACTTTTGAGACCCCCAAAAGACACAATCTAGACGTTAAGGGCTTTCAAACGTAACGTAAATCATCAAAATCGACCCAGTAGTTTGGCCATAATCTTCTGCACAAAAATTGCCTCATTCTTTTAGTATAATAATTCTTGTCTTGCGTGAACAATCATTTAGCACATCATGAAAATAATGTGAATGCTACAGCAGCATATCTAAAAATATAACTTACAAGATTAATATATTTTTTAACTTTCTATATACACCTTCAGTTTTATAATTACAATGAGGATGTGCTCAGAAGATTAATGTAAGAAATATGTATATAACTATTTGTTATAGTATTAGAAAACTAGCTAGTAGTACAATTTTTTTCATATCTAAAAGGCGGTGTTAATGAGTTGCTGTTGCTATGGCTACCAACGAAGCTAACAGCAAATCTAAATTAAATGTGTGAAGTGATAATAGGGGTGAACACAACTTTTCCAGACACACAATAAATGCATTTCAGGTTTGAATTAATTTGTGATAAAAAAACTCAAATGAAATGCTAATCTGTTTTTTGTGTTTTACGTGTTGTGAGGTTTAGAGTTTTTCTAAATATAATTCCAAGAAAATGAATTCAAACTATGAATAAAAATGAGCATAAATCAATGCCATATTAAAGAGGCTATGATCAGAGGACTGAAAGAAACTATCCATCCTGGTTCAGGTACACTTGTAACTAATAATAATAGTGTGGTATTTCCATATCCTCAATCAAATATTGAAAATGAAATAGTTGTGTCTAAGCACTTTTCAAAATCCATCAAAACTTTTCTTGAACATTCTCTATTGACAGAATTAAACAATCACGTTATTCAGATTCAAGATGCAAATAAAGAGACATGGAAAATTGATGCTTATAATCTGTCTAAGGCACTCGCAAATGAATCTAAACTATCTTGCATACATGACAATTTAAGTAATATTCTAGACAGTTGTCTGAAAGAGTTTGATGAAACAGGTCTTCAAAATGTTCATGATACAGACATTGATGTATCTCCACTCTTGCAGCCTGAACACATTATCGAAATTGCAGAGTGTATGTCAGTTGAAAAACCACTGGATATAAGAGTAAATGCTCTTCGAGTTCTTTGTAAATCTCACTTCACAGATGCTGTGAATGGGGAAGGATGGGTACTGCTCCAAAAAAAGCTAGTAGACAATTTAAGTGACAACAATACTGAAATTTTTATTATGTGTTTGAAGGCACATGCTAAACTTGCCTCATGTTCATCCCCAGAGGCCATAAAAGAATGTTGCTTGAATTTAATAGAAAGCTTAGGTCGACACTACTATCTTCACCAGGGAGAATGCAAAACAACCTCTTTCCAAAGTATGCACTTTTATCGCACAGTGTACCTAGTGTTCTTATTGTTACGTACATTTAAAGAAGCAACAGCCAATGTTGCAAGATTTGGAGAGAGCAAACTTCAAGAGATGATTGAAAACTTTATCCAACTCATTTCCATCAATGTTTCATCTAAACATTCCAAAAATAAATCATTCATATCTCCTCTTGAAATTGTTTCCTTCCTAGACCCATATGCAAAATGGGTGTTAAATCTCACACATTTCAACCTCTCTAGGCAACTTTTCTTTTCCAGTCTCTATAAGAATATTAACTTCATGAGAATTTGTACAGAGGAGATTTTGGGTTGGCTTTCAGAACCAGTAATTCCTTCAACAAATACTGCAAAAATAAGTGAAGGCGAGATGAATGTTTCTATACACAAGTACAGTTTGTTTTCTCACTGTTTAGCTACAATGACAGTAATCTGCTCTTTTGGAGTGAGTGTATCATTGTTTCCAATCAACATTAGCAAGAGAGATGATCTAATAACAATAGAAGATATATTAGATCTGTTAGTTACATCAATCAGTGACCCGCATTTTGGTGATATCCTCCATATGAAAGCAACTACTGGATTCAGATCCTTTTTAGCACTGAATCTGGCAAAAATGTTGTGTTTTAAACAAGTGAATGGAAATTCTTTCATGCTTAAATTGATGAAATCTAATGAAGTTCATGACCCACTTTTATGCCCTATAAAGGTTGAGATTTTGCTGATGATTTCTAACTTGTGCGGATTCAACAACCCTTTGGTTTACTGTGATTCATCGCTGAGGAAAAAACATTCACTTTTTTCCAACTGCTTTATATTAAATAATAAATTTTCTTCCAACCAGCACCATGGAACAACAAGACAGAAGCGAGAAATCGAACATCAAGGGTCTCTTGGAGATGCAGAAAATAATGACACTTGTCCATTTGAGTTTTATCTTAAACTTCTGCTAGAGACAGCAAAACAAAATGAGCTAAAAAATGATCCAAGATTGATAGTCATAATGACAAACATGTTTAAGAATTTTGAGAAAATGCTAGGTATTACTTATGCTCTTAGAACCCAAATCACCCAACTAGTAGGTGAAGTATACATAAATCTCAGTGAAAAATTTAAAAACCCTGAGACCAATGTAGATGTTACTGAGATAAACATATCACACATCTGTGCCCAGTTTCTTTTACAGAGTGGGATGACACCTCTAGGCTTTTACACCTTGCAAGAGTACGGCTTGGCCACTCATATCCTTCATGAAGAGCTCCAACTACCAGAATCTAACTTTTCAAACTATGTGTGGCTTAACTTTATTACTAAAGTTTCAACGACTGAAGAAGGCTATAGTGTATTGGCCTCTGAGAGCAATAATATTCTAAGGAGAGAGCTAATGCATTTATGGAATACAATTGATGAAGACAACTCTGGATCAGAATTACCCATAAAGGAATGTTCAAATAACTTATTGAGAGTTATTACTCTCTTAACCTTGAATATTAAAGGCATTAAGGCATTACTAAATGAGGTGGAAGATGGTAGTGAGGTAACATTGACTGATGAGTGGGACAATAGGCCATCAAATTTATTTAATTTGATCAAGAATTTTGCTCTGAATTGTTCCAGTTGTCCTGACTTTATCCATCATCAGTTTTCCCTAACCGTGCTGGATATTATTGTATCAAATATTGACATAAGCATATACTTACTAAATAAATTCAACTTTCAAGAATCACTTTTGCAGTTGCAAGCAGACAACCGTGTAGATGAGAATTCAGAGGTTATAATAGATGAATGCAGTCTCCTTCGGCAAAAAATTATAGAGAAAACGTATTTGCCAGGTCGTTTCCAAGTGAACATTAAACCTACTCATGCATTTCCCAGACCCGACAGTACGTTAACTAGAACTAAACCTCGATCTCGTGGTAATGGAGAATTTGCTCGTTGGCTTAGCGAAACAAGACCAGGACTGCATGACCACAGTTGGTTGAAGCATGCACGAAAGCTATATAGAAACTCCTCCCCCGATGACATAAAAGGGGCAACCGTTATAGACCTTTTAGAACAAGTTTTGAAAGTTTTTCCGGAAACGAAATCAGTAATGAAATGGTCACAAGTTATTGATGAAAACTGCTCATTGGGACCAGAGGAACAGCTTGCTGTCGAACTAGCTGTGAGATATGGAGCCCACCACAGAATATTCCAAGGAACACAGCAAAATATTGATAACTTGAGTCAACTCATTCTTATGGTCAAAATTTCATTAAACATAAAATCAGACGATTTTGATGGGTTTGACTGGTTCGTCGCTTCTAGTTTTCTGCTTTGCTCAGGAAGTATAGAAAAATCCCAGGGGTTTTTATCATTGATTTCGACTTTACCAACAGCACCTCTACTGTGGTCTTATTTTGGAGAAGCTTCCACATTGGCCCAGCTGGGAAATGTTCTTGAAATCATAGTGTCAGAAGAAATGCCTGCTCTTTTTCAAGTGCTGCAAACAAACGGATTGTCATGGTGGCAGCTCTGCCGTGGCTGGATGGCACAGTGTTGGTGGGGAATATTGGACTGGCCGCTCACTTGCCATTGGTTCCTCACAGCAATCCTGTACCAGCCTGATCACTTACTGTACTACTGTGCAGCCCTTCTACACTCAAACCATGACCGGTTGTTGCAAATGACTTCTCAGGGAACCATTTACGAGATTGTTACAAATCCGGCTGACAAATTTCAACTGGTTGATGCAAGAACATTTATTGACAAACTTCATAAGAAATACCACGGAACCCTACACTCATACTTGGTTTCACTTTGAGTTTACAATTTTTGACAAAAGTGAGTAGACTATCATTTTATCATTACAATTTATAACTTAAAGTATTAAGCTGTTGGATTTAAAAAAAAAAACAACAACAACATGAATCTTTCTTAAGGTGTTTATTTGATGTAGAACACTTCATATATAATGTGTATCAATTTAGTCTTATATAGTAAATATTTGCACATATAATATTTCACATCTAATCAGTTTTTAATAAAATAATTACAAGATCATTTGTTTATTTCATTAGATAGGCCTACTGTTTTGGATATAATATTATTTGTTGTAATTTTAGGCTGGTACATATTGATTGATAAAACAACGTTCATAGTGAAAATACGAAAAGGCACACAAGGATATGTATTCAAATCAACTAAATCAGTTTAAGAGTGTCATTATTATAAACTAAGAGGAAATATTCAGTAAATTTTGAATACATTTGAGATAAATAGTTATTACAAAGAGAAAACAAAAACAAAATATATATACACAAATATTTTCTCTTTGTGTCACTATAAATTTAAATTTTACTACTGTATTTTAGTTTTCACAACAAAAAAAAAACAATTCACAGCTATATGATAGTTAAAAAACAGCAAAACAGACCCCATAAAGTTACCCCTAATAAATCAATTTTATAGAGAGCCAATGGAAACACTAATGTTTAATTTCCAGATGGAGTTTAAGATCAGTTTTATTGTATATAAATTACTAGAATAAATGGAAAATACCCCCGTAGCAGCAAACCTGCGTACTTAGCGAATTTCCAATGCATATATATTTATCTTAATACCACATAAAACTACATACCAAGTTTCATCAATATAAATTCATAAATAAACAATTTATGACATTTCAATTATTCTCCATAAGAATAACATGGCAGCACAGTATGCAGGTTTGCTGAATCAAGGAACACAAAAAATGGGGTTTTATGCTAATATCAATATGACTCAACTAGGTGAAGTCACATACCAAATTGCATTAATTTATTTTCATAATTAAGGGAGATAATACGTTACTTATTCTCCATAAGAATAACATGGGGCTGAGTGCGCAGGTTTGCTGCTACGGGAGCCTTTGGCAAAAAATTGTTTTTTTGAGCAAGTATCAATGGTTCACAACCAGATGAAGCTGTATACCAAGTTTCGTCAGTATATGTTCATAAATAAGCAAGATATAAAATTTTTATTTTCCTCCATAAGAATAACATTAGACAACGTACTGTGTTTAGCACTTTCAATATCTCGGTAACCAATTGACGTAGAGAAATGATCAAAATACCAAATTGTGTGTTTTTTAAATCTGAATCCAATGGAAAAAACTAAAATGTGACTTTTTTCAAAATTATATATAAAAAATTCAAAAAACCCATTTTTGGGGTACAAAACCCCCCCAAAATACCCCTTAGGATACAGAGATCTGGCTGGTTTTCAAACTTAAAGTCATAAATGTTGCTTTACACGTTTATACCAAATTTCATCAAAATCGGATAATTTTTACGAGAGTTATCGTGCTCACGGACACATATATATATATACAGTTTCGAACGAATGGTATTTTTGGGGTCTGGGGACCTCAAAACGAAAAGTTATGGTCCCGGGCCTAGGTCTTACCATGCCGACTACGGTAATAGCTTCTTCCCTATAGGGGAAATTCGCTAAAAGGAGGAAAAGTAAATGAGGGGCAGATACTCCCACCATAATCCTTTCTTACTTTTCTGTATTGGACAAAGCAATTTGTTTTTTGAAAATTTCCCGTCTAGGGAAGAAGCTTATTACCTTAAATGCCATGGTAAGACCCTCCCTCACCCACCCTCACCACCCCCCTCATTCCCCTCTCCCCCTCCACCCCCACTCCCCCCCTTCCACCCCCTTCCCCCCCTTCCCCAGTGCCCTTTCCACTCTCATTTTTTTACTTGCCTATTCCTATCCAGCTGCATTTAAAATCACAGCTGGTCACTTAATTATTTTTTTTTGTTTGTCAAAAAAAGCTGACTTTTGTGTTTTTATTTTCATACAATTGATTGGGGACCAACAAATAAATAATAAAAAATAATAAAAATGCATGTGCGGGTCAGGCCCGACAACATAGCAGAATGCGGTGGGCGGGGCTGCCCCGATATTCGAGTGGGAAAGGGTTAAGCCCGATATCATGATAACTTTTCGTTTTGAGGCCCCCAGGTATCAAAAACACTGCGTAATGCACAAGGCGGCATGATGGTGGGGCAACCGAGGCACTGACCCCAGGCCCTTGGCCAAAAGGAAAACAATTAGTAATTTAGTAAAATAGGATTCTCGACAGAATCTTTGCCCCAGGCCCCCAATCACCTCGTGGTTCATATGGTAAGGTTACAGGTATATATTTGCCTTTGAAATGTGCTGAGTATGCAGGTTTGCTTTGATGGGGAGTATCTCTTTTGCTTTCACTCTCCTTATTGGCTGGCTGATTAGGGGATTAGGGGGTTGAGCTAGGGGAGCCACTTATTGCTACAGTGATATGAGATATGTAATAAAAAGTATAATAACCCTGATGATGGAATTATTTTGCTTCAAATAAGAAATCCGTTTGAGTCTCAGTTTATTTTGTCATACACTTATCTATTCCTCTCTGATTAATTGACACCCCTATCCTGAACTCACACATATTATGTGTGTATTATGTGTATGGTGTGTGTTAGAGAGAATGAGTAAAACTATTCACTTTTTTCTGTTAAAAACATAGTTCTAAGCTTTATTATTATTGATTATGCTATAGATATATATCAATCTCCATTTGTATGCAGGTTAAGTGTAAGAAAAGGACCATGTGGCCCTAACGTTGCCTGTTAAAATAAAGAATTTTTCATTTAATTTTTTTCATGTCATACATTGAAGGCTTCATATAGATTGTTGTGATAAAGTTTATTTTGCTTGCTTGCGACACTGATCTCAAAAATGGCTCCAACGATTTCAAATTCAAATTCAAATTTCTTTATTGTTCGAAACATGTAATTACATGCATAAACATTGTCAAAGGTTCTTAATCTATTTCACAGTGCATATTTATATACATTTTTCAGTCACAGTAAAAATCAAATTAGGCCTAAATATCAACACAATATATTTACATGAAATATCTACAGATAAAATTTATAAAGTACACGCGATTTATATTTCTACAATTGTAAATCATAAGGACACTTCATGATTAAATATCTCTTGAGTTCTGTCATAAACTTATTTCCATGTAAGATTTTTATGTGTTGAGGAAGTGAATTAAAAAATATTGCACCTTTAACATAAGGACTATTTTCTGTTGTTTTGAATTTTCTATTGACTCTATAAAAATCAAATTTTCTTCTTGTATTATGAGCATGGACATCACTATTTTTACAAATATATTTATTATCCAGTTTCAATAACATTATAACTTGAAAAATATACAAAGCATAAACTGTTAAAACATTAAATTCAATAAATATATTTTTACATGATGTTCTAGGATTCACCTTAGCTAGTAATCTTTCTAAGATTTTTTCTGGAGGATAAAAACTCTGTCCATGTGTGTTTTGGCTGCCCATAACAGTAGGCCTTAAGAAAGATAAGGGTACACTAGGCCATAGTAAACTTGTATTAACCCATTGAGGTAGTAATTTTATTCTATTTGTAGTAGCCTATAACGGGAATTGATTGGTGCTGCACTCTAGTAGCAAAATATGTAACTAATGACCGCGGGCGTCTACGGTTCTATCCGCTAGGGGCGCGGACTGACTGAAAACACTTAATATCGCCGCCAGGCCTTTGGTCGTGTTAGCTGAGTTGGCTACGTCGTGGAAACACCTTGGCCAGGTGGCGATACAATGTTCGTGGGTTCGATTCCCGCACACGACCAAAACTGACCAGTTGTGCAACTCTCAATGAGTTAACCAGTCTGTGGCAACGTTGGTCGGAGGGCCCAAGTAAAATAAACGGTGGCAGGCTTGCTTGGAAGTTGACGGGATCGGTTAATTCTTTGAGACTTGCACATGGTCAACACTGATTTTGCTAATTTTTACTTATGTCTACTGTGTGTGTGCCAATGTGACTCTCTAAACTGAAAGAAAACAATATTTTAATTAAAATATGCCATTAATCCATTTAAAAACACCAATTTTATACTCCAATTCACACGTTAATAAAATTACAAGTAAGGAACGAGACCTGCTCGTATGTCTACGCCAATGGGTTAACATATCAGGATGAAGATAGGAGTTAATTCTTCGTAGTAAAAAGAGGCCAGGTAATATTTTTTTACAAACATAGTCAATATGTACTTCCCAAGAAAATTTGGTGTCAATATTAATACCAAGAAATTTGCAAGATGCGACAGATTTAACACTAAAATCATTTCTATTTACATCAAACTCCTCATTTACACCACTTGGGCTAAAAAACACTAGTTGGGTTTTATCTATATTAAGCAACAAATTATTTTCTTGAAAATAAAGTTTGGACTCATTGATAAACGTGAGAACTTTATCTTTCAAAGCGGGATAGTCTTTCGCCCAGCAAAGACCAGATGTATCGTCTGCATACATACTAAGGAAGAAACTATTGTCCAGTGAAATCTTAAAATCGTTAACATAACATATAAATAGAAATGGCCCTAAAATTGAAACGTGCGGCACACCAAATTTTACTACCCTAACATCTGATCTTCTCTTTTCTAGTAGGTATCCATCATCATACATAATCTCAGTACATTGCATCCTATTTTTAAGATATGATTCTATTAACAGCAATAATCTTCCATTAACTCCAACATTTTACAACTTATTTAACAGAATTTGGTGATTAACCCTATCGAAAGCTTTTGATAAATCTAAGAATATTCCTGATACTTTGTTACTATTATTTATACATTCCAGAGCTGTATGAACTGTAAGAGACTTTAAATTTTCCTAAAATCATTTCCCTTACAATTTCTAACCAAACTAATGAATCTTTCCTTCCTCCGACATTAAACCTTCCTAAGAACAAATTCCTTTCTCAGACAATAGAGCCAGTAAACCTATCCCTTTTGACCCTGAACCCTATCACCATGAGATCCATCCACATTGCACAGTACCCGTGAGAAATGCTGATACAATACTAACTCCAACTAAAGACCTCCCCATATCATATTGAACCAATAGCCTTCTTCCTCTCCATGAAAAATTATACTTAGACAGCAAATGACAACGATCCACAGCTTTGGGGTGGAAGGGAATTGAAGGAAGATGAAGAAAATTAATTTAGTCTGCCAACATCATCCTAGAACAATGTATTAGAAAGTTTCAGTGACTAGTAGTGCGGGAGTGATGGCCTTGTGCCAAAAAATGGGCAATTCGAATTTAAGTGAAGTGTCTGTGCAGTGAAAAATCTGGATAAACCCAAAGATACAAGTAACTCTTCTAAATTTATTTAAACGCTTTCTCTAACAATGAACTGGTGAATTTAGTAATAACATTGTTTTCAACTTTTTAAATTAATTACATGATTTAGTACAATGCAGAAAATATGAAACAACTCTTAGATTTGCATTTAATTTTATATAGTTTGTTCAAGTAATATTAAAATCATAGAAGTGTAATACAATTTATAATTATGAGAATAATGTTTCAAAAGCAACCATTCATTAATTTGCATTTAATTAGACAGTTTACTTTACAGATGAATTCAACTTTTATTCATATGTATACAAAATAATTGTAATAGTTAATTCATTGATAAAGGAAAGATATTTTAACTTACTAATACCAATCAAATAATCTCTGAAAACATTCACAGGAGTTCATAATTATCAAATTAATGTAACTTTATATTTTGATTTATATTATATTTGTTATTTATCAGAAACGTAGCATTAAATTATTTCTGATCCTAAACTCTCCAATGAAGTGATCAGTAGTAACCTCTCACTATTGCCAAGTGCTCTCAATTTTTATAATTTACATTAAGTATGAATCTTTGTACTACCTAAGCGGACTATCTTACAGAACAAATTCTGCAGCCGCAGATGTAGTGCTAAGCCCTTTTTTAAAACCATGTTGAAAGTCTTTCATTAAGTCAAGAGAATTATAGAAACTAGTTAAATGTTTTAAAATAATTTTTTCAATCAATTTACTGAACACAGATGTAAGAGCAATGGGTCTATAATTCTGAACATCGGTTTTTGTACCCTTCTTATACAGTGGCTTTATCAAGGATAGTTTTAAAGCTTCTGGAAAAATAACTGCCGCAGCGCGCTGTATAAGGGTGGCATCCGTATAATACCAAAGTACCAAAAATTCTTTCCTTAAGTACATTATTAATAAGATGTAATAGGGGAGAAGCTAATTCAAACTTACATTTTTTAACAAATATGGTGAAATTTCATCCCAGCCAGAGGTCTTTTTATTATTTATACTATTTATTATATTCAGAACATCATCGGAATACATTTCAGAAATATCAGATATTATATTATTTTCAAAATTCTCATTACCCATAAGCAAATATTCACAAGCATCATTTTCAACAGAATCAATAAAGTAGTTATTAAACTTATTACATACAACTTTAGGCATACATGTTATTTCATTATTTACATCAATTTCAATATTAGGCTTAATACTATGGCTAGAATTATCACCTCTTCTAATTTCATTTACCACAGCCCAGCAAGACTTTGATACACAGATGATTGGATTTTATTATTAATCTTGTCAGCTTTTAACTTTTTGACTTCTGCACGGAACTTTTTTTGTATTCAGTGTATCTGTCTTTATAAAAATCTAAATTATATGTTTGATGCCAATCATACATTTCCTCCATTTTTAGTCTTAGATTGTTTGTTTTCTTGTCTAATATAACAGGATTTGTTTTTTTCTTTCTTCAGATTGACCTTTTTTAACCCATTGGCGTAGGTAGACATATGAGCTGGTCTCGTTCCTAACTTTTAATTTTTTAAACCTATGAATTGGAATAGAAATTTGTGTTTTTAAATGAATTAATGGTTTGTTTTCATTAAAATACTGTTTTCATTCAGTTTTTAGAGTCACATTGGCACACACACAGTAGACATAAGTAAAAAGTAGCAAAATCAATGTTGACCATGTGCAAATCACAATGAATAATCGATCCCGTCAACTTCCAAGCAAGCCTGCCACCGTTTGTTTTACTTGGGCCCTCCCACCAACGTTGCCACAGACTGGTTAACTCATTGTGAGTTGCACGACTGGTCAGATTTGGTCGTGTGCGGGAATCAAACCCACGAACATCGTATCGACATCTGGCCAAGGTGTTTCCATGACGTAGCCAACTCAGCTAACACGACCAGGGGCCTAGCGGCGATATTAAGGTTTTTCAGTCAGTCCGCGCCCCTAGCGGAAAGAACCGTAGTCGCCCGCGGTCATTAGTTACATATTTTGCTACTAGAGTGCAGCACCAATCAAATCCCGTTATATGCTATTGAGAATAGAATAAAATTACTACCTTAATGGGTTAATGGACAGGCCAGATCAAGATGATAACTTAATAAATCCAGAAATACCTCCCACTTGTCATTTACTCCCTTTGACTGATAGACCAAATTCCAAGACTCATTGTATAAACTACATTTAAGAAAGTTTATACTATTTTCAGAGAATATTCTTTTGAATTGACTTCCGTTTATACTTTTATCTTTACATCCAATTATTAATATCTGACCCAGATGATCAGGAATATGCCAATTAATGACATTTACAAAAGATATATTAACAATATTGGTAATTACATGATCTATTGAACTTACATGATTAGGAGTGATTCTTGTTGGAATGTGACCTAATAAGTCGTACATACTGTGTGATAAAATAAAATCCTTAAATCTTTTAGCTTTTGGTAATTCATCCAAAGTATTTACGTTAACATCTCCAATAATTATTATATTTTTCTCATTACCTCCTAATGATAACTTATTTAAAACACCCTCTAGAGAAGATAAGAACATACCACTGTCACCAGATGGAGATCTATAAACTCCTACTATAAAGAAGACAATCCCACTGTAAATTATTTTAACAATAACAACTTCAAAATCTAAATCCGTACATATGTTTTTAGCTAATTCAATTTGTTTAACAAAACTATGGTTTAGACTGTCCTTATAATAAAGTGCAACTCCACCCCTTTATGGTCACTTCTAGAATAAGATGCTGCTAGCTTATAATTAGTAAATTGAAACAATCCAATATTTTCATGTGATTGCTGATGTTCTGTTATTACAAACACACTGGGGGAAACTGAATTACTATAATATTCAACCAAATCAAACTTATTTCCTAATCCCTCTACATTGTAATGCAGCAAAGAAAATTGTTTACAGTTTAGTGTGTGGTCAGATCTATAGGCCTATCCTTGTTACCACCAACCAGCTGCTGATTTTTAATCAAAACATTCTTAGGCCTACTTGCCTTCTCATTGAAAAAAATGCTTCTGGATTGGGCTACTGGCTGGATAGTAGGCTGGATTTCCTTCAAACGTTCGAAATAACTAATTTCTGGGATAAAAATAAGTTCTAGACAGGCCTCACCCCAGCAAAAATCAAATAATGTAAAAAAACTAAAATGAAAATTAAAAAAAATAACATTAGGCTTATAGAGTTTCAAATCAAAACAAAAGAATTGGAACAGCTGTTCATATAATCAACTAGGGAACTGTCAAAGTAATACTCAAAATATGTTGTTTATGATTATTAACATTGGTTTCCTAAGAGCAGAGATTAAAAGATTTTAGTGAAGATTACATATATAGAGTAGTAGAATCAATCAAATGGACATTGAGTTATAAATAACAACTAGAGTGACTTTAAAAATGTAGAAAAGAGGCAAATGAGTTATACAAATCTGATTATCACTAGGGGGAAGTGGTGAAATATTACACCAAATCATCTAAACAATCTGACTGACCTTCCCCCGAGCAAAGCTCGGCCCCCAGATACTGTAATTCTAAAAAGAAAAGAACCGATTGAAAACCAACTTATTGTTTGATCTTTAACTACCTCATAAAGCTAAAATAGCATGAATATTGAATTGAAATCTTAGTCCCACAAGTCAAATTACCCCTATGGCCCATGACTTTATGCAATATTTTACATATTAAATAAACTATTTTATTTTACATTGTAATTATTTTTATAAGTTAGCTTGTGAGAAAAAATACTGTGTGAAAAATTAATGTTTAACTGTTTACAAAATGATAAGTAGTTTTAATTTTAGGCTGTTCATCTTAGCTACTTGTTATACCCATAGTTTTTGTTACAACATTATAAATTAAACATATTGATACAATTTACGTTTTGTAATACGATGGGAGTGTTTGTATTTGTGTTCTGACATTCGTACACCATGAATTTAATGTAAAAGTAATTAGTAAAATAAAGACAACACTGTTTAACTGAGACATTCTCATTTCACCCTACCCTACTTTATCATATATATGGTAAACATATAACAAACATGAAAAATAAAACAAAAAGTACAACATAAAGAAAGAGTTGACTAAAAGTTGGACAGTATTCAATTCTTAACGCATTCACTGCTACGTGCCGGTTTTCCAGCACGCTTGGCCGTTGTGAGGGTGCTATGCGTTGGAATTCCAGTTTGTATACCCACCAGTGTTTATTGAGTCAGCTGTTGACCAGCATTACGACGAGAATGGGCAAGTGGTTGCAGAATGGGGAAATGGGGAAATCGGCAGCTTAAAACGTGAATACTTTTCCACATACAAAAATTTGTTTGCCTTGGATAAACTCAGAGTACGGGTTCGACCCTAGGCTAATAATAATGACCACAACTATTACTGTTAGATTTGTAGATTGAAGGGATTCAATACATTACACACGGGTGTCTTAAACGTTATTTATTACAAGAGAGACAGAATCAACACTCAAAAAAAATAATACATAGGTTCAAACGTCTCGATAGTTCGTTAACCTGTCTTTAATCTTGTTACAGGACAAATTTGAAATTATAACACGGCACTGCACTGAATTTATCTCGAGAGTGTAAGACAGTTGCCTCACACCCGAGGTTATAAAAGAAAATAAGACACTCCCTTAATATATTTGAGCCACGCGAGACAATGCCCCCGTAACACTATTAATTCTCACTGATACCACGAAAAACTAATAATATGACGTACTCCTTTCGCCGCGCGAGACAGTCGCCCCACACAGCGCAATAATTAAATGAACCTTGATTTGGACAGAGATATAAAACGCACTAATGGAATTAAACACACACTACACATAAATATACCGCGTCACTGCACTTTAACTTACGGCGTGATTGCCGGTGAGAAGCCAAAAAAAAACCGCACTATATACACTTGAAACGTAAATACTGTAACGTGAATAATGACACCAGTTGCCCTAAAAACATATCAATAATCAAACCAGAATAATAGTAATTAGTTTAATTGTATTGTTACAGGGGGGGGTGTCGAACATACCAGTGTATCTCATAAATGGGGGTTTCTGTTCACTTAAATTAGGGGTACAGTATCTAAAACTAGGATATGCTCTACACAATATGAAATGGACAAACAGTACTTAGTCTACACGGATGTCAATAAATAACTCCCCGTGAAATGTACTCTTTATTTTCTAAGTTTAATCGAGGTCTAAGAGGCAGTTGCCTCTGACCGATACTCTGCTAACTGAACTCAACTTTTTAAATCGATTTACTCTGCCAACTGAAATAAATTTATTTTGGCTCAAGGTCCAGAAGGCAGGTGCCCCCGACCGAGTTGCAAGTCAAACATCCTCATTGTAAATTTCGGTAATTAGCGGTATCCAAATAATGTTCTCATTAATTTATAAAAACGATATAATGCGGAATGTTACTATTGCAAGTAAAAAGTCATATCGACTTACCCACGTTGATAGGCGTGAGCCGGTAGCCCGAAACTTAACCTGTTGAACATCCTTGCAGGTCGGCAGCACGGTACATTCTAAAAAAATGTCCTGCAGGGAAGTTGTCTTCGTCGAGCGACGCGACGCGCGACGGTGGCGCGCGCTGGAGGCGGCGGCGGGCCTAGGACTCGTTTTACTCCCTTGACCGCTGGGCAAGGGTTATCAATACCAACAACCACGAGATTTCCGCCGTCACACCCTCCCGGGGAGTACGATAAAAATTTAATTAATTAAATTTTTCTAACAACAAGTGCTTAAACAAGAAATTATCTTTAAATGATCAGCAGTAGGACTGACGGTAATACAAATAAAAAAAACAAGCACTCCGATAAAAACCATATTATTACTAATTTATCGTAATAAAATCCACCTCAATAAATTATCTTAACTTCCGTGATGCAAAACAAACTTAAAAATTAAACTTCCCACTTATTATCAGTTTTCGGTCTCTTATCAATCTCCCAGAAAGTCTGGAGATAACGCCTGGTTGACGTCATCCGCTTCGGATGGTAACTCGTCATCCGACAATATATGGTCGATAAACAGTTTTTCCAGAGGAGGGGTGTCGAGATCTAGTACATCATCGTCCTCGATCCCAATCGAACATAACTCTAGGGGCTTCACCGGTGAGGCGACGATGGGGAGAGGTGAGATCCCGAGGTCTACAGTACCGACAGCCTGAGCGGGTGTGGGCCGGAGTCGCACCTCTATGGCCAACTCGAGGACGTCCCACGGCTTCACATCCGCTACTCGGTGGCTCTTGACACCAACGTGTCGCATGATTGGTTCGTCGACCAGGGGAGTCCCAGGGGTGTCTCGGGATGGAGGGCTCCCTGGCGGTGGAGGCGGTGTGTTCAAACCTTCAATCCAAGCTGATAACGTAGGGGACAGCTGTTCTGGGATGTTCCCGGGAGACAGTAATTTCAACGCTTCGCTCAATGGACTGAAATCGGCATCGACATTAACAAAGCGCACCACCCTTTCGGGAGTCCCTTGGGGTGGGAGGAACCCATCCTTAAGAGATTTCATTAACTTAAACCTATTTT
Organism: Allygus modestus; assembly: GCA_963675035.1. Classification (NCBI taxonomy): domain Eukaryota; kingdom Metazoa; phylum Arthropoda; class Insecta; order Hemiptera; family Cicadellidae; genus Allygus; species Allygus modestus. The sequence goes on from OY776116.1 coordinate 59,813,547, forward strand.
TCCTCCTTTTTGACTTCCTCTTCTTGGGGGGGCGTGTCCTATAAACTGATGATCGGTCATATGACGTACCAGGACGCGCCTCTCTGAAACAAAAAAAATAACAAAGACACCTAAATAGTAACACACCATAAAACAAATACCTAAAGATAATTTAGTCTAGAATTATTTACACCTTTGACTTAAATCATTTACATTGTTTCAGATCTTTCACGTGCCATGTGCCCTGAGATTTCTTTGTTTCATTCATCAACTCGTAAACACGAGATGATAGTTTGCTTTTGACAATGAATGGGCCGATAAACTTTGGTGCGAGGCCCGCAGAAAAACCCTTATCAGCTTTAGATAAGACATAGTTCCGTCGATACACCTTATCGCCTACTTTGAACTCAACCGGGCGGCGGCGCAAATCGTAATATTTCTTTTGAATCTCCGACGATTTTACCGATTTTTGATTAACTAGCTTTTGGATTTGCGATATCTTTAATCTCAATAACTCGGCATGTTCGTCCGGGGTGATTTGTTTCGACACTCTACTGTCAAGTTTTTCCCATCTGAGTGATCCGGGTTGTTTTAGTTCACGACCAAAATTTAGAAAAGCGGGACTGAATCCGGTTGATGAGTGTTGCGCCGTGTTCCATGCAAAAACAATTTCGCCTATCTGTTGATCCCACTTTTTCTGATTTTCCTCACAGTACTGGCGAATCATGGTTTTGATAGTCCTGTTGGTACGTTCTACAGGGTTAGCCTGAGGAGTGTAGAGAGGCGTGAAAAAATGTTCAAAACCATACATTTTGGCAAGTTGTAAAAATATGTTATTGTTATATTGCACCCCATTATCACTAGTCAACACGTGTGGTACCCCATGGCGAAAAAACGACCAATTGTTTAAATGCGTCACTCACGGCTTGTGCCGTCGCGCTACGTAATGTTGCGTACTCTACCCATTTTGTATACTTATCTTGAAACAATAGCAGGTACCGACAGCCTTTGGACGATCGAGGAAAGGGGCCCATCAGATCTGAACTGACGTTTTCCCATGGAGTTCCGGAAGTTCTGATTCCCATGGTGCCCTGGGTATGCCTCTGGTCGATCTTGTGTCGCTGGCACGAGTCGCACTTGAGCACAAAATTACACACGTCACTGTAGACTCCCGGCCAGTAGTACTCTGACGTCACTCTCGCTAACGTCTTATCTCGTCCGAGGTGACCTGCCGTAGGCGATGAATGGCACTCAGCTAACACGCGTTCGCGATCCGAGGTTTTGACACATAACTTCCAGAGATCGGTAATCGGCACAGAATTGTTACTTACAACATTGCGATGTAAAAGCACATCGTCCACTATTTTATAGTCGGGAAAATCGCCGGGATTGTTTCGCACGTTCGTGAAAATAGTGTCGTACCACACGCACGATGGTAAGTCAACGGCACTCACATCAGGGATGCGCGATAACGCGTCAGGGACAACGTTATGCCGCCCTTTTCTATACTTAATGTCAAAATTGTATTGTTGGAGTTCCAGTCCCCATTTTGCCAATCTGCCGGTCTGATTTTTCATCGAATTTAACCATTTTAAAGCTTGACAATCAGTGACTACTGTAAACTCATGACCTTCAATGTATTGGCGAAATTTCCTAATCCCGTGAACAACCGCGAGGCACTCTTTTTCGCACGCACTATAACGCTTCTCAACATCCGATAACGAGCGGCTGTGATACGCAATCACTTTTTCTCCGCCATCTTGAATTTGGGCGAGCACAATTCCTAATCCGGACGCAGAAGCGTCTGTTTGAACAAGGAACGGGAGGGTAAAATCCGGACATACTAAAATCGGGGCCTGGGTAAGCTTTGTTTTTAATTCCGTAAAAGATTCTTCCTGTTCTTTTCCCCAAGACCACTTCACATCTTTCCTTAATAACTTATTTAATGGCTGAACGATATCTGAAAACCGGGGAACGAATCTGCGATACCATTGAGCCATGCCGATAAACCGCCGCAATTGTTTACAATTTTGGGGGGCTGGGTAGGAAACTATGGCATCTACTTTGTCCTTATCAACAGCGATACCTTTATTACTCACAACATGGCCTAAGTATACCAACTCAAGGCGACAAAATTTACACTTATCCACATTCAGTTTTAAACCGGCTGATCTCAATCTACTAAACACTTCTTTTAATAACTTTAGATGGTCCTCAAAATTTTCACTCACGAGTATGACGTCATCTAAATAAGGAAACGCCACTTCCTCAAGGTCATTACCAATTACTTTATCCAGGAGGCGTTGGAATGTTGCCCCTGCAGAGTGTAATCCAAAAGGGGTTACTTTAAACTGGTACAAACCCCTGCCGGGAACAGTGAACGCCGTGTACTGTTTACTTTCGGGATGCAACGGCACCTGCCAATATCCGTTTTTCATATCCAGAGTGGATATGTATTTCGCCCTCTTTAATTTGTCTAAGATGGCAGAAATGTACGGAATCGGATATGCATCCGGTATAGTGCATTTGTTAACTACCCTTAAGTCCTGTGCGACCCGATATTTACCCGATGGTTTCTTCACTAACAGAAGGGGGCTACTCCACGGGCTTTGAGAGGGTTCTATTACATCATTTTTCAACATTTCATCGATTTCAGTATGTAAAATCTTTGTCATCGCTGGGGACAGCGGGTAATATCTCTGTTTTACCGGTACAATATCGGGCTTAAGGCGGATGACGTGACATAAAACATCAGTTCGACCGGGAACGTTATCGAATAGCTGCAATTCTACATTTAAAAATTCACTTAATCTGACACTTTGATCGATTGTAAGGTCCTCGATAGTTGCTAAATTCTTTACACACGATTCATTATTTTGATTTAGTGAGGTGCTAAAAAAACTAGGGAGGTCGGGAAATATTTTGTTTAACACGTCCAACCCCAAGATGACGTCAACAGTTAAACCTTTAATAACCTTTATTTCACATGGTATCGTTTTCCCGTTACACTTAATGTCTATGTCATAAGACTCACAGGTTGTAGTTAACGTACCGTCCGCTAGTCGAACAAATCCCTCCCCCGGCGAAAAAATTGAGCAATGGTTGCTCAAAACATCGGCGACTTTTTCACTAATATAAGTGGCACTGGAGCCAGTATCAATGAGAGCGTTACATGTCACGCCTGGGAGTTCGACATTTATGAATAAGCGATCATCGAGATTTATCGCTCTATGAACCTGTCCAGAAGACGCGGTTAAATCCGATACATTAATTTCGTTATTGGCGGTATTTTTGACGAGATTTACAGGATGTGGCCTAGCCAACTCGTCGCTGACTAGACGCGTGTCGCGTTTCCCGCACTGCACTTTTTACACGTTTTCACAGTTTCCCCCTTATCGCCACATCTGTAACAAAAGAGCGACCGCGGGGCGCGACATGCTGAATATCGATGGCCGGTCTTGAGGCAATTCCAACACCTATCGGCGGGTTGTTGTGATGGCCGTGGCGCTGGTTCCGGTTGCGTTGCGGCGACCACAGGTGGCCGGCGGTCCGGCGGTGGGCGATAAGCTCGCGGGCGATAAGCCGTATCGGTGAATCGTGACTGAGCAGGGTTGGGCGGGGGGCGGAACGACTTGGCCTCTCTGCAATTGTATTCGTATTCGGTACCTAGTTGCAGAAGTTCGTGAAGAGACGTAAAATCCCTCCTCCTAATATATGACTTATATTCAGGTCGAAGATTTTTATAGATAAATTCAATTTGTTTTTGATTAGAGAATCCACTGTGACGTCTCATTTCGGTTCGGAGGGCAATGGCAAAGTCCGTAATGGATTCGTCATGCCCTTGTGTCCTCTTTCTAATGTCGTCTTCTAAAATTGACAAATAATCAGGAGGTAAAAATGTCGTACGTAGATCGGCGATGAAATCATTCCATGTCGCCCAGTCTTGTTGATTGTTGCAGTACCACAGTAAGGCCTTGCCTTTCAGGAGTTCAGGAATCGCCACTAATAATGATTCTGCTGAAAAGCCGTATGCCGTTCTCAGCTCGGATAACCGTTCAATAAAACCTACTACACCTTCCACTCCGTCGAATTTTAAACCCCACTTTCTCACCAAGTCGCACGTCTGGCCGGCAGTAGTTTGCGGCATGGCGCGTGGTACTTGAGGTATGTCGTGAGGTTGACTTGGAGTAGCCGCAGGATTTTGAGGTTCTCGTTGATGTCGAGTCGTGGGGTGAGCATCTGTCGTTGAGGTATGTGTTTCGTGAGTTGAAATATATTCGCACAATTTAGCACGCATTTCTTGAACGGAGCCTTTAGGTGGTATACCACGTGTTAAAAGTTCACCAATCAAGGCGCGTTTTTTGAGTCTATAAACCCAATTTAAAGAATGTCTGGGGCTAGTATGAGTGTCGTCCCTGTTCGGGCGCCATTTTGTAATGGGGAAATCGGCAGCTTAAAACGTGAATACTTTTCCACATACAAAAATTTGTTTGCCTTGGATAAACTCAGAGTACGGGTTCGACCCTAGGCTAATAATAATGACCACAACTATTACTGTTAGATTTGTAGATTGAAGGGATTCAATACATTACACACGGGTGGCTTAAACGTTATTTATTACAAGAGAGACAGAATCAACACTAAAAAAAAATAATACATAGGTTCAAACGTCTCGATAGTTCGTTAACCTGTCTTTAATCTTGTTACAGGACAAATTTGAAATTATAACACGGCACTGCACTGAATTTATCTCGAGAGTGTAAGACAGTTGCCTCACACCCGAGGTTATTAAAGAAAATAAGACACTCCCTTAATATATTTGAGCCACGCGAGACAATGCCCCACGTAACACTATTAATTCTCACTGATACCACGAAAAACTAATAATATGACGTACTCCTTTCGCCGCGCGAGACAGTCGCCCCACACAGCGCAATAATTAAATGAACCTTGATTTGGACAGAGATATAAAACGCACTAATGGAATTAAACACACACTACACATAAATATACCGCGTCACTGCACTTTAACTTACGGCGTGATTGCCGGTGAGAAGCCAAAAAAAAACCGCACTATATACACTTGAAACGTAAATACTGTAACGTGAATAACAACACCAGTTGCCCTAAAAACATATCAATAATCAAACCAGAATAATAGTAATTAGTTTAATTGTATTGTTACAGGGGGGGGCGTCGAACATACCAGTGTATCTCATAAATGGGGGTTTCTGTTCACTTAAATTAGGGGTACAGTATCTAAAACTAGGATATGCTCTACACAATATGAAATGGACAAACAGTACTTAGTCTACACGGATGTCAATAAATAACTCCCCGTGAAATGTACTCTTTATTTTCTAAGTTTAATCGAGGTCTAAGAGGCAGTTGCCTCTGACCGATACTCTGCTAACTGAACTCAACTTTTTAAATCGATTTACTCTGCCAACTGAAATAAATTTATTTTGGCTCAAGGTCCAGGAGGCAGGTGCCCCCGACCGAGTTGCAAGTCAAACATCCTCATTGTAAATTTCGGTAATTAGCGGTATCCAAATAATGTTCTCATTAATTTATAAAAACGATATAATGCGGAATGTTACTATTGCAAGTAAAAAGTCATATCGACTTACCCACGTTGATAGGCGTGAGCCGGTAGCCCGAAACTTAACCTGTTGAACATCCTTGCAGGTCGGCGGCACGGTACATTCTAAAAAAATGTCCTGCAGGGAAGTTGTCTTCGTCGAGCGACGCGACGCGCGACGGTGGCGCGCGCTGGAGGCGGCGGCGGGCCTAGGACTCGTTTTACTCCCTTGACCGCTGGGCAAGGGTTATCAATACCAACAACCACGAGATTTCCGCCGTCACACCGGGTATCCAGGTCTAACCAAACCTTTTGCATTGTCAGTTATCCCGTTGTGACCTGGGTTATCCAAACAAGAGTGCCTCATTCAGGACCACCATACATTTACTACGAAGGAATTTCCAAATGTTGTACAATCCCGCTCACAGTCGTCAACATCTGTCAGCTAATAACAGTGGTTGGGAAATTCCAGTATATTTTACTAAGAATTGTAAAATTCTTAAATAATTCCATCTCAAGCTCCAGTAGTGTGAATTTCCTAGATAATTTTAGAAAGGTATTCCCAGTTTTTTATTGGTAAAAACCAATATTTCTTCATTTCCTCACATTTAGAGTAGTTACTTAGGGTAATTTTACTGACATAAAAGTGGTTTTACAGTAATTTTGGATAAAGTAAAGGCCTTTTCACACCGCAATCTGTGGCATCCATGGACGTCCGCGGATGTCGTGGACGTTCATGGACGTGCCAATTCACACTGCATGTGGACGGATTTGTAGTAGATATTTAATTATTCCCACCTATTTCCTCCTACATCAATCAACTCCTCGTCATTGTTGACTTCTACATTGAATATCGTTGTCATCAAGTAGTGGGACGTTAATTTTACCACTGAAAGAAATTATACCTGTAATTTCTAATATCATGTGGTATACAGAGTATCCCTCAACTCTAACTTTTAGGTTTTATGCTTAAATCAAAGACAGATAAAAATATAATATTTAAACTGTTCTAAATTTTTCTCTTACAGCTGCCATTTTTCCCCATGAACATTGTTATTTGAAGAATGGGTTCAATAAATAAACATTCAACAAATTTAAATTTTGTATAGAGAATAATAGCGTACCTAATTATAGTGAAGAAATATGTTTTTTATGACGTCTACTTTAAAAGGCTTAATTACCTGAAACTATGATTACACTAGTGTCTTGAAGGGGCCATAGCCCCTAATTGCTCCAATACTCTGTCTTATCTTATTTTGACCTCCTTACATGCTGAGGAAAATAAAACAATATATAATAAAAAACGGTATCAGGAAACTGACACATACTTCCCCCTTTTAGCCCACCTTAATGAATAAATTACTTTTTATTTACTAAATATAGAATACAAAGCACGGTCGAATGTACAGAAAATCTCGCAAACAAGTTGTTTTAAAAAACATCCACCCAAATCCCTGCTTTGGAGGCACTACAGAATCCATTGCTACACTCGTGGTTTTAAGAGGGGAAATGCCCCCTATTCCCCCCCCAGGGTTATGAAGGGGCAACATATTTCGAATTTCCTCTGTTGGTCGATGCTAACTTGACAAGCATATCAAGTTTGAATGAAATTGATCAGTAAATAAGAGAGAAATAGTAATTTTCGTATTCCCCATAAGAATAACATTGGACAACGTACTGCGTTTACCGCAAAATTAAAATTAAAATTTTCTCCGAAACCAGCAATTGTAGAATAGTAATTCAAAATACCAAATTATTTAGTTTGTTTGAGTTCTTTTTAATGGTGAATAGTAATATTTTTTTATATTTATGTCTTTTTTTGAAAAATTCAAAAAACTGAATTTTTGATGTTTTAAGTCCTATAATTTCTGAACCCGAAGTTTTACAGGAATGCGGCAGGTGTCATTTTGTTGAAAAACTAAAGTTCTACAAACGACTAAAATTTAATGAAAATCGTTTGAGCCGTTTTTGAGAAATTTTGATTTTTCATGTTTTTTGGCAGTCTTTGGGGGATAATTACCCTTAAAAATAAAAAATTTAAAAAAATGAAAAAACACCTGGAGATATTGTGGATTAGTACCTACATACCAAATTTCATAAAAATCGGCCCATTGGTTAAGGCTTTAGCTCTGTACACATCCACACAGACACACACACATACGAAAACACACACACAGACACACACACACACACACACACACACACACACACACACACACACACACACACACACACACACACACACACACACACACACACACACACACACACACACACACACACACACACACACACACACACACACACACACACACACACACACACACACATACACACAGACAGACATCACGTAAAAACCACTTTTTTGGGTTCAGGGAGCACCAAAACAAATATTTCCACTAACAACTCAAATCCAAAAATTTTGACGAAAACAATACTTTCTCCATATACTGTGTATAGAGGGAGAAAGTAAAAAGGAACACATATTATGTCAGTTCGTAAACAAAGTAGACAGGTATCCACATTTTTAATGTTAAAAAAGCAGACGTTTTTAAATCCCCATGCTTTTCTTATGGGGGTTGCTCTACGTTATTTTTTGTTTGCTATGACCTTGGGATCAAGACCATTAATTTGAACCGTCTCCCATCATCCTGCAATTTGCCAATTTCTCATAATTTTGACTTAAAAATTTCACTTACAGAATCTTAATACTATATAAAATCCAAATACCACTGACTTAGTGACCTATCACAAAATCTCCATAACTATAAGGCCTACAGAGTTGTAATTTTACATATAGGTTCCTCTTTGGCCCTAGGTGCTTGCTAAGAAACGGTATTACGAAATTCCCCCTGTGTTCCGCCCCGCGAGGTCCCAAAGTTCCCATGTATTCCTTATGGACATTCACTTTGGTTTGAGCTGATGAAAATTCAAACAGGTGATCTTGATTTGTAGTAGTTCCACAGGCTAACCACAGAATGCAGCACACACAACTATCATAGTTTACTCGGGCAAAGCTGCAAAGGGTCAATGTATACAGAAGATAAAAATACCCTCGTCGCAGCACACCTGCGTACTCAGTGAATTTCCAATGCATATATATGTCTTAATACCACATAAAGCCGTATATCAAGTTCCATGAAAATATATTCACAAATAAGCAATATATACAATTTTGATTATTCTCTATGAGACTTAACATTTGGGATGAGTACTTAGGTTTGCTGAATCAAGGAACAAAAACAATTCGTATTTATGCAAATATAGAATTGAACTAGGTGAAGAAGCCACATACCAAGGTTTAATCAATATTCATTCATAAGTAAGTGAAATATAACATTATAATATTCTCCGTAAGAATAACATGGGGGATGAGTATGCAGGTTTGCTGCTACGGGAATAATCGGTAAAAATTGCTTTTATTGTGCAAATAACAATAGACCACAATCCGAAGCCGTATACCAATTCTCGTTAGTATACGTTCATAAGTAAGCTAGATATAAGATTTTTATTATTCTCCGTAAGAATAACATTAGACAACGTACTGTGTTTAGCACTTTCAATATATCTGTAACCAATTGACGTAGAAAAATTATCAAAACACCAAATTGTGTTTTTTAAAGCTGAATTCAATGGTTAAAATTAAAATTTCATTTAAATAAAATTTTACTTTTTCAAATATTACATGTAAAAAGTTCAAAAAAACCCATTTATGGGGTAAAAAAACCCCCAAAAAAAACCACTTCGGATGGGTCGATCTTTCTGGTTTTCAAACTTAAAATCATAAATGCTGCTTTAGACGTTTATGCCTAATTTAATCAAAATCAGACTTTTTTACGAGAGTTATCACACCCAAGGACACACATATAAATATAGTACTATATATATATATATATATATATATATATATATATATATATATATATATATACTACTTTGTCTATTTCAAGGTAACGAAACTAAGGGACACGAATTTTCAACTTTCCTTAATTCACTATCACAAAGAATCCAATTCACAAAAGAAGTACAAAAAGATAGTATACATTTCTTAGGTCTGACGATTTCTAAACAAAATAATCATCACAATTTTAATATATATATATAGGAAAGCCACTCAAACAGACCTATTAATTCCTTCAGGGTCAAATCACCTGTGGAAGTATAAAATGGCTGGATTACGCTCAATGGTGAATCGATTATTAAATGTGCCTCTCAATAAGAATGAATGTAATAAAGAAAGAAAGAAATGTAATTAGATACCTAGCACAAAAGAACGGTTACAAACCTGACATTGTTGATAAAATGATTAGGAAAATAAAAAAGAAAAAAGCTAGAAACATCAATTCATCAAACAAAAACCAACAGAAAAGTTTTATAAAGGTTCCATACAATACTAATATTAACAAAGCTACTCACAAGACTTTTGAAAGAACTGATTTAACTTTAAGCTATACTACCTGAAACAACACATTTAAAATGATTGACAAATATTCCCAAAAAGATTTCAGAAGAAACAATGATTATACTCAATCCGGACTTCATAAAATTCAATGCTCTGATTGTAACAAATTTTATATTGGACAGACAGGTAGATCGTTTCAGTCAAGGTTTAAGGAACATATACAAGCACTAAGAAGCAATAACAAAATGAAATCCAGCTTTGCTGAGCATCTCCCGACAACAAACCATAGTTATAAGAGCATAGACGAGAATTTAAAGATAATGAGCTATATGTCCAAAAGCGAGAAAATTAACTCAGCAGAAGAATTGAATATCTTTGTCACTCACAAAGAAATGCCTCAGGAATTACTAAATACTCAAATTAGTACAAGTAATCCAATATTTAAAAAATAAGGAAAATGAGGATGGATAGATACAAAACTTGTTCATCAAAGTGAAACATCTGCTAAATAATTCCCTTATGTGTCTGTTTGTGTAACTTTTTAATATTGTATAACTAGGTTAGGTATTTGTTGACCATGATGATGGGCTTAGGTCCCGAAACATATAGTCAGAAAAATAAAGAAATTCCTTAAGGGTACTCAGTAGAAATAATGTTTCATTTGATTATTAATATATATATATATATATATATATATATATATATATATACAGTTTCGAACGAATGGTGTTTTTGGGGTCTGGAGACCTCAAAACGAAAAGTTATCATTATCGACTTCTTGAAAGCAACTTTTCAAGATTTTTAAAGTTTATCAATTATACAGTAGTGTCAAATTATATGTGTTGTACGAGTCATTTTATATTAATCAAGGTTATAAAATAATGCGTAGCTCAAAATAGTCGCTGAAAACTCTAGCAAGAACGTTAATTCCAATTAGCTTGGAATTTTAGATGTATACTGAAACTTTATGGGTGTAAAAATAAAATATTCTAAATTTTATATTATTTGAAAAAAATATTGGAAGCATGGGTGAAATGTATAAGTGTAAAGTCGATCACGAATTGATAAGTGATATCTATCCTAATGGCATTGCTGTTAGCTAGAGGAAGCACAATATTGATCTGAGGCACAGGGGATGATACAGACTGGCACCAGTTGATGTTAGAGTTGGTCGGCAATCTTAGTTTTCCACATTTAAAGAAAGTTAAGCACTGTAATCTTTTTATTACAATACAATGATGCAGATGATGTATTGTTATGGTCCCTTGAGTGACAGAAAGGAAGTATGATGAATATTGGAAGTGCCAGAGACAAAACCTTGACTTAAAAAACTTATGTTTAAAAGGTTTGTTCAAAAAGGATTAGAAATTTAAATTCATACTTACAATTGGTAACATAACTAATGACACAGGAAACCTATTGTTGCAAGTGTTAGTTTATCTTAACAAGTGAGTATGGTAAATGTAGCCTAGAATTTAGTAATTTGTAGAAGTCGTATAATGCTTCATGAATACCAGTGAGAAAATTGTATAAGTTTTGTGCCATGACAGCATTATCATGAAAAAATGCAAGAGTGCAGATGAAAGGTTCATTTAAATTTGTCAAACTTTTTTTAACACTCATGATACATATTTTATTGCTCATAAAAATTATGTAGCAATTCTATTATGAATGAATATCTCTTGAAACATTTGCTAGTGGAATCTTAGCTTTACCCTAGAATGTAAAATACTCTAGAATTTATCTGCACACAGCTATTTTAGTTAATGTGAAAAAAAGTACTCTACCTCTTTTAGAGTTTTTGATAAGACTATATTATAATACCCCTGTAGCAGCAAATCTGTGTACTCAGCAAATTTACAATGCATATATATGTAACTTAATAGGTACCACATAAAGGCACATACCAAGTTTCATCAATTTACATTCATAAATAAACGATTTATGACATTTGAATTATTCTCCAAAAGAATAACATGGCGGCTGAGTACGCAGGTTTGCTGAAGCAAGGAACAAAAACAAAAGGTTTTATACAAATATCAATATAACTGAAGTAGGTAAAGCCACATACCAAATTTTATTAATTTATATTCATAATTAAGGGAGATAACACGTTCTTATTCTCTATGAGAATAACATGGGGATGAGTACGCAGGTTTGCTGCTATGGGAACTATCGGCCAAAAAATGTTTTTTTAGTGCAAATATCAATAGACCACAATGATATGAAGCAATATACCAAGTTTCATCAGGATAAGTTGATAAATAAGCGAGATATACAATTTTTCTTATTATCCATAAGAATAACATTGGACGACGTACTGTGTTTAGCACTTTCAATATCTCTGTACCCATTTGACGTAGAGCAATAATCAAAACACCAAATTGTGCTTGTTTTAAAACTGATTCTAATAAAAAAAAAACTAAAATTTGACTTTTTCAAAAATTAGGTATACATAAAAAACTCAAAAAAATTTTGGGGTACAAAACCCCCCCCAAATTCCCCTTCGGATAAGTCAATATGTCTGGTTTTCGAACTTAAAGTCATAAATGCTGCTTTACATATGTATACCAAATTTCGTCAAAATCGGATAATTTTTACGAGAGTTATCGTGCTCACGGACACATATATATATACAGCTTTGAACGAATGCTGTTTTTGGCATCTGGTGACCTTAAAACGAAAAGTTATCATGATCCCGGGCCTAGTTCTTACCATGCCGACTATGGTAATAGCTTTTTCCCTGTAGGGGAAATTCACTAAAAGGAATAATTTTATCCGAGTCTCCCGGACTGATGCACTGAGTGGCCAATAGGTTGATTAAGTTTTAGAGGACATCAATCTCCTTCCTCAAACCCTCAATACAAGGATATAACACCACTCATGGGAGGTTGTTAAAATTATGAAAAAACTCACAACACCTAACCGAATGTCTACAAACCAGGACAAGAATTATTTCAATAAGACCCGGGACCACATGTGTACACCAGAACAGGAATGACCTACTTGATACAGTGTACACACGCAGTCCCGGGCGTATCAAAATAATTCACAATCTGTGTTTTGTTTGTATGTTCAGTTATGTGTATGTGTTATTATTAATACATTTGACATCCTCCCGGGAGTGATGGTATAATTGTTCTTGTATTGAGTTTTTGAAGATGAGGATTGAAATACTCTAAATGTGTAATACACATAAAGGATACACAGTGGATCGCTCTGGCAGACTCAAGAATACCTTTTATGGCCATCAACAGTGATTTTGAGACAATACTTTAAATATGAATACTATATTATTATAATCGTCTCAATATCTCAGGATTGGAGGAATCTCAATACTATTGAAATAAAATCATTAAAATAAACTGTATCTATAAAAATGGAATAAACCTTTTTTATTGCTTATTTTTGATCCAGAGGCATCATGAAATAAAAGTGGAAGAAGATACAATTTGATCAGCTTCATACAATTCCTAAATTAGTAATTTAACATATAATTTATGAAAAGACTAACTCACTAAATCACTCTGTAAGACGCATCGGCGTCTACTAGGGCGTATTTTAAGGGGATTGTGAATGAATGATGAATGTAGAATGGGTGAGATGCCTTGTGTAGCCTTGATACTGACTAAGACTAAGACTGACTGATTCTTCAGCCAGGATCATTAATTAATAGCCCAGTGACCAAAGGTAGCTGGATCCGGTGTCAAACCTTCACAACATTTCTCTGGATTTTGCTCAGGATCAATCTGGCAAACTTCAGATTATGAAGCGAGCGCGCTAACCACTGATATAACGAGTTATTATGAGGGTTGTATGGAAGGTAACCTCCATTGAATCTCTGCATGAGTTGTAGTGAGAGTAGCACCATAATTATATCACAGAAAAACGTGTTAGGTCAGTCGCTACCCATCTGTGGCAGCAGGATGATTGTGTGATTGTTAAATAATATTCTGTCGTCATAAATTAAAGTGTTTGCTGCTATAACAACTACCAACAAGTGCAAACTGTGTCTGTTATTCAAGTTTTGAAAACATACCATTATTCATTCAGCATCTTTCGCTGTATATGGAGCATTATACTTTACATTGCTATTGTCAATAATACGAGGGTCATCCGGAAAGTAAAGAACATTTGCGCATTGCATCGAGCACAGCTCCCTCACCACCATGACTGCTGCATGTGTGCGAGTCTACATAATTACCCGCCAAAGTGTAATGTTAGCACATTACATGAACCTTTTCCGGAAAATTCAAGATATTTTTCATTACAATTTCACCATACATTTTCTTTGTTGTTTGACTGAAAATGTTAAAGGCCCGATCATTTGTTGTATTCAGAAACCGAGTAACAATGCGGATCTCACATTTGGGGGCCTTTAGTTTGATGCCACCATTTTTAATTGCTACAGAAACAAGACACGTGACACTTTAGCAACAAGACTCAGCTCCCACTTTGGCGGGGAGGTGAGCAGACTGCCGCGAGCAGACACCACATAGTCGTGGAGGTGGAAAAGCTGTGATTGGCATAATAAGCAAATGTTCTTTACTTCCTGGACAACCCTGGAAATTTTATCAACTAAACAATTTTCAATGCAGACTTATGTGTCTTTATAATTATAAACTTAAATTGCCCCCAAATAGTTTGTTAAAATATTTAACATCCATTCCTAACAAAAATGCAATTTCTAGGTTTAGATAATATAAACCACCGAGGTTAATGCTGGAGTCACATGATCACATGAGGTGCGCGGATGTCACATGATCAAAGTGATATGTGAGTGCAGCCATTAGATAATATATTTTATCGTTTAGGTTTTACCAATATTGATTACAAATTTTTTATCCCAGAGGATGGGCAACTGGTGCGGGTCAGTAGCGGCAGCCTCGGTGCTAGATCAGGTGATCTCACAGGCCTCCAACGAAGATGAGTGCTTGCTCTACAGACTCGCCAACTACAAGAAGGGTGGTGAACTCATCGATGCCTACAATGTTGGCGGCTCTGCAGAGGTGGAGCGGCTCATCAAAGACCAGTTCGGCATCCTTTTGTACAACGATGGCAAGGGTCAGACCATCAACCGCGCTGAGTACCTTCGCTGGAAGTTCCGCGACATTCATCAGGTTATTGGGTTTAACTTTTAATAATAATAATAAACAAATATATTTGCCTTATAACAATAAATATTGCATTGGCAATTAGCATCTATATTTTTAATACGCTAGGCATATTTTTGTCATAATTGTTTTGGAGCGGTGGTACTACCGATCACCATGTCCAAGGTGTCGTTAGAAAGGTCTTAGCATGTAGTTTTGCCATCAATTAAAAAAATTTATAAAAGTCACCATGGACATGGGAAAATATGGGGTCAAAGTCGCGATTTTCCCCATAAACATAAAATGCAGTTTACAAACCAACGATCGAGAAATCAGCTGTTTATTTAAGGAAGTGGTTAAACAAATAAAATCTGACCCTGAAAAATGGTTATTGAACGTACAGCTGGCAACAAAACACCAGTTTTTATTTGCACAAAATCAAAACATAACCAAAAAAACGTTCGACATAATGGAGACTATAAGACGTCGACCAGGACGGCCAAGAGGAGGAGGCCGACAAACTTTAACTGACGAACTCTTTCCTTGGGTAAAAGCTTGCTCGGATTCGAGCAACAGGACCACTAGTTAATTTTTTAATAATCTAGAATTAAAAGATGCAATATTTCTAAATTAGGTTGCATATTCTTTACAATAAAAAAATTCAACATCCAAAAAGTCTTTCACGCTGTAGTAAAATCCATGTTGTAATTTTAATTTTATTGTTTTTCTAATTTGTTTACAATTTTATTCTTCTTTTAAATAGTTTTTTAATTTAATATACAATAATTAACTTATGCAAGGCAGTTGTTGTTTGTATAAAGTTGAGTTATGCTGTGGCATATCTAATTTTAAACAGTAATGAAGACTTCTTGATTTTTTAACATTAATGAGTTGATTTTTACACCTTTTAAAAATAATAATGTTTCCACAATACCAATTCCAGGTAGTGTTAATATGTTGTAATCCTGAAAAATTTGCTTACTCGGGTGATGTTGAGGAATTTAGAATCGTTACTCAATATAGTGTCATGTTATTTTTCATCTAAAGTGTATGATCAATGACTACATAAATTACAATAAGACAGACAAGCATTACGGAAATAACTCAACGCCTGTTGAGAAGTCAGAGAGACTGCTTCAGCGACCCGCCGCCAGTTGGCGCTAGTGGCGGCGGGCGTTGACTGTACTACTGATCTCTTGGTGCGGACTGTACGAGTACCCTCTCTCTCTCTATTTCACCGTACCAGCGGCATGGCAGTGGGCAGTAAGCGTGTATGCATGCAATGGATACAGGCATTATTCAGGTGTATGTCAACAGGCAGATAACCTCCAATAAATATGAGTTCTGATGTTTACCTTCTGTGCCTAAGCTATCAAATCTGGCTATCCCTATAGAGTATAAGGATGGCAGGGTGGAAGTGTAAATGTATATAACATAATTATTTTAGTTACAACAAAAGTTACCTAAATTAAATACGAATAAAGACTAATTATAGACACATCATTTAAAATTTATTAGCTCAAATAATGATGTTGCATAAATTATTTATCCTCAGAATGTTGATTTGAATTAGAAAGGAAAATAAGAATATTGTTTTAAATTAAATTTTGATTTAAAATAAACATTCAAATCTCCTAAAAAAAAATCTAGACTCGGCACGGTCCTTTTGTGTTATGTAGTAGGCATGGTATCAAGCTTATTGTACGTTTACAAATCCAGGATAATCTCCAATAGTTTTAAACCCTATATAATGAAGAAAACAAGGTTAAAATGTCCCATACGACACTTGGAATGGCTGTTATGAGGTATTAATTTAATCAGGAAAAACATTGCTTTAAAATAAAAATAAATAATACACTATACTTGCATTAAAGATTTTGGACTTGGCCATTTTACAACAGAAACCGAGTACCTATTTAATGTAATGTTAAGCTTAACTTTTTAACTCTACGTAACTTTGTTCTGAGATGTTTTTTGTATCTTTATAAACAAAAGTTATAATCAATTTTTCTTTTTGGTCCAAAATGTTTGTTTTGAGCGCGGCGAACGAGTTTAGAGGAAAGGTCATTTAACCTTGCTTGTAATGACTATGGTTTACGAGATCCTAATGGTGAGCATAAACATATGAACACAATTCATATCTGGATATTTAATGTACCATGTCTATCAATAGAACAAATATTTTCATGCAAAACCCAACGGCAAAGCAGTATGTAAGAAAAATATTTTGAATTCACACATTTCTGAAACTTCATCATAACAACTTTTAGAACTATATCTACACATAAAATCAATGGTAAATAACCAATATTTCGGCTGATAAAAATCACTAAAGGCGGCTCCACACTTCTCGCGAACACGCCCGAATATTCGGCCCAACTCCAAATGTTCAGAGTGTTCGCGAGAAGTGTGGGAGCTGCACGAACTTTTGAATACATACGGGAACATACGGGACGGAATGTTCAGTGAAAATTCGGGAGAATTTTCGGCTGAATGTTCAGGCCTGTTCTCGAGAAGTGTGGGACCGCCTTAACGTTTATTTTAAACTAGTATCTTATTATATAATCACCATTATTTTTATTGTCCGATGTCCCAATGATATTTTCTCAGTAATCAGAAGTACACGAAGTACAATATTTAAAACATAAGTAGCCTAGTTTGTAGGTCGTAGAGGTGCAGAAATATATTTTAAAGTTTATTATCTTAGGCCCCGTACGGTCAACACTCAATAATTACAGTCAACGCGTCATTCCAAAGTAAGTCATTCTGAAGTGTTGCCGTAGTGCATTCAGTATTTAGTTACATCTCACTGGTTGCAGAGAAATAAATATTAAGTAAAAAAATGATTTCACATCTTTAATTTCTCCCCTTTTAGCGAATTTCCCCTATAGGGAAGAAGCTATTACCGTAGACTTAAGCTATTACCATGGTAAGACTTAAGCCCGAGACCACGATAACTTTTTGTTTTGAAGTCCCCAGATGCCAAAAACACTATTCGTTCAAATTTATATATATGTATATATATATATATATATATATATATATATATATGTATGTGTGTGTCCGTTACCACGATAACTTTTGAAAGAAGCGCCCGATTTTTATGAAATTTGGCACAAATGTGGAGAGTAACATTTATGACTTTAAGTTCGAAAACCAGATCGATCGGTTTATGGGAAGGGGGTTTTATGGTGGTTTAAAATTTTCCAAAAATCAGTTATTTTAACTTTTTACCCTAAAATTTTAAGAACCTTAGATTTTGGTTATAACCATATTGTAGAGCTTAAAAAAACAAACAATTTAGTATTTTGAATCATTAAGCTAGGTTTAGTGGTTGTGGAGAAAAGTAAAAAAAATGTGTCCATTAAATTTCCCATGTTAATCTTATGGGAATACGGTTTTTAGGTTTTCCTCAGATAATTTCACTAAAAACTCCACATTTCTTTCTACCAATCAGTTTAGCTCTACAAAAAAATCATTTTGGCGTTTTAATTGTTGTTTTACGTCCAACCGTTGCAGTTATATTGAAAGTGCTTAACACAGTACGTTGTCCAATGTTATCCTTATGGGGAATAAATAAAATGTTATATTTTGATTATTTATGTATGTGTATTGATGAAACTTGGTATGTGGCTTCAAATAGTTGTGGTATATTGGTATTAGCACAAAAAAATGGTCTTTGTTTATTTTTCCCGGTAGCAGCAAACCTGCATACTCGGCCCCCATGTTATTCATATGGAGAATAAGTAAAGTTTTATATCTACCTTAGTTATGAACCTAAATTAATAAAACTTGGTATTTAGCTTCACCTGGTTGGGTTATATTGATAATTTCAAAAAAACACATATCTTATCTTCCTTGTTGCAGCAAACCTGCGTACTCATTTATAATGTTATTCTTATGGAGAATAAATAAAATGCTATATATCACTTATTAATGAATGTATTTTTGTGAAACTTGGTAAGTGGCTCTAGGTAGTAGTGATACCCATATATTTGCATTGGAAATTCGCTGAGTATGCAGGTTTGCTGCGACGGGGGTATTTCATAGTATATGGAGAAAGAATTGTTTTCGTCAAAATGTTCAAATTTGAGTTGTTTGTGGAAATATTCGTTTTGATGCTCCCTGAACCCAAAAAAGTGATTTTTATGTGATGTCTGTGTGTCTGTCTGTCTGTCTGTCTATTTGTATGGATGTGTACAGAGCTAGAGCCCTAACAATGGTCTGATTTTTATGAAATTTGGGATGTAGGTACTAATCCACGATATCTTCAGGCGTTTTTTACATTTTTTTGAATTTTTGATTTTTAAGGGTATTTATCCCCCCAAAACCGCCAAAAAACATAAAAAATCAAAATTTCTCAAAAAAGGCTCTAACGATTTAAATTAAACTTTAGTCGTTTGAAAATCTTTAGTTTTCCAACAAAATGACACCACCCGCATTTCTGTAAAATTCAGGTTCAAAAATTACAGGACTTAAAACATAAAAAATTCAGTTTTTTGGATTTTTCATAAAAAACATAAATATAAAAGAAACATTACTATTCACCATTAAAAATAGCTCAAAAAACTAAATAATTTAGGATTTTGAATTACTATTCTACGATTGCTGGTTGCGGAGAAAATTTAAAATGCAAGTACTTTTTGGTGGTCCTTTTATTGTTCGGAGTTTTTTTCTATAATGTCCAATTACATGCTTATAGTGTGAGTAAAGTGGTAATTTCAAATATGGTACCTTAACCATTAAAGGACGTGGAAAGCCTGTTCTATAGCTAAAGTCAATTGTACATCTTATTCGGAATAATTTTGATGAAGACACCGAATTCATAAGTTAGGTCTACACATGTGTTTATAAAACTGCCGTTCAAAATCGATACATGCCTCAATTTTCGACATGAAATCAAACTATAAAACAACGATTGTAAGGCTCTTGGAGAGGCTTGGTTTTGAGTTTTGACATAAAAACATTTATTCCATTTAATTTAATTTATATTTTTGGTATAAATGTCTATTAACAACTAAGTATCCTTCGTATTCAAGTTCCTTGATAAGTTTTTCTACTTTTAATGCCAAACATATTTTTATAGGATTGGTTATATTGCTGATATGGAGGATCAGTTTTGGGTTTAGATATAAAAACATATATTTATTCATTATTTTAATTACATATTTAGCTACAAAAATTCATTTACGGCTAAGAAGCCTTCGTATTTGGAGGGGAAAATGTTTAAGTAACAGAGATTTTAAAAGAAAGTAGGTTTTGATTATATAAAAAGGCAACGTTATGTTTTCTTACTAAAGTATTTTATTTAATTACTGATTAAAACAAGTTTTTGCTTCACGAGTAAAATATAATCACTAATCAGATATGTTTATCTTATCATGTAATGTTTCATTCTTTCTAACAAATATGTTTCTTATTATTTACTGCCTAATTTACCTTAAATATCAAATTATAAGGTTCCTCATGATCCGAAAG
The DNA here is from genome assembly GCA_963675035.1 of Allygus modestus. NCBI lineage: Eukaryota > Metazoa > Arthropoda > Insecta > Hemiptera > Cicadellidae > Allygus > Allygus modestus. The sequence continues at coordinate 59,834,080 of OY776116.1, forward strand.
CCGAATTTTTTATCAAAATTGAAAGCTATGTTAAAAACAATAATCTCAACACAATATGAGTAAAATGTACATAATTAATATTTTCTAGGTGAAGATATAAATCAAATGAGGAGCACTTAACTATGCTGGATGTGGTCCAGGACGGCGGTGCGCGTAGAACTGAACATAGCGGTTATTTACATCGGATTATTGAACAAACTATAAATTATATCGAAAATTGTTTTGAATGAAAATTTAACATCATCTAATTAGCTACAACTTTCTCGGTAGAATTTTTTTTCTACCTCAAAAATAATAAAAGTTATCGTTTACTGATTTTTTCATGTCATCCTCTCTAATATTTAGAGTGATGTTACAACTCTCTAATATTTTCATTATTAAAAATTACACATAATTTTAAACTAAAATATATTTATACTGTTGGATGCGGTAACTCATGCAGAAAAGAAATATATAAGTTTCATTGTAGTTTTATTATTATTAGAATGTACAGGAGCGTGTAAACGACAACGCGTTCACCGCTCGGGATTACTCAGTTTTGCCGTGTCCTAGCGACTAGCCGAAATGTTTTGATACATGCAGCGCTACTAGCGGCGGGTCGCAGAGTTACCGCTTGGCGCTGAATTTTTAACACGGCGCTTATGCGTCTTATTGTAGTTTATGTAGTCATTGGTATGATATACTAAAATTTGCCCAATGAATTTTTGATTGTAGCATAAATCTTGGTTATTTCAAGTAAACATTTCTATCCATTAATAATTAGTTTTGTAATAAGTTTGTTATTTATAATTCCATTCTATAAGCTGGTATTTTAATTTATTTACGTCCAATGTCAACTCTTTACAATGTTGATAAAGTAGAAATTCTCAAACTCAACACAATGTGGACTTAAAGGTTGTTGAGTTTTAGGGAACTTGAGGAATAAAAATGGTGGGACATGAAAACGCTCATATTAATGTGCTTACATTGTACATTAATTTATTGATTTATCATACCATATTTAATTTTACATTTAAGAAGTAAATGTAAGAATGAACTACTTGGGAATCCCAGGCTAAAGCCTTGCTTTAAGGAAAGAGGTGACCAAATTCCAGAAGCAACCCTTGGGTGCATAAACAAAAGCAGGCCCCAGAGCAACGAAAACAATGCGGTGATGACCTTGGAAAACCCAGTCTAAAGTCTCTGGCACACTAGGGCGGTTTGGCACCAACCAAACACACTAGGGCGGTACGTCACGGACGGCATTTTAAAATAAATATATCAGGTCACTAGCCCTGTCAAGTTTTACAGGATGCTGAGTTTGAGAGTTTCTCCTGTATATATATATTACTAAAGTCAGTGTCACATCATTGAAAGGTTTGATGCCAAGTACCTCTTCACTGCCCTCTAGGGGGCCTTGCGATGTTGCTGTTTGGTGTATCCCTGCAGTCTGTATTAAAATATTTGGTTACGGGATCTGTAAGTAAATGAATTGGCAACATGGGTGTAAAACCCAAGCTTGCAATGATATGACTCTGACTAGTGACATCATAATAATACGTATTAGACATCATTTCTTCAAAGAGCGGTATTATAGTCTTTGGTTTCCCAAATTAAAGTCTACTATGTCAAAAGATAATGCCTAAAAATAATGAATCCTTGGTCGAAGGTAGCGTTACCCATAGAAGCATCGCTGAGTCCGCATGACCCGCTGGCCAAGTGGACAGACCACGAGGCATGCTGGCAGATGCAGTATCGCGGCTCTCTCGGCGAGACGTTGCTGCACGTCCTGATCATCTGTGACACCAAGGTCCACACCCGCCTCGCTCGGATACTGCTCAAGTGCTTCCCCCACCTGGCTCTGGATGTAGTGGAGGGAGAAGAGTACCTCGGTAGGTGCACAAATATTGTACTTGTAACACTGGCAAATGAAATTCACTAAACTGTCACCAACAAGACTGAAATTATGATTGAAATACAAAAAGCATCAGTTTATAATTAGAGAAACGTTTTTGTTACATTACATATAATACATGTTGTATCCACAGGTACCCAGGCTGCAACAATATAGCTTTTTAATATATGTTAAAAGTAAATTAAAAAATAAATAAAAATAATGTCACTTAGTTTTCTTTTTTTTAAGATGAGGCAATGCAAAATATGTTTGTTTTAATTCCAAAATCAAACTCACTTCACTGCACTTTGTCAACAGGTGACAGTCCTAAGCAGCCCATAGACTATGTACATTCCTTGTATAAAAAAGGTCAATGATAACGTTTTTGTTTCTTGGTTCTCTTGACTCACTTCAGCGATGATGAGTTGTTAAAAAAAATACATTTGTATATCTAAGATGACCCTGGAATGCAATTATATAATCACTTATAAGGGATCATTTGGACTAATGGGAAGTTTCATCCAAGGTTAGATTAGTGAGTCCCATTGTATGCTGCTATTTATTAAATTTATTTTTGGAGTGGTTGAAAATAAATTAATATTTTTCAATTCTAGGAGCCAGTGCTCTCCATCTCGCAATCGCTTACTTCAACAATGAGTTGGTCCAAGACCTGGTAGAGGCTGGTGCTAATGTCAACCAAAGAGCAATAGGTAAAGCAATTTAGTAATTTTCCAAGAATATTCTTAGTAACATGTTTCACCATGGAAACTTCATATGTTTTCATATTTATTGATGTCATAAGCCGATGACACTAGCACTCAACGTATTAATAATGGAACCATAATGGTGGAATGTACTGCCATCAAAGATAGCAAGGTTAAAGGAAGAAGGATTCTGAAACATAAGCTTCATGTTGCCAAAAAGGTATGCTGTAAACAGTTTGCAAAGTATTTTATAATCACACCATGAAAACAAACAAAAATCAGCCATATTCTTATTTAATTCTTTTCATGGTTTTTAACCTGATCAATATAATTTGTTTAAAGTTCAGATGTTGTTTTGTGAAATAAATTATTAACAAATAAACAATTATTAACAATAATGAATTCTGACCTTTGGAAGGTTATAACCATAACTGGAGTTGTTAGAGAAAATAATAATTATTCTACATCTTAGACTATTTAGAAAGTATCAAATTTCGATTGAAATGATGTCCCTCTCTCAGGAAGCTTCTTCCTACCGCGGGACCAGCAGCGGCAGCGGCCCGCGCGACACACGGACTACGAGGGTCTGGCGTATCTGGGCGAGTACCCGCTGTCCTGGGCTGCGTGTTGCGCCAACGAGAGTGTCTACAACCTGCTGCTGGAGAGTGATGCGCACCCAGACATGCGCGACTCCTTCGGCAACATGATCCTGCACATGGTCGTAGTCTGCGACAAACTGGTCTGTAGATCAACCTATGTGTTACCTTTAATAGTTGTTTCCTTGAAATTTATGTTGGCCTTATTTATGTTGTTCATGCGTAATAACACAATTAAAAACCCAATAAAGAAGAACTACACTATTTCTGACATCTAAAAACTTTTGGAAATAGTTTAGTTTAAAATTAACTTAGCTAGTAAATTATGGATCGTAACCATTTTATAATTTGTTATGAGAGTAAGTATTTCATCATTAATGTTTTGTACGGAGATGTCATGTCCACTAGGGAAAAACAATGAAAGTGGAATTTCCCCCACAACAATCTCCTATTACTCTTATTGCCATTGGATAAAGTAATCAAAGATTTTTATTATTTTTTGAACAATATTTTTGTTTTTTTGCATTTCTGGTGACAAATTAGTAGTAATCAGAATTATTCTCTGAAATACCAACTACATAGTCTATATAGGAAAATAAATTCAGAATCACATATTTCTTTCAAGGACATGTTCGGATATGCGTTGCGACATCCCCGACTTCCGGCCAGTAACGGCATTGCCAACCACGCCGGCCTGACTCCGCTGACGCTCGCTTGCAAGCTCGGACGCGCCGAAGTGTTCCGCGAGATGTTGGAGCTGAGTGCTCGCGAATTCTGGCGCTACAGCAACATCACTTGCTCTGCCTACCCTCTCAATGCCCTGGACACACTCCTACCCGATGGCAGAACTAGTCAGTATAATCACATATCTATTTTGGCCAAATTGTTATTTTTTACTTTCTTTGTAACATTTATGCAGATAGTTGTCTTTGTTTGGTAACTAATTTTAGTAGTTTTTGTTTTCAATTGAAGTTTAAAATCAGTTAACAGTAATTTTCATTCATATTAAGAGTTAAATTTTATAAGATAGGTAACTCCACTCAAGCCAGCTAGACTCATCTTCCTACTTTCTTCAGCCACGGGAAAGAATTAAACTAGAAGAGGTGGGGAAAAATAGGACAGCCATCACGAATATTTGCTCCTCTCACCCTTGAGATCTCCCAGGCTTTACAAACTTCATCCTTCTCACCTACATATGTATGTTCTTGAAATCTATTAGCTTCCCAGGCCCTTTATGATCAGCAGCCCTTTTCTTTGAGGACATTAATTAGACTTAAGGGGGTTGCCAAGCTCATCCAGGGATTGCAAACGCCCCTAAAAAGGCAAGTGAAAATGGTCACACTTTGCAACTGACAAATTTGCCAATATAGCAATAGTTTCTAAACTACTGTATACAGTGCAGCTAGCCTGGACCGGTATTATTCAGTTGAGATGAATTACCTCAGCAAAAAGAAAATAGCAGTGAGAAAAATTAAATGATTACCGCTAGTTATTCATTGCCCGATTTATATCTATTTGCTTTAACTATCTAACTCATCCAACTGTTTATGTAAAGGCCTAATCACGTTTCATAAACCCCCTAAGTCTCCACCCCATGGGTTCATTCATTCATTCATTGTTGCGGATTAGGAAACCCCAGCATAGCTGCTAGGCACATCTTCCACAGGCAGGAATATTGTGCAGATTACTGGCAAGATAGGATATAGCAGGAAAGGAAAGGGTGGGATGGGACGGCAGCCAAATCTACCCTTCAGAGGGCCAACTCCCGTGCCCCTGTGACAGCTGGGTTGAGGCTCTTTAACAGGGGACCCGCATTCTTCTCTGCAACTGGTCAACTCAACTGACATTGTGATCCATGTACAACAGCCAGGGACCATCCATTCTCAAGTTGGGGACCAAACCCGGAGATTCTGTCCCTAGCTGCTGCAAACGGAGGGACCAAAGGTAAAAGGGAAGTTTGTCATAATGGACAGCCAAAAGACTTACCATATGTAATGACAACTTCATTTGCTGTACCCAATGTCCTGGGATACCCCACAGGTTTTCAAAGTTTCAATGTTACTTGTATTGACATTCACGTTTACTGAATCAGATGATTACTTAAACAGATGTTCATTATTTGAAACAGTTAAAAAGACTGACAATTTAATCAATCCATACACATACAGATGTTGCATTCCTGAGTGAGGCTGGGAACTGCAGCTAGCCCCAATCATGCCATGTCCTAATACATTCAATGTCAATGAACAACTGTTATATGAGATTTTCTAACTAAACTCTGTCACTGTGCTGTTTGCATTTCAAGTTTGTACTGAATTGCATGTCAGGGACCGACCATAAGCTATGCAATAAGTTTTTGCCAAGACAATTTTAATTGGGTAAAAGTTTTTTAATTATTACAAATAAAATTGGATAGAAATTATGTCATTTTTAAGTCTCCCCCCCCCAGTTGTCATTTGACCATAATTTTAAATCTGGACCTCCCAGCCTATTTTTAAATGATGATGTTAATATGCGGCCCCTCATGACTTCCCCATGCAGAGAACAGGAAACTGGCTGGTTTGTATATTTTTCCTTTTTTAATCTCAACAAATACTATGAACACATCAGGACACTAGTTTAGCTCTCCAGTTCAACAGTATTATTATTTGTTTTGTCAGATTGGAACTCGGCCCTCTTCATTATTCTGAATGGCACAAAAGAAGAGCACTTGGATATGCTGGATGGAGGAATCATCCAGAGACTTTTAGAAGAAAAATGGAAAACTTTTGCAAGAGTAAGTTTAGCTTGTTAATCTTCTATATCTATGTCAGTATCATGAACAATAATATTTATTAATTTATCTTGACCCAAAAACAAATTTTTATTGGTGAATTTTAATGAAAATATTGATTTACTAATGCTTATATCCATATAAGGACTTTAATGTAAAGACACAATAAATTTAAATTACAACCTTATAAAAAAATTAAGTAAGAAGTGATCAGTTAATAATTAAGCTTCTTAACACTTATTGCCCATTTAACACAGAACATGGTTTTCCCAATAATTATTCGAGCAATGCAATTGTAATTAAATATTTTAAATAAACCAGCAATTGTTTACAACTTATGATCCATCTCAATTATTATCTGCCCCACCAAGTGTTTTATTCCAATCATTTAAACATTCACATTCATCATTTAAACTCACAGGGCTCAGCCACCCATTCCACTGCAAAAACAACTTCTGCTAGAAACCACTATCACACTACTTGTGAATTAAATATAAGTTGGAGTGAGGTAAACCGCAACTACAATTTGATAACATTTTCTATTTGCATTCAGGTGTTGTCAGTTTTGTTGAGTACAATTGAAATTGTAGCCTATTTATCTTGATTACTTGAAATAGATAAATACATGTGTTTTTGTAATGTGTTTTTGACATAATCAAAAGAGTATGTCACAAGGATTATGTTTAATCTATGCCATTAATACTGCAAAGGCTCAAACATTTGTTAAACTTGCTGTACCGGTACTTCAGCCAGTGTTGTTGAATTGAAACTCTCTATGTTTATGAAATCAATAATGTTAAAATTGGGGTGATGTTTTTATAATAGGAAGTTCACCTTGAATTGATGCAACAAAAAGAAAACCATGAGGCTATCAACACAGTTTAATCGTATTCTGTGTATTAAGGAGATGTACCGAGAGACACATAAAAAGTCCTTCATCATAAAATGATGATACACAGTTTATAATCATCACAACACAAATTAAAACTTTGCATAACGTATAAAATATTAGAGTTCATTGTATCTTCTCCTGCAAAGTGCGTTGCTATTGACCTGTGTAGATAAGACCCATCCACTGTCTGCTTGGCTCTTGGCCTTGGATGGAAAATAATGCCATCTTCCTCCCTACGACTCTCTCTGCTCACGCTGCAACACAAAGCTGATTAGCCGACCGATACATCTTACGTGAAGTAGGGGAATTTAATATAAATGGTTATTAATCCATCCTCAAATTTTATATAATGTTGATGACTCTTTAAATGTTGCGTGTACATAATTTCCTAATCGTAAACGAAATGATACTCTTTTTAATTTAAACACTAACTCAAAGACATTAACTGCTTGGCGTTTTGATTGTTTAGCATTTTCCCCCTTATTAAAATCATTCATTCACCATTCGTACTTTCACACATTTCATACTGACCTATCTGTATAGTCTGTATAGTCTTTATGTAAGTGTGTGTTTGTATGTTCACAAAGTGTTAAAGTTTAAACAAATTTGAACAAATACAATCGAGATCGCACGCAGCACGCTGGCGTGAGGAAAGTGAATTTCCGCATTAAAACCTTTAAAAAACCTAATAAATGGTTTAAAACAACACTGGTAAAATTTTTTGGGAATATTGAAAAATGTTATTTTTGGCTGTTCTAATGCTCCTGGTTATATTTAAATTGAATATTACGATGGAAATGTTGTACATTGCAGGGTTATGAGGAGGTATAGTCAGGATAACAAGTTGGTATAGGAATATTAGGGGTGATAAAACTACATCCAGATATCAAAAACAGCCTTTTCCAGTGTAAAATCTCCAATTACACTACAATAATTAATATTTATAACAATACTTACAATAATAATACATTCGGGGCTTTTCTGACCCTTTTTGGGCCCAAAAACTTTAAAATTTAAATTCTCAAAAAAGGGGGTTAAAGTTGTGTGATTGTTTTGCCCAACGAACTTGTCCAATTGTTTGCAGAAGGGAAGGTTCCTACCAATTTTCAAGTAAATCGGACAAAAATTGTGACCGCTAGAGTGTGAACACATACATATATATAAAGTTTTTAGCGACACCCCTAAACGTGTTCGGGGGGTCACGTTAGGAACTTCTATGGTGGTCCCGGGCTTAAGTTTCACCGTGCGGGTCATGATAATAGTTCACTTTTCCATAGGAAATTCACTAACAACTTACAAATTTTATTTCACAAGTATATTTACAAATTGGCATCACATTTTATTTTTATCTTATACAAACAGTCATTCTTCTTATATCTCAACATTTATGTGAATATTTAATCTCTTAATCGCCTGCCACTCTTTACGTCTCATATCCCGGTAAATTAACCTTCCATTATTAATCTCCTTGTGTTCAAGGCACAAGTCGTTTATGTTTTACATTAAACACACGCAATAAACATGTTTTAATTAACTTACAGTTATAATTTTATCTACCACTTTCATAATTAAATTTGAACATTATTACTAAATTAAGTATTGTTCAGCTGGCCAGTTTATCTATTTAAAAATATTTACATCTCAATCCTGTACACGCAAAAATTTAATTTTTTTAAAGTATACGCTCGAAAAATTAAATTAAACTTTAAAATGGAGAGAGCACATATACTTTATTTTATTTAAACATATTACCTCACCCTTAATATACTGATCTTAAAATTTTCATTATTTAACAAGGGAATTGTAGAGTTGGGACTTTTGCTCTAAAATTGAAACAAACCCCAAACTATAATACATTTAACTAATACATTTAATACATTTAAATATTAAAATATGAAAAGTGCATGATATACATTGTTTCCTGGAAAGGTTAAAACATTGAATTCAATTTAGTACCTATAGAAAGAAAAATTATATGCAACTTTAAATCAAATGAGAACTGTACCTCTTAAATGAAGGCGTAGCGAGGTCCTCCGCACAATGGGTCTGGAAACGGATGAACTTAATCACATGCCTTCTAGCTTACTAGTTTTAGGGGAGAGAGGGGTAATTTCTCCCCTCCTCTTTTTTAACCAATTAGATTTCAGATTTCTTATGATGACTAAGCAATAAGCCATGATGACTTATTATACATGATTTGTCCTGATATTTAAAACAGGATTATTTCTTTACCGTGCCTACATATTTCTTACATGAATTTACAAGTAACAAATTAAACTGATGATTACTCTGTCTATGCTTTCTACTCTTGCCCTTCAATTATTACTGACAATTTAATTTACATTTTAAAACTTTACTTAATATGGTTCATAGATTATAAGGAACATAATTTGGCCAAATTTGTTTGGTTTTTCAACAAAAATTTGTTGATTAGTCATGAAAATCATTGTGGTAAAAATATAACTGTATTGATTAAATCCACCATTATTATCAAATGATCAAAAATATTTTCATTTATGTGAACAGCCAATGTAAAAACATATGGAAAACTTATTTTAGAACTGTAATTTTTGCTTAAGGTTGTAAAAAAAGTAATAAAGTGTTGATTTATTTTTAACAGCTTTTTTAATTACGTCTTACAATACTTATTTCAAATTCTTGGCAATACTTGGTCCCGCAAATTTATGCCATCTTCAGCACCTTGATATCCTGGTTCCAGCATCAGAAGTCATATGTTCTTGGCCGTGAAGCTGTGTAGATTTTTGGGGTAAAAACATTCAAATCCACGCACATAGCTTCACGGCCAAAAATATATTACTTCCGATGGTGTAACAAGTATATCAAGGTGCAGAAGATGGCAAAAATGTTTCCAAAATACGTATTTGCCAAGAATTTTACATAAGGATTGCAAGACAAAAAAAAGGTTTTGTTGGTAATTTAAGGTCTGTGCAACAATCAAATTCACTATGGATTCATTTTAGCTAACTAACATGCCTTGTTCTCTAACAGCAATGTAGTAACAGTTAAAGAGTTAGAAGCTTACCTTGTTATGTAATGTTCCACTGAAGCCCTTTTGTGTTGCAATCATTGCAGCGCCAGTTCCTGAAGCGCCTGGCTATCCTGGCCCTGCATCTGCTGACAATGAGTGTGGCAGTGTATCTGCGTCCTGACGACAGAGACCAGACCCTGCTGGAAGGCCGAGACTGGCAGAGCTACACTCGGTATGGCTTCGAGCTCGGAACTATCGCAGGCGTGCTGTCCTACATAGTTGTACAGCAAGGTGGGGAGATCAAGAACCAGGGATTATTCAGCTTCCTGAAGCAGCTGGTGAGGATGATTTTAAACACAACAGGGCACTAAGTTTTTTACTTTTGATTTGACCATCCTCATGGCCTCAAGCCTATGCTTGGAACTTATTAAGGAAAGCAGTGGATGAGTCGTTGAAGTGCAGTTGGACAGTGTTGAAATATCCTTGCCAGGGCTAGGATATGAATCCACCACAGAACTGCTACCTCAGTTGAAGAGTTTGTCATCTTGACTACTACTTCACCAAATGACTCACACACTTCTTGTAGTTCTGTACTATACAAATGTTGGGACAAGGAACACAATTTATGCCATAACATTTCTTTTGAGTTGCCATACATAAGTAAGTTTTTGTTTGTAATGCCGAGTATGGTTTTTAGTTTTCTGCATATTGTGTTACAGGACCTGTAAGCTCAAGTTAAGCAAGACTATTCCTATGTGTGTAATATGTGCTCAGAATTAAGATATTTCACAATTGTTCATTAGACTACATTTATAGGTATTCAAGGAAGTATATAAAACATTTAAACAGACTTTAAAACGTGCATATGCTCCCTTCAATGGCAACTTTAACCGTACCTTCAAGCTTTTTCAGTCTATGTTGAAAAACATGTTATTTTTAGCCCTTTGTTTTTTAGATTTTTCTAAACAAATAAATAAAAGAACATAAAAGATGTTGAAGTCAAAAGTCACGATTTGCCTATGTTGATAAAACTATCTTAATAAAAATGAATCCCTTTTTCGTTGGTCATGCCATTACTTGAGAATGAGCGCACCAAATTGAATATTTTTTTTGTTGTGTTCGTTAATGTCAGGACAAGGTCTTTATGAAAGACAATTTTTAATCCGACCTAAGGGCTCTATCCCACTGGCCTTCAAAGTTTCCATTGATTTTATCAAAGTTCATTTAGTCACACCAAACAGCTGTTCAAGGATTATATCTAAACATGCTTGAAATACATAAACATCTGTTCATTACGGAAATAACAAACCTACTAAAATGGCATCTCAAACTCTTTTTTCTATGCCGAAGTTAGCACTATATAAAAATAGGTGAGTGGGCGTAGCAAACGATCTCTTCTGTGAGGCAAATGAGCAAAGCGAACGAGCTCATCTTAAAAATCAATGAGTATTTGACTTGAAACAAATTCAATGACATTAGGACAGGACGTCTGTCGGGCCAGCTAGTATAATATAGTTATACATTTTGTATGATATGTTAAAGTATTATAGTCTTCAGACTAGTTTTGTGATGTTAAATATGGCTCTCCCATTTGAACTAAATTATTTTACTTATTCTTTTTTGTTTTGAAGAGTACTAAATTATTACTGTAATAACTGTATAAGTATACTCGGCATTTTCATTGCAATACAAGTTAATTTCCTCATGAGAATGAATAAACACATTTTATATTTGGGATTAGTTATTATGGTGGTGCCAATAATTGATAACTAATGTTTCACTTTCTAATCTGTTAGGCAGGAAATCCTGCAAAAACCATTTTCTTGGCTTCAAACCTCGGCATCTTGGCCTGCATTCCATTTAGAATAACAGGCGATGTACATACAGAAGAGGCAATCCTGGTGTTTTCTGTCCCAGGCTCTTGGTTCCTTCTTATGTTTTTTGCTGGGTATGTATAACTTAATTTTAAGTTCAGTTTAAGATATCTCTGTAGTATAAAACATACTTTAGGAGTGTTTTTAGAAGTTAGACCCATTTACAAAAAGCTTTGGCTGACACATACAGTGAACCTTCTGTAAATATACCATTAGTAACTCTTAATTTTTAGGCATGGCTCGCTTACACTTTAATTGTGGACTTGATAACTGAAGTAATGAATAACTCCAGAAGTCATATGTTCTTGGCTGTGAAGCTGTGTCGATTTTTGGGGTAAAAAATTCAAATCCACGCACGTGGCTTCACGGCCAAGAATACATGACTTCCGATGCCGTAACCAGTATGTCAAGGTGCTGAAGATGTCAAAAATTTGCCAAAATACGTATTTGCCAAGACAAATTACCAGCTCATATAACACAACCCTCATATAGCTAAATTTTTGGAGGTTTAATATATATATATATATATATATATATATATCTATATTTATTTTTCAAATATGTATGTGATTTATATATTTGTAGCCTGGCATTATAATGGAAGGTCAGGGACCTGAACCTGGATATGTCTAAAGTAGGTAATTACATTTAACAAAATTGATCAAAAGATTACTTTCTAAGGATTACAAAAACATTATGGAGCATTGCACTGGTTAAAATGGCATGGATCCATATAGTTTTATTCTATTATCAATCTTGTCAATTATACAGAGGGGAAAAGGTTGGACCACCCCAATCTAATGTTTAAATAAACAAATATTCCTTGGCTCATTACAGTAGTTTAATGTAAAGAGTCTTGTGGCTAAATTGACAATTTTGAGTTGCCTCTTAGATCCCCTTTTGTTTGGGGCCACTTAAACTTTTTAAAACCCTTAATATGATATCCTATATATTAAAAAACTTTTGTCAAAACTAAAGACAGCGACCCTGACCGTTCTACTCGGTCGATTTGCATGAGTCTTCTTTTAAATGACAGGTAATTATGCCTACAGTGCCCGGCAGCAAAGAAGTCCGTTGGGCTGCAGCCAATAGGACGAGAGCGCGGCGTTGACAAGTGTACAGTAGCCTCGCACAGTCCCGGCACCCTGCTAAAAGCCGCTCGAGGCTACAAACACAACTAAGCTCTGTAGCAGCTCCGGTGTGGCATGAACTGTTAATACTGAGGGCGATTTAATTTATTCTCTTTAAATGATTAATGAGAATACATATAAATAGTGAAAATAATATTATTATAATTTGCAAATTGCTGTACTATTAAATAATATAAATATTGTTAATATATACAGGGTGTCACAAAAAAGTGTGATGGACTATACAGGACCTAATTCTACATGCAAAAATAAGTCAAAAATGAGGAATAACATTTTTGGATTTCGGCTTAGTTTAGCCGTAATCCGCCATTTTGTTTTTTTGGGAAAATATTTATTATTTAAAAAACCCAATGAGATATTTTTACGAAACTTGGCAAAAGTAAGTACACTAAAGTAAGTAACATTTGTAAAAAAAAATATTTTGTTACCTTTCCAAAATGGCGGCCTTTGAATTTTTTTATGCCAAATTTCATGAAAACCGGTACCTAAATCAAAATTTTTCAAGACACAAAATTTTTTGTATTTATTATAAAAAATCAAACAAAACAAAAATAAATAAAATCGGTTCATAAATAAAGAAGCTGTGTTTATTTTTGTAATTTAGACTGAAATTACTTAATTACATTACATAAATTATTACATTACATTTAATAAATTTTAATATTAATAATAATCATTTGTTGTTTAAAACAATGGAATGAAGAGGATACACCACATGTAGGTAGGCACTTGCCCTTCATAGTAGGTGTTCAATGTGACCTCCATTGGCGATCACGCACTGCCGTAATCGTCGTCCCATTGACTCTCGTACCCGCTCCAACACTCCAGGCATTTCTCTTATCCTCCGACATCCATCTTCAATTCTCTCCCTCAGCTGTTCAACATTGTTTACAGGCGTTGCATACACCATTGTTTTCAAATGTCCCCATTCAAAGAAATCTATGGGATTCAAGTCGGGCGATTTTGCTGGCCATGCTATCGGGCCACCACGACCGATCCACTTATTTCTGAATCGCTGGTCCAGGTAATTCCTTACTTCATTTCTGAAATGAGGAGGTGCACCGTCGTGCAAAAACCACATGTTTCGACGTGTGTTTAGGGGCACTTCTTCCATGGCATCATCTAAATCATTCTGAAGGAAGTGCAAATAGGTAAGTCCATTCAGCCTTGCTGGGAAAAACACTGGACCAATAAAATTATTCCCAATAATGCCCACCCAAAAATTCAATGAAAAGTTATGCTGGAACCTCGACTGCACTATTGTATGAGGATTCTCGTCCGCCCATTGGTGGGTGTTATGGAAGTTCAAGATTCCATTTCGGTTAAACCCAGCTTCATCTGTAAAAAGTACTGAAGACAGGAACTGCGGACTCCTAGTACATTTATTTTCTATCTGTTGACTAAAATGCAGTCTGTTTGGGTAGTCCTCTTCTAAAAGAGCTTGAACCCGTTGGACATGGTAAGGATAAAGTAGATTGCTTTTCAAAATCCTCCATACCGTTGAGTGGTCAGCTCCCTCGGCAGATGCAATTCTTCTTGTGCTTGATGAAGGATCGTCTTCGACAGCTTGCAACACTCTTTCTTCCAATTCCAACGTTCTTGTTGTTCGAGGTCTACCTCGACCTAAAGGCGGAGTGGTAAATGAACCATATACTGTGTGAGGCGGTCGTGCACTGTTAAGAACGTATTTTCACTAGGCAGTCGGCGATTTGGAAAACGTTCAGAGTACAAACGTCGAGCTAGCGCTCGATTACAATCTGACAGTCCATACATTAAGTGGATATCAGCTAGTTCCGCGTTTGTAAACTCTACTGGCATTATGAGCTAGTTACGTAAACGTCTAAGCAGCAATTGGATGTGAACAAAACAGCAATAATGTGTGGCAGGTCAACAATGGATTTGTTATAACAGCTGATTAAATGCATATCAGCTGTTAATGTGGAGTAAAACGGAGAAATAAAATTAATCAAGATTGATTAGTAGATTGATTGCCTACCTACATGTAGTGTATCCTCTTCATTCCATTGTTTTAAACAACAAATGATTATTATTAATATTAAAATTTATTAAATGTAATGTAATAATTTATGTAATGTAATTAAGTAATTTCAGTCTAAATTACTAAAATAAACACAGCTTCTTTATTTATGAACCGATTTTATTCATTTTTGTTTTGTTTGATTTTTTATAATAAATACAAAAAATTTTGTGTCTTGAAAAATTTTGATTTAGGTACCGGTTTTCATGAAATTTGGCATAAAAAAATTCAAATGGCCGCCATTTTGGAAAGGTAACAAAATATTTTTTTTTACAAATGTTACTTACTTTAGTGTACTTACTTTTGCCAAGTTTCGTAAAAATATCTCATTGGGTTTTTGAAATAATAAATATTTTCCCAAAAAAACAAAATGGCGGATTACGGCTAAACTAAGCTGAAATCCAAAAAATGTTATTCTTCATTTTTGACTTATTTTTGCATGTAGAATTAGGTCCTGTATAGCCCATCACACTTTTTTGTGACACCCTGTATATGAATGAACAATGTACAAAAATACCTTAAAAGGTTCCGCTATCCTCCTGTGTGATTTATTGTAATAGTTTTTTTTTACACAAATCAAACAAACAATAAACATTGTACACAATATTGCGCTCACGACTATGCACCGTTTTCCTTTTTTACCGCTTGTAGACGGTTGTTCCATGGTAATAAACACAAATACTAAGAAATAAAAAACAAAAACACAACTACCATATAACACTAAATATTAACAAAACGTAGAACTGATCTCAAAGCATTATATGACTATTGTAACACAGTTTGTGCACAGTGTTTACAAATACAAATTAAATTAAAATGGACGTCCAAAACATGAACTGTCATCTGACTTATTCCTGTGATGATCGGCAGATTTCTTGGAAACCGAGTGCCGGATATAAGTACAATACCCCTTCGCCCTACTTTTATTCATTGTTCAGAGATTTATAGGGAAAGTAATTGCCACAATAGTTTAAATTTGGATTATAACGAGAAATAGTACTTTTATATCGCTGTTTATTTGAACTTTACTTCTAACTTAGAATGCACCATAATCAATTGTAAAAGTAAAACAATTTAAAAACACTAATATAAATAATAATTCCATCACTATCATCAGTTAGGAAAAAAGCTATCGCCCTAAACTTTTTAAAAAATGTTCGTAATTTATTGTTCTTTAACACAGTGTTACAAGATTTGTTGCAGTTTTACATGTTTTACCCGAGCGTCTTGATTTAATGTAACTAGTACAATGATTCAGCGTCAAGCGCTGTTAGAGCGGGGAAACAGCTTGGCAACCACGCGTGATGCGTATTTGTTTATTCAAGGTCACGTCGACTGCAGGCTCCACCTCCAACGGACTTCTCTGCTGCCGGGCACTGTAGATATGTCATCACCCATACAAACTAACATATCGTCAATGGGCTTTACCCCAGTGGCTCTTAAAGTTCCCACGTTAATCTTATGGAGGAAGTTTGTTTACATCGGATGATTCAGATGATTACTTAAAACATATGTTCATTAAGTAAGAGGGTTCATTTGGTTTGCCAAACCAAATAAATCAGCAGCAAAAAATACAACTCCTTTCTTTTACTCCTATCTACAGGTGTTTATATTTTTCTTAGTATCATCTTATATATTAAACAACTTTTGCCAAAACTAAAGACCCTGACCCTGACCGTTCTACTGGACCGATTTATTTGATATACGTCTAATTTTGGTGTAACTACCTCTAGATGTGTCATCAGACATTGAAAAAAGATTTTGTTCACTTGGCTTTTCATTACGCTTATTTTATTTTTTTTGCCAATTTTTAGAAAGAGAAAAAACAGTCATTCTGGCCGATTTACCCAACCGATTTTACTCCCACATGGCTCATTTTGTTCAGAAATATGTGTAGATTCATTTTGAGGCAATTAAGGGTAACTTCTTTGGGGGTGACTTAAAGATATACTTATTACAATGACCTAAGTACACACGGGCCAAAAGTTTATGACAGCGAGCCTGACCATACTAATTAACCGATTTAGTTTATATGTGTCTTATTTTTTTTGTAACTACCTCTATGTGTGTCATGAGACATTGAAAAAAATTGTATATCTGATTTTCTCTTTTCGATTAAATTTTAAAACATTAGCAATACTATCATTACAATTTGTATACTTAAATTATAAAATTATATTTAAACCGCCTGATAATTATTATCAACTGATTATTATTTGTTTTGAAGGTTACTATGGCAAACTTTTATCAACTGATAGCCTAATTTAGCCATGCTCAAAAATATTTTTATCCCAATCTCCCTTCACTAATCTCTCATAATCTTCAGATTTATTAAAAACTAATAAATTAAATATGAAGTCCTCCTTATTATGAGCAAAGCAAGCAAGCTTTGCGCTGCACGGGGGTACTGTAGTCACTATTAAAAGTATCAGGGGCGGATCAAGGAATTTGTTGAAGGGGGCGCACTTGAGATTTTTTTTTCTCACTAAACGATAGATACTACTTCACCAAACTAGATAACGTCCCGCAGCAACGGCAGGCAGTTGTTAGTACTCGCTAAATTCAATTCACTCATGATGCTAACAAATAAACTGCCACATTGTAACGCTTATTTCACAATGAAATGTGTAATATTTATGTATTCCACTGATACAATAAACAGTAGGTATAAAATATACACATTTTATACAGCTACTACCTCGTAAAACATATTTTATACCGAATTATTTACTTACACACACTGCTCAAGGCTAAACCGACGCGCACAAAATGGCTAAGGTAGAACGCAAAGGTTTCAGAAAACAAGAAAATTGAGGAAGACTGCAGGGCCGGTGCTGCGGTGTGTGCCAATAGGGCAGCCTAAGGCAATAGGCCGGTGGCCAGTGCTGTGGTGTGTTAACTAAGGGATGCTCGGCCCTAGCCCCTAGGCCGGTGCTGCGGTTTGTGCTCCTAGCGCAGCCAAGGGCAATAGGCCGGTGCTGTGGTGCGTTACCTTAGGGATGCTTGGCCCAAGCCCCTAGGCCGGTGCTGTGGTGAGTTACCTTAGGTATGCTCGGCCCAAGTCCCTAGGCCGGTTCTGCGCTGTATTCCCTAGGGTGGACTAAGGCAATAGGCCAGTCCTGTGGTGCGTTACCCTAGGGGATGCTCAGCCCTCGCCGGTGCCTTTACCTTACAGATAGTAAGTTGTGTTTGTCAGATTTAAGGAGCTCAGTGACTCTCTAATTTTATGTATCGATCAGCAACTGTTTATCTTACAACATTTTGTTAACACACATAAAGGACGAATCGTTCTATGGCGACTTGCTTCCTTACTGTCCTACCACCGGGGCTCACTATCTTGGCCTACACATTCCATGTTAATTGTATTGTTAAAACTATTCGTAGCGACCCGTTATAGGGGAGGCTCCATTTTGTAGAGCATCTCCCAGTAGGTAAGACGTGTTGGTGCAAATAATGTATTTGCAAATATTGAAAACAAAAACGAGTACAGCGACAGACAGCGTCACACTATTACCCATTAATTAAACATTTTCTGAGTCCAAGGGGGGGGTCTCGCGCCCCCCGCGCCTCCTGGCTGGATCCGCCACTGAAAAGTATATTTCTTTGTTTTCATAATACAAGTAACATATTTGATCCAAACAATACTTCCTGCAATGATTAAGGTAAAGTTGTTGTTGACTGGATACAATAATTTTGGTTAGGAAAGAGATCTCTAATTTTCACTATTCATCATCTATTTTTAGAGCTCTTTAAAAAAATAAGTCACTTAAAGAGGGGTTAAATGTAAAACTTTGTAGATGCCCCAAAATCGCCCAATTTCGGGGGACACTAAACATTTTCAATAATGTAAAAATATCAATAATGTAAAAAAAAAATAATGTAAATAATGTAAAATATCTTAAGCCTAACACCACTATCCAAAGAAAATATGTTTATTTCAAAATAAAAATATTAGATGGACTTTTTAATGGCCTATTTTTACACCCATTCATTATGACTTAAACAGCAGTCATAGCCTTAACTGAAAATATTAACATTGTAGTTGCTCATGCATGAAACTTTGCGTACAAACATACTGTTGTATAATTATCCAGCATTTCCCCACAGTGCCATTCGCCTGACCGGTCCGTTCGTCACTATGGTGTACAGCATGATCACTGGCGACATGTTGACCTTCGGCATCATCTACTCGGTCGTCCTGTTCGGATTCTCCCAGTCCTTCTACTTCTTGTACAAGGGGTTCCCTGGGGTCAAGAACACACTCTACAGCTCATATCCCAGCACCTGGATGGCTCTGTTCCAGATCACCCTGGGTGATTACAATGTAAGCTTGCTAAATTATATGAATCTTAATTTTTTTTATTTGTAGATTAAATTTTGCGTGAACTTTTGTGAATGTGGTCCAAATTAAAAATCTACATTCATGGTGACCACATTGGACAACAATTTGAATTTATTTGGCATACGTGTATGGAAATCAAAATTTAATAGTGGTGTCTCAGTGAGAATCAATTTTCATTGCAATCACTACATGGAACATAGGCTTGAACTAATTTTAATTGTCAGGTGGTTACATTTTTAATGTGTGAACCACAATGACTTATGCTCTTAGAAAAAGGATTTTTTAACCTATATAGAGCCTATTTTTTAAACAGGTTTTAGTGAATTTCCCCTACAGTGAAGATGCTATTACTGTAGGTGCCATGGTAAGACAAGCCCGAGACCATGATCACTTTTTGTTTGAGGTTCCCAGATGAAAAAATACTACTTGTTAAAATTTATTTGTACTGTATAATTAGATGTAAAAAAGTTACATGAGTACTCTGAACAAATCATTGTAATTAACACTTACATATTTCAGCTTATAAAAGCCACTGTCACATAAGGCTTAATACTTGACCTTATTTTCCCTATTATCCTTACTAATATACTATGTGTACGCTGATTCTTCCCGTAAGAGGATGAACGAAGATTGAAATAAAAAATATATATATTTGTATACACATTTTATGTATATATCTGTGATAACAAATAAGCTAAATGTGTATTTAAATAAATTATTTTTACAACATAATACAATTAAAATATACAACATATCTAAATAATAATAATTTCTGTTATATGTAAACTGACAAAGAAAGCTCACAAATGATAAGGATAAGAACTACGTTTTCAATCCGATAATATAATATATACCTACTAGAGAACCCGTGCTGCTTTGCAGCGTCAGTCAATTTTGAAATTTGAAAGTTAAAGTTAATTAAGTTATTGTCAAATTAAGTTAAAATATGATTGCAGTTTATACATATTGCAGTTATTGCAGTTCCCATGGATTGTATTTACGTAAATTGTTCAACTCCACATCAAGTAAACAGTTGAAATATCACATAGTTTTAAAATAATAAAAACATAATAATATAATTGTAAATTATATAAACTCCGTAAGTTGTTGATACAAAGCAACATTTTTGTTATAGAAACAGCTTTTATATAAAAATTTGTTTTAAAACTAAAGAAAATAACTTCAGATTTATAATATGTTTATTTACAAAATAAAAAAGTACCAACGTTTTGTTTAACGGCAATTATTTCAAAAATTATGCGTAATGTTTATAATTTTTGCCTTAAAACATTAACCAGGGTGTTTATAAATAAAGATAGCGTTATCTTTAACCTTGAAGTCGATATTCCTAATATTTTCTTGGCTAGAGTGCAAACCAGTGCAAAGGGTTTTAAATGTAATGTAACAGCTGATTTGTTTTATAACCAGTTTATCTGCTTAAAACGGTTATGCGGAGATAACAAATGACCATCTTGATTTTTTTTTAAGGAAAAGTACGTAATATATTTGTTTTATGTATAAACTTAGGTTAACCCTAATATTCTCAGGCCTTCTTTCCCGGGGCTGGTTGATTATGCATATATTTCCCCATCAATGTTGTGTCCTATAGTAAGAAGAAACCAACAATTTCTCATAGTGTCGTTTGTAAGCTCATCCCATTACACGATACAAGATTAAACATTTAATAATAATCAATTATTGTTTTCCCTTCATGACAGCTAATGGTAAAGCGCCCTGCAAGGTTCTTTATTTGTTTTTAGTACAGTGCATAACAATGCTGACAAACTTTAGAGTAACTACAGAAAAAAATAATCACACCGGTTATAACTTATAACATCTAAAACAAAAATTTTATGAGGTACCTCGAATTAACCAATAAAGTCACTACGTACACTCGTTTCATGACGTCATGTCAAATAACCTTTGGTTTGAGTCTACTATACTAACTCCAGGAGTAAAAATGATACCATAGTGCTAAAACCACCATTTGAGAACACTAAAAACTGGAAAACTAAATTTAAAACAAACTTAGACTGAACCACATACAGTTCTTACGTCAAGTTTAAAATCAATATCTCAACTGATTCCTAAAGTATAAAACGCAAAATTTAAAAAAGAACAAACAAACAGATGCAGAAGATTTTTCTAGAAAATCTGTAGGTTTATGACACTTTCCGGGGAGAGTTTGCTGATTAGAAACAGAGGCTCATTACAAAACGATTAGGAATTCGATGATCATGCGTGAGTTTTTTTATAGGTCTAAACGGGGTGCCTACCTGTTGATCGACATGTTAGTTAGTTGCAGGGATAGTTGGTCGACTTTAAAAAAAAATAAATATTGATAATTAAATAAAGTACTGAAACCCATGATGTAAGAACCAGACAGGTGTGCTCCAACGCCGACCAAATTCGGAAACGTTCTGCGCATCCCCCGAAGTTGACGTAATTTGTTTTGATTTTGAACATGTGTTTTATTTTTACCATAAGCTTTCCGAACTGATATAAATATTAAAATGTAAACAAACAAGATGAAAATGACAGATGGTGGTTTGTTGGACGGCTACCAGCTGATTTTCCTCGAAGATGACGTCAGTAAACCTGCGTAAGAGCACAGCTATGTCTGGTTCTTACATCATGACTGAAACCCACTGATCGGCATGTTAGTTGCTCGCGTGGACAGTTGGTAGGGTTTTATGAAATAAGTCAAATTATTAAATAAAGTCCTGAAACCCACTGATTGACATGTTA
The DNA here is from genome assembly GCA_963675035.1 of Allygus modestus. Classification (NCBI taxonomy): domain Eukaryota; kingdom Metazoa; phylum Arthropoda; class Insecta; order Hemiptera; family Cicadellidae; genus Allygus; species Allygus modestus. Next base: position 59,856,060 of record OY776116.1, read on the forward strand.
GTAGCTCGCATGGACAGTTGGTACTTTTAAATAAATAAATGTAATAACAGATGGGCTACTTGCTCGATGCACCAGTTGCTCGCGCCCCCCACTTTTGTCTCGAAGAGAGGGGAGAGGCGGATATATGCAAGCTTCTAGCGGAAGTGCATAGCCCCACCACCAACCCAATGTTAGACCGGCCGCACGCGGGACCACGCAGGACGTAGGTGCGGCAAGAAATTTTCTGAACCTTGTAACAAAATTTCCCTGATGTTCCGACGGCAACGCTGGCTATCTCACTTTCTGGATTGTGCTCCTACCTTATTGGTTGGAGAACTACGTCCAGCTAACTTTTTACGCAGTACAATACCATATAGCATAATTTATATTGGTTAGTTGTGATTTCAAAATCTGACCGCACCCATTTAACTGTTTGCTGCACACAATAGCAGCTAAAAAGCAACACACACCTTCTGAAGTGGAGACCAAACTAAAATATCGCTATCGTTTGGATATATACAAACACTATATATCGATATCCACATCGGCCAATCGGTACCCAATGTTGTTCTTAATTGATTTTTGTCTCGCTTATTTTCTATATATTAATATGCTAGGTTTTAGCGAATTTCCCCTATAGGGAAGAAGCTATTACCGAGGGTGGCATGTTAAGACTTAAGCCCGAGACCATGTTAACTTTTGGTTTTGAGGTCCCCAGATGCCAAAAACACTCACTATTCATTCAAATTTATATATATATATATATATGTCCGTTACCGCGATAACTTTTGAAAGAAACGCCCGATTTTGATGAAATTTGGTACAAATGTGTAGAGTAACATTTATGACTTTCGAAAACCAGATCGATCCGACTATGGGAACGGGGTTTTAAATTTTCCAAAAATCAGTTTTTTAACTTTTTACCCTAAAATTTTAAAAACACTTAATTTTGGTTATAACCATTTTATAGAGCTTAAAAAACAAATATTTTGGTATTTTGAATCTGTAACTTGTGTTAAGTGGTTGTAGAGAAAAGAATCTTTTTGTTCTAAAGGTTTTTGGATTTTCCTCAGATAATTTTACTAAAAACTTCACATTTCTTTTTACCAATCAGTTTAGCTCTACAAAACAATCATTTTGGTGTTTTAATTGTTGTTCTACGTCCAACTGTTGCAGAGATATTCAATACCCCTGTCGCAGCAAACCTGCATACTCAGCGAATTTCTAATGGAGATGTAAATGTCTTAATACTTCATAAAGCCACTTACCAAGTTTCATAAAAATATATTCACAAATAATCGATACTGTATATGCAATTTTAATTATTCTCTATAAGAATAACATTAGGGCTGAGTACGCAGGTTTGCTGCATCAAGGAACACAAAAAATTGGTTTTTATGTTATTATCAATATAATTCAACTAGGTGAAGTCATATACCAGTTTTGATTAATTTATGTTTATAATTAAGGGAGACATAGAATTTAGTTACTATCCATAAGAATAACATGGGGCTGAGAATGCAGGTTTGCTGCTACGGGAGCCTTTGGCAAAAAAATATTGTTTTGAGCAAATATTAATAGACCACAACCAGATGAAGCTGTATACCAAGTTTCGTCAGTATACGTTCATAAATAGGCGAAATATAAAATTGTTCTTTTCCTCCATAAGAATAACATTAGACAACGTACTGTGTTTAACACTTTCAATATCTCGGGAACCAATTGACGTAGAGGAATGATCAAAATACCAAATTGTGTGTTTTTTTAAGCTGAATCCAATAGTAAAAACTAAAATTTGAAAATTTCAAAAATTATATGTAACAAATTCAAAAAACACATTTTTGGGGTACAAAACCCCCCCCAAAATACCCCTTCGGATAGAGCGATCTGGCTGGTTTTCAAACCTTAAAGTTAAAAATGTTGCTTTACACGTTTATGCCAAATTTCATTAAAATCGGATCATTTTTACGAGAGTTATCGTGTTCACGGACACACACACACACACACACACACACATATATATATATATACATATATATATATGAAATGAAAACAAAAACCAGAGTAGGCCCCTACCCTCTTTTTTCAAACATTTTTTATTACTGACACGTGTTTCGACACTTGTCATGATCACAGTGTACAAGTGAAATAACCTAAAAATTATTAGCCAAAATAAATAATTAAATCTAAACATATGAAAATAAACAGATGTAGAAACTTTTCATTCAAGCTTATTGGGTTGAGTTGGTTCTATTTTACATCTGTTGTCTATTGTTTCTAAATTCTCTTATTTTTTCATATATAAGATTTAGTTGTTGTATTTTCATTTTATTAAGGATGTCGTTATCGGCTTTAGAGTTCAGATAAATGTGGAGCTCTTCTTTCGTGTTCATTTTTTCTCCTTTCATTTCATATTCGAGAACATCCATACATTCTTCTAATTTGCCATATTGATGGTCAGAATCAAGAATGTGTTCGGCAAACATCGATCTTTGAGTCGTACGGTTATTTGATTTTATTGCTTGAAGGTGCTCTTTAAAGCGGCATGAAAAGCTTCTTCCTGTTTGCCCTATATAATATTTTGGACAATCCTTGCATTTAATCTTGTAAATTCCAGTCTTATCATATTTATTTTTTTGTTGGTTTTGGCGATTATTAGAGAATTTCTGGATAAGTTTAAATGAGTTATTTCTAGTTTTATAGCTCATTTTATAGTTTGACCCTTCAAACGTTTTTCTTATGGGTTTATTGAGAATGGAGCTATATGGTACACATAAATATTCTTTGTTTTGGTCATTATCGGGTATAACAATTTTTTTCTTCTTGAGTTGTGCCCGGTTAATTAGTTTATTGTGCCCGGTTAATTGTGTTTGTACCCGTTTCTAATTGCCAAACATTTTATGGTATTTCTTTCGTTGTCAAAATCCTTTTTACTCATTGGGATTTGTACTAATCTCTTTACCATTGAATGGAAACTTGCCATCTTGTGTTGCCAAGGATGGTTAGAGTTGGCTGGTATGATGAGATAATACTTTCAACGTTGGGGAATAAATCCTACCATACCTACAGATTGACCGAGTACATGGTTTTACAATTTACTGAGAATATTGTTTTCTCTTAGAATATTGTAGTTAGGTACTTATAAAACATCTTTTGCAAAGTCGGCACACTTTTAGAAGGTTGTACAAGACCTTAATTTATGAATGGAAAAGTAATGATTTTAAAATGTAAACGATGGTACAAATGGGTGTTTTATTATATTATTTATTCCAAGTGTCTTTTATTCCATAAATAAAAATACTGTTTATTATGTATAAGATAACTGGTACTTTAATTTTCGTTTTTTGTGGCCAACACAAAAATAATCATTAATAGATGTAGAGCGACTAGATTTCATAGAGAAATTATAGGAATATTCAATACAATCCTATACTCTAATATGAGTAAGGTTTGCTTGCTTGCTTGCTTCCTTGCTTGCTTGCTTGCTTTCTTCCTTGCTTGCTTGCTTGCTTAGATGTAGCTCGACCCCCCAGGTACTTTATGATTAAGCAAGCATATTTTTTAACCACTTAATATGAATATTAAATTAAATTAGAACAATGTGTTCTTGTGAAATGTAATCCCAGCAGGTGATTGATACCCCGTTTTAAATAGGTGTCCGGTTATTGCAATCAATTTACCATCTCGTGAAATTCGACATCTCAGGTGTACAGCAAAAGCCGTATCTACCCTCACTATGAATAATTGAAATAGTACATAGCGGTAAGTGGTAGATGCTCGGACTAGGGCGGCGCCGCCATCTTGGACTGTCTCATCTGTCCACCAGGCTGGCCGCACCCTCTGCTTCGAGTAGCTTCTCTATTCTATTATGAGCTCGCTGGTTATATCAGCCATCATTAATATGTGGAAGGTCTACCTCATGACGTCTCTTATTTTCCTTACATTAGTTTAATTATAAAAATATGTTATACCCTTGAATATTTTATTTATCTAAACATAAAATCTTTAATGCTCAAAATTAATACAGCATAAATATTCTTTATACTCACAAATCTTATTAAATATATAAATTGTATTTACACGAACATAAGTTGTTTAATTATTTTATTAATTGTACACTTTAAGCTTCAGATATTTACGCTTTAATTTATCCTCTTTATAAGAATTTGGTCATATTATATTATTTACTTCATTATCTTTATTTTAGACCTCCTCCTCGTGGGACCTCCTCCACGGTCCCATTGTCTTCCCGTTAAACCTCTTCCATCTTCCGTCAATTCTTCAGGACTAACCTTTGTTCTCTGTTATTCCATCCCTCCACAATCACCCCTTCCTATTAATTTTCCCCCCAATTGTCTACTAACTCCGCCTACCGGCCAATCGTTGTATTTAACTTCTCGTCGATCGCTTGCCATTGGTTGACACCATCTTGTTAGTCATTTTGCAAGAGTTGCAAATCATCAGTGAGTGAACCTTACTGCTCAGCATGCTGGGCTTATTTCAGCCGGTTATTCTCCCATGGAGATATACAGTACTTGTTTCAATACCAGGATGTCGGCAACTTGAAACTTCCTGCTCGCTAGACGCCTGGTTATAAGACGGCCACACACTACCGGACTTTTTCGCGAACAAGACATCGGACCGAACAGGATTTGGCTTCAAAGGGAGAAAGTCCAGTTGTTAGTAGGGCCTCCGAACCAGACTCTGAACAAGACATCCAACCGAGCACCGAGCGCTCTCGAGGCGGTTTTTTGACGAAAAATCAAAAAAAGATCGGTCCGATGTCTTGTTCGGGGTCTGGCTTGGGTTCGGTAGTGTGTGGTACCTTCAAACGCTAGTAGTGTGGGTTTGTAGGTTTTGCGCCGGAAGTGACGTCACATCCGGTGAGTGACCGGATGCGCTGATTGAATAAATACGTCATCTGAGGCTGAGCCAGTGACGTAGGCGGTTTTGTGACGAAATGAGTAAAAGTTCAAAGTTCAAGGTCACGGTGAAGTTTTTTTAAAAAAATCTACCTCGCACTCGTAAAACGATTGTGATTCGATAGTTAATCGATAACAAATATCGAATGAAACAATCGAATGAAGCAATCGAATGATACGAGTGCGAGGTAGTACAATTACAAATATTACTTTATTTTATTTACAATAAGTTATGTTTACAATAATTCATGTTTACAATAGTTCCCCGTTGTTGGTTGTCATCGATGTTGTTAATCCGGACGAGTTGCGGCCATCACTTTGCTTTCTGATGAAAGACGGTAGATACTTCGATCCCTGCGCAGAGTCCATGTTGTGTTTTTGACACCTATCTGTTCTGTTAGGTGTTTGCATTTCATTGCTGTCAGGAGGAAAGAATACGTGACGGCAATGAAATAGAAACATCTATCAGACCTTGAGTGAAATGATATTGTTATTTTGTGAAGAGCGTCTCGGAGAGCTCGATGTTCACCGGTCGAGAGCCGGAGGTGTACTGACTATTCGCTAGCTAGCGTTTTTGGTATCAAACAAAATGGTGGGGGTAAAAGTGTAGTAGAACGAAGCAGATGGTGGACAGCAGATGGGCGGCGGCAGGTGGCAGGTGGCAGGTGGCAAGTGTGCGGCAGATGGTAGTCCCCCACTACACCAGTCCCCCACTACACCAGTCTCCCCACCAAGTTTTACATCGCACAATAACTAGTTTACATGTGTTAGTTAGGGTTTAGCTCTTAGACTGTCAAGACCTTACCTCCGTAACTAAAAACCTCAATAATGTTTGCGCTTCAACGCTGTATAAGTATAACAGCTACTATGATCTAAACCGGTGCATGTATTCATATGGTTCTTTTTGCGTAGCAAACAACTGGTTAAAAGTGTTTCAACCTCAATTATTCTTCGACGAAACCGCTCATTGTCCACTAAAAGTGTAGACCTTCTGTCTTCATCGTCAGGGAAGTAGAAAGTAGTGTCAAGGGGACTACTGAAGGTCACCTTCCTCATGTTCCTGTAAAACTGCGACATTTTTCAGACCGTCTAGGTAGATGTTCATACGACAAGAGCTGGAAGAATAATGATGTAGCGTTATCGTGTATAATAGGCATCTACCCCCACCACAACGTTACCTTGTCCTTCAAACCATCGTTTTTACGCCACGGATGCTATACTGTTGGTTAGATTTAAATTTAAATTGCACCTACTTGTTCGCCTTGTCAAGCTGCGTAATTGAAGTACCCACATGTTAGACCTTGAACCAAAAACAAAGAAGTTATTTAGGTTTGTCCTTGAAAATAGTTGTTTTTTCGCTGTTGCTGCTATACCCTTTGTTGGATCTGAATTCTGTTTGCACCAACTTGTTCGTCTGATCAATCCGCGTAATTTGAGTACCCACTTAATATATTTTAAACCGTAAATAAAGAAGTTATTTAGGTTTGTCCTTGAAAATAGTTGTTTTTTCGCTGTTGCTGCTATACCCTTGGTCGGATCTGAATTCTGTTTGCGCCAACTTGTTCGTCTGATCAATCCGCGTAATTTGAGTACCCACATGACATACTTTGCACAAACTGTGTACCCCCCCCCCCTTTTTTGGGTCATGTTCAAGGTCAAGGTCAAGGTCAAGGACCTTGGGACTTAGAAATTTTCACAAAGTGGGCTGCACACAAACATAAGACTAATAGTCTCCTGCCTATGTACAGGCCAAGTCCCTAACTTGAAATGCTTAGGGTGGTCCTGAAAAGGACCGTTTGTGGAGGGAGGGTGGGATGGTAAGGGATTTTACTTTACAGTCCACTTCACTCTACTCTCTTCTTTTACCAAGGACAAGGTCTGTTTGTATGACACTTCTGGTGGTGCCGGAATTGATCGTGGCAATTCCACCTCAAAGAGAACTTCACCGGCAGTTAAGTAGTAGGTGCTTCCGTTCTTCAGCACCGCTCTGTACGGGAAGTTTCTTCTCAAATGTTTGAATTTTGTTTTGGTAACTGCAATGGGAGATACCAATTCGTCTTCCGTCAAGGTCTTCATCTTCTGCAACACGTCCAGATGATCCCGTGTGGCAGAGTGTCGTTCCGTTGTTGATGAAGAAGTCGAACCAGAAGAACCTTGTTTGTAGTAAAGAGGGTGGTTTTTAAAATCCCTCTTTAGCCTCATTCTGAGGGAAGAAGGTTGTTTAAATCCGCTTGTCTTCGGAGCTGTCTTCTTCAAGGATTCCTTAATCCTTTTCAGTTTCTCGTTGGTTATCGGCGAAGTCATTTTGTAAGAAGAGAGAGAGCGAGAGCTGTGAAGTGTACCAGTCAATGGTTGAAGCTGGAATGAGGTGGCGGAAGGAGTAAATCGAGTCGCAAGGTAAAACCTTGCCCTATCCATATATGGTTAGAAAGCTGAGACAGGTTCTAGAACCGGTCCCCCCCTTCCTCAAGGTCTCCCCCCTCAAGGTCTCCCCCCTCAAGGTCTCCCCCCCCCTTTGGGTCATGTTCAAGGTCCCCCCCCCCAAGGTCCCCCCCCCTTTTTTGGGTCATGTTCAAGGTTCCCCCCCCCCTGACGTCACGGGGCGGAGTCACCTCCCACCACTGACCGCCGCCTTTATAAGCGGAGCAGTCCGCGGTCTCTTCGCAGTAGCTTGCCGCCCTTTACTGACCAACGTCCGACTGGGTTGCATTCTGCTGCAGCGTAGGTCTGTTAAGTGTGCGTTGGGCCCGACGCGCAATTAACAGATCCGCGCCCTTGCATGTGTTTGTTAGTTTGTTATGCATGGTAGATTGTTAGATTAACGCTTGTAGTTTGCTAGTAAATGTAGTTAGTGTTTGTAATTAATGTTTGTGTTGGTGTTGGTGTTTGAAGTGTTTTATTTACTAATATGTACCTTCCCTACAGCTCCCTTTTCTTATGGATATTGATCCAAACTGGGTAAAGTGTCCCTATTTTTATCCGTGGGGTTTAACTTGTAAATATAAAATCGGTCCTTGTAATCCTACCTTGGTCGAAACTTGGGTTCGCAGTAGATTGGCGCCCGTTACTGACCCACGTCCGACTGGGTTCCAGTGTGCTGTTGACCTTTGTACAACCGACCTTGGTTTGATCCTTGAAAAATAACTTGTAAATATAAAATCGGTCCTTGTAATTCTACCTTGGTCAAAACTTGGGTTCGCAGTAGATTGGCGCCCGTTACTGACCCACGTCCGACTGGGTTCCAGTTTGCTGTTGACCTTTGTACAACCGACCTTGGTTGATCTTTGAAAAATAAACTTTAACTTTAACTGTTCAATTTGTTTAAATATTTGCGGGTAAAGTCTTTATTTTTGTTTCAAAGTAACATGTTTCTCCTCCTTTCCTAACCCCTGACAAATAGGTTCGGCCCTGAAAACCGGACTTGTCAATACGGCCATGTAAACCGGTTGACATTACCTTTCTTAGCCTGAGAAACTGTTGTGATTTTTTCTTTTTTGGGTTTTTCTTTATTTTTCGTTATTAAAATCATTGCTTGTAATTCCCTGTCCCCTAATACAGAGCGGGGAATAGAGCACCAATTTGTGCTCTATTCCCCGCTTTGGCAACAAGTTCAGATGACCTTGACCCACTGACAGGACTTATAAACTTTTGTCTGGTCACATATAGAAAGATTAATATTTTAAACCATAGCCTATCTCCATCCCCCCCCCTTCCACTTATATTGGGTATAAAAGAGGCTTCCCATCACTGGTAAGATCATTCTGCTGCTTGTGCTTGCTCACACTCAGAACTATGGAGTCACACCCGATATCACTGCCGACTTCTGCATCACCCTCGACTTCTGCATCACCCTCGACTTCTGCATCACCCTCGACTTCGGCTGCTGGTTCAATCCTTCGTCAGGCTCTTTTAATGGCCCTGATCATCCCTGAAAAGACAACTTCACCACCCATCATGGATCGTTCAACATCTCGCTCACGTTCAACTTCTCCTTCACCATCATCCTCAAGATCAAGGTCTTCGTCGAGCTCCTCCTCGTCATCCACCTCGAGATCAAGGCCTTCGTCGAGCTCCTCCTCCTCATCATCTACCTCGAGATCAAGGTCTTCTTCGAGCTCCTCCTTATCACCCACCTCAAGATCAAGCTCCACCTCAAGCTCTAAAATATTTACAAGACCCCCAATTGAAATTCCACCTTCCACTAGTTCAACCAGACCTTCAGTAATTTGCACAAATATTCAATCTCCTTCAGAGAAATTCAATCAATTAAAGTCATTGCATAGGAGGTGCATACGTCCTGCACAACTATGTAATTATGTGTTCAAAAAAGGTGCAAAGAAAGGCGAACGCTGTGCAAAACAGTGTACTTTAAATGAAGAACTGTGCAATCTTCATTTAAAAAATACCGCTTCTCCTTCTTCACCACATCCGACAGTGAAACCAGCTAAGACTCGGATTAATAGGCTAGCTAAAAAACAAACAATACGTCTTTGTAAAAATAATGGGATTCCTGAAGGTCATGTTAAAATGTGGAGACCGTCTTTACATTTTAAGATTACCTAAAGGCATGCGTCATCCCAAAAACCCTACGAAAAAGCACTATCTAATCCGAGGCGATTCAGGAACCACTGTGTGGAGAAAATTGTAAAAAAAAAAAAAAAAAAAAAAAACATTCTTTCCAAATTAAATAAAGTTTTTTTCCAAATTAAAAAAAAAAGTGTGGACAACCTATTTACAATTTGTAGCATATGCTGCAGAGTGTAAATAGGTTGTCCACACCTTTTTTTTCAATGTTACAACGACCTTGACCTAGATAACGGACTTAGATATTTTACACTAAGTCAAAGATAAAACTTAAAAGGAAAAAAAGGAGAAATATTATACTGGAGGGGGAAATGTTTTATATACTGCAACAGCGTGGTAAAAATCATCACATCGCTATGGAAGCTGTAGGTGTAAACACTTGGCTTGTTCCTTCTGAGCTTGCTTTGTCAGAAGCATTTCTCACTATCCTTGCTTTTGAGTATCGAGGGATTAACTTAAAAGTAGAGATGGAGCTTAGACCGTTACACAGAAATGATGTGTATTGTGTTTTGATGATATGGCAATCACCTTCCAACATGGAAATTTTCCATTTTATCAAATCATTGTACAATGAATGTTGTGTAAAACGGATAACTATAACCCTTGTTTGATCTTAGAGCTATCTTGCGTTTCTTAAAAAGTAAAATAGCAAAGGTAAATCCTTTGCTATTTTACAAAACAGTTTACTTGACCTTGACCCAGTTAACGAACTTGGAATATATCAATGTGCACTTTATATCGTCGCGACAACAGTGTACCCCCCCCCCACCTCCCTTTACCTCCCACCACGGATCGTCGGCTATAAAAGCGGGGGCTGACCGCAGAGGTCTCACAGTCTCAGGCTGACAGCCTAGCTAGCTGTTCGCCTTAGCTGTCTGTAATAGCATCTTTAGTATATAGGTGGTACCCCTGTATACTAAAGATTCTACCTTAGCATATTAGTATGTTATGCATGTTAGTTTGTTAGATTATAGCTTGTAGTTTGCTGCTAGAAAATGTAGTTAGTGTTGGTGTTTGTAATTATTTGTGGTGTTGGTCTTTGAAGTGTTTTATTTACTAATGAAATATGTACTTTTCTTTCACGCTTTAAAACTGATCTTGGTCAAAACTTTGGTTCGCAGTTGCCTGGCGCCCGTTACTGACCAACGTCCGACTGGGTTTCAGGATGTTGTTGACCTTTGTAAAACCGACCTTGGTTGGTATGTCCTTTTCTTACACGCTATAACTAACCTTGGTCAAAACTTTGGTTCACAGTTGCCTGACGCCCGTTACTGACCAACGTCCGACTGGGTTTCAGGATGCTGTTGACCTTTGTAAAACCGACCTTGGTTGGTCTTTGTAAAATTAACTTTAACTGATCAGTATGTTTCTCATCCTTTTCCTAACCCCTTACAAAAAGGTATGGCACGAAAACCGACCTTTGTCAATACGGCCATGCAAACCGGTTGACATTACCCATCTTACCCTCGAGAAACTTTTGCAAATACTCCCTGCAAACTATCTGTAACTTCCTTTTGTTTGGATAAATTAATAAAAGGTTCTGTTATCAGGTTTATTGCCTATAACTGTGACCTTTCTTCAAAATTCACTTCCCTAATACAGAGCGGGGAATAGAGCAGTTTGTGGTCCAAGTGAGAATCACTTACTGCTCTATTCCCCGTTTTGGCAACATGTTCAGATGACCTTGACCCACTTCGGGACTTAGAAAATCTTTGTTTGGTAAGATATTGGAAAATGTATTTATTTCTTGCGGTCAAAGTGAAACCGCTTACTGCTCTATTCCCCGTTTTGGCAATATGTTTAAGTGACCGTGACCCACTGACGAGACTTGGAAAAAATTTGCGGATAGTAATTGTTAAATAACATATCCTTTCCCTATCACTTACACCCCCCCCCCCATCTAAATCCTTTGACTTTAATAGTGGGGGTAAACATATATAAGGCGTACAGCTTTAGAGTATAGTTATTCAGCTATGAATAGCCCAGCAGAGTTGATGCAGCCTACAACATCGACGCAGCCTACAACATTGATGCAGCCTACAACAAATAACAAGGAAAAGAATGATGAGGCAAGAAGAAGGAATGCTAGAGAAAGAGGAAGGATTAAAAAAATAAATCAAACATATAAGTTATTACAATCAAAATTACCGTTTATGGATAAAAAAAGTTCAAGGCATGCCATTTTGATACAGGCGATAAAATACATTAATGCGTTAGAAACGTTGTTAGAAGGTGCATCACTTCAACAAGATCTTCCTGAAGACCTTCTAGCATTCGTAATTGACTAAAGATGTTTTGGAAATACTGAACGGGGGGGAAAACAGAACGGGGAATAGATCAGTTTGCGGTCAAAGTGAGAATCGCTTACTGCTCTATTCCCCGTTCTGGTAATAAGTTAAAACGACCTTGACCTACTTACAGGACTTAAACATCCTTGTTTCATAAACATTGTTACATATATTTGATACAATAATACCCATTTCTTATCACTAGTTACCCCCACCACTTAAATCGGGGAATATAAAAAGAGATTTCTCATCAGTGCTTATCTCATTCTGCTACTTGTGTTAGCACTAGAATATATAGCAGCTATGTCACCAAAGGATAATATATTTCCTTCTGCAAAATCAATCGTAGGAATTATAAAACATATTGTGATTGAAAGTGAGGATGAAAATGAAGACGAATTGGAAGATTTTGAATTATTAAGTGATATGGATGCAATGGAAGATTTTGAATTATTAAGTGATATAAACAGTGATGATCTTGAAGCAGGATATATGGAACAAATTGAACCGTTAAGTGACGGGGAATCTGAAACCTATAGAATCTATCAGCATCTTCTCTGTTCTGAAGAAATACATGATGAAACTCCAACCACTAGTAGTAGTAGTTTGGATGGGTTATTTTTAGATAGTGCACGAGGGGTATATCATATTCGTCGACGACTATTTCTTTCCGATGCTTCTGATACAACTGATTCCGATTCATCAAATAAGTCTGATTAAGTGTTGTCTTTTTCTTGTCAACTGACAAACTTTAAATACAGAGCGGGGAATAGATCAGTTTGTAGTCAAAGTGAGAACTACTTACTGCTCTATTCCCCGTTTTGGTAATATCGTTGTATAACCTTGACCCAGTTACAAGACAGAAAATATTTACCAGCTTTCAATTTTTTTTTTTGCTTTTTTTTTTGTTTAGAAAAAGTGGGGGTAACTTATAAATTTAATGGTGGGGGAACGTCTATTTAATGTCGATGCAACAGTGTATATTTATCATATCGGCATGATGAACCCACCAGGAAACTCCGTTTGCTACAGCTTTCCCCTCATCGATATCGATGATGTGATAAAACTTACATCAATAACAAAACGGTTTGAACTCGAAAGGCGACTCATAAAAGTCGACGTAATTCCACAAGATCTTCGTTCGGCAATGTTGACTATTGAATATGTTAAAGATGAATCTACAACTGAAGATCCCTATTGTTTTATGAAATTTTTAGTTGATCGAGATGCAATGTGTACAATCCAACTTCACATCCAAGTTTAAAATTTATCAAATGTTCCTGTTGGATAAAATTGTCTTAGTTAAATACAGAGCGGGGAATAGATCAGTTTGTGGTTTAATATGAAATCATTTACTGCTCTATTCCCCGTTTTGGCAAATTTGTTCAATGGCCTTGACCTAAATACAGAAATTTGTAGCCTCCAGCTACAATAGTAAATATAAAATGCAAAAAAAAAAAAAATAGTAAACTTAACGTAATACGTACCCCCACCACTTTTGCTAGGGTATAAATAGAGGGTCATTTGCAGTGTTGTTCATTATTGCCTTGACCCTTGTGGAGATCGCACCTACATTATGCATCGCTGCGATATTTGCAAGTCTTAATTTAAGGATGAATTTATTTTAATGATTCATAAAGAACTAAAACATAACAAAAACCAAGATGAAGAATATGAAGAAGAAGAATTGAAAGAAATAGATCAAATGTTAGCTCAACACCAAAATTCCAGACCTAGTGTTATTCAATATGCACCATCAACATCGACTTCTACCTCTGCTCTGTCTACACTTCACCGTCCTTCAACATCATCATCTGCATCGACTTCTACGCCTGCTCTGTCTACACTTCATCATCCTTCAACATCATCAGCTGCATTGACTTCTACGCATGCTCTGTCTACACTTCACTGTCCTTCAGCATCAACAGCAGTAAATGTAGAACTACATGCCCGAGCACTTCCGGGTAATGTAGTAACCCACTTCAAAATTGACAATGCAAAATTACAACTCAAAGAGTTTTTAAATAACGCAAAAGGATTGGTAAGCAACACTTTGCAAAATGAATTAAAAAGATTAAATTTTATCAAATTTGGACTATTAATAGATGCTTTATTTACAAACATTCAAAATGAAACTTCACCGAGAGGGTTTTTAACAAAAAACCGAACTATTATGTTTTCGTCAGATATTGATTCAATCGTATCTGAATGTTTTGAAGAGCTAATGACAAAAATACAAGAACATGAAGGAAGAGGCTCTGGATGGAGTTTGTTAAGCATCACAGGGCTAGACTTAAGAGTACACAAACACGGCTATGGAATTCGAGGAAGTAGCTACATCCCTCTACCAACAAAGATTAGAAATACCTTATCCTGCGTCAACGTACAAAATCAAGATACTGAGTGTTTTAAATATGCTATGTTGGCCAAATATGTAACAATTCATCCGGAAAGACCAAGTCACTATTATGAAGAAGTACAACATAGATATAATTTTCAAGGGATGACTTACCCTGTTGATATAACAGACGTTTCAAAATTTGAAAAACAAAATCCTTCAGCTTCTGTCAACCTATTTGGATTGGATTCGTCAAACAATGTGTACCCCTTGCGTATAACACCAAATGAGCGCAGAGATCATACGGATTTGCTATTAATCACTAAAGGGGACATATCCCACTATGTCTACATTAAAAAGTTTGAAGCTCTTGTTTCTAAACAATTATCTAAACATGAAGAAAAGAAAACAATTTGTAAAAGATGTTTTTGTCATGTAAACAAAGAATTAAGAAGAGGAGGTTCAGAATGGTTAGTAGAACATCAAAGGTTATGTAGTGGAAACTATGAAGTAAGAATTAAATTGCCGCATCCTAGCAGAGCGCAGATAAAATTCGACAAAGTAATACAACAATACCGTGTACCTGTTGCTGTATACGCTGATTTTGAAGCGTCTTTACTTCCACTCGAACATCAAGAAGAGAACGTAACAAGAAGGAGCAAATACCAGCAGCACACACCGAACAGCTATTGTTTAATAGTAAAGTCCACGCTTTCTGAAGATCATCTTTGTAAATACGAACTGTCGTCTACGCCGAAAATTTATCGTGGTGAAGAAGCAGCTCGACACTTCGTTGATGACTTATATATCATAGCTGGGAAAGTTGAAGAAATGTACAGAAATGTGGTACCGATGATTCCTATGAATGAAGATGAAATTCAACAACACGATTCAGCAACAACATGTTATCTGTGTACTAACACCTTTACACCGGATAATGTTAAAGTGCGAGACCATGATCATCTTACAGGAGCTTACAGAGGTGCAGCCTGTAACTCTTGTAACTTAAACTACAAACTTCCAAATTTTATTCCCGTTGTTTTACATAATCTTAGTGGATACGACTCTCACTTTATAATCCCGGAATTAGGGAGGGATAATGGAGCAATAGATGTCTTGGCAACAACCATGGAAAAATTTATTAGCTTTTCTAAAAAGATCGGTAATATAAAACTTAGATTCATTGATTCCTATAGATTTATGCCTTTCAGCCTTATGAAATTATCAGAAAATTTAAGAAGAGAAGATTTGATCGAAACAAGCAAAATTGTACCAAACAGTAAAATGGATTTGGTTCTTCGAAAAGGAGTATTCCCATATGATTACATAGATGGACTGCATAGATTTGATGAAACATCACTACCTCCACCAGAACACTTCAAAAACAAACTTAATGATTTGGAAATATCACTTGAGGACTATCAACATGCACGTCGAGTATGGAACGAGTTAGATATGAAGACCTTAGGAGATTACTCTGACTTTTATGTCAAATTAGATGTAACTCTTCTTTGTGATGTAATGGAAGAATTCCGAAACACCTGTTTTGCTGCATACGGTTTAGACCCTCTACATTCGTATACTTCACCAGGATTAGCTTGGCAAGCCATGTTAAAAGAAACAAAATGCAAGCTCCAACTTTTAACAGACATTGACATGGTTTTAATGGTTGAAGCTGGAGTAAGAGGCGGATTGACCCAAAGTGTTACCAGACATGTCAAAGCCAACAACAAATACCTTCCCGATTACGATGAAACCAAACCGTCAACCTATTTAGGATATTTCGATGCAAATAACCTGTACGGATGGGCAATGTCAAACCCACTTCCTTTTGATAACTTTAAATGGATTAATCCCGACTCTATTGGAGATATTTTACAAATTCCGAAACATGGTGACACTGGATATATTTTGGACTGCGATTTTGAATACCCAGAAAATTTACATGATCTTCATTATGACCTACCACTTCTTGCTAAAACAGAAATTTCACCAATTGGAAAACACCCCAAATTAATGATGACATTAAATAATAAACAACGCTACGTGGCTCACTTTTGGGTGGTTCAACAAGCTATCGAATTAGGACTACGTTTAACAAAAATTAATAGAGTTTTGGAATTTTCTCAATCATGCTGGTTGAAACCCTACATTGATTCAAATACCATCAGAAGAGCAGCAGCTACATCAGACTTTCAAAAAGATTTCTTTAAATTAATGAATAATGCGATATTTGGAAAAACATTGGAAAACAAAAGAAGACATAAAAATGTTAAACTTGTTACCGACGCAAAAAAATTACAGAAACTAGTACAGCAGCCAAATTTTGGAACATCGATAATTATTAATGAAAAACTTGTAGCAGTGTCCATGAAGAAGACGAGTGTGAAGATGGATCGTCCTTTGTATATAGGCATGTCAATCTTGGACATCTCAAAAACACACATGTACGATTTTCACTACAACAAAATGGTGGCGTTCTACGGAAGAGAAAATATATCTATTAAATATATGGACACTAACGCTTTTATATATCGCATAGTAACATTGGACATGTATAAAGATTTACGTACATTTATTTACAAGAACGACTTTGATTTCTCCGATTATCCAAAAGATCATCCAAACTACGACAATAACAGACACAAAAAAGTACTAGGCAAATTCAAGGATGAGGCTAATGGTGTTCTACTTGAAGAGATTGTTGCACTGATGTCTAAACTATATTCTTTGAAACTCTATAATGAAAAAGAAGAAGAAGAAGAAAAGAAGAATAGCTATATTAAGAAAGCTAAAGGTGTAAAGAGTTTATATTTAAAGAAGAAAGTGCATTTTGAACACTACACGCAATGCTTATTTGAGGATAACATCATTACAGCTAAATTCAACACCATCAGAAGTTTTAACCATCAGCTGTACAGCGTGACTGAAGTTAAAAAGGCGCTATCCTGTAATGACGACAAAAGACAAACCCTTCCAGACAACATCCACACTTTACCATTCGGTCACTATTCCCTCAACCCTATTGATTAATAACCCTTTCATCGTCCTAGATCCTCTATCCTTTTCCTTTCCGTAAAAAAAAGGGGAAACACAGCAATGTTAAGCTGTGTTTCCCCTTTTTTTACACAAGTTTTGAATGACCTTGAACTATATGTATATATATATAAGCAGATTTATACAAAAGAATATTTAATACCATATCAGCTGCCTTCGTGAAACCATCATGTCAGACCTGAAGGAGAAGATTATTAATGAACTACACAAACCTGCAAGAATAAAGTTTCCAAGAAGAAATACTGTTATAAAAGGGATAAATGATCTAAGGCAATTAAGGCAATTAAGGGTAACTTCTTTGGGGGTGACTTAAAGATATACTTATTACAATGACCTAAGTACACACGGGCCAAAAGTTTATGACAGCGAGCCTGACCATACTAATTAACCGATTTAGTTTATATGTGTCTTATTTTTTTTGTAACTACCTCTATGTGTGTCATGAGACATTGAAAAAAATTGTATATCTGATTTTCTCTTTTCGATTAAATTTTAAAACATTAGCAATACTATCATTACAATTTGTATACTTAAATTATAAAATTATATTTAAACCGCCTGATAATTATTATCAACTGATTATTATTTGTTTTGAAGGTTACTATGGCAAACTTTTATCAACTGATAGCCTAATTTAGCCATGCTCAAAAATATTTTTATCCCAATCTCCCTTCACTAATCTCTCATAATCTTCAGATTTATTAAAAACTAATAAATTAAATATGAAGTCCTCCTTATTATGAGCAAAGCAAGCAAGCTTTGCGCTGCACGGGGGTACTGTAGTCACTATTAAAAGTATCAGGGGCGGATCAAGGAATTTGTTGAAGGGGGCGCACTTGAGATTTTTTTTTCTCACTAAACGATAGATACTACTTCACCAAACTAGATAACGTCCCGCAGCAACGGCAGGCAGTTGTTAGTACTCGCTAAATTCAATTCACTCATGATGCTAACAAATAAACTGCCACATTGTAACGCTTATTTCACAATGAAATGTGTAATATTTATGTATTCCACTGATACAATAAACAGTAGGTATAAAATATACACATTTTATACAGCTACTACCTCGTAAAACATATTTTATACCGAATTATTTACTTACACACACTGCTCAAGGCTAAACCGACGCGCACAAAATGGCTAAGGTAGAACGCAAAGGTTTCAGAAAACAAGAAAATTGAGGAAGACTGCAGGGCCGGTGCTGCGGTGTGTGCCAATAGGGCAGCCTAAGGCAATAGGCCGGTGGCCAGTGCTGTGGTGTGTTAACTAAGGGATGCTCGGCCCTAGCCCCTAGGCCGGTGCTGCGGTTTGTGCTCCTAGCGCAGCCAAGGGCAATAGGCCGGTGCTGTGGTGCGTTACCTTAGGGATGCTTGGCCCAAGCCCCTAGGCCGGTGCTGTGGTGAGTTACCTTAGGTATGCTCGGCCCAAGTCCCTAGGCCGGTTCTGCGCTGTATTCCCTAGGGTGGACTAAGGCAATAGGCCAGTCCTGTGGTGCGTTACCCTAGGGGATGCTCAGCCCTCGCCGGTGCCTTTACCTTACAGATAGTAAGTTGTGTTTGTCAGATTTAAGGAGCTCAGTGACTCTCTAATTTTATGTATCGATCAGCAACTGTTTATCTTACAACATTTTGTTAACACACATAAAGGACGAATCGTTCTATGGCGACTTGCTTCCTTACTGTCCTACCACCGGGGCTCACTATCTTGGCCTACACATTCCATGTTAATTGTATTGTTAAAACTATTCGTAGCGACCCGTTATAGGGGAGGCTCCATTTTGTAGAGCATCTCCCAGTAGGTAAGACGTGTTGGTGCAAATAATGTATTTGCAAATATTGAAAACAAAAACGAGTACAGCGACAGACAGCGTCACACTATTACCCATTAATTAAACATTTTCTGAGTCCAAGGGGGGGGTCTCGCGCCCCCCGCGCCTCCTGGCTGGATCCGCCACTGAAAAGTATATTTCTTTGTTTTCATAATACAAGTAACATATTTGATCCAAACAATACTTCCTGCAATGATTAAGGTAAAGTTGTTGTTGACTGGATACAATAATTTTGGTTAGGAAAGAGATCTCTAATTTTCACTATTCATCATCTATTTTTAGAGCTCTTTAAAAAAATAAGTCACTTAAAGAGGGGTTAAATGTAAAACTTTGTAGATGCCCCAAAATCGCCCAATTTCGGGGGACACTAAACATTTTCAATAATGTAAAAATATCAATAATGTAAAAAAAAAATAATGTAAATAATGTAAAATATCTTAAGCCTAACACCACTATCCAAAGAAAATATGTTTATTTCAAAATAAAAATATTAGATGGACTTTTTAATGGCCTATTTTTACACCCATTCATTATGACTTAAACAGCAGTCATAGCCTTAACTGAAAATATTAACATTGTAGTTGCTCATGCATGAAACTTTGCGTACAAACATACTGTTGTATAATTATCCAGCATTTCCCCACAGTGCCATTCGCCTGACCGGTCCGTTCGTCACTATGGTGTACAGCATGATCACTGGCGACATGTTGACCTTCGGCATCATCTACTCGGTCGTCCTGTTCGGATTCTCCCAGTCCTTCTACTTCTTGTACAAGGGGTTCCCTGGGGTCAAGAACACACTCTACAGCTCATATCCCAGCACCTGGATGGCTCTGTTCCAGATCACCCTGGGTGATTACAATGTAAGCTTGCTAAATTATATGAATCTTAATTTTTTTTATTTGTAGATTAAATTTTGCGTGAACTTTTGTGAATGTGGTCCAAATTAAAAATCTACATTCATGGTGACCACATTGGACAACAATTTGAATTTATTTGGCATACGTGTATGGAAATCAAAATTTAATAGTGGTGTCTCAGTGAGAATCAATTTTCATTGCAATCACTACATGGAACATAGGCTTGAACTAATTTTAATTGTCAGGTGGTTACATTTTTAATGTGTGAACCACAATGACTTATGCTCTTAGAAAAAGGATTTTTTAACCTATATAGAGCCTATTTTTTAAACAGGTTTTAGTGAATTTCCCCTACAGTGAAGATGCTATTACTGTAGGTGCCATGGTAAGACAAGCCCGAGACCATGATCACTTTTTGTTTGAGGTTCCCAGATGAAAAAATACTACTTGTTAAAATTTATTTGTACTGTATAATTAGATGTAAAAAAGTTACATGAGTACTCTGAACAAATCATTGTAATTAACACTTACATATTTCAGCTTATAAAAGCCACTGTCACATAAGGCTTAATACTTGACCTTATTTTCCCTATTATCCTTACTAATATACTATGTGTACGCTGATTCTTCCCGTAAGAGGATGAACGAAGATTGAAATAAAAAATATATATATTTGTATACACATTTTATGTATATATCTGTGATAACAAATAAGCTAAATGTGTATTTAAATAAATTATTTTTACAACATAATACAATTAAAATATACAACATATCTAAATAATAATAATTTCTGTTATATGTAAACTGACAAAGAAAGCTCACAAATGATAAGGATAAGAACTACGTTTTCAATCCGATAATATAATATATACCTACTAGAGAACCCGTGCTGCTTTGCAGCGTCAGTCAATTTTGAAATTTGAAAGTTAAAGTTAATTAAGTTATTGTCAAATTAAGTTAAAATATGATTGCAGTTTATACATATTGCAGTTATTGCAGTTCCCATGGATTGTATTTACGTAAATTGTTCAACTCCACATCAAGTAAACAGTTGAAATATCACATAGTTTTAAAATAATAAAAACATAATAATATAATTGTAAATTATATAAACTCCGTAAGTTGTTGATACAAAGCAACATTTTTGTTATAGAAACAGCTTTTATATAAAAATTTGTTTTAAAACTAAAGAAAATAACTTCAGATTTATAATATGTTTATTTACAAAATAAAAAAGTACCAACGTTTTGTTTAACGGCAATTATTTCAAAAATTATGCGTAATGTTTATAATTTTTGCCTTAAAACATTAACCAGGGTGTTTATAAATAAAGATAGCGTTATCTTTAACCTTGAAGTCGATATTCCTAATATTTTCTTGGCTAGAGTGCAAACCAGTGCAAAGGGTTTTAAATGTAATGTAACAGCTGATTTGTTTTATAACCAGTTTATCTGCTTAAAACGGTTATGCGGAGATAACAAATGACCATCTTGATTTTTTTTTAAGGAAAAGTACGTAATATATTTGTTTTATGTATAAACTTAGGTTAACCCTAATATTCTCAGGCCTTCTTTCCCGGGGCTGGTTGATTATGCATATATTTCCCCATCAATGTTGTGTCCTATAGTAAGAAGAAACCAACAATTTCTCATAGTGTCGTTTGTAAGCTCATCCCATTACACGATACAAGATTAAACATTTAATAATAATCAATTATTGTTTTCCCTTCATGACAGCTAATGGTAAAGCGCCCTGCAAGGTTCTTTATTTGTTTTTAGTACAGTGCATAACAATGCTGACAAACTTTAGAGTAACTACAGAAAAAAATAATCACACCGGTTATAACTTATAACATCTAAAACAAAAATTTTATGAGGTACCTCGAATTAACCAATAAAGTCACTACGTACACTCGTTTCATGACGTCATGTCAAATAACCTTTGGTTTGAGTCTACTATACTAACTCCAGGAGTAAAAATGATACCATAGTGCTAAAACCACCATTTGAGAACACTAAAAACTGGAAAACTAAATTTAAAACAAACTTAGACTGAACCACATACAGTTCTTACGTCAAGTTTAAAATCAATATCTCAACTGATTCCTAAAGTATAAAACGCAAAATTTAAAAAAGAACAAACAAACAGATGCAGAAGATTTTTCTAGAAAATCTGTAGGTTTATGACACTTTCCGGGGAGAGTTTGCTGATTAGAAACAGAGGCTCATTACAAAACGATTAGGAATTCGATGATCATGCGTGAGTTTTTTTATAGGTCTAAACGGGGTGCCTACCTGTTGATCGACATGTTAGTTAGTTGCAGGGATAGTTGGTCGACTTTAAAAAAAAATAAATATTGATAATTAAATAAAGTACTGAAACCCATGATGTAAGAACCAGACAGGTGTGCTCCAACGCCGACCAAATTCGGAAACGTTCTGCGCATCCCCCGAAGTTGACGTAATTTGTTTTGATTTTGAACATGTGTTTTATTTTTACCATAAGCTTTCCGAACTGATATAAATATTAAAATGTAAACAAACAAGATGAAAATGACAGATGGTGGTTTGTTGGACGGCTACCAGCTGATTTTCCTCGAAGATGACGTCAGTAAACCTGCGTAAGAGCACAGCTATGTCTGGTTCTTACATCATGACTGAAACCCACTGATCGGCATGTTAGTTGCTCGCGTGGACAGTTGGTAGGGTTTTATGAAATAAGTCAAATTATTAAATAAAGTCCTGAAACCCACTGATTGACATGTTAGTAGCTCGCATGGACAGTTGGTACTTTTAAATAAATAAATGTAATAACAGATGGGCTACTTGCTCGATGCACCAGTTGCTCGCGCCCCCCACTTTTGTCTCGAAGAGAGGGGAGAGGCGGATATATGCAAGCTTCTAGCGGAAGTGCATAGCCCCACCACCAACCCAATGTTAGACCGGCCGCACGCGGGACCACGCAGGACGTAGGTGCGGCAAGAAATTTTCTGAACCTTGTAACAAAATTTCCCTGATGTTCCGACGGCAACGCTGGCTATCTCACTTTCTGGATTGTGCTCCTACCTTATTGGTTGGAGAACTACGTCCAGCTAACTTTTTACGCAGTACAATACCATATAGCATAATTTATATTGGTTAGTTGTGATTTCAAAATCTGACCGCACCCATTTAACTGTTTGCTGCACACAATAGCAGCTAAAAAGCAACACACACCTTCTGAAGTGGAGACCAAACTAAAATATCGCTATCGTTTGGATATATACAAACACTATATATCGATATCCACATCGGCCAATCGGTACCCAATGTTGTTCTTAATTGATTTTTGTCTCGCTTATTTTCTATATATTAATATGCTAGGTTTTAGCGAATTTCCCCTATAGGGAAGAAGCTATTACCGAGGGTGGCATGTTAAGACTTAAGCCCGAGACCATGTTAACTTTTGGTTTTGAGGTCCCCAGATGCCAAAAACACTCACTATTCATTCAAATTTATATATATATATATATATGTCCGTTACCGCGATAACTTTTGAAAGAAACGCCCGATTTTGATGAAATTTGGTACAAATGTGTAGAGTAACATTTATGACTTTCGAAAACCAGATCGATCCGACTATGGGAACGGGGTTTTAAATTTTCCAAAAATCAGTTTTTTAACTTTTTACCCTAAAATTTTAAAAACACTTAATTTTGGTTATAACCATTTTATAGAGCTTAAAAAACAAATATTTTGGTATTTTGAATCTGTAACTTGTGTTAAGTGGTTGTAGAGAAAAGAATCTTTTTGTTCTAAAGGTTTTTGGATTTTCCTCAGATAATTTTACTAAAAACTTCACATTTCTTTTTACCAATCAGTTTAGCTCTACAAAACAATCATTTTGGTGTTTTAATTGTTGTTCTACGTCCAACTGTTGCAGAGATATTCAATACCCCTGTCGCAGCAAACCTGCATACTCAGCGAATTTCTAATGGAGATGTAAATGTCTTAATACTTCATAAAGCCACTTACCAAGTTTCATAAAAATATATTCACAAATAATCGATACTGTATATGCAATTTTAATTATTCTCTATAAGAATAACATTAGGGCTGAGTACGCAGGTTTGCTGCATCAAGGAACACAAAAAATTGGTTTTTATGTTATTATCAATATAATTCAACTAGGTGAAGTCATATACCAGTTTTGATTAATTTATGTTTATAATTAAGGGAGACATAGAATTTAGTTACTATCCATAAGAATAACATGGGGCTGAGAATGCAGGTTTGCTGCTACGGGAGCCTTTGGCAAAAAAATATTGTTTTGAGCAAATATTAATAGACCACAACCAGATGAAGCTGTATACCAAGTTTCGTCAGTATACGTTCATAAATAGGCGAAATATAAAATTGTTCTTTTCCTCCATAAGAATAACATTAGACAACGTACTGTGTTTAACACTTTCAATATCTCGGGAACCAATTGACGTAGAGGAATGATCAAAATACCAAATTGTGTGTTTTTTTAAGCTGAATCCAATAGTAAAAACTAAAATTTGAAAATTTCAAAAATTATATGTAACAAATTCAAAAAACACATTTTTGGGGTACAAAACCCCCCCCAAAATACCCCTTCGGATAGAGCGATCTGGCTGGTTTTCAAACCTTAAAGTTAAAAATGTTGCTTTACACGTTTATGCCAAATTTCATTAAAATCGGATCATTTTTACGAGAGTTATCGTGTTCACGGACACACACACACACACACACACACACATATATATATATATACATATATATATATGAAATGAAAACAAAAACCAGAGTAGGCCCCTACCCTCTTTTTTCAAACATTTTTTATTACTGACACGTGTTTCGACACTTGTCATGATCACAGTGTACAAGTGAAATAACCTAAAAATTATTAGCCAAAATAAATAATTAAATCTAAACATATGAAAATAAACAGATGTAGAAACTTTTCATTCAAGCTTATTGGGTTGAGTTGGTTCTATTTTACATCTGTTGTCTATTGTTTCTAAATTCTCTTATTTTTTCATATATAAGATTTAGTTGTTGTATTTTCATTTTATTAAGGATGTCGTTATCGGCTTTAGAGTTCAGATAAATGTGGAGCTCTTCTTTCGTGTTCATTTTTTCTCCTTTCATTTCATATTCGAGAACATCCATACATTCTTCTAATTTGCCATATTGATGGTCAGAATCAAGAATGTGTTCGGCAAACATCGATCTTTGAGTCGTACGGTTATTTGATTTTATTGCTTGAAGGTGCTCTTTAAAGCGGCATGAAAAGCTTCTTCCTGTTTGCCCTATATAATATTTTGGACAATCCTTGCATTTAATCTTGTAAATTCCAGTCTTATCATATTTATTTTTTTGTTGGTTTTGGCGATTATTAGAGAATTTCTGGATAAGTTTAAATGAGTTATTTCTAGTTTTATAGCTCATTTTATAGTTTGACCCTTCAAACGTTTTTCTTATGGGTTTATTGAGAATGGAGCTATATGGTACACATAAATATTCTTTGTTTTGGTCATTATCGGGTATAACAATTTTTTTCTTCTTGAGTTGTGCCCGGTTAATTAGTTTATTGTGCCCGGTTAATTGTGTTTGTACCCGTTTCTAATTGCCAAACATTTTATGGTATTTCTTTCGTTGTCAAAATCCTTTTTACTCATTGGGATTTGTACTAATCTCTTTACCATTGAATGGAAACTTGCCATCTTGTGTTGCCAAGGATGGTTAGAGTTGGCTGGTATGATGAGATAATACTTTCAACGTTGGGGAATAAATCCTACCATACCTACAGATTGACCGAGTACATGGTTTTACAATTTACTGAGAATATTGTTTTCTCTTAGAATATTGTAGTTAGGTACTTATAAAACATCTTTTGCAAAGTCGGCACACTTTTAGAAGGTTGTACAAGACCTTAATTTATGAATGGAAAAGTAATGATTTTAAAATGTAAACGATGGTACAAATGGGTGTTTTATTATATTATTTATTCCAAGTGTCTTTTATTCCATAAATAAAAATACTGTTTATTATGTATAAGATAACTGGTACTTTAATTTTCGTTTTTTGTGGCCAACACAAAAATAATCATTAATAGATGTAGAGCGACTAGATTTCATAGAGAAATTATAGGAATATTCAATACAATCCTATACTCTAATATGAGTAAGGTTTGCTTGCTTGCTTGCTTCCTTGCTTGCTTGCTTGCTTTCTTCCTTGCTTGCTTGCTTGCTTAGATGTAGCTCGACCCCCCAGGTACTTTATGATTAAGCAAGCATATTTTTTAACCACTTAATATGAATATTAAATTAAATTAGAACAATGTGTTCTTGTGAAATGTAATCCCAGCAGGTGATTGATACCCCGTTTTAAATAGGTGTCCGGTTATTGCAATCAATTTACCATCTCGTGAAATTCGACATCTCAGGTGTACAGCAAAAGCCGTATCTACCCTCACTATGAATAATTGAAATAGTACATAGCGGTAAGTGGTAGATGCTCGGACTAGGGCGGCGCCGCCATCTTGGACTGTCTCATCTGTCCACCAGGCTGGCCGCACCCTCTGCTTCGAGTAGCTTCTCTATTCTATTATGAGCTCGCTGGTTATATCAGCCATCATTAATATGTGGAAGGTCTACCTCATGACGTCTCTTATTTTCCTTACATTAGTTTAATTATAAAAATATGTTATACCCTTGAATATTTTATTTATCTAAACATAAAATCTTTAATGCTCAAAATTAATACAGCATAAATATTCTTTATACTCACAAATCTTATTAAATATATAAATTGTATTTACACGAACATAAGTTGTTTAATTATTTTATTAATTGTACACTTTAAGCTTCAGATATTTACGCTTTAATTTATCCTCTTTATAAGAATTTGGTCATATTATATTATTTACTTCATTATCTTTATTTTAGACCTCCTCCTCGTGGGACCTCCTCCACGGTCCCATTGTCTTCCCGTTAAACCTCTTCCATCTTCCGTCAATTCTTCAGGACTAACCTTTGTTCTCTGTTATTCCATCCCTCCACAATCACCCCTTCCTATTAATTTTCCCCCCAATTGTCTACTAACTCCGCCTACCGGCCAATCGTTGTATTTAACTTCTCGTCGATCGCTTGCCATTGGTTGACACCATCTTGTTAGTCATTTTGCAAGAGTTGCAAATCATCAGTGAGTGAACCTTACTGCTCAGCATGCTGGGCTTATTTCAGCCGGTTATTCTCCCATGGAGATATACAGTACTTGTTTCAATACCAGGATGTCGGCAACTTGAAACTTCCTGCTCGCTAGACGCCTGGTTATAAGACGGCCACACACTACCGGACTTTTTCGCGAACAAGACATCGGACCGAACAGGATTTGGCTTCAAAGGGAGAAAGTCCAGTTGTTAGTAGGGCCTCCGAACCAGACTCTGAACAAGACATCCAACCGAGCACCGAGCGCTCTCAAGGCGGTTTTTTGACGAAAAATCAAAAAAAGATCGGTCCGATGTCTTGTTCGGGGTCTGGCTTGGGTTCGGTAGTGTGTGGTACCTTCAAACGCTAGTAGTGTGGGTTTGTAGGTTTTGCGCCGGAAGTGACGTCACATCCGGTGAGTGACCGGATGCGCTGATTGAATAAATACGTCATCTGAGGCTGAGCCAGTGACGTAGGCGGTTTTGTGACGAAATGAGTAAAAGTTCAAAGTTCAAGGTCACGGTGAAGTTTTTTTAAAAAAATCTACCTCGCACTCGTAAAACGATTGTGATTCGATAGTTAATCGATAACAAATATCGAATGAAACAATCGAATGAAGCAATCGAATGATACGAGTGCGAGGTAGTACAATTACAAATATTACTTTATTTTATTTACAATAAGTTATGTTTACAATAATTCATGTTTACAATAGTTCCCCGTTGTTGGTTGTCATCGATGTTGTTAATCCGGACGAGTTGCGGCCATCACTTTGCTTTCTGATGAAAGACGGTAGATACTTCGATCCCTGCGCAGAGTCCATGTTGTGTTTTTGACACCTATCTGTTCTGTTAGGTGTTTGCATTTCATTGCTGTCAGGAGGAAAGAATACGTGACGGCAATGAAATAGAAACATCTATCAGACCTTGAGTGAAATGATATTGTTATTTTGTGAAGAGCGTCTCGGAGAGCTCGATGTTCACCGGTCGAGAGCCGGAGGTGTACTGACTATTCGCTAGCTAGCGTTTTTGGTATCAAACAAAATGGTGGGGGTAAAAGTGTAGTAGAACGAAGCAGATGGTGGACAGCAGATGGGCGGCGGCAGGTGGCAGGTGGCAGGTGGCAAGTGTGCGGCAGATGGTAGTCCCCCACTACACCAGTCCCCCACTACACCAGTCTCCCCACCAAGTTTTACATCGCACAATAACTAGTTTACATGTGTTAGTTAGGGTTTAGCTCTTAGACTGTCAAGACCTTACCTCCGTAACTAAAAACCTCAATAATGTTTGCGCTTCAACGCTGTATAAGTATAACAGCTACTATGATCTAAACCGGTGCATGTATTCATATGGTTCTTTTTGCGTAGCAAACAACTGGTTAAAAGTGTTTCAACCTCAATTATTCTTCGACGAAACCGCTCATTGTCCACTAAAAGTGTAGACCTTCTGTCTTCATCGTCAGGGAAGTAGAAAGTAGTGTCAAGGGGACTACTGAAGGTCACCTTCCTCATGTTCCTGTAAAACTGCGACATTTTTCAGACCGTCTAGGTAGATGTTCATACGACAAGAGCTGGAAGAATAATGATGTAGCGTTATCGTGTATAATAGGCATCTACCCCCACCACAACGTTACCTTGTCCTTCAAACCATCGTTTTTACGCCACGGATGCTATACTGTTGGTTAGATTTAAATTTAAATTGCACCTACTTGTTCGCCTTGTCAAGCTGCGTAATTGAAGTACCCACATGTTAGACCTTGAACCAAAAACAAAGAAGTTATTTAGGTTTGTCCTTGAAAATAGTTGTTTTTTCGCTGTTGCTGCTATACCCTTTGTTGGATCTGAATTCTGTTTGCACCAACTTGTTCGTCTGATCAATCCGCGTAATTTGAGTACCCACTTAATATATTTTAAACCGTAAATAAAGAAGTTATTTAGGTTTGTCCTTGAAAATAGTTGTTTTTTCGCTGTTGCTGCTATACCCTTGGTCGGATCTGAATTCTGTTTGCGCCAACTTGTTCGTCTGATCAATCCGCGTAATTTGAGTACCCACATGACATACTTTGCACAAACTGTGTACCCCCCCCCCTTTTTTGGGTCATGTTCAAGGTCAAGGTCAAGGTCAAGGACCTTGGGACTTAGAAATTTTCACAAAGTGGGCTGCACACAAACATAAGACTAATAGTCTCCTGCCTATGTACAGGCCAAGTCCCTAACTTGAAATGCTTAGGGTGGTCCTGAAAAGGACCGTTTGTGGAGGGAGGGTGGGATGGTAAGGGATTTTACTTTACAGTCCACTTCACTCTACTCTCTTCTTTTACCAAGGACAAGGTCTGTTTGTATGACACTTCTGGTGGTGCCGGAATTGATCGTGGCAATTCCACCTCAAAGAGAACTTCACCGGCAGTTAAGTAGTAGGTGCTTCCGTTCTTCAGCACCGCTCTGTACGGGAAGTTTCTTCTCAAATGTTTGAATTTTGTTTTGGTAACTGCAATGGGAGATACCAATTCGTCTTCCGTCAAGGTCTTCATCTTCTGCAACACGTCCAGATGATCCCGTGTGGCAGAGTGTCGTTCCGTTGTTGATGAAGAAGTCGAACCAGAAGAACCTTGTTTGTAGTAAAGAGGGTGGTTTTTAAAATCCCTCTTTAGCCTCATTCTGAGGGAAGAAGGTTGTTTAAATCCGCTTGTCTTCGGAGCTGTCTTCTTCAAGGATTCCTTAATCCTTTTCAGTTTCTCGTTGGTTATCGGCGAAGTCATTTTGTAAGAAGAGAGAGAGCGAGAGCTGTGAAGTGTACCAGTCAATGGTTGAAGCTGGAATGAGGTGGCGGAAGGAGTAAATCGAGTCGCAAGGTAAAACCTTGCCCTATCCATATATGGTTAGAAAGCTGAGACAGGTTCTAGAACCGGTCCCCCCCTTCCTCAAGGTCTCCCCCCTCAAGGTCTCCCCCCTCAAGGTCTCCCCCCCCCTTTGGGTCATGTTCAAGGTCCCCCCCCCCAAGGTCCCCCCCCCTTTTTTGGGTCATGTTCAAGGTTCCCCCCCCCCTGACGTCACGGGGCGGAGTCACCTCCCACCACTGACCGCCGCCTTTATAAGCGGAGCAGTCCGCGGTCTCTTCGCAGTAGCTTGCCGCCCTTTACTGACCAACGTCCGACTGGGTTGCATTCTGCTGCAGCGTAGGTCTGTTAAGTGTGCGTTGGGCCCGACGCGCAATTAACAGATCCGCGCCCTTGCATGTGTTTGTTAGTTTGTTATGCATGGTAGATTGTTAGATTAACGCTTGTAGTTTGCTAGTAAATGTAGTTAGTGTTTGTAATTAATGTTTGTGTTGGTGTTGGTGTTTGAAGTGTTTTATTTACTAATATGTACCTTCCCTACAGCTCCCTTTTCTTATGGATATTGATCCAAACTGGGTAAAGTGTCCCTATTTTTATCCGTGGGGTTTAACTTGTAAATATAAAATCGGTCCTTGTAATCCTACCTTGGTCGAAACTTGGGTTCGCAGTAGATTGGCGCCCGTTACTGACCCACGTCCGACTGGGTTCCAGTGTGCTGTTGACCTTTGTACAACCGACCTTGGTTTGATCCTTGAAAAATAACTTGTAAATATAAAATCGGTCCTTGTAATTCTACCTTGGTCAAAACTTGGGTTCGCAGTAGATTGGCGCCCGTTACTGACCCACGTCCGACTGGGTTCCAGTTTGCTGTTGACCTTTGTACAACCGACCTTGGTTGATCTTTGAAAAATAAACTTTAACTTTAACTGTTCAATTTGTTTAAATATTTGCGGGTAAAGTCTTTATTTTTGTTTCAAAGTAACATGTTTCTCCTCCTTTCCTAACCCCTGACAAATAGGTTCGGCCCTGAAAACCGGACTTGTCAATACGGCCATGTAAACCGGTTGACATTACCTTTCTTAGCCTGAGAAACTGTTGTGATTTTTTCTTTTTTGGGTTTTTCTTTATTTTTCGTTATTAAAATCATTGCTTGTAATTCCCTGTCCCCTAATACAGAGCGGGGAATAGAGCACCAATTTGTGCTCTATTCCCCGCTTTGGCAACAAGTTCAGATGACCTTGACCCACTGACAGGACTTATAAACTTTTGTCTGGTCACATATAGAAAGATTAATATTTTAAACCATAGCCTATCTCCATCCCCCCCCCTTCCACTTATATTGGGTATAAAAGAGGCTTCCCATCACTGGTAAGATCATTCTGCTGCTTGTGCTTGCTCACACTCAGAACTATGGAGTCACACCCGATATCACTGCCGACTTCTGCATCACCCTCGACTTCTGCATCACCCTCGACTTCTGCATCACCCTCGACTTCGGCTGCTGGTTCAATCCTTCGTCAGGCTCTTTTAATGGCCCTGATCATCCCTGAAAAGACAACTTCACCACCCATCATGGATCGTTCAACATCTCGCTCACGTTCAACTTCTCCTTCACCATCATCCTCAAGATCAAGGTCTTCGTCGAGCTCCTCCTCGTCATCCACCTCGAGATCAAGGCCTTCGTCGAGCTCCTCCTCCTCATCATCTACCTCGAGATCAAGGTCTTCTTCGAGCTCCTCCTTATCACCCACCTCAAGATCAAGCTCCACCTCAAGCTCTAAAATATTTACAAGACCCCCAATTGAAATTCCACCTTCCACTAGTTCAACCAGACCTTCAGTAATTTGCACAAATATTCAATCTCCTTCAGAGAAATTCAATCAATTAAAGTCATTGCATAGGAGGTGCATACGTCCTGCACAACTATGTAATTATGTGTTCAAAAAAGGTGCAAAGAAAGGCGAACGCTGTGCAAAACAGTGTACTTTAAATGAAGAACTGTGCAATCTTCATTTAAAAAATACCGCTTCTCCTTCTTCACCACATCCGACAGTGAAACCAGCTAAGACTCGGATTAATAGGCTAGCTAAAAAACAAACAATACGTCTTTGTAAAAATAATGGGATTCCTGAAGGTCATGTTAAAATGTGGAGACCGTCTTTACATTTTAAGATTACCTAAAGGCATGCGTCATCCCAAAAACCCTACGAAAAAGCACTATCTAATCCGAGGCGATTCAGGAACCACTGTGTGGAGAAAATTGTAAAAAAAAAAAAAAAAAAAAAAAACATTCTTTCCAAATTAAATAAAGTTTTTTTCCAAATTAAAAAAAAAAGTGTGGACAACCTATTTACAATTTGTAGCATATGCTGCAGAGTGTAAATAGGTTGTCCACACCTTTTTTTTCAATGTTACAACGACCTTGACCTAGATAACGGACTTAGATATTTTACACTAAGTCAAAGATAAAACTTAAAAGGAAAAAAAGGAGAAATATTATACTGGAGGGGGAAATGTTTTATATACTGCAACAGCGTGGTAAAAATCATCACATCGCTATGGAAGCTGTAGGTGTAAACACTTGGCTTGTTCCTTCTGAGCTTGCTTTGTCAGAAGCATTTCTCACTATCCTTGCTTTTGAGTATCGAGGGATTAACTTAAAAGTAGAGATGGAGCTTAGACCGTTACACAGAAATGATGTGTATTGTGTTTTGATGATATGGCAATCACCTTCCAACATGGAAATTTTCCATTTTATCAAATCATTGTACAATGAATGTTGTGTAAAACGGATAACTATAACCCTTGTTTGATCTTAGAGCTATCTTGCGTTTCTTAAAAAGTAAAATAGCAAAGGTAAATCCTTTGCTATTTTACAAAACAGTTTACTTGACCTTGACCCAGTTAACGAACTTGGAATATATCAATGTGCACTTTATATCGTCGCGACAACAGTGTACCCCCCCCCCACCTCCCTTTACCTCCCACCACGGATCGTCGGCTATAAAAGCGGGGGCTGACCGCAGAGGTCTCACAGTCTCAGGCTGACAGCCTAGCTAGCTGTTCGCCTTAGCTGTCTGTAATAGCATCTTTAGTATATAGGTGGTACCCCTGTATACTAAAGATTCTACCTTAGCATATTAGTATGTTATGCATGTTAGTTTGTTAGATTATAGCTTGTAGTTTGCTGCTAGAAAATGTAGTTAGTGTTGGTGTTTGTAATTATTTGTGGTGTTGGTCTTTGAAGTGTTTTATTTACTAATGAAATATGTACTTTTCTTTCACGCTTTAAAACTGATCTTGGTCAAAACTTTGGTTCGCAGTTGCCTGGCGCCCGTTACTGACCAACGTCCGACTGGGTTTCAGGATGTTGTTGACCTTTGTAAAACCGACCTTGGTTGGTATGTCCTTTTCTTACACGCTATAACTAACCTTGGTCAAAACTTTGGTTCACAGTTGCCTGACGCCCGTTACTGACCAACGTCCGACTGGGTTTCAGGATGCTGTTGACCTTTGTAAAACCGACCTTGGTTGGTCTTTGTAAAATTAACTTTAACTGATCAGTATGTTTCTCATCCTTTTCCTAACCCCTTACAAAAAGGTATGGCACGAAAACCGACCTTTGTCAATACGGCCATGCAAACCGGTTGACATTACCCATCTTACCCTCGAGAAACTTTTGCAAATACTCCCTGCAAACTATCTGTAACTTCCTTTTGTTTGGATAAATTAATAAAAGGTTCTGTTATCAGGTTTATTGCCTATAACTGTGACCTTTCTTCAAAATTCACTTCCCTAATACAGAGCGGGGAATAGAGCAGTTTGTGGTCCAAGTGAGAATCACTTACTGCTCTATTCCCCGTTTTGGCAACATGTTCAGATGACCTTGACCCACTTCGGGACTTAGAAAATCTTTGTTTGGTAAGATATTGGAAAATGTATTTATTTCTTGCGGTCAAAGTGAAACCGCTTACTGCTCTATTCCCCGTTTTGGCAATATGTTTAAGTGACCGTGACCCACTGACGAGACTTGGAAAAAATTTGCGGATAGTAATTGTTAAATAACATATCCTTTCCCTATCACTTACACCCCCCCCCCCATCTAAATCCTTTGACTTTAATAGTGGGGGTAAACATATATAAGGCGTACAGCTTTAGAGTATAGTTATTCAGCTATGAATAGCCCAGCAGAGTTGATGCAGCCTACAACATCGACGCAGCCTACAACATTGATGCAGCCTACAACAAATAACAAGGAAAAGAATGATGAGGCAAGAAGAAGGAATGCTAGAGAAAGAGGAAGGATTAAAAAAATAAATCAAACATATAAGTTATTACAATCAAAATTACCGTTTATGGATAAAAAAAGTTCAAGGCATGCCATTTTGATACAGGCGATAAAATACATTAATGCGTTAGAAACGTTGTTAGAAGGTGCATCACTTCAACAAGATCTTCCTGAAGACCTTCTAGCATTCGTAATTGACTAAAGATGTTTTGGAAATACTGAACGGGGGGGAAAACAGAACGGGGAATAGATCAGTTTGCGGTCAAAGTGAGAATCGCTTACTGCTCTATTCCCCGTTCTGGTAATAAGTTAAAACGACCTTGACCTACTTACAGGACTTAAACATCCTTGTTTCATAAACATTGTTACATATATTTGATACAATAATACCCATTTCTTATCACTAGTTACCCCCACCACTTAAATCGGGGAATATAAAAAGAGATTTCTCATCAGTGCTTATCTCATTCTGCTACTTGTGTTAGCACTAGAATATATAGCAGCTATGTCACCAAAGGATAATATATTTCCTTCTGCAAAATCAATCGTAGGAATTATAAAACATATTGTGATTGAAAGTGAGGATGAAAATGAAGACGAATTGGAAGATTTTGAATTATTAAGTGATATGGATGCAATGGAAGATTTTGAATTATTAAGTGATATAAACAGTGATGATCTTGAAGCAGGATATATGGAACAAATTGAACCGTTAAGTGACGGGGAATCTGAAACCTATAGAATCTATCAGCATCTTCTCTGTTCTGAAGAAATACATGATGAAACTCCAACCACTAGTAGTAGTAGTTTGGATGGGTTATTTTTAGATAGTGCACGAGGGGTATATCATATTCGTCGACGACTATTTCTTTCCGATGCTTCTGATACAACTGATTCCGATTCATCAAATAAGTCTGATTAAGTGTTGTCTTTTTCTTGTCAACTGACAAACTTTAAATACAGAGCGGGGAATAGATCAGTTTGTAGTCAAAGTGAGAACTACTTACTGCTCTATTCCCCGTTTTGGTAATATCGTTGTATAACCTTGACCCAGTTACAAGACAGAAAATATTTACCAGCTTTCAATTTTTTTTTTTGCTTTTTTTTTTGTTTAGAAAAAGTGGGGGTAACTTATAAATTTAATGGTGGGGGAACGTCTATTTAATGTCGATGCAACAGTGTATATTTATCATATCGGCATGATGAACCCACCAGGAAACTCCGTTTGCTACAGCTTTCCCCTCATCGATATCGATGATGTGATAAAACTTACATCAATAACAAAACGGTTTGAACTCGAAAGGCGACTCATAAAAGTCGACGTAATTCCACAAGATCTTCGTTCGGCAATGTTGACTATTGAATATGTTAAAGATGAATCTACAACTGAAGATCCCTATTGTTTTATGAAATTTTTAGTTGATCGAGATGCAATGTGTACAATCCAACTTCACATCCAAGTTTAAAATTTATCAAATGTTCCTGTTGGATAAAATTGTCTTAGTTAAATACAGAGCGGGGAATAGATCAGTTTGTGGTTTAATATGAAATCATTTACTGCTCTATTCCCCGTTTTGGCAAATTTGTTCAATGGCCTTGACCTAAATACAGAAATTTGTAGCCTCCAGCTACAATAGTAAATATAAAATGCAAAAAAAAAAAAAATAGTAAACTTAACGTAATACGTACCCCCACCACTTTTGCTAGGGTATAAATAGAGGGTCATTTGCAGTGTTGTTCATTATTGCCTTGACCCTTGTGGAGATCGCACCTACATTATGCATCGCTGCGATATTTGCAAGTCTTAATTTAAGGATGAATTTATTTTAATGATTCATAAAGAACTAAAACATAACAAAAACCAAGATGAAGAATATGAAGAAGAAGAATTGAAAGAAATAGATCAAATGTTAGCTCAACACCAAAATTCCAGACCTAGTGTTATTCAATATGCACCATCAACATCGACTTCTACCTCTGCTCTGTCTACACTTCACCGTCCTTCAACATCATCATCTGCATCGACTTCTACGCCTGCTCTGTCTACACTTCATCATCCTTCAACATCATCAGCTGCATTGACTTCTACGCATGCTCTGTCTACACTTCACTGTCCTTCAGCATCAACAGCAGTAAATGTAGAACTACATGCCCGAGCACTTCCGGGTAATGTAGTAACCCACTTCAAAATTGACAATGCAAAATTACAACTCAAAGAGTTTTTAAATAACGCAAAAGGATTGGTAAGCAACACTTTGCAAAATGAATTAAAAAGATTAAATTTTATCAAATTTGGACTATTAATAGATGCTTTATTTACAAACATTCAAAATGAAACTTCACCGAGAGGGTTTTTAACAAAAAACCGAACTATTATGTTTTCGTCAGATATTGATTCAATCGTATCTGAATGTTTTGAAGAGCTAATGACAAAAATACAAGAACATGAAGGAAGAGGCTCTGGATGGAGTTTGTTAAGCATCACAGGGCTAGACTTAAGAGTACACAAACACGGCTATGGAATTCGAGGAAGTAGCTACATCCCTCTACCAACAAAGATTAGAAATACCTTATCCTGCGTCAACGTACAAAATCAAGATACTGAGTGTTTTAAATATGCTATGTTGGCCAAATATGTAACAATTCATCCGGAAAGACCAAGTCACTATTATGAAGAAGTAC
The DNA here is from genome assembly GCA_963675035.1 of Allygus modestus. Taxonomy (NCBI): domain Eukaryota; kingdom Metazoa; phylum Arthropoda; class Insecta; order Hemiptera; family Cicadellidae; genus Allygus; species Allygus modestus. The sequence continues at coordinate 59,892,940 of OY776116.1, forward strand.
AACATAGATATAATTTTCAAGGGATGACTTACCCTGTTGATATAACAGACGTTTCAAAATTTGAAAAACAAAATCCTTCAGCTTCTGTCAACCTATTTGGATTGGATTCGTCAAACAATGTGTACCCCTTGCGTATAACACCAAATGAGCGCAGAGATCATACGGATTTGCTATTAATCACTAAAGGGGACATATCCCACTATGTCTACATTAAAAAGTTTGAAGCTCTTGTTTCTAAACAATTATCTAAACATGAAGAAAAGAAAACAATTTGTAAAAGATGTTTTTGTCATGTAAACAAAGAATTAAGAAGAGGAGGTTCAGAATGGTTAGTAGAACATCAAAGGTTATGTAGTGGAAACTATGAAGTAAGAATTAAATTGCCGCATCCTAGCAGAGCGCAGATAAAATTCGACAAAGTAATACAACAATACCGTGTACCTGTTGCTGTATACGCTGATTTTGAAGCGTCTTTACTTCCACTCGAACATCAAGAAGAGAACGTAACAAGAAGGAGCAAATACCAGCAGCACACACCGAACAGCTATTGTTTAATAGTAAAGTCCACGCTTTCTGAAGATCATCTTTGTAAATACGAACTGTCGTCTACGCCGAAAATTTATCGTGGTGAAGAAGCAGCTCGACACTTCGTTGATGACTTATATATCATAGCTGGGAAAGTTGAAGAAATGTACAGAAATGTGGTACCGATGATTCCTATGAATGAAGATGAAATTCAACAACACGATTCAGCAACAACATGTTATCTGTGTACTAACACCTTTACACCGGATAATGTTAAAGTGCGAGACCATGATCATCTTACAGGAGCTTACAGAGGTGCAGCCTGTAACTCTTGTAACTTAAACTACAAACTTCCAAATTTTATTCCCGTTGTTTTACATAATCTTAGTGGATACGACTCTCACTTTATAATCCCGGAATTAGGGAGGGATAATGGAGCAATAGATGTCTTGGCAACAACCATGGAAAAATTTATTAGCTTTTCTAAAAAGATCGGTAATATAAAACTTAGATTCATTGATTCCTATAGATTTATGCCTTTCAGCCTTATGAAATTATCAGAAAATTTAAGAAGAGAAGATTTGATCGAAACAAGCAAAATTGTACCAAACAGTAAAATGGATTTGGTTCTTCGAAAAGGAGTATTCCCATATGATTACATAGATGGACTGCATAGATTTGATGAAACATCACTACCTCCACCAGAACACTTCAAAAACAAACTTAATGATTTGGAAATATCACTTGAGGACTATCAACATGCACGTCGAGTATGGAACGAGTTAGATATGAAGACCTTAGGAGATTACTCTGACTTTTATGTCAAATTAGATGTAACTCTTCTTTGTGATGTAATGGAAGAATTCCGAAACACCTGTTTTGCTGCATACGGTTTAGACCCTCTACATTCGTATACTTCACCAGGATTAGCTTGGCAAGCCATGTTAAAAGAAACAAAATGCAAGCTCCAACTTTTAACAGACATTGACATGGTTTTAATGGTTGAAGCTGGAGTAAGAGGCGGATTGACCCAAAGTGTTACCAGACATGTCAAAGCCAACAACAAATACCTTCCCGATTACGATGAAACCAAACCGTCAACCTATTTAGGATATTTCGATGCAAATAACCTGTACGGATGGGCAATGTCAAACCCACTTCCTTTTGATAACTTTAAATGGATTAATCCCGACTCTATTGGAGATATTTTACAAATTCCGAAACATGGTGACACTGGATATATTTTGGACTGCGATTTTGAATACCCAGAAAATTTACATGATCTTCATTATGACCTACCACTTCTTGCTAAAACAGAAATTTCACCAATTGGAAAACACCCCAAATTAATGATGACATTAAATAATAAACAACGCTACGTGGCTCACTTTTGGGTGGTTCAACAAGCTATCGAATTAGGACTACGTTTAACAAAAATTAATAGAGTTTTGGAATTTTCTCAATCATGCTGGTTGAAACCCTACATTGATTCAAATACCATCAGAAGAGCAGCAGCTACATCAGACTTTCAAAAAGATTTCTTTAAATTAATGAATAATGCGATATTTGGAAAAACATTGGAAAACAAAAGAAGACATAAAAATGTTAAACTTGTTACCGACGCAAAAAAATTACAGAAACTAGTACAGCAGCCAAATTTTGGAACATCGATAATTATTAATGAAAAACTTGTAGCAGTGTCCATGAAGAAGACGAGTGTGAAGATGGATCGTCCTTTGTATATAGGCATGTCAATCTTGGACATCTCAAAAACACACATGTACGATTTTCACTACAACAAAATGGTGGCGTTCTACGGAAGAGAAAATATATCTATTAAATATATGGACACTAACGCTTTTATATATCGCATAGTAACATTGGACATGTATAAAGATTTACGTACATTTATTTACAAGAACGACTTTGATTTCTCCGATTATCCAAAAGATCATCCAAACTACGACAATAACAGACACAAAAAAGTACTAGGCAAATTCAAGGATGAGGCTAATGGTGTTCTACTTGAAGAGATTGTTGCACTGATGTCTAAACTATATTCTTTGAAACTCTATAATGAAAAAGAAGAAGAAGAAGAAAAGAAGAATAGCTATATTAAGAAAGCTAAAGGTGTAAAGAGTTTATATTTAAAGAAGAAAGTGCATTTTGAACACTACACGCAATGCTTATTTGAGGATAACATCATTACAGCTAAATTCAACACCATCAGAAGTTTTAACCATCAGCTGTACAGCGTGACTGAAGTTAAAAAGGCGCTATCCTGTAATGACGACAAAAGACAAACCCTTCCAGACAACATCCACACTTTACCATTCGGTCACTATTCCCTCAACCCTATTGATTAATAACCCTTTCATCGTCCTAGATCCTCTATCCTTTTCCTTTCCGTAAAAAAAAGGGGAAACACAGCAATGTTAAGCTGTGTTTCCCCTTTTTTTACACAAGTTTTGAATGACCTTGAACTATATGTATATATATATAAGCAGATTTATACAAAAGAATATTTAATACCATATCAGCTGCCTTCGTGAAACCATCATGTCAGACCTGAAGGAGAAGATTATTAATGAACTACACAAACCTGCAAGAATAAAGTTTCCAAGAAGAAATACTGTTATAAAAGGGATAAATGATCTATATCAAGCGGATTTAATTGAAATGCGACCGCATAGCAGAATAAACAAAGGATTTAAATATATACTCACAATTATTAATTGTTTTACAAAAGTTGCAGACGCTTTGCCTCTAAAGGACAAGACTGGTAAAAGCGTAACAGAAGCCATGGAAATAGCCATAAAAAGAGATAAAAACAAAATTAAACATTTACAAACTGATGATGGAACAGAATACTTTAATACAAACTTTGCACAGTTAATGAATAAATATAAAATAAATCATTATTCTACAAATTCAGAGAAAAAAGCAGCTATTGTAGAAAGATTCAATAGAACCTTAAAAGGAGCACTGTATAAACAATTTTCAAAAAGAGGTTCTTACGTATGGTATGATGTTTTACCACAATTAATAAATGATTATAACAACAGGTTTCATAGAACTATCGGTATGAAACCTAACAAAGTAAATAGAAGAAATGCAAAAGATGTATTAAAACGCATAAAGAAAAATACAAAGCCTAAAGTAGAAAAAATGCAGCCAAGAAAATTTAATGTAAGTGATAAAGTACGGATTAGTAAATATAAGGGAGTGTTTACCAAGAAATACCTTCCCAATTGGACGAATGAAGTTTTTACAGTGTATAAAGTGCAACCGACTGTACCTGAAACGTATATCTTAAAAGATAACAAAGGAGATTTGTTACAAGGTGCTTTTTATGGACATGAAATGTTAAAGTCAACAGTAGGTGATGTATATCTTGTTGAAAAAGTGTTACAAAGGAAAAAGGACGCAGTTAAAGTGCGGTGGTTAGGGTTTAACAAAACTGAGGATTCATGGATACCTATAAAGGACTTGGTTTAATGCAAGCAACTCATTTCATCGTTAACCTTTGAGCAGGATGGAGATTATTCACCATAAAGATCGATTCAATATTAATAACATAGATGATTTAACTGTGGATAACGTTAAAATCAACAATGGTAAACACGGTAGTTTACTTCCAAACACTGTTCGATGTATAGTAAGTGGCCCCTCAAACTGTGGAAAGACCAATGTTGTCTTTAATTTGATCACTAATCCGCAGGGATTAAGGTTTAGTAACCTATATATTTTTTCAAAGTCTCTACATCAACCAAAGTATCAATTGCTGGATAAAATCCTATCTGATGTGTCTGATGTTAATTTTTACAAATTTAACGCTAGTGATAGCATTATGCAACCAAACGAAGCAAAACCGTATTCTGTATTTATATTTGACGATGTATCTTGTGAAAATCAGGATACTATTAGAAACTACTTTGCCATGGGAAGACATAATAACATCGACAGCATATATATAGGACAAACTTATAGCAAAATCCCAAAACAACTTATCAGAGATAATGCAAATATTCTAATTGTATTCAAACAAGATGATACTAACCTAAAACATATATATAACGATCATGTGAATGCGGATATGCCATTTGAAAAGTTTAAAGAGCTTTGCGGAAAAGCATGGGCGGAAAATTATGGATTTTTGGTTATTATGAAAGATCAAGCTATAAAAGATGGTCGTTATAGAATAGGTTTTGATAAATTCGTTTTAATACACTGATTAGCGGTATTACTGTACAAGTCGTCAAGGTGTGAAGATGGTTAACCAGGAAAAGCTATTAAAGGAAATAAAATCACTTAGTGATTCTATTAGACAAAAAAACCGAGCTTTAAAATCAGGTATAAATGAAAGAGAGCAATTTTTAGAAACAACATTCAAACCTGTTACTGAACCTTTAAAGCGATTAGCACAAAATATGGAAAAACCTTCAATTCGCTTCGAAGGAGACAAAATGCTACCAATTTCCAAATATGAAGAAGAATTTCAGAATGATGAAAGTTCTGACCAGTTACAAACATCTGAAGAAAGCGACGAGTATGAAGAAAGCGGAGATATAGGAGATTTAAGGGAAAAGAACATTGCAGGAGATACAAGTACAGAAGATACAAGTGCGGAAGATACAAGAGCAGAAGAAGAGGATATCAACCCATCCAACTTAAGCAAATTAGGCACAGATATTATGTTTAAAGGAACACTTGGAAGAAAATATACATTAAAAATGTTACATGGCACACATGCTAATCGAAATTATCATACATATGGAGCTAGAATAGAGGATAAAGGATTAATGATTGGAGATAGAAAGTTAGATATAAACGAAAATGATGATATAGTTATTGGTGATAAGAAATATAAAGGTACAACAGGTTTGTTTGAACTCATCTTTAAAAATAATCCTGGTAAATATACTAAAAAGGATTTACAATTGTTTAAAAATATACTAGAGTATACAAATGCACATAGAAAAAAATATTCCAAAGACCTACCTATTCATAGAAACAGGTCAATAAAATACACAAACATTATATCTAGTCTTTTCCCCTCGAAATCAAATAAAGCTCCAATTAAAAGAAGAGCTTTATCTTCTGCTGAATTAAATGTTTTGCATAAAAAAAGAAAAACAACTGATCCTACTACATCTGGAAGGGGATTATTAAAAAATTTGTATAAAACCAATATAATATATTACAACGATATAAATAAGTTAGTTGATCGAATGAGGTTATTACATGAAGCTATGGAAGCCGGGCACACTGGTTTAGAAAACGAATGGGTAGCTTTGGTTGATGAACTGCGAAAACGAGAAATAATTGTTCAGTAGACGTATATATAGTAAGAACCTAAACGATAGCGATTCAGTTACATCATGAGTGTGGACAAGTTTGGACGGTATTCCGAGTTTGGAGTAAAATCTGGATATAGTGAAAAAAGAGCTGGGTTTCCGTTAACACCTGATGGTAATTATAATTTTGAAGGAAAAGTAATTCAAAATGTTGGTGATCCGCTTTTGTCTTCTGATGCGGTTACGGTACAATACATGGATAAAAGAACCCCGATTGTACACGAAGACCATTGGGGATTTTCCGGTAAAAGGTTAAGCAATATAAAACATCCCATTTATGATGGTGAAGCAGTAAATTTAGCGACTTTAAAATTGTTAACGATTTACAAAAAGAATGAAACTGATACAAGCTATGATGTAAAAAAATTAAAATTGTCAAATGTAGGTGATTGTGAGCAGGATGGAGACGCTGTAAATAAGAAAATATTTGATATAGTACACAAGAAATGGACTACAGAATATGAAAAACATATGGAAAGGTTTGGTGCAGCTTTATTTAATTATATCCATCGGGCTTCAGGAAGAGCTGTAGCTTCAGATGTTGACAGCCACAATTATTTAGACTGGAAAAAGATACACAATCCAGAAAAACCTAATCAATTAGATAAACCGTCTGAGCCTTCTAAAGTCAAGACATTAGGAAAGGGGGATAAAGTGAATGTGATTAATGAACCAACAGAAAACGATGAAGATTATATAAGAGAAAAAAGAATTTAAATACCCATGATAAGGGATAAAGCATCAGTTATATTCGAGAGATGATACAGAGAGGATGATGGAATCCAATATTACTGCGTGGAGTTTAATATCTCAAGAGCCGAGATTTCCCCAAGGAGTGCTGACAGATGGTTTTGTTCAACGGTTTGATAGATATATGGATTGGGAACAACTTTCCATACACTACCTCTTCACAATGACTATGTTAAGAATTTATTTTCACAGAGTTAACTGGATTCATATTTTACAAAGACAACAGTTTTCAGAAAACTTCCTTGTAGAGATGACATCAAATTTTAATAACTGTTGGGAAGTAATAAGTAAATATCAAAATCTCTCTGAAAATGACATTGACAATTTTAAAGATAAACTAGACTGGAATGTGTTATTTAATTACCAACGATTAAGTGGCAAGTTTCTAAGGGAACATGACAACTATTTAGATTTTATTCATTTTACCGAAAACAACGATACCATCACCAGCGGAGAAACATTTGAAACATCTTCAATTACACCTTATTTCTATTTTTACTACTTTTATTTATTATGTCTACATTTAATTAATTAATCCATTTCTATATAATAAATGGATTTTAAACAGTATATATAATACAAGAAGCCAAGACTAATATTACATTCATTGTAAAACATTTATAGAGTGCACCTACTGATTGTAAGTTTGGCTATAAATAGTCATGCCGAGGGCTAAACGCATCAGTCATAATCGAGAGAGATTACAGAGAGGAAGGGGAATAGCATCAACAGCATTTTCTCTATTAAGTAAACCGGTTGGAGCTATAGTTAACAAGGCGATTGATTTATTACCTGTGGAATTACATTTACCTGGAGGATATCAATATTGTGGTCCTGGAACCAAATTAGAGAAACGGCTTGCTAGAGGAGATCCTGGAATAAATAAGCTTGATCAGGCTTGTAAACAGCACGATATAGCGTATTCCAAATTTGGTGATACAAAAAATAGATCAATAGCAGATAGAGCACTTTCTGAGAAAGCTTGGCAAAGAGTAAAATCTAGTGACGCGAGTATTGGTGAAAAAGCAGCGTCTTTAGCAGTAACAGCAGCAATGAAAGCAAAAACTACGTTTGGAGGAGGAAAGAGAAGAAGGCGTGGGAAAAGACCCGCTAAGAAACAAGGAGGTAATATCAGAAGAAAACGTCGATCTACTAGTGGTAAAAAGAAACCAACAATATGGTCAATGATAAAAAAGGGAGGAGGACTATACCTAAGACCGTATCGTGTGTATTAAATAAGAAAGAGCAATTAATAATTAAAAACAAAGAATTAACCAATGAAGAACTGATTACATATGCTTCTTGTTTGAAAATCCCATTTTTTAGAGGAGTATTTATGAAAGATGAATTACCGGTTAAAATGTGGAAAAATGAGACTGGTATAGTAAATTTGGATAATAGTGAAAGATTAGGCACTCATTGGGTGTGTTACAAGAAACTTGGTGAAACGATTTATTATTTCGACAGTTTTGGAAACCTTCCACCACCGAAAGAACTTCAACAATACTTTCGTGCGGCAGAAAATGTTTTTTACAATTATACAAGAAAACAACCTGATGATACATCCATTTGCGGTCATTTATGTTTAGACTTTTTAGCTAAAAGTGTTAGTCAACTTTAAGATGTCTTCGTATACAGTGTCATTAACCGGTAACTCATGTACTTTGCGCAGTATTCTGTCTCCAGCGCTACGTTTGCAAAAAGGAAGACTATGGGAAGCCGAATTATTGGATTTAACAACATATAACTCTATTCCAAACGTTAGTGAAGGAATTAATAACAAAATACATTATTACAAGACAAAAGATAATAAAGGAAAATATTCAGCTTTGGAAGAATTCAGTTTACCAACAGGAGCTTATGAAATTGATAATATAAATGAAGTTATACAAAAACATATGGGAAAAGAAAATATAACGATAAAAGGCAATAACAATACAATGAAAGCCGAAATTACTTCTAAGTATTATATTGATTTTGGCCAAGAACGTTCAATTGGTAGTTTATTGGGGTTTTCTAAGGAAACAAAGGTATTAGAACCTAATACAACTCATTCTGGGAATAGAACTGTGACGATCATCAAAGTAAACAGCATAGACATTACATGTAACATTATACAAGGATCCTACAGAGATGGAGAAAATCGGCATATATTACACACATTCTACCCATCAGTCGCACCGGGTTTCAAGATAGTGGAAAAGCCTCAAAACCTTGTGTACCTACCGTTAAACACCAGTTTCATTTCAGACATCGTGCTGAACATAGTGGATCAAGACGGAAACCTTATTGACTTTCGAGGAGAAGCTATTACTGTAAGAATACATATAAAATCATCCGCTTAGATAATGGGGTTATCATTTAAAAAGAGAGAGCCAACCAGCAAAGAGGTCAGTAGCTCATCAGCTGTAGAAGGATTAACAAGTGACAACATTCGTTTTCTAGAAGAAATTGGATTAAAGGTCATTAACAATGGATATACTGGATATAGCGCAGGGCCCAACATTCGACGAGACCTTATGGGAAAAGGAATATCACACGCACAACCCTTACGCTGCGTCCAAATTAAACAATAACGATGAAATTAGGATTCCTATACAACAACAAGACATTTATACTCTTCCATGCGAAAGTTATTTATATATTGAAGGAAAAGTAACAAAAGCTGACGGTACTGTTGGAACCACTGTTCCGTTCATAAATAATCCTATGGCATTTTTGTTTGACGAGATTAGATATGAAATTTCAGGAGTTACAGTCGATTCAACAAAAAAGGTTGGAATTTCCAGTACATTAAAAGGATTAGCGTCTTTAACACCAAATGAGAAGAATCTGTTAGCTGTTGCAGGATGGGTTGCACCAGACAAAAGTATAATTACTCCTGACGCTTCGGGAAACTTTGATTTTTACGTACCTTTAAGATTACTTTTAGGATTTGCTGAAGATTACAGAAGAATAATAATAAATGTAAAACAAGAACTAGTTTTATTAAGGTCATCAAACGATAATGATATTATTAAAGCATCTGCTGGAACAACTGAAGCCAATTTAGACTGGAAACTAACATTAGACAAGATTGTTTGGAGAGTACCACATGTGCGACTAAATGATGAACACAGGATTACATTATTAAGAAAGTTAAAATCAGATCGAGACATTGTAATGCCATTCAGAAGCTGGGAGTTTCATGAATACCCCGTTTTACCTTCAACACAACGGCATACATGGACTGTAAAAACTTCTACTCATTTGGAAAAAGCGAGATATGTAATCTTTGGATTACAAACAAAGAAAAAAAGTATATTAACTGAAAATGCTGGTGAATTTGACCATTGTAAATTAACAAACTGTAAAGTGTTCCTGAATTCACAATTCTTTCCCTACGACAACTTTAATATCTCTTTTGATAAAAAAAGGTACAGTGTTTTATACGATATGTACGCTAGGTTCCAAAATTCATATTACGGCAAAACAAACACACCTCTACTATCTCCCGTACAGTTTGAATCGAAAGCTCCGATTGTTGTAATTGATTGCTCCAAACAAAACGAATCTGTAAAATCGTCTAGTGTTGATATAAAGATAGAAATGGAATTTCAAGAAAACGTACCTGCAAATACATCTGCGTATTGTTTAATTTTGCACGATAAAATTGTTACATACACACCGTTGACTGGTATCGTAAAGACGGTATTGTAAAACGTTGTACCACCACCGGCACCGCCACTGTCGCTAACCTATAAATAGCGGAGCAACAATGCAGGTCTTCAGTTGATCGTCTATCGTCGCATGGGCAACATCTTCTACAAAATGAGTTCTCCATCTGTTGTACAAGGTGATGCAGAAATAGCACCGTTATTGGAACGTGATAATACCAGCGAAGCAGAAATTATCAAGGAAATAACTGCATTTTTAAAGTTTGGTAAAAGAGATAGAGAGGAGGAAAGTAATGCAGACCCATCAAAGGTAGTACCAAAAAGGAAGAAGAAAGTTGAAGAAAATATTCCTCCTCACATTTTAACTGAAGTTTTTTTGCGAATCTTTTACCCCATCTCAGCATGCATCAGTAAAAGTGTATCAGTTGGATTGATGAAATCATTGGATTATTCCCCTACAGTAATACTACACCACGGAACAAAAAAGGTTTTATTTTCGCAAAATGCTTGGGAGTCTTTTTTGAAACATGTGCATTTAATAGAATGTTATTTAACTAACAGTTTGTGTGGAAGGAAAACACATATTCGACTTTTGGATTGTGACAATGAAATTGATATTGTTAAACATCGCGGACAACTACAAGTGCGAATTAGAGACTTGACTCAACATGAAAATAAGATTCTACTATCACGTGAAGAATTCTACGTTTTAAACTACGCAACGGAACCTATTACAAGGTACATGAGACAGTTGGTATTTGCAAACGCTATTATTAAAGAATATTTGGTCGATACCTTAGAAAAACAACCTGATAGCACCATCGTGTACGGACCTGTGGATACATCTATTTTTAATAGAATACCTCATGAAGTTTGCATGTGGAGAAAGTTAAAGGATTTTGAACCACTTGTAGAAATCGCTACAGAAGCTACAGAAGAAACAACACAGGAAGAAGAAACGAAGAAACAAGAAGAAGAAAACGAAACACAAGAAGAAGAAGTTAAAAAAGACTAAAGTTTGACTTAGTAAAGAAGAACACACGTGGGGTAGGCCTATTGGGGACGGTGCCCACGTTAAATATACACCAACGCGCCTGCAACTGTACGGCCTGGTATTTAACCTACCGTGGTGTGGAAAACAGTTTAGTTGATCGTTAGGTGTCATGATGAGCGGAGGGGATGAAGAAGTGAGTGTAAAGCCTTGTGTAATAGAATTTCAAGCATTTCGAAATAATGATGATAGGTTTATTATCAAGGAATTAGTAATTTTAGACTTGCTTACATTTGTAGTTTACCCATTCACGTTTGAAGCTCCTTTTTCTTTTAACAACTTTAACGCCAAAGCAAAAAGTACAAACAAATGGATAACAAACTACTTTCATCACATACGTTGGTATGAAGGGTTTATAAGCTACAGTAATCTGCACAGTATTATGTTTAACTTTTGCAAACAATATTCACATATATACACAAGAGGATTAGAAAAAAAGAACTGGATAAAAAAGTACACGCACGGTGATGTTTTCGATATAACTATCGGTAAGGACTTTAACATTAATCTCGGTAATATTTGTGTTGCTGCAAAAGATCCTAAACACGGACAATCAAACTGCGCATTGCACAACGCATATCGTTTGGCTGCTTACTTGGAACAAACGCAGAAATGTGGTGGGGGTAGCGAAGAACCGGAATGTGGTGGGGGTAGCGGGGCCTATAAATACGAGGAGCCAACACCGCTCCGGCACGAGTATTATTCGAGACTCCGAAGAGGCAACATCACAGAAGACATCGCAACCACCACTGACGAAGATGGCATCACAACAGTTTCTACAAACACTGGTTGATCAATTCAACACTTATTCAAAATCCGACCTTCTGCTAACTAAAAAGTGTTCAGAATTAAAAGAACAAAAACACTACATTATTCATAACATCAAGAAAGTGGAAACCACACATGGAGAAGCAATTCTAGTTTCATTGAGCGAAGGACCTTTCACTCCAGGAGATGAGCCGAAGTTTCAAGTATTTCTTCCAAAACGATTTGTTCAACTGCTACAAAATGAAGATTTGCGAGATATTCAACCGGGGACGTTGTATTTGGTATCACACGGTGTAAGCGGCAACAACTCTACGGAACTCACTCTGCACCTCACGCATCCTTGTACATAATGTCTCTGTTTGTATTTTTTTGTTTGTATTTCTAGTCATCAATATTAGACTTAAGCTTATTGTATTGTAAGATGTTTGTTTAATAAAGAAAATATATAAAAAAAAAGAAATAAAACAGCAACACAGCAGTATATTATTTTATATACTGCTGTGTTGCTTTTTTTTTAAATTTCAAATGGATGACCTTGAACTTTCATTCAGGGTTAACTTATGAAGAGGTATAAAAGAGAGGGAGCAGTGAAGTTAGTCTCAGTCTTGTCTAACACACGCTGCAGCTAACATGTCGGTGCCACCTATGAACAATTTATTTTTCGATAACAATTTGAAGACATATTGTTGCGAGTTACAATGTTTTAAAATACCAGGCGATCAAGTTGACGGGAAAGCTTGTCGTAAGTGCAAGTGTTTCAGCTATTGCATATGTAGATGTAAAACGTATCAAATGAACCGACAAGATAAAATACAAGAATTACGCCGAAGGATTGCATTACTGTGGCGGCGAATGTAGTAGCAACCATCTGCCTCGCACCACCTGCCGCCTGCCATCTGCTGTCCGCCATCTTCTCCGCCCCACCACACTTTTACCCCCACCATTTCGTTTCATACCAGAACGCTAGCTAGCGAATAGTCAGTACACCTCCGGCTCTCGACTGGTGAACATCGAGTGCTCTTCACAAACGTAAAACATTATATTAAAATGTCCATTAAAATTAGGTGTATTCATTATGACTCTATTCATCTTGCGACTTACCAAGACCTCGAGGTGTTTAGTGAAGAGTTAAGACTTCTTATTGCGTCCGGTTACGATTTATCTTTGGAACTTTACGCATCAAAAAACAACATGGACTCTGCGCAGGGAACGAAGTATCTACCGTCTTTCTTTAGAAAGCAAAGTGATGGCCGCAACTCGTCCGGATCAACAACATCGATGACAACCAACAACGGGGAACTATTGTAAACATGAATTATTGTAAATAAAATAAAGTAATATTTGTAATATGAATTATTGTAAATAAAATAATATTTGTAATTGTTCTACCTCGCACTCGTAAAACGATTGCTTCAGTCGATTGTTTTCATTCGATATTTTATCGAATGACAACTATCGAATCACAATCGTTTTACGAGTGCGAGGTAGATTTTTTTAAAAAAACTTCACCGTGACCTTGAACTTTGAACTTTTACTCATTTCGTCACAAAACCGCCTACGTCACTGGCTCAGCCTCAGATGACGTCTTTCATGACTCAGCGCATCCGGTCACTCACCGGATGTGACGTCACTTCCGGCGCAAAACCTACAAACCCACACTACTAACGCTGCTCCGAACGCCGTTCCGAGCGCCGTCACGAGCTCCGCCGCTAGCGATACGCATGATTCTTTTTTATACGAATATGTTTTGTTGTAACATTTTAAACGTTAGCAAAGCTATTTTATTTGTTATGTGTTCCTTAATTGCATTCAATTTTTATGTATTTTTTACCATATTTGATTTGTAATAAATTGCATGTCACATTACTTTTTGATTTACCAAATTATTACAACCTCCTTATTGTTATTACAATCCTTCTACGTAGTTAATAATATCCAGGCCTATTGCTTTTGCAAGAAATAGTGATAGATATTTGGTTTGGTAACAGAGAAATCTGCTAAACTAGTTTAACCTAAATAAAATGATTTACGTTAGTAAAATTAATTCAAATGTTAACCTCTACTACATAACCCAAGCCCCCTACCACCCAACCTGCAACCCCTAACCCCCTAATACTGCCACTACCCTCTCACATAAATATGTACCTGACCAAAAATCGCTATTTAAAACTAATTTTATTATGTCACAGTCGAAATGGCAACTCTCATAATGGAAATAAAAAACTACTTGAATGGCAACTCAAACTCTTTTTTCGATAGGCGAGTGAGCGTAGCGAACGAACTCATCCGGGAGGCGAGTGAGCGAAACAAACAAACTAATCTGGGAGGCGAGTGAGCGAAGCGAACGAGCTCATATTGAAATTAAACGAGTATTTGAAATAAAACAAATTCAATGCCTCTTCTGCGGAATCAAACACCGAGCATGGTTCGGTCTTCCGGTACTGAACATAAACTGACGAAACTTGGTATATGGCTTCATCTGGTTGTGGTTTATTGTTGTTTGAAGAAAAAACAAATTTTTCTCATATGGTTCCCATGTCAGCAAACCTAGGTTATTATTCCTAGGTAAACCTCATGTTATTCTTATGGAGAATAATTAAAATGTTATATATCGCTTATTTATGAATGTATATGGATGAAACTTGGTAAGTGACATCACGTAGATGAATTTTATTCGTATTTGCCTAAAAACCCATTATTTTGTCTTTCCTGTTGCAGCAAACCTGTATACTCATACCCAATGTTAGTCTTATGGAGAGTAATTAATATTTTAAATATCGCTTATCTGTGAATCCTGGTAAGTGGGTGGCTTAATGTGTTATTAATTCATATACTATATTTATTGGGAATTCGCTGAGTACGCAGGTTTGCTGCAACGGGGGTATTAGATAATTATTATGATTATATCAACGTTAAACTATTAATTAACAGCAATATCCACCAATAGAGTTTTTTAACTGTCTGAAATATTTATAAATAGTAATTAAATGTAAAACGTAATACTGTTCACATTAGGGTTCGAGCTTATATCTGTGTCGCTTCATACATAATTGATATAATTCAAAATCAGGTGAAAATGCGTTTTTAGGATAGATATATATGACTAGGTGTCATCCATCACGGATTTAAACAATCAATTTGAGGTCTACGTCTTTTAAATTTCCATGTTAATTTTATAGAGTAAGGAAGAGTATAATTTTGATCACATGAAAAACGATCAAAGCGATCGTTGAATTATGATCGTTCGTAATTGTTCAAACTAGGTCACGACACAACAGTTTTATTTCTGGGTGCTTTGTGGGTTATTTGCTAGAGATATTGATATTACCAACCAATCAAGGATTCCCGGCGCAGTCCTCGGTGTAAGGGACTCAGGCGTTTCCCGGCGCAGTTGGCATAGCCCTTTTTCAGGAATGTGGGGCACCCTCCGAATTCCTATGACCGCGCAGTGCAGCTATGGTAGTAACCCCATCTCGCACCCTCTTTCTCTTTTATAGCCCCTAGTCAAGGCCGTATTTCCCTAAGGGCGCATGGGGCGAGAAAGGAGGCCACGAAAGTGGGACCCCTCAGGCCACTAGGGGGGACCTCGCGAGGCAGTGTTTTAATTTTTTCTGAAAATGTTGTTGTTGTTGAAATGTTGTTTTTTCTGAAAGGTGCACGTTTGAACTAAATATCAAACCCAAAGTAATTCACTAATTTTTATTATTTTGAATACTGTGTTTGGATTTGATCGGAGTAATAGACCAGATAAGATTTATAATATAACTACTGACGGTATTGAAGAGATCTTATTTTGCTGAGTATAAGTTTGAGATATTGTATATTTGCAGTATATGATATTGATCTTGAGCTTGTCACCTAACCCCGTACATTGTTTAATATCTGCCACGCTTTCCCGCACTCAGAAATTGCAGATCCCGTTAATTCAAGCCGATTTAAGTTAAGTTTGTTGTTCTTGTTGCACAAAACTCAATATGATATATTATAAAATTAAAGGAACAAACAGCCAAACAGAAAGTAATTAAATAATAGTATCAAAATTATGATTGGTTACGAAAGTAAGTTAACGTAGGACACTGAGAGGACTTAAGTGTTTAAGGTTATCCTAGATATGATAATACAATTAATAATCAAGATGATAATCGTGATGGTAGGATAGCTTGTAGCTTCTTTTTTTGTTATTTTTCCGTATTATATTTTTTTTATTTGATAATAGTTTGAAGGTTAAGATGTTTGATGTTTGTTTTGAATCAATTTACTGTTACTCAATATGATCAGCACTGCCCCTGTCTTGGTGAATGGTGAGCACGGGATGTATGCTTATCATTGATGCCATCACTCAATTCTCCGATTACACCCACAGGCCCCACGACCAGTTTAAGATATCGTAGGAAGAGTTGAGAGCCAATGATAAAGATCACATTTCATTGTGTCATCATCACGTAAACTTAACATGAAAATAATGTACAAACGTCTACAATATATCTGACTTTATTCTACATTTCCAAATAGGTATGTAAATCTCTTTAAGAATACTTTTGTGTGTGATAATATCAAATGTATCCGCAAAAATAATATTTTTAAAGTTGAAACCTTTTAGCGAATTTCCCCTATAGGGAAGAAGCAATTACCGTAGTCGGCATGGAAAGACCTAAGCCCGGGACCATGATAACTTTTTGTTTTGTGGTTCCCAGATGCCAAAAACACCATTCGTTCAAAGCTGTATATATATATATATATATATATATATATATATGTATGTGTGTGTGTGTGTGTGTGTGTGTGTGTGTGTGTGTGTGTGTGTGTGGTGTGTCCGTGAGCACGATAACTCTCGTAAAAATAATCCGATTTTGACGAAATTTGATATAAACGTGTAGCAGCAATTATGACTTAAGTTTGAAGAGAAATCGACCTATCCAAAGGGGTATTTTGGGGGGGGGGGGTTTGAATCCAAAAAAAGTTTTTTTTTTAGTTTTTTACATATCATTTTTGAAAAAGTCAAATTTTTGTTTATTTCATTGGAATCAGCTTAAAACACGCACAATTTGGTGTTTTGATCATTGCTTAATTTATTGCAAAATTAATTAAATTTGTTCGATCTTAATGCAATTTGGTACAAATGTGTAAAGTACCATTTATTTGAACGAGTTCGAAAACCAGACGAATCGCACCATCTGAAAGGGGGTTTTGGGGGGTTTTGTACCCCAAAAATGTCACATGTAATTTTTATTTAAATAAAATTTTAATTTTCACCATTTTCAGCATAAAAAACAAATAATTAGGTATTTTGATCATTGCTCTAAGTCAATTGGTTACTGATATATTGAAAGTGCTAACACAGATCATTGTCTAATGTTATTTTTATGGAGAAAAAGAAAAATTTTATATCTCGCTTATTTATGAACATATACTGACAAAATTTGGTATATAGCTTCATCTGGTTGTGGTTTATTTTTGTTTGCACAAAAAAAAACATTTTTCGCCTATGGTTCCCGCTAGCAGCAAACCTAGGTACTTGGTCCCCATGTGATTCTTATGGAAAATAATTAAAATGTTATATATCGCTTATTTATGAATGTATATGGATGAAAATTGGTATGTGACTTCACTAAGATGAGTTCTATTGATATTTCCATAAAAACCCATTATTTTGTGTTCCTTGTTACAGCAAACCTGCTTACTCATCCCCAATGTTATTCTTATGCACTACTAAATAATTAATATTTTAAATATCGCTTGTTTGTGTATATATTTCTTATGAATCCTGTAAAGTGTTTTAATGTGTTGTGTTAAATATTCATTGGAAATTCGCTGAGTATGCAGGTTTGCTGCAACGGGGGTATTATGTTTCATGTTCTAATTTAAAACTAAGAGAAAGATCACTCACCCCTTCACTCTTCAAGAACTAGAAGAATCAAACAAACTTCTCTGCTGAATTGTACAAAAAGATAGTTTTCCTGATGATATTAATCTTCTGTTAAAGAAGAAAGAATGTTCTTGTCATATTCAACGCTTATCACCATTTCTAGATGATGCAGGAATTTTTAGAGTCGGAGGTTGACTTAGAAACTCACATCTATCATGAAGCGCTAAACATAAAATAATCTTACCAAAAGATGCCTTTGTTGTACATTTGATAATAGATTACTACCATCGGATCTACCTTCATGCGGGGCAACAACATCTCCAAGCTGCATCACTTTGAGAAAAAAATTGGGTACATTCTGCTCGTAGTATTATTTGTTCTACAATTTTTAGATGCACTAGGTGCTTAAAAGTTAAACAAACTCAACACACAATTAATGGGAGATCTACTTTCTCAGCGAGTTAGAGCTTAGTGACCCTTTAATGTTGTAGGAGTTGACTATGCTGGACCATTTATTGTGATATTGTATATCCTAAAATGACTTCAGCCTACTAAAGTTTACCTTTGCCTATTTATCTGCTTTGCAACTAAGGCTGTCCACTTAGAAGTTTGTCATATTTGACTTCCGAAGCTTACACAGCAGCACTAACTCGCTTTGTTTAAAGACGTGGCTCAGTTAAAGAAATTCATAGTGACTGTGGAACTAACTTTTTTGGAGCAGCTGCTACACTTCGCAAATGTTTCGGAAATCTACTTCATAAACCTGAAACCCAACGCTTCGCTGAACAAAACAACATTTCTTTCAAGTTTTAGCCACTTCATGCTCCTCACCAAGGAGGATTGTGGGAACGAGCAGTAAGGAGTAATAAGCATCATCTTCATTAAGTAGTAAGAGGGCAAATACTGACTTATGACAATTTCATCACACTCACATCACACGTTGAAACTAGACTAAATTCTAGACAGCTTACACCTCTATCTGGAGATCCAAATGATTTAGAATCTCTTACGCCAGGACATTTTTTAACTGGGGGACTCCTGAAATCCATTGTTGAACCTCAATTTGATGAAACCACTTGTTACCGCTTGAAGAGAAGGCAGTTAGTTCAGGCATTCTGCCAACATGTTTGGGCCAGATGGTCACAAAAGTATCTCCATACATTGCAGCATCGTTCAAATAAGTGGATGTCGAACAAAGAAAATTTCATTACACACAAGGAAAACACTCCACACCTACAATGGAAACTGGGAAGCATCACCGCAGTGTCACCAGGAGCTGATGGAGTTGTGCGTGTGGTCCAGGGCACTTAAGCCAAAGTTTCCGTTCTTTCTACCGAATAAGTCTAAACATCTGTTTTCTCGCCTTCCTTTCACAGAGATTTTTGTCATCAAACTGATATTCATGAGTTTAATTTTTATGGTTTAATTGAACCAGATTATTGCTTTGCTCTGCAGCCAATCAGTTAGTTGTTGCCTTGTTACAGTATGCAGAGTTGGCCAACACAACATACCCTGCTCTCAGCAAGGCTGTGTTCCTCATCTTCATGGTGCTGGTCCCCATTTTACTACTCAACATGTTGATTGCCATGATGGGTAACACGTACGCTCACGTCATCGAGCAGAGCGAAAAGGAATGGGTGAAACAGGTATTTCAAAAATATATTCTATAACCTTTATCATAAAAAAATCTTGATTTTTGTTTGGCGATTTTAGGCCTCTACAACTATGAATTATTTTAAATATGTGGTACCAATCGAAAGCTCTTATACCCTAAAGAAGTGCCTTTTGTGGGTTTGAAAAACGTTCACCTTCAGGGCTCTGCCCCATGGGGTTTTAAAGTTCCAGTGTTAATCTTACAGAGTTATATTTTATGTAGTCAAGCAGCTGATTATAATATCAAAATTACAAAACACGGACCCTATGCCTGCGAGGTTCCCGTACAGAGAATGGGATAGCTGCTAATCTGTAAATAATCATGTTTTAGTACACATGATAATTAGCTATTCATTTTTTTCATCAAAAGCTAACGCTTTACCAATAATACCAGTCTGTAACTTTTAAGAATACAATTTTGAAAGCCTAAATAAACTATTTCTCTCTTATTTACTGATCAATTTCATTAAAACTTGATATGCTTCTCAATTTAGCATTGACCAACAGAGTTAATTCGAAATATGTTGCCCCTTAATAACCCTGGGGGGGAATAGGGGGATTTCCCCTCTTAATACCAAGAGTGTAGCAATGGATTCTGTAGTGCCTCCAAAGCAGGGATTTGGGTGGATGTTTTTTAAAACAACTTGTTTACAAGATTTTCTGTACATTCGACCGTGCTTTGTATTATTTAGTAAATAAAAAGTAATTTATTCATTAAAGTTGGGCTAAAAGGGAGAAAGTATGTGTCAGTTTCCTCATACCGTTTATTTATAAAGCAATAGCTCTCATTTACAATTGTAAAAAACTTTTCAGTTTCTGTGGTAGGCTATTAATTGCTCTGAAATTAATTGTCTCCTGACCATAGCTTTTTTTGGCTATGGTCTGCAGTTTAGATTTCTAGCTTTTCTTCTTGGTCTTTTAATATAAGTTTTCCGTATTTTTGTAAATTTCCTTGTGGATAAACAGAATTGTGATTAGACTTGTTGCAGTGGGCCAAGATAGTGGTATCACTGGAGAGAGCAGTGAACCAGAATGATGCCCAACAATATCTGCAGGAGTACAGCATCAAGCTGGGACCTGGTGACGATCCCTCTACTGAGCAACGCGGCGTCATGGTCATCAAAAGCAAGAGCAAGACAAGGGCCAAGCAGCGCAAGGGAGCCCTGTCTAACTGGAAGGTGAGATATTGCAGATCGAGTTTTTCACAGGGTATATGGTCTATCACTTTCATTAGGGTTTACTTCAAGATTTATTGGCTATAGTGGTCATTGGCTATTGTGAAGTGTTTTGGCTACAAATACATCTGCAGCTCACAAAGAAACTCTTCATGCTGCCTACTTTGGACCTGTGCTGGACACCATTTGCATAAGGTTCACCTCCCATCGATCTATGCCACAAGTAGGCCTCTATCAGCTGCACAAGAAGAAAACTAACTGAAGCAGGATTTTAACCCTTGATCATAGCAGTGGGGGTCATGTAATTTTAACCATGACTGGGAGAGAAACATGCTACATAGCTAATTTGACAATTCCAACAGCTAACGTGAGCTGGGTGGTATTCATTGTAAGGTGTCAATAAGTTAGTTCTTCTGTCCTCCAATAAGAACTACACCCTGTTGGAGACAAACCTAAGACATTGTTTTGGTGTTACCACCTCAAGCTGATTGCTTATATACTGACTCAAATATGTTTTGAGTACTGATACAAAAAACAAATGAAGCATTCAGTGTGTTAACAGTATACATTCTAACTGTCCAGAACTGAAATATAATGCTTTCTTCTACCAAGTAGCAAACTTGAGGATAATCACATTCATTTTGACTTTCTTAACATTTCAACTTTTTCAGCGGGTTGGAAAAGTGACTATCAACGAGCTTCGCAAGCGAGGGATGACGGGAGAGCAACTGCGTCGGATCATGTGGGGACGAGCTTCAATCTCTACGCCTCTGAAAATATCCAAGAAGAAGAAATTAGAACCTTACGAGTGAGTATTGATGTACAATCAGGTTACAAACATCTTTAATTTGCCATAGGGCTGGATAACGAAGAATATCCAAATGCCTGTCGAATCAAATCATGGCACTGCTGTTTATCATAACTACAGTGGATTGTGGATGATTCGCAGAGTCACGTGAAAAGTCAGATGTCAGTTCATGCATTGGACGTCGATTTTAATTGAATTTGTAAATAATACCTAACTGTTTTACAATAAAAGTCCCAATCCCAGTATTACTTACTATTTAAGCAAAAACGTACATATTATTTTGTACTTATTTCTTACATTAAACATAATTATTTTAACATACCAACATCTAAACATTTATTTAATCAACTATTTTGGCGCCCCCCTCAAGCCCTGTTTGTAGCTACCGTAGGTGCCACGGCACCCACCGTGCGCACGCGATGAAATAAATCTTCTCGGCCTTGCAAAAGGGTCAAATACGGCCTGTAGCTCTTCTTTCTAATTAAAAATTTGGACTTTTAGTGCCCAAATACTAATTTAATGGAATTTATTAGGCTGGGAAATGTGTCCCACTTATTTAAAACATGTTAACACTGGGCCATCATGAAAGAGAAGAAAGATTCTGGTATTGTTGTAAGAAATCACACGTCATGGTTCAGGGAAATTATCAGGGTAAATATATGAATTGTTGCAAACTAGCTACAGATGTTTCGTCTAAGTAACTGCTTGGCTCATCTCTAACCCTGCATGTTAAGTTCAAGGTCATTGGTCCTCACCCGTCCTCCCCACACTTCTGATCCCTTCTTGTTGTTTTGTAGTCATGTGACTTTTCACACCTGACCAAAAGTGCGAGTTGTTAATTTAATACGAAAACATATTTCTCTAATCATATATATTTTCTCTGGAAATGGGAACTATGAAAGTTTTACACTTTTTTGAGCAACATCTCTGTAATTTTAATTTTTGGATGATTTGAATTTTTTACCTGCCCCTTAAGATTTGAATTATTTAAGTTCCACTGTATCACAGATCACAGATAAGGAATTCATTCTTGTTTTACTACAAGAATTATAAACATAATTTTCCCTCATAAAAACTAATCTTTGGTTTAACTATCAGTATTTCGTAATGTCAGATATTGAGATTCATTATGTCTACAACAGACTATATATTTATTTATATTGATGTTTCTTCCTTCATGCATTTGTTAATGTTAAGAACTATTATGTTTTATGACCATGAGATGTCATCTACCAGTTACCATTATGGGAGTTCCTTGTTTATGGTGAACTTTGTGACTTGACAAATGTAAATGAATACTCTGAAGTATATACATTTTCCTTTGTTGTGATCGAAACTACAGACACACAACCAAGAACAAAGCAGGGGAAACACTACGACCTTCAGGACTAACTGAAGTATTGCACGTTTAGGAATGTATTTCTTCCTAATTGTATCTACAGGCAAGAACACTGGATTATAATTAAAATTCCAAGTTTTATCTAGTTCCAATTTACATGATTGTGTGCTGGAGAAATTCTCTTTGTCACTCTTATGGCATATATCATGCCCTCACTTGAGAAAAGTAGGTGTTACTCTATGGTTATTTCATAACTTGTGATAATTGCGTACCGTACATTACACTGTGTCAGAGTGATTCCCTGGAAAATTCAATAAGAGATGTAATGTGTCCATTCGAGGAGCCAGTATAGTATGTAATCAGCGAACACGTTATTGTTTAGGAGCAACCCATTGGCAAACCTGATGACGGATATGGTGCCCCCGCCAGAAGATATTAAGCCAGCAGCCTCTGCAGCTGTGGGCGGGGGCTTCGGGGCTCTCACAGCTGCTCTTGATGTCATGGCATTTACAAATGATCTAGACATCAACGTGCCATCTGCCTATTCTGTTGCCGGTACTTTAACTTAATATTCATAGTAGTTTTAGTTCTTTAAATATAAATAATAACCACACTTAGGTTTAGTGAAAAAACATAATTTTCTTCCTTGCAGAGGTTCAGAGTATATCTGAACCAGTGATTATCCTCTAAACAGGGTGCATGTGGGTTGTTTCAGGACATTTTTGATCAAACAAGTAAACCTTGCCTCTGTATATAGTTTTCCTAGAATGTAATACAATTGTAATGTCCAGTAGCAGAAGTAAGTTTGAATTTAAGACATGGATGACATAGGATATTCATGAGCATATATCCTACCTCTCCTTCCCCCTTGCACAACTCCCTCTGCCAACCCCCCACCCTCCTCTCTCTAGCACTTCTGCCTTACAAGTTCATGTTGTAAGTTATGTATATATATATAATATATAAAGATAATTTATTTATAATAAATTAACAACCTTCCTTCTCCATCGAGAAAGCTGCATAAAATACAAAGGATGCTGTACAAACATTAACAAACAGAATAAAATTTTGAAATTGATTTTGAATTTTCAATATTGAGCATATAAATGATTTGGGAGGATTAGGAGGCCCCGGCATAGCCGGCTAGGCACATCTCTCTTGGGTTATTGTCCAGGCATATAAATGGTTTCTTAGAATTGCGACAGAATATTTTAAGGTTGTAGCAGAAATCTTTATTAAAACAAACTTAACACTAAATATCTGATATGGTTCCTCTTTAGATCCGATTAATAGTCAAATTACAGAATTTTCTTTTAGAAATGATATTCTGGGATCGTACATTTTCTTTTTTCTGTTGTCCACTTCATAGTAGGGTAAGTGATTTTAAAAAGACCTTATATAATGACACAAACTTAGGCAATTACTTATGAATAATCACATATAATTTCAATCATAATTCTCAGTAATCAAAAATCAATCATAAACCTTATGCCTTTATACCGTGTGTTCCAAAAGTCCCACCCCCCCTATTATTTTTTAACGACTGCATATATCGAGATTATCTTCTGGGGAAGACCCTAAAAGTAAACTTTTGATGACTCCAAATTTTCAACTCCCTCCCACAAAATAGGGGTTTTGGGGGGTAGGTCAAAAAACTTAAATGGTAACCCCCCTTGAGTAATGTATCAGTTTAAAGGGCGTACAAAAAGGAGAAGAATGGCACAAGTTAGCGGTTTCTAGCTTTGTTCCATCAAACACAACGTTCAATTGAGTTTTTGAATTTTAAAACTTCATTTTGCATTATTTTTGCAAAGCAGTCATTACAAATAACATTACAAATAGCAGTATTCACCAAAAAAGTTTAGAAATAATCAGATTTTTCAATGGGAACGTTTAAGTAACCAAGCCATTTATCTTTTAGTGAGTGAACAAGTTTGACCCCATCCCCCAAAATAGAGGTTTTTGGGGCTAAGTCAACAATGTTAAATAGCAACCCTTACTGAGTGATACCTCTTTTTAAAGGTCTTAATAAAAGAAGATGAATGGTGCAAACTAGAGGTCTCTACGATAATCCTCCCTAAAACATGGCAGCTTATTAAATGTCAAATTTTACAATGATATTTAATAAGCTGTTATGATTTAAAGGATGATTGTAGAGACCTCTAATTTGCAGCATTCATCTTCTTTTATTAAGACCTTGGTGAATTTAAATTACTGCTATGCAAAAATAATGCAAAATGACGTTTTCAAATTCAAAAATTCAATTGAACGCTGTGTTTGATAGAACAATGCTAGAAACCCCTAACTAGTGCTATTCTTCTTCTTTTTGTACACCCTTTAAAATGATTTATCTCTCAAGGGGGGTTACCATTTAAGTTTTTTGACTTACCACCCAAAACCCCTATTTTGGGGGAGGGGGTTGAAAATTTGGACTCATCAAAAGTTTCCTTTTTAGGTCATTAAGACTTCCCCGGAAGATAATCTCGATATATGGAGTTGTTAAAAGAATAATAGGGGGTGTGGGACTTTTGGGACACACGGTATACTTCCCATACGCAACCAAGTCTGTGTCAGACAGTAGTACAGCACTCAAGCACCCCTTACAATAGTAATCCGCGTACTTTTGAAATTGATGTTATTAGCCTATGTACTACATCTAGTTGTTTGTGCATTGTCTTAGTTTTTTTATTTGTAATCGTCAATAGTTTGCAAGGCTGCTCCCTGCCATGACCATGACGCCTCTAGCTTCCATGTACAAAAAAAAAACCTCGAGCGTGAGGCCCTGAGCGGCCTCCTCACCTGTTGTGCTGCCCTAAGGATGGCACTGTTCAAAAGAGCCCAATAAATCTGAGGAATATTTCCAAATAAATTCTTTATTAGCATGATGTGTTGTTACAACTAAACAAGATAAATAAAATATGTCTTACAACACTATAAGTATACTTATACTGTACTTACATACAAGATGGTAAAATATACACAAAAGATGGTACAAGGCGATTGGGCCTTGTACCATCTTTTGTGTATATTTTACCGTCTTGTATATAAGTACAGAATAAGTGTAAATATACTTATAGTGTTGAAAGAAGTATTTTATTTATCCTGAATATTTACAAACCCAAACACAAAAGTCTTGAGAATTTTCATGGTTCCAACCCCAAAACATTGATACAATCGTTACACATTTATATTTGTTTTAGACAGTGGACCTCCTGCTGAAGATCCGTTTCTAGAGTTGTTTTTGACTGCCGAGCAAGAAGCGATTGACGCTGCACACCTGGCTGCACTGGCCGAAAAAGCTGTTGCTGCCGCCATTACAGTTAGTGTGACTACATTTTTTTTAATAACACAAGTTTAGTTTATGAATTAGATTTTTCGAGAAATTCAAATTAAGAGTAGTAAAAGTAGTTTTCAAACACAGTACACAACAAAATCAACAGATAATCTATAATATTATAAAGAAGAGATGGTTTCTGTCTGTCTGTCTGTCTGTCTGATGTTCCGGATGAACGCAAAAACTACTGAACCGACTGGGCTGAAACTTTACACATAGGTAGATCTTGAACCCATGCAACACATAGGCCTATTCACTTCCTGAAAATCCCCTCAGGCTAGGTCCCGAGAACATCCATAAAAGTTTCAATGTTTACATTTCAGAATAAAGTAAACGTTCAGAAACTGTAATGCGAACAGCTGTGGATACTTCCATTCCACAGCTTAAAGAGCAGAAGCAAGAACAGCTGTTTCAAGCTAACTAATATGCAGATTGCATTGACTAAAGAACGGGTAGAGAAAACCCCTGTGCGAAGAACGGGTACGTCAGCTAGCTATTAATTAATATTAATGAACAAATATTAATGAACAAATATTAATATGGCTTCATCTGGTTGGGGTCTATTTTTATTTGCACAAAAAACAATTTATACCGATACTTCCTGTACCCCCCCCCGATTTTTGTTTTTGCCCCACCCCCAATTTTATATTTTGCTCTCCCCCTCTTCGATTTTGTATTTATATTTTATGTCCCCCCCATTTTATATTTTTGCCTCCCCCATTTTATATTTTGCCCCCCCCGATTTTATATTTTTTGCCCCCCCCCCCGATTTTATATTTTTGCCCCCCTTTTCGATTTTATATTTTTATTTTATGTCCCCCCATTTTTTTGCCCCCTCCCGATTTTAAATTTCTTTGCCCCCCAGTTTTATAATTTTGCTCCCCCCTGATTTTTATTTTAGCCCCCCGATTTTATATTTTGCCTCCCCCCGATTTGATATTCTTGCTCCCCCATTTTTATTTTTGCCCCACCCCCAATTCTATATTTTGCTCCTCCCCCTCTTCGATTTTTTTTGCCCCCCCCCCGATTTTATATGTTGCTCCCCCCCTGATTTTATATTTATGCTCCCCCTCCCCGATATTTTTTATTTTTTGTACTTGAGTTCTTTTATTTCTTAAAGCGAATCCAAAGTGTTACGTGTACCGATTTTGAGTCGCTAAACTCACGCCGTTTATTACCCAACAGAGTTCCTCGACTTAGCAACAGGACCCGAACTATCTGCCAGTATATTTCGTTAACTTTGGTTTAATTGTACATTAAAGGTGTAAAATGTAATTTTAATTTTATAAAATAATGTGGATTGTTATTTCCTTTAGTTAATCTACCATTTATATACAACCAGTACGAAGGACGGGTACACAGTTAGTGTGTTATAAATCAATCAGATAAAGTAGTTTGTTAGATTAAATAATAATTATTGAGCACACAATTTCAAAGACATTTTGATATAAAATAATTATTCCTTAACAATACCTTTAGAATATTCTTCCTCTTTTCAACCATTATAAAAATCTCTGACTTTTCTAAAATAAGTAGAAAGTTCTCTGCATTTGTCAGGTTCCCAGGATTTCTAGTTGTTTACACTGTTTATTGTATTTGAGTTTTATTTTGTTGTAACATAGATAAGTAGGGTTTAGACTGTTTTTCCTAGTAACTGTGAATCGGTTCCAGGAGCTAGTGCCAGTGAAGGTTCCGGAGCCACCCCCTGTGGACCCAGTACTGCTAGAGGCTCAGGCCACTCTTGAACAAGCCGCCGCCCTGGAGCCCAGCGATAGTGATGGACTTGGAGGTACAGCACGAGTGTAGCAGATAAATCACAGCTTGCACAAAATATCTGCTTCCCTCCAACAAGATCATAAGGTCCCTGACGCATTATGAGTCAGCTGTTGTGTAGGTTGGCGAATTTAAGGGGGTGCGCCACACTCCCAACGTTTCAAGATAAGGTTGTTGATTTTTTACGCTTCACAATATTTGCAAGAGTTAATGTTATTTGAGAAAAAACTATCTTTCTTTCAACATGTGAATTTAAATTACCAAAGAACAGAACCTACTCAAATCACTAGTAAGTCAGAAGTGGCCGGTTCGATCCCGGCCCCGGCCGATTCCTATAGGCTCATGAGCAGTCACCTCTGGCTTGCCCATGTGACTAATGCCGTTACGGTTCCTCGCTGTCTTTAGTTCACCGCACAGGTCAATAGTCTATGGGGACGGATAGTTGAGGTTTTTTTTTAAGAAAAATAAATGCAAATAAAATGTCAAACAACAATTAAAGTATTTTTAGCGAATTTACCCTATAAGGAAGAATCTATTACCATAAGTCTCATGGTAAGACTTAAACCCGAGACCATGAAAAATTTTCGTTTT
Organism: Allygus modestus; assembly: GCA_963675035.1. Taxonomy (NCBI): domain Eukaryota; kingdom Metazoa; phylum Arthropoda; class Insecta; order Hemiptera; family Cicadellidae; genus Allygus; species Allygus modestus. The sequence goes on from OY776116.1 coordinate 59,921,586, forward strand.
GAGGTCCCCAGATGCCAAAAACACTATTCTTTCAAATTTATATATATGTATATACTATATGTGTGCCCGTTAACCCGATAACTTGAGTAAAAAATATCCGATTTTGATTAAATTTGGCACAAACATGTAAAGCAACACTTATGACTAAGTTTGCAAAACAGAAAGATCAGACCATGGGAAGGGGGATTTATGGGGTTTCAAAATTTTCCAAAAATCGTTTTTTTGCATTTTTCACCCTAAAATTTGTAAAACACTTAAATTTGGTTTCGACCATTTTATAGAGCTTAGAAAAAAAAATAATATGGTATTTTTAATCATTAACCTAGGTTAAGTGGTTGCAGAGAAAATCCAAAAAACGTGTTAATAAAATCTTCCATGTTAATCTTATGGGAAAAAGGTTTTTAGCTTTCCCTCAGTTAATTTTACTGTAAACTTCACATTTGCTTCTACCAATCAGTTCAGCTCTGTAAAACAATCATTTTGGTGTTTAAATTGTGATTCTACGTCCAACCGTTGCAGAGATATTTAATGTGTGTGCTAATCACAGTATGTTGTCCAATGTTATCCTTATGGAGAATAATTAAAATTTGATATCTTGATTATTTATGAATGTATATTTATGAAACTTGGCATGTGGCTTCACCTAGTACTGTTATATTGATATTTGCACAACAAAATAATTTTTGTCGATTGTCCCGGTAGCAGCAAACCCGCACACTCAGCCCTAATGTTATTCTTATGAAGAATAAGTAGTACGTGTTTTATATCTCCCTTAATTATGAACATAAATTAATAAAACTAGGTACAGTTCGGGTCACAGTGCTTTGCACCTGGTTAGCATATACTCTGGAATGACTTTTCGCCTCTATTTGGCTTAGTACCACTAGTGTTACATATATTTAAAATGTTATTGGGGCCACAAAATCGTTTGCCACGAATATTAAGTGAGCGAGTAATAAACAAGAACTTGTCATGGTGTTGGGAATGGAAGAGGCTCGGTGAAAAGTATAATATATTTGTTGATTTCAATATTGGTAGCTTAGACATATTGTGACAATAGCTTATCAGTGTAGTAAAGGGGAAGAGAGCGGTGTGACACGCGTACTGTGTAGGAAGAGCCCGAATTTCTACCTATCATACACAATATGTGACCCTTGACCTTGAACCTGGTGGCAGGTGCGCCCTTGCAAGCAACACTGACATCGGGGTGATTTCTTGGGCTATTAAAGCTAGGGTTGAACTGGTCAATTTAAATTACAAACCTTGGTTATCGTAAGGGGATGGATTGTTCTTTATGCAATTTACGGGAGAGAGAATCTGTTTTTCTTTTTGTGGCAGTATGCCCCATAGTAATTAATTTTAGATTGACCTGGTTTAGTAAAGCTGTTTTGAGTAAGGACGAGTTTGCTAATCTATTGAATGGTAGGGATTGGCGAGGATTAGCTAACTATATGAAGGAGGCATGGGCCTATAGATGGTCTCTAATCGAGGAGTTTAATTTTTAATATCTATATGTCTATTTGTCTATATGTCTTATACGCTAGGGGTGTTTTCTTCACAGTCATAACTCTAAAACGGCTGGACGGATTTTAACATTTGTGGTTCCAAATTAAAGGTATTTTTACGTAGATTTGCCAATACGTCTCAGAATTTTAAGAAAAGGCATCACTTAAACACAGTAAAGGGCTGAATTTTCGGAACAGTGGCGCTATCCGACGGCAGAAGTTTAAACTACGTGTTAATTGAAAGTACGTTGTTATCATCCAGTTTAGTATCAGATGTTTTGTTATGTTTGTTTACAACTGAAGAAACATTTCAATGGGTACAAACTTGCTCGGATTCGAGCAACAGGCCAACTAGTAAATATAATTTCAGGTATTTGTTGTTTTTTGTATTCTTGGGTCCTTTTAATATATGCAAGATCATTTATAAAATCTAAAGTTTTCTTAAAAATAGGAAATAGTTCTTGAATTAAAATGTTTTGTTGTTCTTATAATTTGTTTTATTTATTAATTGTTTTATATTTGTTGTGTGACTGTAAATTGGTAATTAAAAGGTGGGATGTGTATAATATTTTATTTATTTTTATTGGTTTAAAGCTATTTTTCCTTTTGTTCATGTGCTAACCCAGCAGACCATTACTGTTTGTAGATCCATGGCTGTGTGATGTTACAAAAATTAGCGAGGAACAAAGTAATTGTATGTATGAGTTTAATAAAGCACTTTTTCATTTAATTTGATTTAATTTCATTAGGGTTACAGTATACTTTTGTCAGCAGGAAGCATTATTACAACTCGTCAGGTATAGCATGACCGGTGGCCTCGAGATGCGCAAAAGCCACGGAGTGGAATCGAGTGGTGGGGGAAGCGCGCGGCTCAGTCTGGTGCCGGTGATGGAACTGTTCGTTTTGTTGTGGTTGCCCATGTATGCGCCGTCCTAAAAACATTATCTACATTTTTATTTTTACATTTCTTTTTAATAATTTTATAAAAAAGGAGTGGTGGATGGTAATTTGAAAACTAAAATAAATAATGTCTCGCAACACTACAAAGTATGTTAACAATAATTATACTGTACTTCAATACAAGAGGGCAAATACACACAAAAGATGTATACAGTTTCTACTCGCAACATTAACTTCGTCAGTGAGTTCTCCTTACAAAAAGGAACAAAAATTGTCCTATGGAGCCATGTCCGATTCTCAACCGTTTGGCTGTATTGGGGAATTTTGTATTTTTTCAAACTCACATGACTTAGTCTCATTAATTGAGCTATAAAATTGTAACCACTCACTATAACCAATTTTAATTATTACCAATAGGAAGAGCATTAAATTTGCAACAAATCTGAGGTTTAACGAAATAATAATTGATTGAAAACACCAGGTAGTAACGCAAATTATGCAAAAAATACGTTTAAATAATGTTTTCATTGCAATTTTAATGCCCCATTTCATCACCTAAAAGTTATGCTGCGTGATGTCAAGTTAAATGAAAAACTTTCTTTTTTAATAACCTTTAAAATTATGTGCTATAATAAGGTGTTGAAAGAAAAAATACAGTATAAATACCTAAATATTTAATAAAAAACTTGTTTTCATTTATAATTTTGCTCTTTCAAAGTTACAATTTGCTGTATCTTTGAATGTTGTAAAATCAGCTGTAACTGTTATTAGAATGAATCAGCTGCTATTATTTTGTTTAGCTAATCAGCTGGTATGAACCAGCTGTTGAAAACATCCATTGTTGATTAAATTGTTGTTTTCATTTAGTGTATTACATGTTTATACATGCGTTTTTCGTATTGTGTGGATTTAGTATTTTACTATGGAACCTTTTTCTAATCAAGAATATGCTGACATACATTTAGAGTACGAATTCTGTTCCTGTAACTGCGACTGAAAGCCGTCGCGAGTATAGTAGACGTTTTCCTAATAGAAGACTTCCTAATGTTAGAACCTTTATTAGGGTACATCGATGTTTGACCGAAAATGGAAAGTTTCCCACTAATGGACGTTCAGTTGGCAACGTTGTGCAAGATGTTGGCGTGGAAGAAGCTGTGTTGGACTGCGTAGAAAGAGATCCAAGAACTAGTACTAGAGCTATTGCTAGAGAAGTGGGGGTGAGTCAGACGTTTGTTTCGAAACTTTTACGCAAAGAAGGGCTACATCCTTACCATTTTACCAGTGTTCAAACTCTAGAGCCACGGGATCCCCCTCAGAGGCTGCGGTTTTGTAGATGGATCCAACAGAATGATCGTGGTGATTTTTTAAAGAGAATTTTGTGGACGGATGAGTCCTCATTCACGCGAGATGGCGTTTTCAACTATCACAATGAGCATTATTATGACATTGAAAACCCACATCTTGCCCGAGAATCGAGCAGTCAGACTAGGTTTAAAGTAAATGTGTGGATTGGTCTGATTGGTAACCATCTTGTAGGTCCATATCTTGACCTACCTACGTCACTAAACGGCGTTCAGTACCTTCAGTTCCTCCGAGATGATCTACAAGAGCTCCTTGAGGACTTGCCACTGAATTTGCGCGAGCAAATTATTTTTCAAGCAGATGGTGCAACCCCGCACTTTAGCCTTGATGTACGGGAGTACATCAATAGTACCTTTGTTATGTGGATTGGAAGAGGAGGGACTGTTCCTTGGCCTCCACGGTCACCAGACCTAACTCCAATCGATTTCTATGTATGGGGTTTTCTCAAAGCAGAAGTCTACCGTACCCCTGTACACTCTGCAGAAGAAGTGAGGCAGCGAATTGTGAGAGCAGCTAATCATCTTCGGGATGAAAAAAACTTGAAGGCTTGTGTAAGAGAACTGAGGAAGAGGGTCCGTGCGTGCATCAATGCTAATGGTGGACATTTTGAAAATTTATTAAAGTAACTTTGTTAACCAGCTGTACGTTGAAACGTACTTAAATTTGTTAATTTCATTTGTTTTTTTTGTAAATAATAAACAAGGTTGTTATTAAATAATTTAGGTATTTATACTGTATTTTTTTCTTTCAACACCTTATTATAGCACATAATTTTAAAGGTTATTAAAAAAGAAAGTTTTTCATTTAACTTGACATCACGCAGCATAACTTTTAGGTGATGAAATGGGGCATTAAAATTGCAATGAAAACATTATTTAAACATATTTTTTGCATAATTTGCGTTACTACCTGGTGTTTTCAATCAATTATTATTTCGTTAAACCTCAGATTTGTTGCAAATTTAATGCTCTTCCTATTGGTAATAATTAAAATTGGTTATAGTGAGTGGTTACAATTTTATAGCTCAATTAATGAGACCAAGTCATGTGAGTTTGAAAAAATACAAAATTCCCCAATACAGCCAAACGGTTGAGAATCGGACATGGCTCCATAGGGCAATTTTTGTTCCTTTTTGTAAGGAGAACTCACTGGCGAAGTTAATGTTGCGAGTAGAAACTCACCCTGTATAAGCTATTCACCGTATTTTTTTAGGAGTTTAACTGTAGCATATTCGCCGTTTGTTATGGAAGTACAGTATAAGTGCAAATATACTTTGTAGTGTTGTGAGACGTAGTTTATTTATCCTGTTTAATTGCAACAACATGTATCATGCTCCTAAAGAAATTACTTATGTTTTAAAATATTTATTGTATTATTTATTAACTTTAACCCGCCACAATGCTACAAAGTATAAAAATGAGTGTTATCTGTCTAAACTAAAAAAAATACTAACATTTAATCTTAGAACTTAGTAGTGCCCACCAAATTACTTTCTACAGCAAAATTACTGATTTAAAAAGCTCCATCATAAATAATTAACATAAGCGACAAGAACGGGGTGTCACCAGATCAGCGAGCACAGAGAATCAGGCAGTGCGGCGCCAGCGTGCGGGTACAGCAAGCCGTATTGCGTCTGGCCGTGCCATAAGCATTCAGCAACGATAGTAGCGCGGCATCCCTTCCCCTCCAGCGGGCGGCGGCCCCACTCTCGCGCCTACTTCCCTCCCTCTAACGCATCCCACCGGTCATGCTATACCTGACGAGTTGTACTTTATTTAATTTTAAAACATTGGTTTTGGTTATTTCCGTTATTGTCTGCTTTTATTTACGAGAAATTTAAGTTGTTTCTCACCTTTCTCAGGCGCCAAGCACCGTGGCCCGAACTGTATGTAGCTTCACCTGGTTAAGTTATATTAATAATTGTATAAAACACATTTCTTATCTTTCTTGTTGCAGCAAACCTGTGTACTCACCCTTCAATGTTATTCTTATGGAGAATAAATAAAATGCTACATATCACTTGTTTATTCATGTATTTTTATGCAACTTGGTGAGTGACTTTATGTGGTATTGAGAAACATATACATGCATAGGAAATTCGCTGAGTATGCAGGTTTGCTGCGACGGGGCATTAAATTTACAATGAGATTTCCAGAGTAAATATGTAAGAATTAGTAATCTAGAAAAATAAACATCGGTTGTTCTGAAATAGCTAAAACATGTGTTCATGGTTTTCAAATTTGTATTGGGTGGGGGGAGGTTTGTTTGCAACTTCAAAGTCCTCCACCTAAATCTTCACATTGTCTACTGAAATCTCTTTATTACTGAGACTCAGTTATTCATCACTGATATCTTGCGACCACGATATAAATATATTAATTCACTAATGGCTTTTGTATTATTTTCCAAAAATACTTGATAACAAACTGTTTACATCTGGAATGGATAACATCACTGTCCCTCCTCACTGCAGATGGCCCGCTGCTGGGCAGAGGCTCGCGGGTCAAGCGGGTCAGATCGGCCCACCAGCGAGCTGCTGCGCAGTCGTCCGATCGTCAGCTATTGTTCCGCCGCCACCAAGGTAGCAACTCCAGCTCCAACACCAGCAGTCTGGACTATGACCTCGTGCCCGCGTCTCTGCTGCGCCTCACCTCCCCTCCGCAGGGCAAACCCATCAAGTCTCCACGCAGCGCTTCAGCCGTTCAACCTACCAAATCGAGACCGAGGCCTAAGACTGCACGGGCTAACAGGTGACCTACCTAAGTAGAGCTCACGTTCTTCCCACACATTTAGTTTTTTACCCACAAGTATTTATTATTTGAAATAAATAATTTTAACAATTTTATCAATTTAAAAACAAGTTTATGTCGTACGTATTAACTTAATTTGAAATGTTTAACTTTTGAGGTTAAATATTTTTATTTAAAAACCAGCTGAGGATTGTGAAAGTAGTGTTGTGTGAGGTAGTGTGTATATGTAGTGTGTTGTGGGTTGGTGTTTTGTGTATTTATTTACAACTAGCTGTGCTTCGCAACGGGGTGAAATGTCCAGTGATCATAAGGCCAATATATGAAGCACGTCTGATATGAATGTATCACGGGAAGTGAAGCCAGTTATTGAGCGACAGGACCTACAACAAGATGGCAGTGGTCGGAAATAATTCATCATATGACACTCCTGTTTAACATGGAGATGCATGCTCAGCAGAATTAGAATTTTCGCCAAGATAATTGGTTTATGGCCAAATGACCTTCTGATTCGTCACATGATGACTCATCTCTGACCACCGGGGGTGGGCCCTGTCCCTCAAAAAATGGCTTTACTTTTCGGACCATATGCTCGAACTATTTGTCTTATATGATCGCTAGAAAATTCACAGTAGAAAAATTGTAAACAAAACTACAACAGTCTGTAGTTAGATATAATCCTTATAACAGTTGTTTTTTAAATTAATCAAATTAATAAAAAACACATGTGACATAAACCGAATAAAATTCTCCATATGAATAACACGGAGACTTGGAAGTCCCGTGAGGCAGAGCCCTGAGGACTTTTCTAAACGATAATAGGCCTGTGTTAGAACGTTTTCTAAATTTTGAATATTATGTTACATCTAATATGCAACGTTTTCATTAGTTATTATTTCACTCATAAACAAATTTACGGTCATAATTTAGTGAACATTTGGAACATTGGTTTAACCGGCCAAATTGACATCCGGCCAAGGTCCTACTACTACTATGGGGAAGGCTACTGTATTTTTAAAAATGTGTTGTTAACTATAGATTAATTAGTCTATCTCTTTTATGAAATATTAAAATTTATATGAACAGTAGCTAGTGGTTTTATCGGAACTGCATTGATTTTATCACATTTTCTATTTCAGAAAAGAAAATTTTGGAAAGGGATATGAAATAAATTGGAAAGGTACTAAAAGGCAAATGTGCAAAGCAAATTCACCAACTCTAATAGTAAATAGACTTCCTTTTCCCTTATCTGCGACTGACAGCCATTTCTTTTCTTATAAGTAAATGAGACACCAATTAAAAAATTAGGACTAAAAACTGTTTAAACTGAGTCATTAGTTAATTTGTTTAATCTGAAGGTCGCTTATGCCTTTTCTGCATTATGTCATTCAAACTGACACAAGAAGCGAAAACCCACAATGGAACAACATGTAACTTTGATGGTCAGAAATAGGTAATTATTCATTATACTGAGTACCAGTCGCACAGAGTGCTCCAGCAATAAAATGAAATTTGTAAACATAGTTCTGTTTTAAGACATACACTATGCAAATTCATATTTTAAATATAAAAATGAGTTTTGTAATACATTCAACTGCCGCTACAGACTGCCTGGTGGTGTAAATAATTGAGATATGAATGTAATGTATGAATGCTGGCTACAGGGTAGCGCCAGCACTGGATGTTCCCAGCAGACGGGGAGCTTCGGCGACATCAGCTGCGTCCCCCCCTCCACCTCAGTCACCCCCCGACCCCCTGGAGCCTTGGAGCACCCGAGGCATCACCAACATGAACACTATTCTCGCCTGGCCACAGACCGAGGAGGACAACAGCCTCTAGTCGCAATTAGAGTTCCAGGAGCACGCTGTGGACTGGTCATTTTAGCTCTTCTTATTAATTCTGTTGTGTTTTTAAAAGTCAAAGAGCCTCTCTGCATTCCTTGCACTACCTGAAGTAGTCTCCGCTCAGAAGCTTCAAGGTTACATTTTCCTTTTAGAAAGGTTCAGTTTAAATTCGGGAAGGATATAGTGGCATTCGCTTCATCTTGTTTTTTATCTCTTTCTTAATAATTTATAATTTGTGTTTTACTTTGCATATTTTAAGTTGTTTATATTTGTTATGTTAAGTCTGGTTATAAATAGCAATTACAACATTAATTATATAGATTAAGTGGAGTACTAAAAAATTGTCAATACTAGAATGTTCATGGTTTTACCACTAAAACCACAGAAAAGCATAAAATACTACAGAAGGCCAAGTTAATGTCAGTTGCATTTAAAATGGTTAGTTTGGTCACTGGCTGCTTTGAACGCTAGTGGCGCTGGGTCGCTCAGAGGGTATACCCGCTGCCATCCTTTTTGGTGACCCGATTTATTCCCCGCTCCACCTGCTACCTCCCCTCCAACCATGGAGCTGCCACGGAAGCACAACCCTTCCTATTCCTGTCAGCCTTCTGTAGTTTTTTACAGTTTTCTGTGCTAAAAGATCACGCTGACTTCATCAAAGAAATGTTATCAGATAAGTTTTAAATAAAAATAAAGTTTGACCAATAAAGTTGATTCATCAAATTCACCATGCATTTTAATAATTTATATATATTTTGTTAAAAAGGTATACAACTGTGGAAGGTACTATCTAATAAACATAATTGTAATTTTATTTTATTACTCATTGTATGATATTAAAACATTTGGGCAAAAATTCCTTTTTGGCAAATAATATGTACACTTGACGCAAAATATCTCGAGCCGAGGGAACTGTTTTCAGTTCAAACAGTTACAGTAGAGCGAGATTTAGATATCGGTCTAAATTCATCTGTTATTTCCATTATCTGTTCAGTCAAGTAATCGTAATATTGTTCTTATCTAAACAAAATAACTGTTCGTCCAGGGGCGACCCGTCAGTTTTCAGTGCCCGTGCAAAGACCAAGCTTGTCCCCCCCCATGTGTCCTTAGGGCGGTGCACCAGATGCAGCCACAAAGGGCATCGCGCCTACGAAGGCCTCGCGCTTGAGAGATTTTGATTTTGACGGGGAAGCTAGAAGCGTCATAGCCATGGCAGGGAGGAAACTTGTAGGCTACTGGCGATTAAAAATTAAACAATTAATGACAACTACAATTACTAGTACTAATAGTATTTTTGTTTAGTAGTTTGTTAAGCGGTTCACACGAGCGAGAGGATCGCCACAATCTCACGAGCGATCTATTCTCGACGAGATCGCGGCGAGGTTAGACATTTTGACAATTCCCAATTGTTACTAATCTACAGCTTATACAGTTGTATTGCATTAGTATTCGTATCTGGTAAATCCAGAGCAAAGTTTGACTGGAACAAATCAATTTGTTATCAAGTTTTTAATGTATTTATTATAATGTAATATTTCACGTTTTCTCCCGTAAATGATCAAATATTTCAGACTTTCATAGTTATTTCATAATCTACATGATTAATATGGTTTCCAGTGAGGGGTTCAGTAGACAAATTCTTCTGGTGGAGTTCTAGATTTATTGATATAAAACGAATACCCCTAACACTAATTACCTCTTTCGAAACAGATATAACTGCAAAATTCGAGGTTTTGAAAAAAGTGAGACTTTTCATGTGTGTGTCTATTACGTACAACCCCTATTGCCAACCACCCTTAAAACCCATATCTTATACCAAAATAACCTTGTATAGCTCTTTAAAATAAGGGGTCACTCAAAAGGTGTTATCTTTAGCAATATTATGGCCGTTAACGTATTTTTTATTAAATTTTGTTTGCCAAAAAAACATGGCATCTTAAAGTCTTTGAGGTTTATTAAATCAAAGATACTACAGTGGTTGTAGCAATTTCTGGTAGGAAAATACATACCAATCCATATACTGGTAGGAAAAAGTGTAAAGGAGTGTGAACTCACAATTTATCCGAGTATAGTACTGCTTAATCTCGCTGCGAGATCATGGTGACGTAGCAGCCCTGAGCTCCGGCAACTCGCGGTGATCTCGCTGCGAACTCCCTTGAGCTTGAATCACACCATTTGTTTCCTGGCTGCTTCATCGCGCTCGCGAGAGATCGCAGCAATCTCGCCGGTGAAAGTCACCCGTGTGAGCCTAGCCTAAGGGTTGAGTATTTTGTTCCAAGCTTAATGTATCATACAGTAGTGCAGAGGCAACACTTTATGACCGGTAGGTGATGTACGGTATAATTTCGGGGGGGGGGGTGGGCGCAAGGGCTAAGGACGGCGCTGGCGGCCCGCGACCACTCCTCATCATCCAAAATCTTCCCCACCTCTGTGATAGGAATGTCACGTGCGCGCCTCGCTCCCTCGCTTGTTGCGTTTGCGTTGTTTCTGGTTCTGTGAGATACTGATCATCTAAAATGACAAGCTATGGAACACATTCAGCTCAGAGACTTTTGAGATTTTGTGTAATTCAAAATTTTGATTTCATATATTATAGTCCTAGGAATGTTCCCGTTTCCGATATTCCGCGCCATAGGCGTAATTCGGGGGTGCAAGTTGCCCCCCAAAAATTATGAGAACATATTATTGTAATATATGAAAAGTCACAATAATCACGATCACGACCATGTTTGCCTCTCCAATCAAAATACAGAAATTACGCTTATGTTCCGTGCCACTAAAATATTTTGACATAAAAAAAACACACCACTCAAAACCTCAAACAATTTTTAAAAATCTAAATACTTAAAAACAACAAATGCACACACTTGTATTCGGCGTATCACAATACACTGCATATACAAAACAATGATGTGTTTCTTTAAGAAAAACAATAATGAAAACAAACCTCAAAACTGAGTAGGAAGGGGGAAGTACATACTGATAAAAGTACACCGCTGTTCTGAGGGTGGGAAATATTTCGTCCGGGGAACCAAAACAATCATCAAAACCCACCAAGGATTCTTACGGTTTCAGGAATCTGAGAGGCTGAAGTTTGCGATGAAAACAGCAAAGTTTGTTGTTAGAATCATTTTTGTTTTTGACAAAACTAATGTTTTCTGAATATAATTATTGTTTTTAATGTATTACACGTTTTTATGTTATACAGACTCTATCTTCGAGTATTTAGTCTTTAAGGTTTTGTGTAGCTATAGAGCTTAATTTTTTAATTTCTTTTGATTCTCTGATAATATTAAATCTTGCCATCTATAAATGTTTGGATCACTTTAGTTTAATACCAGTGACTCTAAAAACTAAAGTTGGGTGTAAACATGTTTTTTCTTTAATACAAAATTCTGATATCCTATACTGCCGTAACTTATTTTTGATAAACTATATTTTTCAAAATAAACTAAAAGAGTGAACCTTAATAGTAACGATCGAAGGGGGCGCCAAATCTGAGGAGGGTTCATCATGTTTTCCCCTTGTTATATATAATAGCAATATTAAACTCAAATCATTGCAACTTCAATTAAAGATGAAATCCCGTTTCAATACTCTCCAATCCTCAAACCATATATTTTCTCATCTAGGAAGTAGTTTAAAATAATCGACGAGGGTGGATTAAAACAATCAATTAAAACGTGTAAATTGATATTTTAACATTGCAATTTTCTTGCATCATATTGCACATATTATTCACACACTCTATACCAATCAGAATTCCCTGAAGTTGTTACAAAACGATAACGGTCAAAACAACTTCTTGATTTGGAATAGAGGGGAGCGGAAGTTGTGTTATCTGATATGTAAATGTATTGTTTAAGTACTCGTATAATGAAGGTCATAGTGAATACACAAGTTTCTTCCCAATAATGCCTTTATACAACTTATAATATTAGTATTAGGACTGTATACAACAAATTTACAAATACTTTATTTTGCGCAATGGACTCCGCCCCCACCCTGCACCACGCGACACGTCATGAGCGCCGAACGCCGCCCCCCAAAAGCGCCGCGCCCCGTGCTGGAGCACGGCTCGCACTGCCCTAGAGCCGGTACTGTGTTCGTCAGTATTCCATGTTCAGTAGCCCAACTGGTTATCTCAGTCACTCCGGCAGTGGAGTGTACTGGCTCAAGATATTCCGCATGAAGTGTACATGTTTTTTTCTAAGCGGAAATTAAAAAAACTAGTAGTTTCTAGTGCATGCAATAAATTACCTGTTAATAGTGTCACAAGAACAATTATTTGTCATAGTAGCCAAAGTAAGTTTTTTTACCACAGCCTCTCTACATGCATACTCAAAATTTGCTCGCTAATTCATAATTCTAGGCATGGCAGGCAATTTTTTTCTGTCAGTAAATTAAATTTCTTTAGTGGGAATCAGAACCCAAAAAGCAAAACATAATTAATTAAAATTATAAATATAAACTGACTTATACATGGTGTTACAAAAAAGGTGCTCTTGCTATAAATTTTCGGATTTTACATTTAAAAATAAGCAAAACATGTACACTTCACATGGGGTATCTTGGCCTGTGGGAACTTTTTTCAGTTCAAACAGTTGGAGTAGAGCAAAATTTTCATCTGTTGGTTCCATCATCTGTTCAGTCAAACTGAAGCTCGATATGGCCCGGCTGGTTATCTCAGTCATCTCAGGGAGATCCGCGTGAAGTGAAAAGAGTGACATTTTTCGAAATCCCGCTCCGTTTAGCGTCAGCTAACGCTATGCGTTTGTGTTTTTTACAAAATTTAGTATACCTTTCGAACCGTTAAAGGTATACTGTTTTGAAACTTGGCATACTTCATGCCTTGGCATTGAATTTTGATGTAAGTATTGAATTTCAAGTTTTTATCTTTCACTGTTTCAAAATGGCGGCCATTTTTGTTTTCCATAGCTAAATATCTTAAAAACCTTAATAATTAGCAAAAACCTGTAAGAATCCAAAACGTTTTGTTTTTTTGTAACCCAAAAAATGGTTTAAAGAATGTAACAATAAGATCATAAATAACTGAGAAATTGTGATTTTTATTAGTTAAAACATGATGTTTTAGTCCACATATGGCAAAAAAGCATCTTTTAACTCACAAAACCAATGCAGTAATTTTAAGTACATCAGATAACATCGCTACCATTCAAGCAATTAAATTAATTTAAAATATATATGCTGTTTGAACAAAACTCTAATAACTCATGATTTTTTTGGTAAGATACCCAAAGACTACAAGTCAAGAGGTAAAAGAACTCCACTACATCCACAACATTGAATCCATTGCAGGCACCCAGTATACAGTACTGAAAGCTATGAACTGAGCAAAACAGTTGATGCTAACACAAATTCTGGAGTAGAACCTTTGGTTTTGAACCTAAGTTGTACACGTTCCTTTCCACTTAAATTTGCATGTACTGTGTAGGCTTCAAATTTATATGACAAGGAAACACAGTCCGGCAAACAACCACAATCACAATCATAGTCTGGACATTTTGAAACACAAACTTTAGTAGAAATGTTTGGTGTCGGAAAATAACTCGGGAAACAGCCACATTTTTGTAGACTGCAGGTGAGGTAACTTTCTATTCTACAATTATTTTCATTGTAATGCTTAAACAGTGACAAATGCCTTTCATATGAATAGAAACAACCTCTTTCTTCGGGCTTGTAGCTACTTAGATTCTTTTCTGTAGTAACCAGTTTTGGGATAATGTTTAAGGAGTTAAACTCGTCTTCCCAAATAAGATAGCAGTCTTGTAACAAAGGAATTTCAGCCGGGTTGTGTAATATGATGTAAGCCATTTGATTAGTACCTAAATAGTTACAAATGTTTAAACTCTTCTTGTTTTGTCGCTTAGTCACAGGGTATGTTACTAATTCATCAAAATCACCATACAGAGGTACAGTGTTGTAGCCAAAACCAAACATTTGTTCCAATGTGAAATTCTTCCCTTTGTATCCCTTGTCAACACGGTTTAACTTAATCGGTATTGGAAGAATAGTGCTTTCCTTATAAATATCTTCGTTCCTCAATCCATTCACGGTTTTGCATGAGGCATGCTTACTGTTCACCACTACAAAATGCTGGAATCTAGTTTTGTCACAACCTGAAATGGTTTCATCATTTATGTGTTTAAGTTGTGTAATGTTTACATCACAAGCTGGTAAAACCTTTTTTAACGAGATCGCACGTAGCACGCTGACGCGAGGGAAGTGAATTTCTGCATCAAAATCTTTAAAAAATCGAATAAAGGGTTTAAAACGACACTGGTATCATTTTTGTGGAAAACTGAAAAATGTAATTTTTTGGCTGTTCTTATGCTCCTGGTTATATTTAAATTGACTATTGATTTATGGATGGCTATGTTGTACATTATAAGGTTAGGAGGAGGTATAGTAAGCATAACAAGTTAGTATAGGGGGTATTGGGGTTGATAAAACTACATCAAGATATGAAAAACAGCCTTTTCCAGAGTAAAATCCCTATAAGACAACATACTTAATTACTTAACGTAATGAACATTTTCTTTAATAACTCGTTAAATACTTGTGCTAGAATGATGAGGAAGGGCTTAAAATATTTGGCATTTTAGGTAAAATAATTTAATATGAATAATTTTACGTTCGGGGCTTTTCTGACCCTTTTTGGGCTCAAAAATTCAAAATTTGAAAACTTAAAATCCCCCAAAAAGGGGGTTAGAGTTGTCCGATTGTTTTGCCCAATGAACTTGTCCAACTGTTCAGAAGGGAAGTTTCCCACCAAATTTCAAGTAAATTAGACAAAAATTGCAACTGCTAGAGTGCTAAAGTTTTTAGCAACCCCCCAAAATGTGTTCAGTGGGTCACGTTAGGAACTTCTATGGTGGTCCTGGGCTTAAGTTTCACCGTGCGGGTCATGCTAATAGTTCACTTTTCCTTAGGAAATTCACTAATAAGTTTGAAAATCGAAGTGCTTCAATAGTTTAACTTTAATCTCTTGAGAAAACTAACCACGGAGGTTCTTTGACGATGCCGTTATTCACAGTATTGTCACACATCAGCGAAGCTACAGCCAAGGTAGCTGCTTCTTCAGAGTCACATGCTTATTTGTAGGAACACCTCTCATTCCCTCCAGTGATATTACAGATGAGGCATTTTTTCAGACCTTCAACATAGTCAAAGTCACTGTTGATAGCATTGGGAGTACAGATTGTGACAGTGGGAAATGGGATTTCCTCTATAAAAGTTAAATTATTTGAGAGAGTTCTTTCTAATCACAGGCGTGGTCTGCCAATTTTGTATATTCTTCTGCTATGTACACATAGGTGATGGGAGTGCAATTATGTGAATGAATAACCACAGGTAGGTGTGAACAATGTGTTGATCATTTCCTCCAATAAATTTAAATCCGGGCATGCTCAAATCTTGTACAACACTTTTAGCGAATTTCCCCTATAAGGAAGAAGCTATTACTGTAGGTGGCATGGCAAAACCTAGGCCTGGGGCCATGATAACTTTTAGTTTTGAGGCCCCCAGATGCCAAAAACACCATTCGTTCAAATTCATATATATTTGTGTAGGTGCGTAGGCACGATAACTTTTGTAAAAATTATGAAATTTGGTATAAACATGTAAGGCAGCATCTCTTTTCATGAGTTTCACAACCAGGCAGATCGCTCTACTTTAAGGGGGGTTTTGTACTCCAAAAATGTGTTTTTTGAACTTTATACATACAATTATTTTTAAACCCAAATTTTGGTTTGCACCATTAAATTCAGCTTAAAAAAAAACAAATTTTTATTCTGATCATCGCTCTACGTCAATTGGTTACCGAGATATTGAGAGTGCTAAACACAGTTCGTTGTCCAATGTTATGGAGAATAAGTAAAATTGTATATCTCGCTTATTAATGAACAATTAATGAAACTTGGTATGGTGCTTTATATGGTTGGGTTTTAATGCTATTTGCATACAAAACTCGTTTTTTGTGGTCCCCATGGCAGCAAACCTGCGTACTCAGCAGCTATAATGTTATTCTTATGGAGAATAATAAACATGTGATATCTTGCTCGTTTATGAACATAAATTGATAAAACTTGGTATGTTGCTTCGTCTGGAGGTGATCCATTGGTATTTGTATAAAACCAGATTTTGTCAGTTCAAATGTTTTTCTTATGGGGAATAAATAAAATTTCATATCTCGCTTATTTATTAATATGCTTTGATTAAAGTTGGTAAGTGGTTTCATGACATAGTGAAGTACCATTTCAAATTATTCACTGAGTATGCAGATTTGCTGCAATGGGGGTATTTAGATATGGTTCAGGAGATTTTTCATGGGGAGAAGTAAAAGAATTTTCCAGTAGAGATAGTCTCACTGACATTCTTTGCTTACTTTCAGATACATCTTAAGTTATTTGTTAAAACTGATATTTTTTTAATAAAATATTGGTTTGATAAATGTTTTTTTTCTGTTGAAGCAAGACATTCCTCTACTGAATAAATTCTGTCAGAGAGTTCTTGTAACTTTGATAACACTATTGTATCATCATCCATCATTTACTTATGCTGATGCTGGCCCTGATAATTAATAATTGGATGTTGGTGATTGTCAAAAATGTTGAAACAATTGAATCGATACATCTCTCATTACCCTAAGAAGATCAGATGAAACAAATATTTATCTGTTATTTATTAATTACCATTTCTACCAAACTATCACTTAGAAATAGCATCATCTCTGAGCAGTGAAAATTTGATGATAAAACAAGGCGTGGGGTGGTCCACATGCTTTGTTAATTTATCACTACACATTAACAAGCCTTTTTAATTACATTTTTCACCAGTTGCATGTAAATAAATAAGTAATGTATTTATCATATGAGCATGGAAAGCGTTAACGAATTATTAACTGAAGCATCCAACTAAGTCAAGATTTTCTTTGACTAAATAGGCCTATCAACCTACAATAAAACCATAAACAATAACCTGTCAGAAAACAATGAGAAAAGCACAAAGAATACAAGTAACACAATTTTAAATATATATAAAAGCTAAATAGGGAAAACACTATTGCAGTCATAAAATTAAAATGAAACATTTAAAGAGATAAAAGTATTATACAGAGTATATTGGATTTTTTAAAAGCAACTGTAAAATTTATCTTTGAAGGTCTTTTCATTGTATTAATGAGGTTTGTTAGCGTATTATGAAGAACCTCCATAGCAAGACTCTCAAGGAGATTTTGGGAAACAGTCTTGTTATCGAGGGTACTCTTCCAGTTGAGGTTCATGTTATCAAGGTCGTGTAGACTAAAAGTCGTCTTGTCAAGGTTACTGGTTTCTCTAAAACCCCTTTATAGTGAGTGAATTTTGGACCGGGAAGGGTGGGAGCGGGACTTTCATGTTTAGACCTGAACCCAAGGAATTGATTACTTAGGAACATCCGTTCTGATGAGTCACTGCCCATGAGAACTATGCACAGGGAAGATTGAACTCATGCTATAAAGGTTCTGAGTCTCAAGAAGACAAGCTATAGAGGGTTAGAACTGCGATCTAAATTAGGAAATGAGCCATGCTATCGTGGTTTGTAATACAATAACAGTCATACTATAGAAGTGCATTTAAAATTAAATGTTATGGCAATCTCACGGGGATTGTAAAAATGCACATGTCAACGAGGAAAACGTGCTATTGAGGGTCGTGTTAGCGAGTTTCTACCGTATAAAGATAAACTTAACGGATTTTTTCCCTTTTAGTTGATCTGTGAAAATCTGTTACTGCGTTGTCCTTTTACAGATGCTGTAGTAATGAATGAGTGTTAAAATTATGATCCAATGAACTTGGGGTTTTAAATAAATAAATAATTACATGCAAAAGGTACAAATTGATCACTGTCTATATTCCAGAGGATAAAACTGTCTGAGGTTAGAATTTCCTCAGAAAAGGCTGTAAAAATTGCTTATGTGTAAAATTGTGCTAATTTCTAAACTTAGGTTACCGGTATTTCAACACTACTAAAAATATCCTTAACAAGTCAAAACTAAATAATTATTGTTATATCCAATCAATACGGTCAAACCGGGACTGTTTTATATTTGCTACATGCAAGTGTACGCTAACGAAATCAAACATATTATAACCATATTATTCTGTAATTTTTCAAAACAACGCAATTAATAAATAATATGACTTAATTTAATAATTGGTCTCATAGGTCTTCAGACAATGAGCTCTTTTGCAGTGTTAACATCCAGGGAAAAATAGTTTCCAGAACTTAAACTTGAATGCCCCTCCTTTAGTCCTTATCCCACGACTTACAAATGCCATTGAAGGTGAGCTTCCCAGAAAACAATATTGAAACTGTTGGTTTAAATATCCAATTTAGGTTGTATAAGGCCTAAACTGTAGAAACTCCAATTCGTTTGTAAATTAGTTCCCCTCAAAACTCATTTTCAAATTCATTATTAATTTTATTTTTCTCCATAAGAATAACTTGCCAATGTTTATGCCAGTGGGAAGGTACCCTAAGGTCAGGGTTATGAAAAAAGTCTTCAAATTGTATGGATCAATGAAAAAATAAACATAAATTGGCTGGGTAGCACAGTGGTTAGCGTGCTCGCCAGATCGATCCAGAGCAAAATCCAGAGTGACGTCACCAATCTTCATACTTCCTGTTCATATGTGCGTCAGATATCCCTCCGGACCAATACAGATCAGGGCTTTAAATTCAAATTCTTAAATATTTATTTGATTGTGTGCATTTTTAAAGAATATCCAAGAATGGTGGTAACTTATAAACGTAATTTAGTTCCTAATAATTATATATCACAGTGTGTATGCTTATTTTAATATAATTAAATTGGGATTTAAATATGTGCATAGTTTTTTCACCCAACTGAGTTATGTAAATTGGAAACCACTTTTAAATCAATGGTTAAATACTCGGTAGTTTCAATAATAAAGTATGTAGTATGTAACACAGCCATTAATTCTGTTCTCCTATTTTCTGGGATGAAAATAAAATCACAATTTAATATACAAGATAATTTATTACAAAATTACATTCATTATAAATGCAACGAAGAGGAAATAAAGATACGTTTAATCAACGACAAATTAAAACATAGAGCCAATACGAAACACTTAACAGTAATAATAACATTTTATAAAATACTTAAATTAGAACACAAGTCATAGAATGAAATACGGTACAAAATTACTTTACTAATGACAAATGAAGAATGCTTATATGTATATTATATTAGTACTTTTTATAAAAATACCCATTTGAAAATCGGCTTCTCGAATGGTTGATCTAATGAGTAATATCACTACAAATGAAATACAATGTTTTTATGCAAAGGTGCCCTTACTCTTTTATGTGCAGGCTTGTCCTGACCTAATCCTCTGAACTACAATATTACCACGTAAATATTTATTTTACTCTTGAAAATCATATATTTAGGAATTAAAATAATAATGTAAGGCAATCACGGTAAAACTTTTAACTTTATGCCATAAATAAACTTAAAAAAAAACAATAACATTTAATATCACATACAATTCCAATGCCAATCTTTATCCTCGTACTTTAAGGAGGGATTGTGATGATTAAAAAGCACAAAATATGCAAATTAATTTATTTTTAAGTTCCTACATAAATATAAATACTTATTTCATACAACATATTAATAAATAAAACTTTATTAATAACATAATATGAAGTTATAAACACTCAGGCTAATGCTACTGGAAAAGTAAAGACGACGACTGGATGAGGACAGAGCTCTAGCTACGAACTCTGGGCCGCTACAGCTCTGGAACAGAGATATAAATTGTGTTTTATTGATGAAATACTAATATCAGTGAAGTAATATTTACGGCATTGTAACAGAATATAAAACGATTTCAGGTTTTGAATGCTCTTAATGAACCTGATACAATTCCATTGTTCAGTGTTTTGTTACTGCAAGATGGTCCATAATAGTAAATAGTAATATGGACATAAAAACATTTAACATTTTATACATTACTAGCCGACCCGTTGCAGCTTCACCTGCGTAAACTATGATAGTTGTGTGTGCTGCATTCTGTGGTTAGCCTGTAGAATACTACGAATAAAGATCAGCTGTTTGAGTTTTCATCAGTTCAAACCAAAGTGAACGTCCATAAGGAATACATGGGAACTTTGGGACCCAGCAGGGCGTAACACAGGGGGAATTTTGTAATACCATTTCTTAGCAAGCACCTTGGGCCAAAGAGAAACCTATATGTCAAATTTCAACTCTGTAGGCCTTATAGTTATGGAGATTCCGTGATAGGTCAGTCAGTCAGTGGTATTTGGATTTTATATATTAAGATACAAATAAACACAAGATACTGATAGATAAAAATCCAAATTTTGTACACAGATAATAGTTTCTAGCAACGAGGCAGATATAATGATGTAGCCAACTTAATGAAGCCAATATTTCCTAATCTAGTTCTTGTATGCCTATAGCACAAGATAAATCTCAAGCGCTTTAACTTAATCCTTTAACGCTCTAACTGTTTGTTCACATAGTAAATTTTAAAACTTTGACAACATCCACAGCTTGAATCGGAAATAAAATTTAAAACTTGGGTGACTATAGTTAGGAACCCCCTCCCTTCCCCACAATAAGAGTAAACTTTCTTTAAATCTATATATTAATAAGCTAGGGGTTTTTTCTTCAGTCAGAACTCGAAAACGGCTGGACAGATTTTAACATTTGAGGTCTCAAAAGACATTTTTATTTAGATTTGCCAACACATCTCAGAATCTCAAAAAAGGGCATCACTTAAATACAGTAAAGGGCTGAATTTTAGGAACAGTGACGCTATCCGACAGCTGAAGTCTAAACTACGTGTTGATTGAAAGTACGTTGTTATCATCCGTTTTAATATCAGATGGTTTGTAATGTTTGTTTACAAGTGAAGTAACCTTTCGTTGGGTACAAACTTGCTCGGATTAAAGCAACAGGTCAACTAATATTGCTAATTCAGTTAACATGTTCGGTGGGTGTGGTCCCGCAACCCTGCCACTGTATCGATAGGCGCGGTCACATTTTGAGTTCTCAGCTAACAAATGACAAAAAAAACACTGTACGGTACTGCGTATTGTGTTAGATCACAACTGGACGTGTTTCTACACAACGCCAATAAGTAGCAGCACAATCCAGGATCGCCATCTAGGGGGACTAAGTTGAACAAAAATGAATGTGGGGAGGTCCCGTGATAGCCGGGATACTGTGAGAAATTTTATAATAACCACACCATTGCTAAGAAGCTCACATTCTTAGCTATGCGCTGACATAAGAATACCCGTCCTTAATGGTGTGCTGCCGAACGATAACTGAATAGGTTTGGCGGGAATATGTCACCGCCCAAGCGGTCATGCGCAGCGAACGTGTTAATAAATATTAAATAAGTTTAAATACAAAATATTTGTTATAGAAGAAATAAAACTTACAATAATTCATTAGCAGAAGGAGGTAGAGGAGCGTATTCTTCAAATATCATTGCACATTTATCATGGTTCATGAATTTTCTCTTCTTTTTAGTCTGCAACAATGAAACAAAAGAATACAATCACTTACCCTGACTTTTGACTATTTAGACTACACATTTCACTAAAACAAAGAAAATTACTGGTATGTATCTTATAGCTGCATGAGATGGCTCTAATTGCTGTTACATGTTCTCCAAAGTCAGTTTTAGAATTCTCTTCACATTTCATGTACCCAAAATTTCCTTTTATATTTACCGCTTTTCCCCACCAGGTTTTTATATTTTTCCCTCTGATAAATACTGTTGCCTGCTATAAATTCTACAATTTTGATACAGTATTTTTACTTTTAACTTTTGTTAGCAGTTACTTTTTGCCTTACTTTGCCTGTTCCCATAGACTATAGATCTGTGCGTGGAACATATCCAGCGAATCAAGAGGTGAGCCATTACAGTATGAATTGTACAGTACTGATAAAACTTACATGCCAGGACTGGGATTTAAATGCATGAAAGAGCCATTATGCCAACAACTAATTTATCGGCTGCACAATTAATTTTCAAATTACTTGTGAAGCAGTAACCTATGACCGGAGTGATGCAATGAATAAGCACTTTTATTGCATCTTATTACTATCGTTATATCGGAATGAACACCGCACGACAGGTGATGAGAGGCGAATAACAACTGTAAAAGGCCTACCCAGTCTCAGTATATTTTAAAACCCAGACCCCTAAAGAAATATGTACTGCAGAATTCCGGAACAGCCAACGTAAAACTCTGTGTGCAAGACATAAACTCATTTTTCCCCATCATCCATGTGCTCACCTTACAGCAAGAGGAACTGGTGGAGGGGATGCCAGGGGCTGAGGTATGTTTCTCATCCCCACTGCTGCACGACGACGGGAAACTCTCCTCCAGTGTCAGCTTCTTGGACAACCCTTCCAAGTCCACGTATAACTGGTCCAGCTGCTCATTCACCATCTCAGGCTGTCATGAAAATC
Organism: Allygus modestus; assembly: GCA_963675035.1. Classification (NCBI taxonomy): domain Eukaryota; kingdom Metazoa; phylum Arthropoda; class Insecta; order Hemiptera; family Cicadellidae; genus Allygus; species Allygus modestus. Next base: position 59,944,487 of record OY776116.1, read on the forward strand.
CATATGAGTTATTACGGTGTCAGTTGGCATATGTCATCTAAATACAGCTAATATTGTGGTCATTGCGGTTTATACAAAAAATGTTTAAATTGCACTCTGCTTTTATTGGGGATCTCTTAAAAAGTGTATAAAATCAGCTGAGTAAACTGTAGAACTACATTGATGATAATTTTGTAAATGATGTTAAGTTTACTAACTTAAATTATTTATTCCTTGGATTCAAAAGATTGGCATTGTAATAAAGCAGCATTCAATATTTATCATCCCCTATGACAGAAATTTAGGTACTTACGTAGTTGGCGGAATACCTCCATCAACAGGATAAAATAAACTATGTCTTACAACACCAAAAATATATTTACACTTATACTGAACTTACATATACATCAGTAAATATACAAAAAAGATGGTACAAGGTTTGTACCATCTTTACTGTATATACCGTCTTGTATGTAAGTACAAGTGTAAATATATTTTGTAGTGTTGTGAGACATCGTTTATTTTATCCTGTTAATTGTAATAACACGTATTATGCTACTCAAGGAAATACCTCTACGTAATATCATTTGATTTGGTATTTTTTACTAATGTATCCATATTTTTTTACGATATTTCGAGTGTAAATATCAACTTGGCGGATAAACTTACTAGTGTCATTCAAGGAATGAATATATTCATTATTAAATGTTGAATATTAGGGTAGGAAATCAAACAAACAATTTAATGACAATAATTAACTGTAAAAATCAATGGTGTTGTTATCCAAAATACCACTGTTTTTTGTTTTTTTTTCAAAATTCGATCAAGGTTAACTCTTTACACTAACAATAAATGAATTTCCATGCTACAACAAGAGGAAGCTTAGTATGTTCAAACCATGTTCCATATGTAAACATATTTGTTTTAGCACACTTTAACTTTGCAACCTCAAAAATGGTACTCTTTGCCATAGTACAGATGGCCGTTCTTACATATTTTTCAGATGGAATAATCCTTTTAATTTGAAGGAAAGTAATAGCTTCTTCTTTGGATCTTGGTAGATCCCACAACATAACTGGATCACTCTTAATAAATATCTAAACAACTTGCAAAAATTCATAAAGAAACATTAAATGGTTTGTTGATAATTCAAATACATATATCAGCTGTTCTTATAATTGATTCACATCGATTCAATACTTAAAATCTATATATCGGGGGAAAAAATAGCGAATAAAATCATAATATCTTACAGGAACTCTGCCAACTAAGTAAGTGCCAAAATTTGTTTTATTTTGTTGAAAACCTGTTTACAGAAATTTTTAACACGTATAAAATATATTCTTAAAACATGAGCAAAACCTTATTTTTACTTTACATGCAAGGTTATACAAAACAAGAATCACCTGATGACACTTGAGGAGAGCTTCAAAGTCAGACTGAAGCACCTGGCTGAGAATACTGCCGCCCATCTGGTAGCGCAGCATGAGGTCTGGCGTCACCTTAACATTCTCCATCCAGGAAGGCTCCTGCACACAACATCAAAGTTGTCTGATTGTTGTTATTGCTGGATTAGGGAACCCCAGCATTAGCTGCTAGGCACGTCTTCCACAAGAGGTCTTTGCGCAAGTTGTCTGATGTGATTGAGCTTGTATACGGAGAGATTAGTTATAGATTGGTGTCCAGAAATTATGGTAACCCAAGTTTTAGATCATTCCCACACTACATCTGCATAAAACAAACCCTAGCACTTCTAATAATTCTTTAGTGAACTTAATCAATTATAAACATGATGTGGAGTTAAAATATATACATATAGTTAAAATTCTCAAATTTATAACTGCTTACATTTCTATTTCTATCTATCTTAACAAGTTGAAAAATTGCAAAACATTGGAAAAATAAAACAAATTAGAGCTCGCAGGTTCATAAAACAGAACCCATTGTATATATATATATATATATATATAATCAGTTCTGAATAACCAAAGAACTTTTCTTTAAAATACATGTTTTAAGTGAAGTTTTTTAATTCAAAAATCCTAATTTTATTGGGCACTACCCACCTTCAGGTTATGCAGCGTTAGTCCATATTGGTGACGATTTTGAAGAACAAAACCTCTTGTCATACACTTAAAAAAACACAAAAAACAACTACGAAACAGACACAAACACAACAAAACGCTTCACATAAAATACCCATCGTTTCAGAAAACCTTAAAAACGTTTTCCGTTATCTAGGGTTCCTTGAGAAAAAACTGTTATTTACATTTCCTTGAGAAAAAACTGTTATTTAAATTTTCGCTGTAGTCGAGCCGAGCGCCGACTCAGTCATGGTTAGGCGCAGGTAGGAGTTAATTTAAATAACAGTTTTTTCTCAAGGAAATGTAAATAACAGTTTTTTCTCAAGGAACCCTAGATAACGGAAAACGTTTTTAAGGTTTTCCGAAACATCGAGTATGCGTCAAATTATAAGTGGCGTTTTGTTGTATTTGTGTCCATTTCGTAGTAGTGTTTTGTGTGTGTGTTTTTTTTAAGTGTATGACAAGAGGTGTTGTTCTTCGAAATCTTCGCCAACATTATGATTATATGATACATGCTATAATGTTTAGGCTGTTTACCTTGCGCACAGTTTTCAAGGTACTTCCTTCAGACTGTTGTCTTGAGCTTCTCCAGTTCTGTGGAAAAACAAGTATTATAAACATTGAGGCATAGCTCTAGGACTTGAGTTACTATTACGTCATGGCCGGTTATTGGGAAAAATAAAGAATATATTTAAACTTCTAGAATAGGAATAAATCAAATACCCCCGTAGCAGCAAACCTGCATACTCAGCGAATTTCCAATGGAGATATAAATGTCTTAATACTACATAAAGCCACTTACTAAGTTTCATAAAAATATATTCACAACTAAGCGATATATACAATTTTAATTATTCTCCATAAGAATAACATTGGGGCTGAGTACGCAGGTTTGCTGCAACAAGGAACACAAAAAATGGGTTTTTATGCTAATATCAATATAACTCAACTAGGTGAAGTCGTATACCAGTTTTTATTCATTTATGTTCATAATTAAGGGAGACAGAGCATTTAATTATTATCCATAAGAATAACATGGGGGCTGAGTACGCAGGTTTGCTGCTACGGGAGAATTATGCAAAAACAATTTTTTTGAGCAAATATCAACAGACCTCAATGAGATGAAGCTGTATACCAAGTTTCGTCAGTATACGTTCATAAATAAGCGAGATAAAAAAAATTTCTTTTCCTCCATAAGAATAACATTAGACAACGTACTGTGTTTAGCACTTTCAATATCTCGGTAACCAATTGACGTAGAGGAATGATCGAAATACCAAATTGTGTGTTTTTTTAAGCTGAATCGAATGGTCAAAACTAAAATTTGACTTTTTCAAAAATTATATGTAAAAAATTCAAAAAACCCATTTTTGGGGTACAAAACCCCCCCAAAATACCCCTTCGGATAGGTCGATCTGTCTGGTTTTCGAACTTAAAGTCATAAATGCTGCTTTACATGTTTTTACCAAATTTCGTCAAAATCGGATGATTTTTACGAGAGTTATCGTGCTCACGGACACATATATATATAGATATATATATATATATATATATACAGTATCGAACGAATGGTGTTTTTGGGGTCTGGGGACCTCAAAACGAAAAGTTATCATGGTCCCGGGCCTAGGTCTTACCATGCCGACTACGGTAATAGCTTCTTCCCTATAGGGGAAATTCGCTAAAAAACTGATTGCCATGAGAGACAATTAATTGCAAAATAAATATTATCAACATGTGTTCAAAAAATCACCTGTCATTTTCTCTACATAAAGGCCAAAGAATTAAACCAACTCATCTATAAAAACAGAACAAATCTGCCCAATTCAGTGGAGGAAGATGCACATGCAAATAAAACTCAACGGTAATGAAAGTTGTAATACAAGTAGCAGATATAAAAGTTAAAATCTGAAATAATATCAATCATGTTGCAACAAAAAATGAAACTTAAACATCTTTTCAAGCAGGATTTTTACAAAAACTATATTTAATCTTGATATATATATATATATATATAACTGCACAATGAAAAAAATAAGAAAAAATAGGCAAATTTATGTCTTTTCACAGTTACTGAAGCAATTGTACATCTTAAAAGGCTTAAGTTGGAACATTCATAGAAAATTAGATGGGGAAGATCTCCTCGGAGCCCGATTTAGATAACTTTCCCTTATTTTTCCTGAAATATGAGCTTAAAATACAACAAATTTTCAATATTAAAAATGAACTAATGTCAGCTCTGATTATTTATAATATGATTTTTTGCGTGTTAACATGTGTTCATACTTTCCTACTTATTTATCTTCTTTTAGCATGTAAACAGAATCATTAAATTTTAAAAATAAGCCGATTTTTGTGAATGGGCTTTTGACGAAACTATTAGGTATAAAATCATGGTTGATGTGTTATTTGAAAGCCCTTGGCGTCTAGATAAGACTTTTGGGGGTTTGGAAGACATCCACCTTCAGGGCTCTGCCCTCTGGGCTTAAACAATTTCCAATGTTAATCTTATGGAAGAACAGAAGTCCATTTAATTGGGCATTTAACAGACTATTGATAGTAACAAAACACAGTGCAGAAGCAAGAACAGCTGTTTCAAGCTAACTTTTGAAATGGCATCGCAATATAAACTAACATGAGCTGGGTAATCAGAAAAGAAAATATTTGCTCGAGTTCGAGCAACTGGATTAGCTCGTATCCATATACGCAAAAACTAAATATAAGGGAATATAGAGCCTTCATGGCACTATAGTTATTGTTAATTAATCATGTATACTACAATGAATATAAAATCAACTTGAGAATTGGCAAATTAGTATATAAGTATCCACTATTAATATTTAATGAAATCAAATGGTGATTTCATCAGGAGATTTTTGGAAGTACAATGATTATTACTTGGTTATCATCAAATGAAAATATTGTTTTACCTTATATTCTCCCGTATTTTCTTTGTCTTGGGAGCCTTTCATGCTGTCATCAGATTTTTCAGTCTTTGGAAATAATGAAGAATAGGAGCAGTAGCTGGTATCATCATGGGTCAAACTAAACAGAACATGCAGGGAATATTACATATTTTTAATCTTCAGGTTAGAATAGTCTATTTAAAGGAGACTTAGGATTGGCCCTTGTGATACCTAGTGGGAATTCATTAATACAATAGAAATAAATAACAATAGAGAGTTCAATTCAAACTATTTTTATTTTATTATCTCACGGTTTTGTGTAATTAAAAGAATGTGGATTGGTCATCGCGTGTTTAAAAATGTGATATCGCTGCAGGCTCCATGACGATGAAAACCCCGCGACCTAACACATTGGTTCTAACATTGCTGATATATAGTAACACCATCTATACTCAGCACCATCAATCAAGACAAAATCTCCTGTTCATACTAGTAGGCCAACTTATGTTTTACTCACCGTCTTCGCCCAACACTTTTTTACATTTTAGTAGGCAAATCATATCACTACCATATTTTATTGACAACAAATCGAGTTAGGTACATTTACTTAAACAGACACCTTTCATAATGAGTTGTTGGTTGCTATGGTTTAGCTAGGATAACACTGCTCCCCGTCATTGGCCTGTCGTGATGTTACGCTCCAGAGGTTCTGCTTGCCGAAGCTGGATGTCATCAGGGTCAATCCTAAAGCTACTTTAAATATCCTATGAACTCACCCACTAAACATTTATTCTCAGTTATATCAACTACAAATTATGTAAATCAAATAAAGGGTTATGTTATACAGTGGTTGATTAAACTATTTCTTTATTTTTTTTATAGTATATATGTATTCAAGTTTGTTTCAAAAGGTTTGAAATACTTGAGCATATTCAAAAGACAACATTTTTCCATATTTGTGACGTCATGAGTGGTAAAAATTAAAATATTGGAAGTTGATAGGAGGAATGATATACTTACAACATCTAAACTTATTAGGAAAAACTAATTCTTTGAAAAAGCGCTATATCTTTTGGAAAGTACCATAAATACTATTTTAGGCAGTTTTGCTTAACTTCAGATGATTGACTCGACAGTTATATTCTAGTATTATTGTTTTAAACAAATATTTTGATAAACCAGTTTATAAACCTTTTGTCACCTAACGGCTTTCTATTGTTTATTTTAAACAATTTTTGGAATGAATAAAAGTTCTGCTATGATTGAGACATTTTAGTCCAGTCAACCTGTCTTTTAATATAAAACCAAGTTTGAAAGGACCCTGATTACATTGGTTATTTAACCCAGAAGTGCACACGACACTGACTTGGAGCCTGAAAACTTAAAAAGTGTAGTTTTTTTTTTTTTTTTTACTCAGCGGTCTTGTGAGTTGAGCGGCATACACCTTCCTCCACTAACTTCCCAGATTATTTAGCATGCTCTTAACTATTACGGCAGCAGTCTTCCACAAACTGCTTCCAAATTTTCAAGATAGCAAAGAAGATACTGATGAATAACATGTTGAGTTATCTGTTTTCACTTTGTTTACATGTCATGGAGGAGAACGTAAGATGATGAAGAACACAGAGTGTTAGCCACTTAATACAAATGTACCATGAATGGTTATGTTTCATTACTGACAACTACGTGTCCCATACAAATGTGATACTTCACATAAATGTGATAAGGAGACTGCAAGTCGGCATATGTACACTGAAGGGTTGAAAAAACTTGCCTTCGCTCTCATGAGGAACTCATCGAACAATAGTGGTGATAAAAAATCCAACCAGTAGTGATGAAGCGTTATTCACAAGAGCGAAGGTAATTAAATAAGTGTCCTTTCGCTAACAGACTGACTGGGACATGAACTAGGATCAATACATTTAATAAAATTACACATACAACTTATAAAGCATTTGTTAAAAATTAAGAAAATATGTTGATGCGTTACTCATTGTCAAAAGTGCCAGTTTTTGTTTTCCCAGTATGACAAGTAAATCCTCCCGGGGAATACACTGGTGAACTCGCTCTGGACTTGTTCTCTTTCTTGGAGGAATCTGACATCGCCTAGACAAAAGTGAAACAATCAGATGTAACGCTCCAACAAATCTTACAACTACTGCATCCTAAATCATAAAAGTAGCAGAAAAGGGGAGCAAAGTTCAAACAAAATCATCTTATAAATATAACATACTTAATAAAATAATGTTATGACTAAGATTCTATTCCTTAAAATTATTTTAAAATACCTGACAGACAAAGCAAGGAAAATCAAAGACATGGTACATAATTTTACTGGTATTGTCTTCATTTGAATAATACCTTTATAGGATAAATAAACTATGTCTCACAACACTAAACAAATATTTTTAGTGTTGTGAGACGTAGTTTATTTATCCTATTTAGTTATAACAACACGTATCATGCTACTGAAGGAATTATTAAAAATACCTTTGTTAGGACTCTTAAACTCAAGAAATAGATGACAACTTGACATTAATTAATCTATAGATTAATTTGAACTAATGGTATTTTGGCATCTAAGGACCTCATTGAAAAGTTAACATGGTCAAGACTCTTTAGGGGAAATTCGCTAGAAATCCCCAAACCTAAATAGTACGTGTCTATGAAGGCTAATTATCTCTGTCTAGAAAGAGTAAACAAGCATTTAGAAAAAATGCCTCTCTAACATGATAAATCCTCATCACATGTTTTTAATATTAGTTTTATTTATTTTAACTAATAAATATGTATAAAATATTTATTAGTTAAAATAAATAAAACTAATATTAAAAACATGTGATGAGGATTTATCATGTCAGAGAGGCATTTTTTTCTAAATGCTTGTTTACTCTTTCTAGACAGAAATAATTAGCCTTCATAGACACGTACTATTTAGGTTTGGGGATTTCTAGCGAATTTCCCCTAAAGAGTCTTGACCATGTTAACTTTTCAATGAGGTCCTTAGATGCCAAAATACCATTAGTTCAAATTCAATTATACATTTGTATAGGAGATTCAAAATTATCTACAAGATTGTGTTTATATTTCAGTTCCCTTTTTCGGAACATCTTCATTGTAAAATAAATTAGTTAATCAAAAACTTTCAAAATTAGATAAACTAATTAAATATTTATTATATATAGGTACCGGCATATATTTTTAAAGTGTTCAAAAAAAGTGTAATGTTAATGTTATGGAGGATGATAAAGTTAAATGTTTAAATTTAACTAAAAATCTCAGTTTTGGTTTTACTAACAAGTTCATTTAAAAAAATAATTTTGGTGTTTACATTTTTGTCTATGTTAATTGGTTGCAGAGAGATTGAAAGTGCTAAACACAGTATGTTGTTCAATGTTATTCGTATCAAGGGCGGATCCACAGGTCATGTTTGGGGGGGGGGCGGTCACCGAAAGTTACCCCTCCCCCTTCCCTGGCACCCCGATTATTGTTTTAACTATATGAAATTATACAGCGAATGAAAGTAAGTTAACATAATATATCAATAACCTTGTACTCAAGAAAAAAACAATCTTAACTTTATAAACAAGCTAAACAAAAATTAACTTTAGTTCTACGACCGTAAATAAAAATAAAATATTTAGGCATTACACTTTTTTCTGCGTCATCTGTAGGTGTCTAAGAACAAGTAAGATGTCTAAATAAACAATTTATTTTAGTATTTACCTACGCGAAAAACTATTTACAAAACATATTTGAAATCTGCAATACTGAACTATACTACGCGAAGATACAATTAATTAGGAATGAGGCTGACAGCCAAGGTCAACCACTCGAAAAATCAAAATGTCATACCACATTTTTACAAAATAAAATACTTGGCGTATGAGCTTCTGTTTGCACGCAATTTAATCTTTATTTCCTCTAATTTCTTTACGTATAATTCGAGGCACTTTTGCTTCTAGCCTAGCCACTGGATATTTATTGCCTACCAACGGATTACGCGGTTTTAAACAAAAATCAATCCTAACCTGTAAAAAAAACACCGCTGATAGCAAACGACGGTAGGCGGGCGAAATCCAGTAATCAATAATCACTGAATATAATTGTAGCACCCTTTGCTGCTAAAATTTACCTCCAAGACCATATTGAAAACACTGCATTTTCGGTCTGTCAACTGGCAAAACTGCAACAACTTCGCGATACTCGGGAATATCCATGTTTTTGTAAGATGCTTTTAGGTTAAACACATAGATCTAAGTAATGTGTTATATACCAAAATGGAAGTTTAAAATTTCACCTGTCTAATGGTGTGTATTTTATTTCAGTTAAAGAAACGTTTAGGTTGGTTAGTTTGAATTTTAATGTAAACTTGTAGATGGGAGCGGCAAAATTTGACTCTCGGAACCAAAAAACGGGGTTTCGGGAGGTTTTTGATGCTTACATTTGCGGCGTCCAGAGTTTGAAAATAATTTAAAAACAGTTGTTTCATAGTGGTTGCTAGGTAACCTAAAAATAATTATTTTGTTTGTTTTTGTTTTGAGAAGTTTCCTGGGTTAGGAATAAAGGAGCACATTTGTTATGAGATTTGCGTCTTTCATTTCACTACATTTGGTGACCCCGACGTGATCCCACGTTGGGGATCTCCCTTTTCCTCGGCATGATTAACTTTTATCGTCGTTTCGTACCTCATGCCGCAGAATACCAAGCACTCCTCAACACGGCACGATCTGGTCTGCGAGGAAATCAACCTTTCCCCTGGACATCCGAATTGGAGCTCGCGTTCCAAGCCTGCAAAGACAGCCTCGCCAATGCCGTTTTGTTAGCTCACCCGGAGCCGTCTGCGACTCTCGGCCTCTTCACTGATGCGAGTGCCCACTCAGTAGGTGCGTGCCTTCAACAGTTCGTCGACAACGCTTGGCAACCCCTGGCTTTGTTTTCCCGGAAACTTACGCCCAGAGAACTGCGCTGGCCAGCCTACTACAGGGAATTGCACGCTGTTTATCTCGCCGTTCAACATTATCGGCACATACTCGAGGCGCAGCACTGCATCATTTTCACTGATCACAAACCCCTCACATTTGCCTTCCAACAAACTCGTGAGAAGCTACCCCCAGTACAATTAAATCAGCTTTCCTTCATCGCGCAATTCACCACAGACATTCGTCATATCAGTGGCTCCGGCAACATAGTGGCCGACACGATGAGCCGCGTAGACTCCGTCACTGCAGCCGACCCGGATAGTTACTCTGTCGATTTATTCGCCCTCGCAGCCGCTCAAGAAAATGATGCTGAACTTCGCGACCTACTAAACCGTGAGTCGGCCCTGCACCTGGAGACTATTCGTATTCCTGGTTCCGATGTGTTCCTATATTGTGACACCAGTACAGCCCAACCACGCCCTTATGTGCCTGCCTCCATGCGTCGTCAAGTTTTCGGCGCTTGCCACAACCTTAGCCACCCAGGCACCCGCACTACTGCCAAACTTGTGTCACAACGTTTTGTCTGGCCTCGTGTTCAGCAAGATTGCCGGGCCTGGACACGAAGCTGCCTGAACTGTCAACGAAACAAGGTTTCCCGTCACGTCCACACCCCTACCGGCACCTTCGTAACGCCATCTTCCCGTTTTCAACACATACATCTCGATATCATTGGCCCGTTTAGCCATGCTAAGGGGTACCGATACTGCCTCACTGCTGTCGACAGATTTACCAGGTGGCCCGAAGTTTGGCCATTATATACGAAAACCGCCGATGAAGTCGCCGACGCATTTCTACGCTGCTGGATTTCGCGATTCGGGGCCCCCGTCTGCATCACCACTGACCAGGGCCAACAGTTTGAATCCCAGCTTTTCCGGGCCCTAGGCAAGACTTTCAGCATCACCAGGTGTCGCACCTGTGGTTATCACCCGTGCTCAAACGGGATGGTCGAATGTTTTCACCGTCAGCTGGAGGCGGCTCTCCGTTGCCACCCCCACCTAACGTGGGTGGACGCCTTACCACTCGTTTTGCTTGGTTTGCGCAGTGTTGTCAAAGAGGACCTCCGAACCTCCCCAGCCGAGCTTGTCTACGGGGAACCCTTACGCTTGCCAGCGGAGTTTATCGCACCGTTGCCCGTACCACGGTCGAGCGGCGATGTTAGCAACTTCGTCGCCCGCCTGCGACAGCAAATGTCACAGCTCCGCCCCATTCCGGCGTCACGGCATAACACACAGAACCCGTTTGTCTTCCAAGAGCACACGTCATGCGGACATGTTTTCCTACGGGAAGACAGGATAAGACGTTCCCTCGAGTCGCCATATACGGGCCCGCATACCGTCGTTCGCCGAGACGAGAAGACCATCACGATCTTAGTCAATGGATTGGAGAAACGGGTCAGCCTAGATCGGGTGAAACCAGCCTTCATGGACACCTTTCGAGCCTCCTCAAACTGCACCGCCGTCTCGAGCCCTGCCAGGACCTCCCGTGCCTTTCGGCGAGTGCGTTTCCGTCTCCCAGACCTCCGGTCTCCGCGGGGGGCTGATGCGGCGTCCAGAGTTTGAAAATAATTTAAAAACAGTTGTTTCATAGTGGTTGCTAGGTAACCTAAAAATAATTATTTTGTTTGTTTTTGTTTTGAGAAGTTTCCTGGGTTAGGAATAAACGAGCACATTTGTTATGAGATTTGCGTCTTTCATTTCACTACACATTTTCATTCGGATTTATTCAAACTTTCATCGTATGCCTGAATAATAAAATAAAACACAAAAATTCTTAGGTTGGAGGGGGGGCGACCGCCCCCCCTTGGATCCGCCCCTGATTCTTATTGAGAAATAATTGTTTATATCACGCTTATTCAGGAATATAATTGGATGTAATTTGGTTTGAAGCTTGATGTGGTTGTGGCCTAACAATAATGGTATATAAACCTCGTTATTTTTATGTAAAATAAATTAAAGGCTAAATCTTGCTTATTTATGAATAGATTTTGATTAAACTTCATAATGGTAGTTAGGTTAGGGGCAATGCATACATTGGGGCATGCAAGAGCAAGGTTTGGGGCTGCAGCTCTTCCAAGCCACAAATATTTTCTAATTTCTACTGTTTGACAAAGCTACTGAATATTTGTACATGGGACCATCTTGAGATTAGATAATATCAACAACTTCTTTATTTGTGACTACAAAACCTGCAACAAATTGTGCAACATTATTCTTATTCTAGTTAGCTTATAGTCTAAAACTTTAACATAAGACAACACATTTTTAGATAATACTACTGTCTGGATATCAACCCAAGTACCCTCTTACAATGTTCATGTTTATATTTACACCAATTCTCATGAATAATATTTAACAAATAAAATATATGATTGATACTTCTAAATCTATGTTAATGAATATGCTTGGTTGGAGTTTATATTATATATCCTGATAATTGAGTTATTTCCGTTGAAGCTGTAATGGACACATCAAACTATGAAAGACATTATCCACCAAAAATGTGTAAAAGATTTAAAAGATAAACATTAGTTTATGTGAAACAGGATGCAGCAAGAAATTACATTTTATACATACCATTCCTCGGCAGAACTAACTGTCAGGATGAAAATAAATTAGGAGATAAACTGATGTAAAAACGATGTCCCAGAACTAGGTGTTTTATTTAGTTAACATATAACAAACAAAAAACCTTAGTTTTATAAGGCTGTTACATCAAATCTATATTTTAAGTTTCTTTAATTTTTAAATACCTGTTACTAAGTGGAATAACCAAACTTAAAGGTATCATTATAATAAAACTCTTGTCATGTAGCATAACAATATGTTTTACATCTAAAATATTTTTAAATCTCAGAAAATGTTTGAAATCCCATCGTTTAACATGATTATGTTAAATATTTTATGAGATCAGATGATTTAAAAAAATATCAAATTGAATTAACTAAGGTGTTTTATTAAATACAACCCATATTTTGTAGAAGGTAAAACGAACAACAACTGTTTCAAACTATGGAGTAAAAAATTATTAATACAGTAATAAATTACACATTTTTGCTCTTTTCATAAAGCGAAAGGCAGTGAGAGAAAAATGTTCTCATTGAAATTAGGATCATCAGACCAAGTTACTCTAAATATTATTGAATATTGTTTATGGTTAATATTTCAATAAAACAATATTCAACAGGCAAAGAGATTCAACAGGCGTAAATATTTTAATATGCATTAAGAGTATATAGTTTTAAACCATGTAAAAGTAAGTGCAAATACTAAGCCATGAGATTAGTGAAAACAATCTAGATTTACGAGTTTTATTTCTTGTAAACACAAACTAGGTTATTTTATTTACTTATCATTAATTTTGTACCTCTGTATTTTTTGGTTCTAATCTTAATCCTAATAAAAATTCTAACAAAAAATCCTTTTCTAATCCACAGGTGCACAGTCAGTCGTAGCTCCTGTCGACTATTAGATCCAACGTATTTGGGGATATCAAGAGCAGTTATGCCACAAGACATCAAGAAAATCACCCTCAAAGAGCCCTTATTAAAAAAACCCCAAGCATTGAAAATACAGTAGACTCTCAGAAATCCGAATTGGCCCAATCCGAACCATTGATCTTGACATTTAAAACAATTTGTTGTCGCAAATAAAAACAAAACTTCACATTTTAGCATAGCAGTTTTCATGAGATTAGACCGCATTACACAAATGTCATGTAGATTCCATGGTTGAGCGCTCTGTGTTTCAGTGAAATTTATGACATTTATGATTTACGAGGAAGTGGAAGTTGTTGCGCAGGGGGAGGAGGGGGCAGGACATTTATTAGGGAATGTATAGCACATAAATATAAACACATATCATCAAAATTGTTCACAATAAAGGGGGATTGATGACTAATACCCACCTCTGAGAAATCCAGATTTAAAACAATTCGGACCAGGCGGCCACCAAATTAGTCCAGATTTCTGAGAGTCTACTGTACCGTTTTTTCAGGTCGACAGCACTGACAGTGGAGATATTAAATCACTAATTCTTTATAAACATTCAAGCCATGGAAAATATGTACAGACAATTTAGTAGCAAACTAAACCAAGCTCGGTCCACTTGGTTCCAAAACTGAATATCCATGCTGAGATCAGAGGCCAAATAAGTGAGGTCATTCACAGTTAAGTTTGCCAACGAGTACCTACGTTTTGAAGTTTGAAAATTGGAATCCTTATCAACAGGAGAGATCAAGACAACCTCTAAGACTTTGGTTGAGTTCAGGAATATAAATTTATTTCGATAAGGACATAAAGAAGTTAAATTTGGAAAGAGGAGAACAAATTTGACGTCCAGCTGTTACACAATGTAGTAAAATGGCAAATAGTAATTACAAGTAACAGTTAAATAAAACCCTTGATAGAATAATTAACATTTAATACAAATTAAACAAGTAGAGAAACCTTGTGTGCAAACTCCTTTACTATTACTTCACTCCTTTACTATTACTTCACTCCTTTACTATTACTTCACTCCTTTACTATTACTTCACCCCTTTACTATTACTTCACTCCTTTACTATTACTTCACCCCTTTACTATTACTTCACTCCTTTACTATTACTTCACCCCTTTAAATCACGACAATCCATGCATTTGGAATAGCTGCTGTAAAAAGTGAAAGGATGGTAAAATGGCTGGCTATTTCATGGTAAAGGCTATGGTTGCTATACCATGTCTTATGACTTTAACGGATGGATGAACATTGAATTGGAATCATCGATCACCTGTTTCAGAGAAGCTGAAGCAAAGCTACAGAGAGCGGAGCCGGGCTCGCCTTTAACGGACGTGGCCCTCGAAGATGGCTGCTGCAAATGGCCATCAAAATAAGTTATGCAACTGATAATCTGTACCATTATATTAACCCTTTGCACTTGGATAAGACCTGATAAAATGTTTCTCTTAGGTTGTATGGCAATTCTCCGACCAGGAAAATTCTCTGTGAAAATTCTCTTGGCTACCCTTCTTGCAATCTAGGAATGTTCACCTCATCAAGTTTTCAATTTACAAAAATTAAAACCATTTTTGTTAACTCTTCTCCAGCGTAGCTTCAGTCATTCTTTTATTTGACTGTACTGTTTTACAGTTTTAAATAAATGCCCATAATCAAAAACCTTATTAAAATTGTTCGTCTTTATTGGTTTGGTATCTTAAAATGTTTAAACATACTAAATAAAGCTAATGTACTTTTGGTGAATATCCCTTATAGGGAAGAAGCTATTACCATTGTCGGCGTGGCAAGGCATAGGTTTGGGACTATGGTAACATTTTGTTTTAAGGTCCTCAGATGTCAAAAACACAATTCATTCAAAGTTTTATATCTGTATATTATAAATATATGTGTCCGAAGGCATGATTAACTTGATGAAATTTGGTACGAATACCTAAAGCGATATCTCTTTTCATCAGTTCGAGAACCATACAGATTACACCATCTTAAGGGGCTTTATTCCCCAAAAATGAGTTTAATACAATCTTTACACAGCAATTTTGAAAAAATCAAATTTTAATTTATACCACTTATAGTTAAAAAATAAAAAAATGTCAATTTAGTATTTTGAATTATTACTCTACTAATTGGTTATTCCAATTTTTATTGAGATAATGAATGTACTAAGCACCATAATGTTGTCCAATGTTATTCTTTTAGAGGGTAGTTAAATTTTATGACCTGCTTATCTATGAACACGAAACCTGGTGTGGCTTCATCTGGTTGTGGTCTGTTAATAATTACATAAAACCCCCAATTTTCGTGGCAGCAAACCAGCACACTCAGCCCTAATGTTATTCTTATGGAGAATAAATACAATTTTGCTGACAGACACTGGTGGTTGTATTCAAGTGCAAAGGGTTATTACTAAACCGACAGGTTGAATGCTAATGATGTTGGATGATTTTTATGTGAAAAGATCACTAAATGCTTGTGCTTACCTTTAAAAGCATACATTTGAAAAATTGCTATACAAGTTATAATATAATTAAGATAAGTGAAAAAATACACTATACAGAATAAGACACCAGTAATAAATATGAACTCAAAAGAAAACTAAATCCAATGGGAAATGGATGCCAGGAGACTAAACTCATTCCATAAAACCACGTTGTAATATTAATTATAAAATGGCAATTGAAAAATTCAGAACAAATTGTTTTGGGTATACTATTAGTTAGACATTAATCTGTTGTCTGTTGTGTATCAAGGAATCTATAAACTAATAAATAAGGTTATAAGATCATTTGGTGCATTTTGTGGTTTGTTTACCAATTGTAGACATACACTTGTCAAAATCTACTAGATAATTCACAGTTTACTTGTCAAATTTACATCCAGTAAATCTTTACAAGTTTATACCTGCAATTGATCCTAGCCTGTAATGTCATGTGTTGAGTTAATCATTGCTTGTACCGTTAAAAAAATAAACATTCCAAACTATTACGCCGTTTACATATGAATTGAAGATTTTTATCATACTAAAACAACATAGGGCATATTTATAAAATTTAACATTGAACGATCAAATGAAATTAACTTATTAGCATATGTGCTACCCTGAATTAATTATGATGATCCATACAAAATTATGTCCTTAAAGCAACAATTTTAATCTTTAACTGAACTGAGACTATGATAAATCACCCATAATCTCCTTTTAAATTAAAAACAATAACACAAAAGATTAAATTCACCAATTGCCTACTCCATTATTTTTACATATTTGTACAGTCAAATTTGCCTGTTTTACAATCAGAAAACTACAAGCAGCGTGCAGTTTTGACTATTAATACTAATTTTATCTGTTTTGATTTTACCTTTACAACGATAGCAGGAAGCACATAGTAAAATCATAAACTCAGCTGTAAATTTGCTAAGGTTGTAAAAGTAAACGTTGGTGTTTTTCATTTATTTGTTATGTTAGGTTTTCAATTTATTTCTAGATGAATTAACTTCCCTTAGGAAAATTACATCCGTTACGGTAATAAATGTGTCTATTTTTACATTTGTATATAATTACGATATTATTGACTAACATTCAACCTAAAACAAAAGCAAGCTTAGTTAAAACCAATGACTTTTAATTATAAATAAGTAGGCTAAAAAAATTTGCAAAACACAGTTTATATATTTAGCTTTTTGCAGATTGTTCTTCCTTAGCAATTATGCGTATTACTTTGTGATTTCTGTTTCGTAATTAATTTACTTTTACTGATGTCTTCATTCTTATGATGTCTTTTTATTCTAGTCCTGATGATTAAAACAAATTATTGTAAATTCATATACCTCCACAAAATCTATGCTTGATTTTTAAACAAGAATGTTTTGTTTAGTTTTTGCAAGGAATTGTTTTACGCATAAAGTAAAAAATAATAAAAAAAAACGCCTTCCATCCCGCTCCACTGTATTCATCCACTCCTCTGTTACGTTTATTAGCCCTCCTTTTGATATTTTACCCAGAACTCACAATCATAGTCTTTGTCGCGTAAATGAGAAGAGTGTATCCTCACACTATCAATAATTGAAAGTGTCCGCCGCAAAACGTTCCAAGCAACAACATTTGAGAAATGGAGATTTATGGTGAAAAAGGTTCTAAATGACATTCCCTACAACCAGGTATATTTGGCATAGAAGTTTTTCATGTTGGTAGCACTGATTTCGTCTGTCGAACCTGGCGGGAATTCTACGACTCCACGGGCTATCAAACGAAAAACGTTCTAGAACGTTTATATACCATTATATCGCTTGTATACCATTATACAAGCCACGATGGTATCTAAATTTACTATAGAATTTATAGTTATAATATATTTTATTATATAGTTTTTTGTATAGTTTAAAAAGATTAAAATATGATAGTTTTAGTTTAAAGCCTTGGTAGAGTCCGTGAAAAAACGTTTTAACCGACTGTCGCTTAGAACGTTTTAACCACTGAAAAACATTATAAAACTGTTTGAAATTAATATTAATTTGTCAACGTATGATGTAGTAGTATATTATGAAATTATACATATATACATATATAACGAAATACAGAGAAAAAAGATTCTAGTTTACACAAATTTTCGACCTCGGCAGTCTTTGAGTGATTTCTCAAAACTGTACTTCTGTCGCTTAGAGCGTTTTGCGGCACACACATTCAATTAATTACCTCTTCTTTTATTCCAATGGTAATTTTGTATCCCACCATCATTTTTGAATTAGTCCTACAACTTTTGAAAATGAGATGAATGAAATTGAATTGTTTTTTAATTCCTGCAATTAAAACCACAACATCCAGGCATATTTAAAATGAAAAATACCTCATTGTAAAAAAATCTCAAGATGATTATTGGGTTTAAATTAAGATAAAAGACAAATGGCGGCAACAATAGAGCCAAAACCGTATTTGGCGCACAATTTGTCTGCGACCATTAACTTTCTTTTTTCTTCTAGATCCCTTGGTGTGTATGTTTTTATAAATCAGCTGATTTATTTTCGATTAGAACATTTATACATTTTTACAAATCCGAGTGAGAAAGTCATAAGCGAGAGCATGAGAAAGTTAGAAGTCATCCACCCTGAAACTCTCTGGAACACTATCGGTTTTTTTATGAGGAGCTATGTAAACATTTATTATCATTTTTAATACATTGTGCTAATAATTTACCAATAGTTTTGCTAATGAACATCCACTATTTTGTAACTAAAATTCCAATGCACAAGATCAACTTTTCATTTTCAAGTAATTCCAATTTGTTAAAGAGTCAAAACTGCCAGACTAAACAGAGAGTATAGCTTGAGGAAGACACTTCTTAGTGTTGATAGGTGTTAATCTCAGACCAAACTTGAGCACACTATTATTAGTGAATTTCCTATGGAAAGTGAACTATTAGCATGACCCGCACGGTGAAACTTAAGCCCGGGACCACCATAGAAGTTCCTAACATGACCCCCTGAACACGTTTTGGGGGGTCGTTCAAAATTGTATATATATATATATACATATACTATATACATATATATATATATGTAGACATATATATATGTGTTTGCACTCTAGCGGTCGCATCTTTTGTCCGATTTACTTCAAATTTGGTAGGGACATACCTTTCTGTAATCAGTTGGACAAGTTCGTTGGGCAAAACAATCAGAAAACTCTAAACCCATTTTTTGGGGATTAATCTTTCAAATTTTGAGTTTTTGGGCCCAAAAAGGGTCATAAAAGCCCCGGATGTAAAATTAATCCATGTATAAAGATGGGAATTAGTGAGGCAAAACTTTTAAGCCCTCTCCTGTCATTCTAGCATAACTATTTACCAAGTTATAGAAGAAAATGTGTACTGACCAAACACAGTACGTTGTCTTATGGGAGTTTTACATTAGAAAAGCCTGTTATTCATTTGTTGGTGTACTTTCATCATCCCCAGCAACCTCACGCCTACTTTAAAGCCTGACTGGACCTTCTCCTAACCTTATAATGCGCAAAATTGTATTACCAGCATTGCAGGTAAATGAAACCAGGAGCATCAGACAGAACAGCCAAAAAATCAATGTTTTCAGATTTCAATAAAAATTTGAATAAATGTATGTTTTACACTTATTTTGAGTTTTAAAAGTTTTTTATGCGGAAATTCACTTCCCTCACGTCAGCGTGCTGAGTGCGAACTCGTTTCAGTCTAAGCCCATATTATTATTCAAAGTGAAATGTCATCTGAAAATAATATGAGAGTAAATAAGTATATTATTGTATCTTTTAAATTTAGTTTTAATATGCAAAATAGGAACATTGTAATGAATTCCATAAAATAGGTCAATCTGTTTGGCAGTTAACAACTGCGGTTCACAGCAGATGAATGTACCAGTCTGACAAACAATGGTTCTGAAACGGTTACGTTTGTATTGAGATTAAAATCAAATAATTAAATTAAATTTAGTTTAATATTTCAATACGAGATCAGTTCAGTAGTTCAGTTGCAGCTAGGTTTCAGTTCAAGCAAGGTGGACGTAGTAAGGGCTGTTTACCTGTGTGGGAACAGTTGCCATGGAGATGTTGGGCATGAAGGCCATCCTCGGTTTGATGGTCGGCTGGACGATGTGAGACTGTGTGTAGACCATCGGCACCAACGGCAGCTGGTACATCAGACTCGGCATGTACTGCACTGCAACATTCATCACTGCTGCTCAGTTTTATTGCTCGTAGGTAAATATTTTGTCTTTTAGTGTATAACATGTATTTTCGGATGTGGTTTTTGTCTTGTTACACAAATTTAATTTTTCAAAATTTTACAAGGTAACATCAACTACGAGGTTTGAAACTTTACTGTAAATTGGGAAAAAATTATAAAGATTAAATATTTAAATGCATTTAAATTAATTTGTAATGAAAGAATTATGACAATTAAAGGCGGATACAAGACAAAAAAAACTGTATTTAGAAAAGTTTAGCACTTGTGAAATTTTCGGTGAATTTTGTGAAATCGCTTGGAACCTTCTTAATTTTTTGTGAATATGTTGTGACTGCAAGACACTTAGCAAAATAACATTCTTGCACAGAACAAGAACAATGCCTACAAAAACAGCAAAACAGTTGATGAAAAAGAGAGAATATACTACTAGAAACATTCTAGAAATTACTTTGTCTAAAAGGTGCCAAATTTAGTCTTCATCATCAGTTATTTGTCTGAACAGTCAGATTACTATTTTAAATAATACTGGAGTGCACCTGCCTATACAGCAGGATAGTTTTTTTTTTACAGATCTCAAAAAAAATAAATGGCTTAAAATAAAACAAGAGCAATCCAGTGGCTAGGTTTATCTCGCAGGAGGGAGTTTTAGTTTGAATCTCAATTCACATTTTGCTACTTTTTAAATAAATTTCTTCCCTTCTTTAAAGATAATAAATTTAATTTAGTTCATGAGTCTCATTATAACTTTAAACAATTCTTTAGATAATGTAAATCAGTAGTTATTCAGATAAAATTTACTACAACATTGGAGATTTTAAAGATAAAAACAGAAAAAACAGCCTACCTTGGTGGGTCAGGTATGGGGGGGCTGGAGCCACCTGAATCTGGGGCCTCAGCTGAGGTCCAAGGTGTTCATTGGCTCGGGCCCCGCCAAGCCCCTGCTTATGGGGGCCACAGGCGGAGGGCGGCAGAGACGTAGGGGTCGGCAAGGTGTTCATGTACACACACGGGAGCTGCATGATTGGGTTAACCAGTGGGCTGCAAATAATTTATTTGATCAGTAATTCAATAGTCAAGCTCATAATGTTGATATGGTAATAAAATATGCAAAGCCTTTGATAGCAAAGGGCCAACTATAGAATTGTTGTATTATCATCCACTACTGAGTGGCTAGGGGAAGCGCTTGATCAAGAATCTCATCTTCTCCCAGTTCGTTGTTCAGCAATCTTATATGCAACCGAGTCCACCGGTCTGTAGCAGAGTTGAGGAGAAAGGCCCACCTTAAACAGTGGACAGGATGATTGAAAGCTAATGGGAAGGATGGACTTTTTGTAAGATGCACCTCTGACCAGGTGTTTTAACTGCTACTTTTGACTTATGCCAACTGTGTGTGTGTGTGTGTGTGTGTGTGTGTGTGTGTGTGTGTGTGTGTGTGTGTGTGTGTGTGTCCAGCGGAAACACATTTTTAAAATTGTTTTAAGTTCAGGCATTCAACTACAGTTGACTCCTTCTAATTGGGTCATCTCGGGACCAGACCCCCAGCCGGAGTAAAAAACAGCCGAACCATCTGGTGGTTTTTTAAATGTGTAAATTATAACCTATAATAGCACTCCTTTGAATAAAAATCATTTCCAAGATGGTTTGACGATTTTTTAAATCGTACTTACCCAAAAAATCAAATTAAAAATTAAACCCACTTAAAAAATACTAACAACACTACATTAAAATTCATAAGCAAAGAATGCACGTCTGTAACAAACGCAATCGCCAAGTGACCTGAGATGATTTGTTTACATTTGGGCTGGAAAATTAACAGACACGTTCATTCCTGCCAATTTCTGCCGTGAGAAACCCTCCCACGCATAAATTATAATTTTTAGTAATTTTGCAGAAGTCGAACGGACTATCCGGCGGCCGAACGATCCGAGGCCGGATTAGAGGGAGTCAACTGTAGTAAAAAAAAACAAAAAACAAGAAAAATACAACTTATCTAACCAAATGCCCAACAGTCAAAGAGTTAAATCACTAAGAATTTCCTTTAAGTATATTATTTTTTAGCGATCTACCTCAATTACACACTGAAGACTGTACAGTAACACAATATCACACGGGAATTCTTACATGTGCCCAGTGGGGATGGGCTGTACAGGCGGGGGCACCGGCCACTCGGGGGGTGGGATGACCGGTGGGGCCGAGGAGCGGATGCGTGCCCCCGCTGGCGCCACATTTGACCTATGGCCTCCCTTGAACGCCTTGATCGGCTCACCTTCCCACGAATGGGACACACTCCGTTTCAACCCATGGCATCCGTGCTCCTCCTGAAACCATCAGATCAAGATGTTACTTTGTTTATCAGAACTGGTACAGTTTAAACAATAGTAAAGCATCAGAAACTGGATTAAGGTAATAGAAAATAACAATATCAATTCTTTAGTAGTTACCAAATATTATAGTTTTTTTTATCTTTTAGATCAAGTAAACCTCATAAATAATAAACTGTGTTTAAGTATATCCTTAAACAATATTAATGATTAAGTTTTTCTATACTTTCCGACAAACGGTATAACTAAATCTATTTATTTAAATAATACAAAATTTTTGAGAGGAGGCTACTGGCAAAACCTTTTTAAATGTTTGTAAATCTGTTATTTGAAAACCCTTAATGTCCAGATGTGTCTTTTGGGGTCTTATAAAAATATCCCTTCCAGACTCCGCAGACACTATTGAAACACTGTTTAGTTTAATTATATTATCTTTGATGAAAAACAAAATAAAAGTTACAATAAACGTAAGCTCCACTTACTGGCCTACATATGTAGTGTTAAAGCTGTATTTTGGTTATGATGAATGATTATTTTAAATTAATTAGTATGATACATACTAATTAAATCATATATTATTAAATGCACATGGTTTCAATGTCAACAATTTTTAAGAATTCAGTTTTAATCTTTAGAAATCATTTGAATGTATAAATTTATGAGCAACCTTAAAAACTAAATAAAACAATAGCCAAGCATATATGTTAGCAGCAGAAATAGTTGAATAATATTCACTAGAATTTCCTATGCGCAACTTGCGCATCCCGTTTTGAGAAGCGAAAATAATAAATAATTAAATTGTAAACAAAACAATGACAGTCTGTAGTTAGATCCTTATAACAGCTGTTTATTTAATTGAATTGAATTAATAAAAACACATGTGACATAAACCAAATAAAACTCTCCTCCATATGAATGACATGGGGACTTGGGAGATCCATGGGGCAGAGCTATGAAGCCTAAACAACTGCACTTGCACGTTTTAGTGTATAATATGTGGGAGCGAATCCTAAACTAAAAAAGCCTTATAGTTTACAAAGTTTGCATGTAGAGTATTGATATGATAGAAGATAGATTATAATGAAATATTTACTAAAATAATACACATGAGATAATATATGCTACACTTTGTCTGCAATGGCTAACCATAATATATGCATGTCACAGTTCCTATTTGTTCTTCCTAATCCTACCTGTTCGTTATCCTCAGGTATTTTGTGCCGTAGGTTTTTGTGCTTCCTGTTGGGTCCTCCTTTGTTTTTCTCCTCTTTATGTTTTTGTGCCATTTGCTTGTTCATATTTTCATTGTGCCTGTTTGAACCAAATTAAAATATTAATTCCATTAGATGACTATAGTTGAAAGTTACGGTACTAAAGATTCCTGCAAATACTCACCAACAACATAAGGAACATAAAACGGCTTGAGCCTAAACAAACATTTCTACCTTAGGTCAGAAATAAATCGTTTATTGAGCAAACTTAAAGGTAAATTACAGTAAAGTTACAGTTTTTATAGAAAACCAGGAATATTTAAAAGGATAAACAAGCCCAAAAGTGACATTACTCAATAGAATTTCATAGTTGTCTTTTTTTCCATGGGGAGTGAATTTTATTTCTTTACACTTGCCATTTCTGGACTAGGATAAGAAAAACGAATAAATTAAACTAATAACACAGCCATTCTTAAAACATTAGCGCCACGTAGAATCTTAGCATAAAAATAATCTGATCGCAATGATGCTAAATGGCTAAACAAAACCTTTAAAATCATTATATGTTATTATGACACGCCTAACAATAGTTGGATTGTCAATAGAAAAAACCTGTTAAGTCAAAATAAAACGATAAAACTTCAAAGTGGTGTACTGACTTGTAAAGCATCTCCTCTGTAAGAGGCCGAGAGTTGTAATCCACTGCGGAGGTGGGTTTGGGGTCACGGCAGGTTTCGACCGGTGGTTTCTTGGGGCTGCTTTCGGTTTTAAGTCGAGTGCTGTTGTCAGGTTTGAGTCGAGCGCTGTTGGAACTCAGGCCACTGCCACTACCATTGCCACTGCCGTTCAGGCAACTGTCACTGTCAAAAGCAAAACAAATAATTAATTCATAATGCAGATATAACCATTTACTTTCACAAACATTTGGAGGACTAGTAAAATAGTTGTATTCCTGAAAAATAAATATTACAAAAAATGTAATGTTCCTTACCATACTTTTATTTACTTGTCCTTTTCTTCTATATCATTCCATATTTTCCTTCTTTACACTTTAATTCTCAGTCAACCTCTCCATACTCCATTAATGAATCAATAAAATACTATGGTATCGTCTGAAAAAATTAATAGACTCTCGTTCAACACTGCCTCTACTATACCATAATATAGTATGGCCCCAGCTTCAGTGTGGGGCCAAAAATCAATCCTTGATGAACTCCGTTACCAAAAAATTGTTTGTTTCATTCAATTTTTTTAAAATTTTGGCTGATGTTGAATTTTGGCAAACTAAGAGTGATCAGAGAGGATGGATGGGATCTATGAGGAGGTTTACCCACCGACTCCCAGTGCCTCCAGTTTACTAAAAGAATTTGGTGATCTACGCAATTGAGAGCTTTGGACAAATCTGCAAAGTAGATAATTACAGATACTCCAGCCTCCATTTCTTCGATACATTAATTATTTACAAAGTCGATGAGTGCCAATTTTGTGGATTTGTTCTTCCTAAAATCATATTGGTTTTTACAGATGAGTTCATTACTTATGTGATAGTGACTCACTCACCACTCTTTCAGAAAGTTTAGAAGTGGTAGAAAGATTAGACAATAGTTTCCCTTGTCCAATTCACACCCTTCTTTAAAAGAAGTTTAACTTGTATGCTTTTTTGCGGGAATGAATGGTTTAATCTTCTCAATTTGGAGGAATTTTTAAATTTTCATGCTGATTTAATTTCCTCTGTTGAGTTTTTGAGAGCAAAATTGGAGGGAATATTTAAAAGATCAGGTTCAGAAACGTTTTTGAATTTGTAAAAAGTGCAATGTTCCATGTAATGAACATATTAAATTAAAGCTCGTCCCATAAACCTTTTCCAAAATTTCATGAAATGATTAATTTATTATATTGAACCAATGAAGACTCTCTAAACTGTAGAGAACATTACCTGTTAGAGTTGAAGCTGGAGTTGTTAGGTAGAGATTTGCCCTCCTCACCCCCACTGGAGGATGACTGGTTCTGATCATTCTTTGTGTCTTGGGACTCTTCTGAACCAATGGTTTTAGGTTCACTTGCAAAAAATCTGTAAACAAAAAGGAAATTAGTTTTGATTCTAAATTAACAGCTGATACATTAAACTCCAAAATTGAAACACCATTAATTAAGAATTAGTTGTGCTGGAAATAATACCTTATGAATAACAAGTGTAGTCATCATAAAAATAATTTTAGTAATGCATTTATTTTGTGAAATTGATAGTAATGCTTTTTATGATTTACTAACTTATTAATGTGTTAGGAAAATAGCTACTGTATTAGTTAATTAAATTTTTAGAAATTATTGAAAATATTTCTAATTATTCCACTATTGTGTGCTTGCCTCTGAATGTTCTCGTTGTATGTCAGCTGGTTGTAGCTGGGGGTATCAGAGGAGGACTTGCTATCAGAGTAGACGTGATGTGGCGAGATCTCTCCCAGCATTTCAGAAGCAGCCTAAAAATACAAAAACACTCGGTTTCGCTAAACTATCATACAATTCTTAGTACTAATTTTGCTAAGGACGATATCAGTCTTTTAGAACAGTAATTATTTTAGTTTTTCCATTAATTGAAACCACCTTTAACACTTTGAACTTAAATCATGAAAAAAATCAGTCATGGTTAATGAATGACTATTTCCAGTGACCAATGTCAATAACATTAGCATGAAGAGTATGAGCGAGAGGTATGATTTATGAAATACAAATCACTACTATTATAAAAATGAGGTTTGTCTGACTATTGTTCCATCACGCCAAAACCACTGAACCAATTCTGCTGAAATTTTGCACAAATGTAGTCTATGTACCGAAGAGTGCCATAGGCTTATTGCCGTTTAGAAAAGTCCTCAGGCTCTGCCCCACAGGACTTCCAAATTCCCATGTTATTCATATGGAGGAGAGTTTTATTATGTCACATGTGTGTTTTCCTAATTTAATTCATTTAAATAAACAGCTGTTATAAGAAGTATATCAAACTACGGACTGTCATTGTTTTGTTTACAATTTTTCTACTCTGAATTTTCACCCCGTTGCAAAGCACGGGCATAGCAGCTAGTATATAATAAGAAAACAATGATACTTGCAATATATTTTAACACAAAACTGATTTTTCTTGAAATTAATTAAAAATTAGCAAATTTGTATTTTAAAAGTGAAGAAAAATAAGGTACGTTGAATCTGACTGTTCTTTGAAGGGATTTTTGGTTCTCTCAAGTTCAAATCTGGTTCAAATCAAGTATCTAATAAAATTCTGGTTTTAAGATTCTGAGCAGCTAGTTGTGCAGTACTATTACTAGGCCTACTTACTTTAATACTCATAGAAGGTACTGCAAAAGGCACACTGGCCGATGGATCTTTAACATTGACTTGGGTTGACGATATCTTCTCAAGAGACTCCACCAGCTGTGCCAGCTGTTGCCTGCTCGGCTCGTAGCACCTCACAATCGGCTGTTATCAAACAATTTTATTGATAAAAGTAATAATATATAATATTTTACATAATAATTATGGCACAACTCAGTTTTAAGGAACATATTTTGAACCGAGATACATCGAGATGAAGGTAAACTGAGCAGGAAGGTAGTTTAAATGTTATTAAGAGTAAGGAAAATTACCTTTAACTATTGAAACTGACTAGGGGACAAGTTGCTCAAAGCTAAGTAATGTCATATGTAAGGCTGCAATATTTATTCAACTTGATCATATTCAATCGAAAAACTACCATTATTCAAAACTATTTCTAGAATATTAGGTTCATCACGGGTCTTCAACATATAAAAGTCAAAGCATTGATTTGTGATATCCTCGAAAACTGAAATTTGTTACTCTGATTCTTCAAGTCTAAAATAGGAAAAGTAAAAGGTTTTGATTCCGATTTCACTGTAGGACTCTGTCCCACGTGTCCTCAAAGTTCCAACGTTTTTCTTATGGGCATTCATTTTATTTTACCAAATAACAACAGAGTTAATTTATTCAAAATAGTTTAAAAAGCTACTACACAGAATTCAGAACACTCAACTGTCGTATCCCCATGATGTAATCGGATACGATAGCGGCTACTTGTACATAAAACATCAATAAAAGAGGCCACAGAATATGTGGAAATGTAGAGTACAATTAACATGCATTTTATATGGGAAAATAATGTTTTTGGCTGATGGATGAAAATAAAAGAGATAAGAGGTAGATGTACATTAGAAAATTGCTAAGATTTGCAATACTTTTAAATTTGTATGGTTTTTGATAAAGGTTGCTACTTGATTTTATTACATTTGAGGCTAGTAAATATAACAAAAATATATTTTAAATACTATCTGTAATGTTAAACATCATCGAGGCAATCAACGATGTAATTTTTGTAATTGGGAGACTAGCTTAAACCATAGCTTCACTAGTGTCTAAAATATTACAAATATTTTATGTTTAACTTATAGAAACTGACTCTAAAAAATAAAAATTAACCAAGAGCAGAAAAACAAAATCAAAAACATAGCAGAGAGGAACAAAACATCAAAATACTCACTTCTGTAAGTAAAACTTTTATCTCCTCTTGAAAAGTTTTACATTCATTCTGTTCATCTTCGCTTTTGACAACTGGCTCAGGATCAAGCACTGGAGTGACAACATCAGGATTGTTTGGCCCCTAAAAATTAATGTATGTTTATAAACAGGTGTACATTTTTAACTGTCAAAAGGTTGAATAAGAAAACTAAATAACAACAAACTAGTCGGTGTTCCATTCTCCCATGGGGATCTCACAGACTTAATTGAATTCAGTACAAACTTAAAATTAAACATAACAATACAAGTCTTTACAGCTTTTTACTTCTAGTCACCTACATAACTAAAGTGCCAATGTCAACAATAAAGACTATTAACACATTCGCTACTGATGCTAAAAATGGACTTTCAATATAGACCGGCGTCACCTGTAGATGACACGCCAGTTTTCCTGTCAGACCAGCATCACGTATAGGTGACAAGGGGTGAGCTACTATAGACTATACACCGGTATCACCTATAGTTGATGTGCGTACAGTTGTCATAAATAGGCTCTATTTATGTTTTTGGCTTTTTGTTTACCAAGGGACGCTATCAAATAAAGTACTCACAGTCAAAACACGATGACGTCCGATTATGAACTCCAACTTTTTCCCCCAAGGATTGATGAAGCTGGACCATTCTGTCTCTAACATGACACAGTCTCCATTCTGACATCGGAACTTGTATGGTCGGCTTGTGAACAGCTGACCTTCCTCCATTATCACTGTACATACGAGCAAAAATGAGCAAAATACTCTCCATTAAACACAAAAGGGTTAGTATATGGTGAGGAATACACATTGGCAAACAAACTAACCAACAAAAAAACATTTAATTTTACATCAAATTTTTTTAAATATATGTGTCAAAGTTATTTTAAATTTAATTTTAATACATCAATTTGAATTTGTGTATTTTTTCTAAAACTCAAATAATGTATTAACAATTTCTGTGATATGTACAAGGCTGCTAGACCTTTCCAACTTGGATAGAATTTAAAAAACAGAAAATATAACATGTCTGACAGGTAGAAAAAAACACAAAAGTGGACAAAATTAAATTGTATGCAAAATACAATAGACCATAACTAGCTAGAGGGAATCCCTATAGGGAAAATTCACTAAAAATGTTAGTTTAAAATGTATTTGAATAATGATAACAATTTAATTAGATTCAAATAACTTTTAAAGACATGATAATGCAGCTGTATTAAAACAATAATTACTTTACCTGTCATTCCTGCTTACCATTTGTATAAACGTCTTTCAAATAAGGTAAGTCTTCAGTGTAGTAGAAGTCGAAGATGGATCGACCAATCATATCATGAGGTAGGTAGCCGAAGTGGGAAATGACTTCGTTGTCTACGTGGCTGATGAGGGTGTTGGCCGTGTGGCGGATGGTGAATGTGGGGGGGTTGCACCGCGTCTCGTCAGGAACTGAGAGTTGTAAAAGTATAATTATAATAAACGAGACTCAGGTAAGCTCAAGACAAATGTTTAGAGATAACTAGCTCTTTATCACAAGCTTGCCCTCAAATTATATTGTTAAAAGATGAAATGTAATTCAAAATATATTGACGATGGATGGTAAATAAATTATGTAGAAAAAATACATTACCAGTAATTACTTCTTACAACAGTACCATATAATACAGTACACAATATTTTAAGTTTAAATATTGGCATTCAAAAAGCAAGTTGAACTTTTCCAAAAATAAATCATATTAATATAAAAATTCAAAAACCTATTCTGGTTTTGAAATTCCCTACTAAGCAAAGTTACTTTCCTCAACAAAATTAAGAATCACAACAATCTATCGAGTAGTTGACTCAGAATTTGACCAGACAAAACCCCACAGTAATGTTTAATATGTAGTATTGGTTTGTTCCATTGGCGATAAACGGTTGCAGCATTCTAAATACTGACTAACTTCTTACTCCGTGGCTGTTTTAAAAAGTTAGAAAAAACAAAAACAAAAATAACCAGCATATTATTTTAACCTGGTCACTTATCACCAGATCAAAAGAACAGAAAGTATAGAACAGGCAATATATATTTTTACTGATTGCATCCTACCGGGGAAAATTGTAACTGTCCAACATCTGCTTTTAGTGCTAGTTGAGAGGTTCATCCTCAGAGGAAGTGATAACTCTGGTTGACACCCTACCATGTTGGTTCACAAGGGGGTCTCTCAAGATGAGGTTATCAACACTTTCTAACACAGTTTCTAAGGCACAAGAGTTAAACTCAACACTGACTACCTTTGTAACTAGATTTGACAATGCGTGCAGTCGCAACCAGGAAGACACCCTGCTCCGGGACTTCCTTGAAGTTCATGGACAGCTGGCATGGAAGATAAGTTGACTTCTTGTCAGACACATTGAAGCCTGATGTCTTCAATCCACTGTACATCCGGATCCAGCAGTAAAAGTACTCAGACTCGTCACCTTTCTCACTCGAGCTCATGTCTGGAAGTTTAGGTAACGATGAGCTTGCAAATTTGTCTTTGTCATAAAGCCAGGGCCGGATTTAGGAGTATGCCACCTGTAGGCTAAATCCATTTGCCCCCCCCCCCTAATAGAGAATCACAGTTAATAGACTCATATGTTATTATACATTTGATTTATACAACAAGTGATAGATTCAGTTATTCACATTAAATTGTGCTGAAGATTAAAACTAAAACTATACAAAAAATAGTTCGTTACTGGTTTATTTGTTGACATTAAATAAATAGATGTTATACAGGCTACCATAATAAAACATGAATAGTTGTTCAAACACAATACTTCTATTGCAAAAAATATATAATACATTTACAATATTTAGTACGCATACTTTTATGAACTGTACCTTCTTTAATTGAATAATTTAAGCCAGTTATCACAACACAATCATAACTACACAGGAGCAGCAGAACACAAAAACATTACAGTTTTTCATCACTGATTGACACACAGATTTACCGAAACAAGGAGTCTATTTTATACTGGAGACAACACTGATGGACAAAATTGCGAGCTGTTCTTTCCCAAATTTTGGTGAGGCAAAGAACTACTCGCTGAAATTGAACGAGTCGGCAAAATGACTCAAACAAACACCTACTCATGATTTTAACATTAATAAACTTGTATTTGTTTGTTTGCTCATAATTTATCATATTTCACAACAATAGTAGATGGATAAATCAAACGAACAAATTAATTTGTTCAAACTGTTACTAATTTTATTCCAGTGATTTGCATGAGTAGATTCACTTATAGGAATAAAACAACCAATCAGGATGGTTCAAAGAACGAGAAATTTGCCTCACCAGTGTACCAAACTAAAAAAATCACCGGCTCGTTTTTTCGACAAAAATAGTGAAGCAGTGTTATACAATAAACCTCCTTGTACCAAAACGTAAAAAAGAGAGGTTAGGAAGGTTTGTTGTGACAGCTTAGTGACTCTGACTGGGCTTACAGTGTTGCAGATCGAATCACTATGCTTGCCCCTTGCAGTGTTGTGAAACCAAATTACACTATATGAAAAATATGCTACAACATTATGTGAAGTAAATTCGTATTATGCTATGAAAAGAATAAACATATTTCCATTTCCGTAAATGAATACGGTACATATCAAAGATAGGTCTAAAGAAGTTTCTGATATTAAAATAATAGAAATGTATATTTTCAATTTTTAGTAAATTGCCAAAGTGCCCCCCCCTTAAATTATGCCGCTCTAGGCTGCAGCCTTTTCAGCCTATTTAGAAATCTGGCCCTGCATAAAGCCACAAAAAGCAGTTCATCTATCTTACATGATGATATGTAAAAACATATAATAAAGTTAATGAGTTTTAATAAAACAGTGTGACTGGATATTTGAATTAGGAGGAATAAACCACTCAAAATAGTAAGTAAATTAACAGGAATCAATTCACATAAAAACTTTTATTCCTTGAGAAAATGTTTGTACAAATAATATAATTTAAAAGTTTTAAAAGGTGGCGGATCTAATCAAAAGCGTTGGGGTACTATTTCTTCTACATCATCCAAAATACTGCTAAGGTTATTTATATTTGTGACATTTGAATGGTATTTATTCGGGTATAACCCTCAATTTTGCTGTAAAATCCTGCTAATATTAGAAATGTGAAAGTTTGTAAGTTTGTTTGTATGTTTGTTTAGATATTTGTGGCTCAATCACGCTCTGATTGAGCTGAAATTTGGCAGAGAGTACCTGAGAAATTTGTTACTGGATAGTCCTGAGTAACATATAGGCATATTAAAGTTGCGAAAATCCTATAGGGATTTGCCCCACGTGGGTCAAAGTTCCCATGTATTCCTTATGGACATTCATTTTTTTTTAGCTGATGAAAATACAAACAATTGATCTGGATTCGTAGTAGTTCCACGGGCTAACCACAGAATGCAGCTCACACAACTGTCATCATTTGTGGGGCGAAGCCTGCGGGTAACATCTAGTGAGATATATATGCAATTCTTGTCTAATAATTACAAGGTTATGTGTAGCAGGGCCGGGTCACATGGGCCCGGGATCAGGGCGGCAACATTTTAGGGGTGCCAGTATTCTGATATGAACACTGCCACATTTTAAAATGTGTATTACAGTCACATAGTAATAAAAGATAAGGAAATATCAAACACATACTTTTTTTATACAAACACAAAATTGAAACACATAAGGTGCAGCAATAAAAACCAGCACCTCTTTGTATAATTGCGATCAGGCTATTGAAACTCTTGCAGGGTGGCAAACGTGAATCATGTCTAGGGGTGGCAAAACTATAAATCCGGCCCTGTGTATACAGGTAAAGGGAAGAAGTTTTCCAACTTTTCTGTTGAGCACAATGGCAGGGACCAGCGATATAAGTACATTACAAAAATATCTCGCTTGAAGTCATACCAAGGGTTTGTAGTTCTAGTTCTGAGTGCTTGATTTGTTGGGAGCCTTTACTGGGAGACATATGTTGGCCATTGGTCAGATTCTGTGGGGTGTAGGGGTGAGTGGGAGCCCCTAAAAAAGAAAGGTAAAATGTTACAATTGAAATATGCAGACTAGGACAGTTATATGACTAGTGTTGCGTACAAACAGAGAGTGGAGTAATCACATTTTAAATCCATCCTGTCTAATAATATATTCCTTTGTTTTGCACAACTTGTACTATCTGTCTTTTCTTATTTTGATTTTATCATCTGTTTTTATTTTATTGTTTCATAATCATTTTTTTTTCTAACAACGTCAACATGAGTTTATTAATCTAATTTTGGATCCCTGAATACAAATCTTTCACCTTATATCAAACCTTGATCAAAACAGAACGGAATTATGTGAATTGGACAATCTACAACGCGAGTGAAATATGAACTTGGACGTGGACAGTGTTGGTGAGTGGTTGCAACCTTTAGATTAATTTTGTGTGCACACCAAGTTTTGTATAATATTTATATCCGTTTTGTTTTGAATATACTTGTCTCTTGTTCCTATATTAACCGCATCTAATTTAATAAATAAATCACCTTTCCTGTCAATGCAATATGTGTTTAGTTTTTTTTTCTTTCTCTTGGGAATTTCAATAAATTCCCTGGTCCCCCATCTATGTGAATTCACTTTAATTTTAATTTTTTGTTTTTCGTTAAGCTACCCATATCCCCCAACTAGGACAATGTGTTTACACATGTTCAGAGTGGAA
Source organism: Allygus modestus (assembly GCA_963675035.1). Lineage (NCBI taxonomy): Eukaryota > Metazoa > Arthropoda > Insecta > Hemiptera > Cicadellidae > Allygus > Allygus modestus. Next base: position 59,978,432 of record OY776116.1, read on the forward strand.
ATTTTTCAAGGAGTTCTCAGTATATGTTCTTTGGTTGAAACTGTAGGAGGAAGCTGAAAATTGGTAATAGACAGGCAATCTGAAATAACTAATTTATTTTTTTCAAAATTCCAATAGCAAAAAATCCATGGTAAAATTATACTGTTTGTATAGAAAACTGATAAACATTTAAAACCACATTAACTACAGAACCCCCGCTTCAGTCAATGTTGGAACTTGAAAGTGCAGAGTCCATGAATAATGCCTAATCAAGTCAAAATATCATTGCGGTTTATACCTCTCTCCTTACATATTGTATTTACAAAATGTTTTCCGGTCCACTTCACATCAACGGTTCAAATATGGAACACATCTATTCAACTTTTTATTACTACTCATAGAAAATTGGATACAGTCCATGAGGTAACAAATAAAACAAAATTATTGTTCTTGAGACAACTTGAGTTTAATGAATCTTTGTTCCAAAAATTAAAATAAACAACTTCAAATTTATACAACATATATTTTTAAGGTAAAATAAAAACAAACTTTTCGTTTAGTGGTAATTCTTTCATCTGAGCAACTTGAGAGGAGAATATATTTATTATTTTACTTGAATATGTTCCCCTCCCCTTACGTCATGTCGATGCCCCCACAATTTCATTCACCTCATGTAAACTCAAGCTATAACAATCCCAAACAGAAAACAAGCAATAGGAAATATAGATATAAAATTAACATAGCCTACTTGAATCCTTCTGCTTGAAATGGGAATGAGCCATTGCTGAAGTGATATGACTCGCAAATGGGATTCTGTCCTTGGGATGGAGAAAGTTGATGAGAGATCTTCCGATCCACATATCATTGGGAAAGCCAAGGACATTAGTGAGACTCGGAGTAGTGCAGACGACAGTTCCATCCGACAGCGATACCACCACACAGAACTCCTTCTAAAAACAACCAGAGATTTGTTCTGTTGCAAATTGTAAAGTAAAGGTGGCCCTGACACAATTTTGTGAGGATTATCTTTAATGCATGTTTTTACAAAATACTGAATAAAAAACATATTTTATGATAATTTGTCATCAAAAATACATTACACTTTATGTTTACTTAATCATTTTTGTCCCTAGGATTGGAGTTAGACTCAAAATAAAACTAGTACCTTTCAGTCGCCAATCCTTAGTTTTACTAGCAAATGAGTAGTTTCGGAAATGCTATACCTTTATCGAATCTGTGCGTCAAATAATAAAACCAGAAATAAACATTATCACAGTTATATACATATTAACATAACATAAACGGATGGTATTAACAAAAACCAACTTTTATTCCTAGCAAGCTTAATAAACAACAGGCAACAGTTCTTTTATTGGCTGGCCAAGCTCAAGTCCAAAAAGCAGAACCGAACATATGGAAGGCTACGACAACTCTGCATGTTGAGTTGTGATGTTGCCTTCTCAGTGATTGGTTCCGCTGCCTGGACGTGTTCTTTACCAGCCAAGCCAAATAAATGTTAGTTACTGTCCATACTGTCTGTTTGTGTTGTGTCGTTATTTGTGTATATATAAACTGTGAGAGTGTGTTATACTTTTATTATTTGACACACATATTTGATAATGAGACAGCAGCTCAAAAACAAGTCGTCTGCTGGTAAAACTACGGATTAACTTGTTTTATTATGATTTTTATCAAACTAAATGTAGCAATATTATTGCTATTTTACTTTTTGTTATAACCATTTTCATCGAAAAGTACTAGTGTATTTGAGCAATCTTAATTTAAATTTTAAGATAGCAACAAAGCTCACTAATGATTGATGATTTTGGAGTCAATAACTATGAAGAGCAGATTGAGGTTTGCTTCTCGATTGATTTATCTGAACACAGTTCTATTTACTTCTGTTTCTATCACGTAATTAAACTAGTAGTGGGTTGTAGGGGCTATAGGCCCTAAAATTTGGTTTTTGTGTAAGGTGGATATTCTATTTTAATGTACCGCTTGTATGCTAAGGAAAATAAATCTTTAGGGGAGTATGAACACTACAGACATACAAAAACAGACGATTAGATCTCATTTAAAATAAGTTATCACACTGAGCATTAGATCATATTTTGCTTATTAATAAAACCACTGTAGGGATATTTCCATAAGAAAATCATTGTGGATCTTTGAAGTCCAGTGGGGCTTAGCCCAGATAATTTTTAACATTTCTGATATTTTTCCTACTGTCCTTGACCTTTAAGCTCTAAATATGAATCGTCGTAAGCTATCTTATCTTTTTCCTAGCTCGAGAAATTTCATGGGGCTGTTTTGCTTCCAGAATTAAATATTAAGACTAGTGGCGCCCTTATAGTGATAGCAAAGCAGAAGCACTGATGGAGGCTAGGTCAGTCCCCTCGCACGCACACACCCTCACACTCACGGGCGCAAGGGATTAAGACCGCCCTTTTTTCCAATCCTATGAGTCACCTAGTGTACTTCAGTCTATCGAACATTAATTTGTTGTATACTTGATTCTATTTCAAAATTATTCATAAATATAGATTCTATGAACAATTTCATGAAAAATTATACCAAAAACTTAGCACGAATATTTTCTCTAGCAGAGCTCAGAACACAACAAAATGATGGTTAATAAAGTACTAGTTAATAAGATTCATAAGTGCGAGTCATACGTTGCTTGGTCATTTTTCTTGTTATAATGTAATGAGTTTAAAAATACTAAACAAGTCAAAATAAAATAATAAATACAAAATTTGTATTTTAATTGGTCAAGTATAGTAGAAGACCTAATGAAGCGGAAATACGGCCGGTCCTAATCCCCTGCGCCTGTGGGTGTGTGTGCGGTCTGCGTGTGTGTGAGTCAACTACCCGGACTCTATCGGTACTCCCGTTTTGCTATTACTATAACCTTTCTCCAAGTAGGAACACATGTCAGTTCGTAAACAAAGTAGACACTTAATCACAAGTTTAAATGTAAACAAAGCAGGCGTTTTTAAATCCCCATGCTTTTCTTTTGGGGGATGTTTTACATTATTTCTTGTTTCCTGGTAAAATTTTTAAAATACTGCTCTTTTTCCAGAATCCTTGGGACCAAGACCTTTAATTTGAGCTCCCTCCCATTATCCTGCAATTTGCCAAACTCCCACAATTTTGACTTAGAAATGTTGTTTACAGAATTATATATAAAGATGTTAAAGTAATCATCTGTTTCAATACCGTTTAATATTAATAAAATTAACTTTAGATCTTAGAAAGTGAATTGTGTGGGGTCTAAAGTCCTAACTAAAGTCTTAAGGGAAGGCTAAAGAAAAAAGGTCCCTCAAGTTTTGACTCAATCAGCTTGAGTTGATGTTTGAATCTAAAACATTCTTAGCTCTACCTTCTTTTTATAAAGGTTTACATTAATAAACTTGAATACTTTATGAGTTTAAAAATTCATTCAAGTTATTTACAGGCTAAAGTCCGGTTGTGATGTTGTTTTTTATGTATCATTAACTATTATTTGTAAGGGGCTCTTGTGATAGTTATGAGAAGCCTGATCACAACCGGATCACAGTCTGTAAAAAATAGCTTGAATGAATTTTTAAATTCATTAAGTATTCGAGTATATTAATGTAAACCTTTATAAAAAAGAAGGTAGAGCTAAGAATGTTTCAGATTCATAAATCAACTCAAGCTGATTGAGTCAAAAGTTGAGGGGTCTTTATAAACAAAGCTTTAAGTTTTTAACAAACTTTGAAAAAAAATTAAGGTTGTAATTGTAAAATCAAATATATTCTCAGAAGTTATCAACCTCATGCTTGATGTCTTCCTTCAAAGCACTGATGATCAAATCAGAGCTCGGCTGTTCCTGAGGGAGAGATGGCTGGGGTGTCCCCATCTCCTGGTCCTCTGCAATACCAAATTATAACATTAAATTAATAATACTTGTATAAATAAAAAGTAGACATTCAACACATAAAGCCATTTTAAACTGTATTTAATTTTACAAAAGATAATATTAGTCTTGATAATGTGGAGCAGAGCAAAAATAGGACTATTTAAATAAATGTTTTCATATTTTAAAATAGCTGAACTACCATGAAATGAAAATAGAATTATGACCACTTATATCATTGAATAAAGACCATTTAAGTTATGATTGTAGCTAAACTCATTGTAACAAAAATGTGAATTTGCAAGGTGTTTGATTTTAGATAGCATTATAAAAAATAATCACTTTGATCTTCATATGAAGAATTCAGCTTTTAATTTTCTTTCCCGGAAAATATTTTTGACCACAGTAAAAAGTGTCTCTCTCTCTTTCTCTCAACAAACCTGGAAGACTCTGAGAGTTTATCGATTGTCAATTGTTAAATGATTTTCGCTCATAATATCTCGCATGCTAATATACACCATTATACACTAAATGGGCATATTTGTTTCAGTATGTCCTTTTCAGAATTTATGAGCAATAACATGCAACTAATTGACATTTTTACGACTATTGCTCATTTAAAAGTGAAGGATAGGATGTATAATCTTGTATATTAGCTAAATGTAGTGAAATAAGAAGAGAATTCAATAACAGTAACATATTTTTACATACATAAATTACATCGGAAGTTTTTGAATGAAGCAAGTTTGCTACAATGAGAATCTTTCTTTTCATATATTAAATTATCATATGACAATGAAATAGCTGAATAGTCTAACAAAAAAGGAGTCACAACACCTCACGAAAGGATGACAAAATGACGACTGAATTCAGGTGTCCTGCCCACACACTCAGACCTGAAAAATAAATCACACTTTCTGGTTTCTTAATAAATGGAAGCTGAGAGGCGCATTGGAAAATAATGAGTTCAGTTTCTTTCATAGTTCTTTTATATATTTTTTCTCAATTGCAACCATTCCATTAATCAATAGTATGCAATACAATAAAGAAATCAAACATAAAAACGTTCATTAAATATTTTTTAACTAGTGCTGTCTTAAATATTCATGTTATATTTAAGAATCTGAAAGCAACTATTTAGATATGAGTATGATGTACTATGCCTCAACAGACCTGTTGTTTGTAGCTCTTTTATGAAACCAAACTGGCACAAATTTACCACACCCAATTTCTTCCCAGTGAAATTCTTAAGCAGTACAAATTTGTAATTGTGAATTATTATCCTACTTTAATTTTAAATACAGTGTAAGTGATGTATCATGAAACATTTATAAATCAAAAGTTTATGAAACTCAATTTAAATTTCTTTAAGACGGGACCGCGACTAGGTGTCACCCCGTCAACCTGTCACCCCGACAAACCATCACCTTTTAAAACAGGTTTTGAGGTGACGAGTTGACGCGCATCGTCCCCGACAACCAGTCACCATTTGAAGGAGGTGACAGGTTGTCGGGGTGACACCTTGACGCGAGCGTGTGAGGTGACGGGTTGTCGTGTACGGAGGCGTCTAATCGTCACCTCCAAAGAGAGGAGGTGACACCTTGTCGGGGTTACACCTTGACGCAAGCGTGAGAGGTGGCGGTTTGACGTCGATGCAACCGACAAATTGACACCACAGCAAATCGCCACCCCGACAGGCTCCTCCCTTTTAACCAAAATTACATATTTGCACACATAATCAATTCGTTTAACACTGCAATAGAGACAGCTTCTTAGACTTTATACTTGGTATGGTCCAACAAAACCGCTGATGATTTTTGTGGTGAATGGTTCTATCAGTGGTTTTAAACTATTTCAACTTTCTTAATAGAGGTAGCATAACAAATTTATAATGCGTGAATTCTACTAAACGTATTTTTCAGCTCGCTTCAATGCTGTTTGTCATGTTTATAATAATTCTAAGGTAGGTAAAAAACTTTCGCAATACCGCAGAAGTAGTCATCATAGAAATGATTTTGCAATTTCGTCAAAACAAAATCGAAAAATTTGAACACAATCCCCTTAGTAGTTAAAAACAAGTTTCAGTGGGGGTGACCATAATGAAAATATGTTTCATGTGCAAGCTGCAATTGGTTTATACGCATAAGGCAAGACAGTTTTCAAAGCGTACTCACGCGTACTCATTTGTGTCTATATCATTGCATTTTTTCCGTTACTAGATGGGAACTGACGAAATGTTGTTGAGTTTGTCATTATGTATTGCTAGATTCAAAGTGATGTGATTGATTATCGTGAGACTTTGACCAATCCCGCAAATCTCACTTCGCATAGGATTTACATATTATTTATTTTCTATGCCGCCTTCATGAGAAAAGTTGAATAGTTGAAACCACTGATATGAAAAAATGGTAGTATCTAAAGAACCGTCCACCGCAAAAATCATCTCTCTAACCAGCGAAATAGCTGTGCTGTCACAAATCGAAATGTGAGCGCTATTTTTGGACCACCCGTTATACGATTAGGCCTACTAGCAGTTTCCCGTGGCTACGCACACGCTCAAACTGAGGTTATAAACCAGTTTCTTGTTGTTGCCCTTAAGACGAAATCCCAAAGAATAAATTATAAGGTAAAACTGCAACATATATGCTTTATTACAGTTATTACTTATTTGGTTTTATAAGTTGGTATGTTAAAAAATTAAGACGCTATTATGAAGGTTTATTAAGATGGCTTATAAGGACTATGAAAAGACTACCTATCATGAAGACGTTACACGCTATTCTTTAAGATATATTTTTTTGGAGTTGAGATTTCTGAAAAAAAGTTACGAAAATTGTTCATTTAAAGTAATAGGATTTTTAAATTTAAAAGTCGAATGAAGCCAATCTAAAATTTTATTTGTAGCCACAAAGATACAATTCCTAGCATATCATAAATTTATTTGAAAACATACTTGATCTTTGCACGGGTTACAGAGAATATATGAATCCTGATGTGTCAGCTTTTTCAGCCTTTTACTTGCGAAACCTACTCTTTGTGTTGTTACGCTCCCCTCCCTTAATATATCTTAAAACTTCTTACCCTTGAGGTCCTTAATGACCCAGAGTCAAACTCACTCCAAATTTGCTAGCTGGTGTGCAAATTATCACACTAACTCTTTTGTCTTACTGACTAGCACTGACTCTAAGTCCAATATTTGTCCCTCAAGAGGATATCTTTTCTTAATAATGACAATCAAAATTTAGAAGATGACATGTTTGAGATTTTAACAGTGCGCTGGGCCCAATAGAGGACACTGTGGATCTCTGATAAATGCAGGTTGAGTAAATTATAAAATTCAGATCTAATTTAGCAGTTTATTCAAGGCAGGCAAAATCAACAAATACCTTTACATTACCAACACATTTGGGGTCTGTGATGTAAATCTGATAATTATTTTCCTGTCAACAATTGCATGAATTAAGTGGTTTCAAAATTATTATTTTCCTTTCAATTATAACTTTAAATCCTCCCTCGACACCTAGTGAGGGCTATGCAGGTGTGCGAGTGCTACCAGTTGTAATTTGTTTGTTTTAATGCTATTTGGACCTTGTGACACCAAGCAAGCGTGGGGTTGGGAATAAACTTATTTATTTAAATAACCTTCCTCAACTAAGCCTTTCTGACCTCCAACCCACACTGTTCCTCCTATCAATAGTCACAGTTTGTTTAATTTAATTCAATTAGATCCGCTTTACCAACTGTACGCTCAGCACCCCTGACCTCCTACTGAAATTTATTTATTTTATTTATTTGTTTGAAACCCCATTAATTATGCAATAGTTAATTTTATTACTCACGGGTTTCTTTCACCCCTAAAATTTAACTTTGACACCCAAATGAATCAGTTTACAGATTTTACGTTAGAAATCACTGCCTACGAGATACTCCTACTTCCCCAATCTTAAAATAAATTTAACAACAAGCTCAAATCAATTAGAGTTTCTGAAAACAATAACAAACAGTAATAATGGATACAGCGAGAGCATATGACACAGATCACAGGCAATAAATATTTAACATTAAACTTAACAATTATAACTTACGTACTTATACATGGTGAAGTGCACAGACTTTCGCTAAATCAAACCAACTAATTATACAACAAATAAATATTCACTAAATAACCATTCACTATTATATTTTCCCACCCCATAAAATTCCCTTTATTATTTGTCACTTGCGCAAGATTTTACAATTTATAATGACTCTACAGGAAAATTACAAGTTTGCACGTGCTGCTCAATTTAACGCTTTTAATTTACGTGAATTTAACAATCGTTCAGATTTCGCTACTTCAACCGCGTTTCCGTATTTATCTCAGAAATAGTTAAACGTTGGCGGCACCGCCCGAAAAACAAATCTAGAGAGTTTTGGAATTTAGGCGAAGGTTACGAAGTAATTTAGAAAAGTTTTTAAGTTACACTACCAATAAACCGCGGCGAAATGAGACGGAGTCCTGCCTGCATTCGTTTAAATAGTTCTCCCCTCTGTCAGCAATCATGCGTCAACCGCCTAACTCCTCGTTCTAGTTTTTTCCAGCACATTTGCCCGCCGTTCTGTCTTTCCTGTCTTGTTCCTTTGTTTAAAAAAGATGTATTTAATTTCCTATTATAACAGTGTCATCTTCTTTGTTTACGTTTTAAAAGTCAACTAAAATTGAAATGGAAAATTTTAAAGTGATTACTTTTAATATATTTCGATTTTAAACTTTATTCATTGTATCATAAGGCACTTCTATGAGAAAAAATATGAGTGACTTTGAAATTTCATTTAGGTTTGATGAGAAATAAAGTCGCTAGGCTTTCTGAACATCGAGGTGGAAGATTCGATCAAAATTTACGAAACTTGTAATTTTTTTCGCTACTTAAAAGTTTATTTCTCGATTATTATACCATTCTAAAACAAACTGTCGTATACTTTGGTGTTTTTAACGTGCTAAAACGGAATTAGATCAAATTAGGGCTTTAAATTTCTTTTTTGGTGGGTCGAAAAATCACCTCATTTTCCTTCGTGTTAATTCCTTCGTCGTTTCCTTCGTCGTCTGCTGGTGGACTTGGCGACGAGACACGACCATGCCTTGAAATTAATGTAGTTTTAAATACGGTAGAAGATTAAACATGAATAATTTATAATTTTTAAAAGTTTGTTATTTGTTTTAAGCATGGTAGCGCTGATAAGCCAAGTGGTGAAAGCCTATTTTTGCGTTATAAGAAGACGGAAGCAGATGGAGCGGGGTGGCAGGTTGTCGGGGTGACACCTTGACGCGAGCGTGCGAGGTGACGGTTTGCCGTGAACGGCGACGACAGATCGTCACCTGGAAGTAGAGAAGGTGACGGGTTGTCGAGGTGACACCTTGACGCAAGCGTGCGAGGTGACAGGTTGTCGTCTCTGCACACGACAAACAATCATCTCTAGAAAAGAGGTGACAACTTGACGGGGTGACACCTTGACGGCATTGGTATATTTTTACGAGGAGACAGGTTGTCGCCTGTGACCAAAATGCCGAGGTGACAGGTTGTCGGGGTGACACCTAGACGGCTTCCCTTTAAGACTAGCTGAAGATTTGCTTTAATGTAAATTATTTTAATCTGTAAGAGTTTAAATAAATGTATCCCCAATTCCTAGTACATTACAGTTAGTTCCCCCTAGTTTAATTGTTCTGGTTTATATTTTACTGGCAAAATAAGATGTGTATAGTCCAGGGCCATAACTTAAGGATGCAAAAAGTCTTTTATTGATATATAATTTTAAGAAAAGTTATTTTTATTTTATTTAATCTTATTTGCTAATAAGTAAAGTTGAGTAATGACTAGGGATAATAAAGTGAAATATAAGAATAATAGTCTGTTCTGGTGTTCCTGAACAGATTACTGTCGTACGATATATTAACGATTTGAACAAAAACGGTTTACATACCATTTTTTACTCACATCTAAAATTCCAGGTTATGTCATTAACATATCTTTCAGTGCAATAACACCATTTTCTAGCCGATGAAAAATGTGCAGATTATATCCACTGCTTTTTTATTACACAAAAACACAAACATACTTGTTACACATATGTGTTTTTATGTAACGACGAAGCAACAGTGGATATAATCATCACATTTTTCATCAGATAGAAGTGTCATTGCACCAAAACAATGTTTTAAAAGTTTTTTATTTGTATCTTATTTATTTACAGTTGCAGTATAGGATATTACATCTTGTTGCAAGACTCAAAGTCTTTGATTTTCTTTGAGGTTTTAAACTTGTCAAATTGTCTTGATCTATCAAAATCACAAAACAAACACATCACATTCACACAAAACCAAGATCCCATTGCTCAACAGAGGAGCAATGAACTCAGGGAAACCCTGGGTCCTCAACCAATTTTCACTGCCTAATAATTTAGCCAGTCAACCCTCTCTTCCACACTGTAAAAGGAATTTCCAATCAAGAATGTTTTTAGGAGTTTAATTTTTGGCCATTACAAGCTGATGGTTGGGTAGGCTATTCAGAAGTTTAGCTCCTGCCTGTGAAGGTAGTCTACCACCAACCACACGTCTATGTTGATCCACTCTGTAGAGTTCTATCAACCTTGTTTTATTGTGGGAGTAGATAACTGCCTCGTGTAACTCTGATTTGAAAAAAAAATCGAGAGGACTTCAATAATTTAAATACAAAGCAGGGTCAATATACCAAGCTCCCTGCAACTGTTATTGTAACTGTAGATGTGGTTAAGATATGTAAACCGTTTTACTGTCTGATTAAACAGTTCCAAGACCACTGATACTGTTTTGATTATTGACAATTTATAAAACTAACCTAAATGATATTTTTTACATCACTTTATCTTTGGTCGAATGAATGGGTTTTGCCTACAAAATATTTATAACTTCTGATAAATTCTGAAAGTTTTAATTTTTTTCAGGATTAATCGAGATTGCATAAATTTTGCTTCTTGTTTATTCATTTAATGGAATATTCTAATTAGCTTTACACTGTAATCTATTTTCTTAGAAAGCCAAAATTGTAGATTAACTATCTGTATAAAGTCATAATTAATAAAAGCATAGTAAAAATTGTAATAAAATTTCCATAGTCACGTAAAACTATATCAATTTAATCACGAGAGGAAAAATCTTTTTTTATAGTACACTAGAGTCCTACAAACCAATCCGAACTAATGAGACTGGAGCCAGTTTGGACTACCAAATTTCAATTACCTGGGAAATCACACATTCACTGTAAAACCCCATTGAAAACAGGGTTTTCCTAGCTCCGTATGCGCAGTCTGCACTGCGGATTATACCCAACAACACGTAATCAAATGGGAGCGTTTTCCTACACCACTGCGCGGTGTACACTGTGCTCAGCGCTACAGGACGATTCCTCTGAGAGCAGTCTAGTGCGGAATGTTGAGCACAACAGACGTTATTATCGACGTAATAAATTTAGTTTGAATCGTTCACTAGTGGCTTACTGGTCAAAATTACCAAATTTATGTTTTTTTAGAATCAATTACTGATAGCAATATATTACTAAAATTGCCAGTCAAAACAATAGGCAGAATATTGTTTGGTAATTGAATCTAAATCAAACATACAAACATTTGAAATGTAATTTACTCATGAAACAGTGTAATTTAGAAAACTTGATAACTTAATGTTGAAAAAAATATTAATTTTCTTATTGAGAGATAAAAATTCCTATATTATTCATAATACTTCTGGCTGGTATCCCATTCTCAATACAGGGATCTCGCATCTCGCAGACATAAAGTGCAATTCAGTGTAAAGTTAAAATCAAATCAAATCTCTTCATTGTCATAAAAGAACAATACATATACTGCATGTCAACAGTTGGTCTTACTTGCTAAACTGCTCCTATTCATTCACCCACTCAAGCAAACAACAACAAGTCAACAGTCATACTCTATTCAAACATTAAAGGGAGTGTGTTGCATTGCAGTGACAGTACAGTATTAGAGACTCATGTCTGCTCATCAAACACCAGCAACAAAATGCTGAAAAAATATATAAAACTGCGCTGTGCAATGCGGAGCTAGGAAAACACAACTGCGTAGTGTACTAAATAGCACGGAGAGCTTTGCGTAATGCGCAGTGCGCTCTGCAAAAAATGCAGAACTTGGAAAACCCAGCTTAAACAACTTAATATTAAGACTAAAAATAAGTGAGATTCCATGCTTTAAGCAATTTTGTTTTCGAGTTTAAAACAAATTACATTTTAATATAACTTATTTTACACACTAGTTATTTGTTATGTAATATATTAATAGCCATAGAACAGAGTTACGGGATGTATCAAAGTACCGTTACCAAGGGGTAGTTCGGTGGTTTTGGTCTTGATGCAGTAGAGAGTTTGGGCCAAGACGGCAACCTGCAGAGCCTCACTCTCGATATTAGGGCTGGCCATGTTGTCCAACACTGCAGGGTCCTGCCACAAACAAACATTGTTACCAACACTGTCGCAGTGTCACACCATGCAGAACATATCTGATATAGGAAGAGTTTGGGCCAAGACGGCAACTTGCAGAGCCTCACTCTCGATATTAGAGCTGGCCATGTTGTCCAACACTGCAGGGTCCTGCCACAAACAAACATTGTTACCAACACTGTCGCAGTGTCACACCATGCAGAACACATCTGATATAGGAAGAGTTTGGGCCAAGACGGCAACTTGCAGAGCCTCACTCTCGATATTAGGGCTGGCCATGTTGTCCAACACTGCAGGGTCCTGCCACAAACAATCATTGTTACCAACACTGTCGCAGTGTCACACCATGCAGAACACATCTGATATAGGAAGAGTTTGGGCCAAGACGGCAACTTGCAGAGCCTCACTCTCGATATTAGGGCTGGTCATGTTGTCCAACACTGCAGGGTCCTGCCACAAACAATCATTGTTACCAACACTGTCGCAGTGTCACACCATGCAGAACATATGGTTAAGAAAATGATGTGTAAATACATCCACAGAATATTTCCTCAAGGTTCAGAGGCATGTGATTTGTGTCTGCCCAATTGTAAGTAGTGTCAACTTCATTAGATATAGGTGTCAGCCACATCTTATATAGGAAGAGTTTGCAAGATTACAACCAAGTGAAGGAGCTAAAACTTAGGAAAATACATCAATAAAAGAATACTGATATAAAAAAAAACATAATTATCTGAGAAAAGAATACCTATACTAATGATCCCTGAAGTACGACTTCTGCATTTACGTGTCAGAGGCAGTTTTCTTAAAGCACATAAACAAAATAGTTTTTAATGAAAAACTCTTCAACTTTGTTTCAATATCCTGGGAATCAAACCTGTGACCTTAACTGAAGTCAAAGATGCTAACTTTTAGGCTGGTGAGATGCCTAACTTTGTTGGATAAATGTTATACCTATTAAATTAAATACAGTGTGTTAGAGTAAATGTAGTAGACAATATTATATTAGCTGATGATAATCTTGATCATTACCTATTAATTTATATACTAAAGCTGAGCTCACTGAGCTTTGTGCAAACTTTGAAATCACATCATCACCAGGCAAAAATGAGTGAACACACCTGAACCAAAAGCACGGTCATTAGGACTAATAGTGGGTGGCCCAACTGATGGGCCAGACTGCATTCCTAGTTATATTTTTATTGTTTTTAAAATGTTTTTAATTTCTAGACTAACCTCAAACTAGAAAACAACACAATTGGTGGGTGTATCTTTTAAATAGGTGGCAAATAAAGCCTATTACACCTATCTCAAAGGCAAACGTTTTATTCTTTAATAATAAACATCTATCAATGAATACTTATTTTATTTCACTTATTTCACTAGACTATTGAAAAAATATCAAGATTTTCCGAGTAATACGATTTTTCTGTTTCTACAGCAAGAACTACATTTCATGACAAGTTTGTTAACTCTCCCTATCCATTCTTCCTAAAGCAAATTAATAGCCCTAGCTTGAACCTCCCTAAGCTAAAGAATAGTCCATGTCCATAGTCCATGAGTAGTGTTTTTTCGGTGTATTCTAGGATGTTTTTTGAAAGTAATTCGTAATTGCATAGTTTTCGGGGAGCAGGTTTGATAGTCTACTAATCTACAGTTTAGTCTAGAGAATTTTTTTGTCAAGTTCCTAACTCATGAATACATTTCTCAGTTGACCACTGTATTGTAAAATGGTAAGTTAAGTTTTAGCCTTAAATTCCTGTATTTTTAGTAGGCCTATTTTAAAAGTAAGTAAAGTCCTCCACATAAATTTTCTACTGTATCTTGTTGTTTTCCTACAGTTTAAAATGCTCATTATACAAACAAATGTTTGCCTGTGTTATACAAATTATAATATGTCGCTGATTATTGAAGAACACAATTCCCTGTTTACTGATGCAGTTGAAGCTACTTACAATTGGGCAGACACAAATCACATGCCTCTGAACCTTGAGGAAATATTTTGTGGATGAATTTACACATCATTTTCTTCACATTATGGCCAATGTTTATATTAGAAGCAGCAAGTTTTCTACATTTGAACCTTGATCAATTTTCATTCAGAAGATAAATTCATAATTATAACACGAGAAATATCAAACTTATTGACTTGCCACATCCAAATTCAACATTCCGACAAAGATGCCCAGACTACATATCAATCAAAATTTACAATAAAATTACATCAGAAATAAAATCTTTAAATAACATAAGACAATTCAAAAATAAATTAAAGAAATACCTTATCGAGAAGTTTTCATACAAAATTGAAGACTTTTTAAATTAAAACAACAATGAAAGTATAACATACATTTAAAATCAACATTTTGTGGTTTCAAGATTGGATGAAGATTTTTTTGTAAGATTCAAGGATTCAATTAATAAAAATTCTATCAATTTAGCATTACATACTTTGTTAATTTAATGTAGTCTTAACCATAAATTAATTATGGCAATTAATATATATACTAATAAAGAAATAAAGAAAGAAAATTTCACAAGAAAGACCAATTGTTATTTTTCAACAAATTTGAACTTATATCCAAAGGCAAAACTGTGTCCTTATGTAAAAGTTTTTCTAATTTTGTATTCTTAATAACCATTTTTTACAAAGGATCATTTGAATAAAAAGCCTTTGATACAAAATATTGTTTCTTCTCTCCTTCTTCTTGTCAAAGATTTAGCGATAGGGAAATATGTTGTTTTGTATCTCTTATTTCGTCTTAATTTTGATTCACCCAAGTTGGTAATACCAAGGTGCTCAGTGTACTACTCACAACACATGCTGGCGCAGTTTTCTTTCTTTCTGGTTGCTCTGCATCGGCAGGGTGCGGTGTAGTGAATGGCGCATCTGTTGCTGCTGCCTCCTCTTCATGTTCTGCTGTTGGTGTAATAGCAACCTTGGATTTTTTCTTTTTATGATTTTCATCTCCACTAAAACAATAACAAAACAGTAAATAAATAATAACCATGTTGAGTTATTTTAAAATAACTAGTACATTGCCTTCTTTTTCAAGCCCTAGAGTTGTAATAGAAAACTGTCTACAATTATCTACATCTGAATTAGTTTTTACTGTAAACTTTGTACAGGAAATACAATAAGAAAATGCTGGTACATTTCAGTTGTTCTGCAATCTTCTGCAGCACCCTCCTGGAGAATGTAGAAACAGAGATTCACAATGCAAGACTGAACATCAACTCACAAACGAAAGTATCTGGCAAGTTTGAGCCAATCGTCTTGTTAAGATCCCTTGTGCGTGCTTCCCTTCTTCTGCATTGAAAAAAGGTTTGCAAGACCTTGTTGTGATTTGTGTCTCATTACTGACATTCTGTGCTCACGATCTTTCTAATCCTGTGAAGGAATGCACTGAAACAGCTGCGACCGGGGAGGAACTGGGGAAGATAGAAATTTTGCTCCCCATGATCTTGGCTGCTACATTGCTCTTGGCTGCCCCATCGCTCTTGGCTGCCCCATCACTCTTGGTTCCCCATGCTTTTGGATGCCTCATTGCCCTTGGCTTCCCATGCTCTTTGTTGCCCCATAGCTCTTGGCTCCCCATGATCTTGGCTGCCCCATCGCTCTTGGCTCCCCAAGCTCTTGGCTGCCCCATTGCTCTTGGCTCCCCATGCTCTTGGCTGCCCCATCACTCTTGGCTGCCCTATCACTCTTGGAGATTCTTGATGAGTGTCTTGCTGCCCATCAATCATTCTTGTCCTTTTCCCAATGGGTCTGCCATTTATCCACAGTGAAGCAGATCCACTTCTGTCCTTAAGTGAGCATATCGACTGAAATTACCCCCACAACTACCAGCACAGCAGTCCCTGACAAAGTGGAATAGTCCGACACGGTCTAAGAGCCACGTCCTCTGGGTCCCGGACTCTACAATCTTTGCCCTATCAACAATTATTTATTTTTGCCTATTTCCTGCCATAGGATTTCTCTGTTTATGCCTCACATCTGAAAAAAAATAAATGCAAAACAGACCTTAAACCCCGCCCTTGACTTCTTTGTTATTTGTATTCAGTTCAAGATCAAAGTAAAACACAGAGAGGTCTTTCGTGTTATGATACTTCTTACATGAAATCCAATTGATCAAGTGAGTTTTTGATTATGTGACATCTGACGAAGAATGACATTTTTATGGACTACTCTGAACGATATTTTAGTTGAAAAGTGTGAAACAAGGCTTGAATCTTGTTTAATTTGTTCACCAATTTTCTGTATTCAGCCAAGGAGCAAAGAAGCAATTTGACAGTGTTGTTCAAACATGTTTATGAACATTTGTAATTTTATGACAGTCATTAATCCTCATTGAATTAACATTTTAAACATCCATTATAAAAATGGGAGGGCTTTTAGTGCTGATGCCTTTTTTTAGGCCTGGTATAGCTGTCATATATATATATATTGACTACATATATATTGACATACATATATTGCCTGTCATACATTTGGTCTTCTGAGCTACTGGTACAGGACTTAATATTTCAAATTTATGTTTTAGTCTTATTTGTGTTGTAAACTATATAAATTACAGTGGTACTATAAAAAACCTTATACAAATGATAGTATGACTGACTTGTTCTTAGATTTATGTTGTAAAATGTAGAAGTTAGTAATACAAAATAGACGTAAATACCAATGACAGAATGCATAGACTGACCTGCTGCCGAGCGTGGAGGAAGGATGGCCGCAGTAGCCACTGCTGCCACTGGAGGTGCTGTGTCGGGACTTGGAGCTGTTGCTGAAACATATAAGACCACTGATAGTTTTGGAATCTCAGTAAAATATATAATAATAATAAATAAATAACCCAACCAAATATTACTATGACTCAGCAAACAAACAAAACTCCCAACATAATAATATCTGAATGTTAAATTCATTCATTAATACCTTTTGAAATTATGTTTTTTTTATCAACAACTTACAAACAGCAAATTCGCTTTGATCATTTCAGTGCTTTAATTTACGGATACTTGACTAAGCGCTTTTTGTCATGCCAAGAAACTTTGAAGGTCAGTAGGACGAGTCTTCATGAGGTCTGGGAAAAATGTAGAGCAGGACCTCGATCAACCGTCTCTTTAACCATCACTCTCTGTTATCTGTTACAGTCCGTCATCATAAAAAAACAACATTGACCTAGAGTTTGTTCTCGCAACCTCCGTCCTGACCTGTCACTATTGCCTCAGTGTTAACCTGTGCGGTTAAAGTGTGTAACTGACGAATAACCTGTCATATACGGTCGGAGCAGTGTTCTTTTAGTGACTTTACCAATATGATGTAGTGTCATGCTTCAATGATGGCTAAAAGCGAGGTGTGTTAGGATTCTACTAAAACTTTGAAATTATTAAAGGTTTGAGTAAGGTTGAAACTGTTACCAGTATTGAAACGCAGATTCTCTTTGTCTGCCAAGGACGGGTAATAATTGGTAGGTTTTAGGGCCACTTTCCCAAAGTACAGTTTAACTTAATCTTTAGTTTAAACACTTAGCTTTTTTGGGAAATTCCGATTTCCTATTGTGTTAAGGGTGGTTTAAACCTGGTCTATGTTAAACACTGGTTCTCTAGAGAGAACACTGTTTAGTTATTTTATTCTAAGAATAAGAATATCTTTATTGTCGAACAGGTTTATACAAGCATTGACACAAGTCACTGTTCAGCAATAGGCCTACTGCCATGTCACTAATATAAATTTCCATTACTACAAGTAAATAAAAATATGTCCAGTTCAAACGATAACAATGCAATAAACTAAAAAAAAATCAATTAATGTAATGAAAACTAACTGTCATTATTCCGTGAAAAACCACGCTCCCTCTTCCTAAAATTAACAACACCTAGACACACTCTCAACTTATATACGATGTCACAGAAAAACAAAAAGTAATGTACACTAAACAAAGAAAACCTAGCTATAACTACCCCACTAAAATTCAATCTTAGGCACCAACAAAAATTCATTTATCGAATAAAAAGGATTATTTTCCAGCCAATCATAAAAATTTTTGTTGAAAACACTAACTGAATATATATTAATAAGATGATTTACCTTATTATATATTTTCAAGGATAATACAACTTGGCTAGACAATGTTTTGCTCAATCGATTGAACTCAATTGCTGCTTTTTCTCTATTGCGGATGTTATAATTGTGTTTGATACTATTTGGGATAATTTTGTCTTGATGTTTAAAAATGTATAAGATCAGGCCAAAGATGTACAAGTTGATAATTGTTTGAATTTCAAGTTGGACAAATAAAGGTTTGCAGTGAGCTCTTATTTCTGATCTGGTTATTATTCTAATTGCTTTTTTCTGCAGAATCAGTATTTCATCAACTCTAGAGCAGTTTCCAACAAAATTAAACCATACTTGAAAATCGACTGAAAGTAGACGTAGTAAGCTGTTTTGAGATACTGAATTGGTACACAAAATGTAAGCCATTTTAAAAGAAATGTAACTCTTGACAGCTTATTAGACGATATATGGTCAATATGTGGATGCCAATTTAACTTGCAATCAATACAAATTCCCAAGAATTTTGCATTTAAAACCATATTGTCAGCAATTAAATAATCTTCAGTTTTTCTTAAAGTAAATATAATTTTTTGAGTTTTTCGTTCATTAAGTAAGAATCCATTGGTTTGAAACACCAGGACGCAGCTTCTTTTAAAGTAGTTTGGGTAAGAAATTTAAGCTCTTTTACCTCATCTGCAATATCAAAAAAGTAGTGCCATCAGCATATAACAATGATTAGGAGTTTACAGAGCTAGGCAGATCATTGACACAAATTAAAAACAAAAGTTGTCCCAGCACAGACCCCTGTAGCACTCCGAATTCAACTAAAACCTCTTTTGAGAATTCACCATTGACTGAAACAGTCTGGTATCTGTTTTTAAGATAAGATTCAAAGAATGTTAAGGTGGTACCAGAAAATCCATAGTAATTTAGCTTCAGCAAAAGAACAATGCTTTCAAAAGCCTTGCTCAGGTCACACAAAGTGACCTCAGCAAATTATAGGCCTTCTCCTCAAACGTCATAAGGACCTCACTTACAAGCCTATCCATAGCATCAGTAGCAGATTTTCCTTTTCTATGATGATAAAATAACCTTGAATCCTGTATAATAAATATTTGTTTTTAGTTTAACTAGAGGTTAAGCAAACAAACAAAGTCATGTGAAAAACGTTGTCAACTTGGTATTTTGTGGATTGAACTAAACTGGCTAGACCACATTTTCGGGAAAACGAATTGTGCCTTGATCTCAAGTTCAAAATAACCTCAGGTTTAGTTTAAAGTTGAGTTGGGGAAAGCGGCCCGTTAGGTCTCGCAGAGATAACAGAAAATTACTGATTGTTTTAACATTCGGTGATAAAACCTACTTCCTATTTAATATAAGCAGTTTAAATTAATGATTAAAATGTTTTTACCACTCATATCGTAGTTTATTTTCCAATAGTTACATGTTATCTTATTAATTAATTACCAGTTTAGAAAAATGTTCTATTTAAACAGTAGATCGTAGGGATGCATGGATATATTTTAAAGTTCAATATCCAAGGCCCTGTACGGTAAAATATGAATTAGAGTTCAAAATTTTGCCATTAAGAATAAAAAGAAACATATTTTTTTTTAATTCTATATTAGTTATTTGGTTGTAGAAAACAAAACAAATGAACCAGAATTATCTAACTAAATTCTTGTTCTAACTGAATACTTAAATCACATTACTAAAAATATTTCCATTATTAATTTGCAGTTTCGTTTTAAATTACGGTGAATGTATGTCTGTGTTTGTATCAAATTTGCAACTGCAAAGCAGATGAAGTTTGTGTGTCAGGATTGTCATGGTGATAATTATGCGCCATATATCAAGTTTTGTAAGGCAGTTGGTTGTTAAACAGTGTGTTTGACTGAAGCATAAATCTCCACGACAACTCTGTTTTATTGTGTTTTTTTATTTATTTGAGTTAGTTCTTTCATTAAAAATAGATTGAGTTTGTTTGAGCCTCTTTGGTATTCAAAATTATAGTTTTCTGTGTTAATACTGTAAAGTTAAATTATTCTTGCACACTTCTATGGATTTCTAGAAGATTTTGATTTATAGCTTCTAGATTCGTTATGTGTTTTTATTGGTCTGCCCCAATAGTTTGTATGACATAAGACAAAATACAATTATATGTTGGCAAATATGTAGTTTGTAATATTTATCTTTTTGTTATCAAAACAATGTAAACAGTTTGTACTGATTATTTGAGCTCGATGAATACAACTTTTAAACATTTAACTCCAGTTTTTAAGAAACGAATTTAGCTTGAAGTTTTAATACATAAATCTAAATCCGATTTAATATCCTAAGCTAAACTATCAACAAAGTTTAAACTAAACCATCGAATCCCCCTTTTGAGCTATTATATAGCCTACACAGGCGTAATATGTCTCTCGTAAAAAGACATTTTCTGTATTTTGACACATTCTAATGAATATTTTAATATGCAAGTACCTAGACCGAGCGCCTTTCATCGCTCCAAGAATAATTTTTTCACCTTAATAATAACATGGCAACTTTTTAAGTCCACTGGGGCACAGTCCTCAGGTTGGAAAAACGTATCCATATCAACGTGTTATGGTCCAGGAGCAGGTTTGAGGAGCCGTTTCCGAGCCATTTGGTATAATAATCCCCATATAAAGTGTAGATAAATTAATATTTTCTTGTTCTCCATACAATTCTACAACTTTTGATAAGGTTGCAACCCAAATGCTTAGTAGGGTGTATTACAAAAGGCTGTAACAAAAATATATTTTTTGGATCTTGATTTTTTTGGTAAAACTTTTTTTAACTCGTTTCTCCCAGCCACAATCAATATTTTTGCACAAAATAGCAATGAAATCTCTTTTAAATTTAATATTCTATCTATCTATGGGTATTCTATAAGTATTGTGGGTAATAGCCAAGTTCATACTTTTAGAATACTGCAGGTAAATATCCAGTGTATTAGAAAATAGACTATTAAAGTTTGAGCATTTTAGTAGTAGGTAGTGAGAATATAGGTGTTATCTGTGTTTCGGAACACTGGCTTACTGAAGATTTAATAAATCTTTTCGTTCCACAACGCTGTGGACCTTCTAACCAGTTGTGAACAAGGTGATTGTAATACCCGTTGTAATTGTATTTAACAGCCATTTGTAACGGTTGTAGTATCCATAGAATTTGATAACATTTACAAACATGTACAGTTGTATATTCATACCACTGGAAATAAATAAATTACGTTCCCTGTTCAAGTCATTAGATGCTAGCACTATTAACTCTACACTGATAAATATTATATCTTTACAATTCAGTGCCATAACACAAAAATGCTCACTAATTTAACTTTAGTAAGAAACTTTATTTGACATCCACAAATATATCTGAAACATCAGGAGATCGAGATGCACGCCGAGAAATTGACCGAGTCAGAGTCTACACTTCAAAAGATGCTGAAACATCTGGAAAGCGAGACTCACAAGTTGAAAACTTGAAAATACGAACTTACAACGTAAAGCTGTACGTTCACGACAGACTCGATCAAGAGTGAGAAACAATCTCAAGAAAGCTGCGTACGAAAAAGACTGCGATTATAGAATTCATCACAATGTTGTCATCGGTCTAATGGCTAAATTATGCATATATTGCATGCTTTGAAGTTTTATAAAAAAATCTGACATGTTGCTCAGACTTGTAAAAAAAGGTGGAGTAATTTTGATTTTCAGGTACGTTATATGCATGGAACCCCTGATGAAAAAGCAAAGTTTCGACCTCATAGCCCTTTTGTGCGTTTTCGATCGCAAAGTCAATCGTAATTCCTGAAATTATTGGTGATGTTTAGGAAAATCTTCTTACCAGAATCTTGATGACTGTAGTTGACAGACAATTGATGAGAACGACGAACGAGTTTGTGGCTGCAGGATCAACAGGAAGTTTGCCATCGAACATATCCAAAAGTTGCATGGCCTACAATTGTGCAGAAACATCGTCAAGTAGATGCACATGCATACTGGAAAATGTTCTTCACATGTCTCCAGAGAGCTGAATTCTTGTTCAGCCTCGTCGTCTGGTGTATCAATTTGTAGTGACGAGCAAAGTTTGACAATAATCACCGGCTTCAGTATCATTACTCTGCCATTGATCGCGTCAGAAACCTCGCAGAGTACGATCAAGTGCTTCAAGTCCTTTCTTTGGGCCCTTCTTTCGACATGAATCACAAATAATGAGTTGACATGCTTTTAATACAGTTGTCATGTCAGATGTTTGTCCAATGTTACAAATAGGATCTGCATTTAGATATATCAATCCTTCATTGACAAAATCTGGAATTCTGAACATCAAGGCTTGGGTTTTCACTACAAGCTCAGGAAAGGACTTCTTTGCTCAAACCGTCTTTGTGTTTTTCCCATAAATCTTTAGAAGCAGTCGAAAATAGCAGCATTCAACATTCTTCAGGTGTATGTTCTCGTCACTATAAAATATGTCATCTGCCGATTAATGTTTGATGCCTTGATTTCTTCTTCAAATGTTTTTTGTAGATTGATCCTAAGTGCAATACTGCAGGACTTTGTGGTACTTTTAGCAGCATGTTTGTGAGTTTGTCACTAGCGCAAACTTGAAAAAAATTGGTCTACGTTGTGTTTGGTGAATCTGCAGCTCTTTATTTTGGTGCATTATTGGAGGCTCTTTGACCGTTTTCCAGGTGAACATTGAGGGTAAGGATTCATGAATCTTGAAACCAAGAATGCAGCAACCACAACAAAGTGCTGCTACCAACATCCATGCAGCACTCATGGATTATGTTATGGCTGATGTGTTGAGATCAGCTGTTTGTATTTTCATCAGCTCAAACAAAAATGAATGTCCATAAGGAATACATGGGAACATTGAACTCCCAAGGCAAAGCCCTGTAGGATTTTCAAAACGAAAATCATGGGAGGATATCATTTATAAAATTACCAACTGTAGTTTATCAGTTAGGGCAAAGGAAAGTCATATGGTAAAACTCAACAAAAATTTGATAGTGCTGGTCACGTTAAAATTTTTAATGTCTTTTAATTTGTCACGAGCAAAGCTGTGGGTAACAGCAAGTAGACAAATAAATTAACACGAGCGAAGCTGTGGATAACAGCAATTAGACAAATAAATTAACACTGAATAGAATAAATTAATAATAATGAATTATGTACGAGGAAGATCACCTTTAGAGCGGCCAATGAAGATCACCAAGCCCAATCATACTCAAAAGAGCGCCACACATACAAGCATTGCATGGCCCTTTAAAGGCCCCACCATTAAGCCTGCACTAAACACTAAAACATGATTCACTAAAACACTTGCCGTAATTCACGTGCACTGCATGCATGTGGCCACCATACAGTAATAATGCATGCTGCACCAGCTCAGACTGAAAATAACACAAGATGATATTGACCACGGGGAAGCCGAGCACTGATCTCCTGAAGGAGCCCACTGTATCAGCAAAAAATCCTCAAGACCACTGACACTGTTCCTTGCCCGCAACAGACGAAGAATGGGGCTGTGCAGAAGGTAATTTGTGCTTGAGTCCGCAACCTCGAAGATGTGCTGCGATCTAGTTCTTGTCCAGGTTGATCATCTGGAGCAGAGGTGGAGAATAGCAACACCTTGTACAGCATCATCAGATCCAACACATTTAGTCTAGAAGATAGAGGTAATAGTTCATAGAGGGTCTCTAATGCAGCTATGGGGACATCCATGTAGTTTAATCCACTCTTCACACCCAGGACTCTTAACAAATCTTTTCTGTATGGATTGGAGTCGGTCTATCTGACCAAGCTGGTAAGGAAGCCATATAACGGAGGTTTATGTTAAGTCTGTCGAACCAAGGCCCTATAATACCAGCAAAGCCCTTGCACCAAAATCAAACCCACGCATGTGAAGAATAAATCCCATGCCTCAATGCCTTGGTACAAATACTGTCAATGTGCTCATTTAAGCTCAATGATGAGTCAAACAACACTCCAAGATCCTTCACCAGAATATGACTCTCAATCTGGACATCATTCACGAAACATACGTAATTACAGGATATTTACAAGAGGAAAGTGATTAGTTAGGATTTTTCAGGGTTGACCGACATGTGATTGTGTCGACACCATTCTGAAAGCTGGTGAAAAGCTGTCTGCAGAAGATGACAGCCGTCCAATAGTTTTATCCCTCAAACTATTGAGGGATGTAGAGTTTCACATCATCCACAAACAATAGACACCTGACTCCAACAAGTAGATGTCATTAATAAATATGCAAGATAGAAATGGCCCCAAATGGGATCCCTGTGTTACACCTGAAGAAGCAGTGAATAGTGTTGACGCTTGTGCCACTCTAACGGCCAATGACCTGTCCCCCAGATAGCTCTGAAACCAATTCTACAAAGATCCTATGATGCCACACCCTTCAATTTAGCCAAGGTGCATATGGCTTGTCCTGTCGAATGTCTTGAATAAGTCAATGTAAATAACATAGACTTGATTCCTTCTGGAGAATGCATCCAATATATCTGTATGGAGAAGCATCACATTAGTAACCATGGATCTTCCCCCAAGAAAACCGTGCTGATCATCGACAAAAACCTGTCTAAAATAAGGTTGAATACAGTCAAAACTAAGCTTTCGAAAATCTTAGTAACAGCGAAAAGTATAAGTATAGGTCGGTAGTTCTTTACGTTTGACACATCCCCAGACTTTAAAATATGTAACACATACCCATTCTTGAAAAAAGTTGGGAGGATACCTCTAGTCTCTGAGACAGAAGCTTCTTGAGTATTGGATCTGAAGACACAAAGCTTATCTTCATTGGAATTAGCGTTTGTAGTATTCAATTACATTAAATTCTTGTTTCATAGAAGTGAATTGGTCCTCTGCCACAGATATCCTTGGTTCAAGTGCTGATAATCCATCTCGCATGGAGGCTATGTCCGATTTTATACTATCAATTTCACCAGAAAGGTATCGATCTTATTAATTTTTCGCAGGAGAATATCTAACTTTCCAATTACACTGGGAATCGAGCTTACAAAATTGCAATCGTTTATAGTCATTTTGACACAGACTCTATATGAAACCAGCATGAACAAGAAGAATCACACTAGATATCTTCATCATTTTTGACATACACTACTATTTGTCATTTTGGAATTTTGGGCATAGGATTTAAAATTATATTACTAAAATGAAGTATTTTTTAAGCCTGACATGTAGCATACCAGAGCAGCTAGGTTTATCACGAGTAAGAAATTTTAATCGGAAAAAGATATGAGTAGTGGTTTAAAAAATACAATTATTAACTACAATTGTAGTTAATTAAAGTTAACTAAAATTGTAGTTTATGTAGTCATTGATGTTATAAAGGTCATGTTTCGATGTAAGCGTTAAACGATTTTGCTTGAACCAAATTTTCATTTCAGAGATATGACTATTTGTTACTGATAATACTGATTCTTCACTCTTTTCAGAAATAATTAAGGTACGGTCGTCAGCAAATACTACTAAATTAAGTTACAATGGATAAACGATTTATTCTTTTAAAAAAATCAACCATCTGATATGTCCCGTTTCCGCATGGGAATCTAGCTTAGTGTCTGGTATTTCGAACATTTACTTTATAATCAACTGTTTTATCACATCGACTTAGACTAACATTGGAACTAACATGGGCCAGGGCACTGAAGTTGGATTTTTTCAAAGCTCTAAAAGTCATCTTGAGGGTAAGAGCTTTCGATCGATACAAAACATGTAACAAAATTAATAGTTTTAGAGGCCTACAACCGCCTAAAATCCTTGATTTTTAAAAAATCAAGGATTTTTTAACATTTACTTACAAGATTAAATCTTTAAAAATCAACTACAACAAAACAATTGCCACGGTAACGATTTCTACATAATTAATAACCTAGGAAACGATTCTGATGAATTTGTCATTAGCTTACTTTCAAAAATGAGTAAAAGCAAACATAAACATAATTTTAAAGGTCTCGTTAAAATAAATATTTTGGCAAAGACATAATTCACTTACCTTTATCCGTATCAATATGGCGGCCATTTTTGAGTATAGTATTAACATTTACGGAATACCTTAGATTTTATAAACCACTAGCTGTTCCTGCAGGCTTCGCCCCGCAAACAATAGTTTATAAAAACTAAGACAGTTGTGTGTGCTGCATTCTGTGGTTATCCCGTGGAACTACTACGAATCAAGATCAGCTGTTTGTATTTTCATCAACTCCAACTTAAAATGAATGTCCATAAGAATAACACAGGATTGGAACTTTGACTCCCTGTGGGGCGGAGCCCGATGGGAATTTCTTAAAACCCTTTCTTAGTGAGCACCTAAGACCCAAGAGGAAGGTATGTTCCAAATTTCATAGCAATCTGTTCTGTGGTTTTTGAGATTTCGAGATGAGTGAGTGAGTGAGTCAGTCAGTGGTATTTGAGTTTCATATATTAAGATTAGATATATTATTTTCAGATTAAAACTTCTTACTCACAATAAACTCAGCTTCACTCTGGTAAGCTAAATGATAGGCTTTATTGAATAAATAAATATTAATATAGTTTTTTTTAATGCTTACATGCCCAAACTTCAAAGCTTACATGCCCAAACTTCAATGCTTACATGCCCAAACTTCAAAGCTTACATGCCCAAAGAGCCAAATAGTAGTGTATGTCAAAAAGCATACCAAAAGGTCTTGCAAATTCTAGAAACTTCATAATTTACACCAACCGCGAATCTCTTCATTTTATTTGTTGTTATTATCAGCAAAATACATTATTTTCTTTCACTTATGAAATTCATGTTAATTTGCAAATACTTGCTTATGCTGTATTCTGTGGCTTCTTTTATTTAATGTGTTGTGTACAAACATGCATTTCAAATGGGAAAAATAATGCAACTTTTCGTTTTTTCTAATTGAAAAAAAAACTTAATGAGATACAAGGTTGGTGTGAACGATAAAGTTTATAGAATTTAAGTTACGAGATCATAACAATGGTATGCATTTTGACATACTATACTATTTGTCTTAAAATTTGGAAGTTTGGAAAATAAGCATTTAAAAAAAAAAACTTATTGTAATTTTTTTCAAATCATGTAGCATAAAGCTTTAGTTCATCATGAGTAAGGAATTTAAAATGGAAAATTATATGTATATTTTTTTAGGATAATACAGCATATTCCGTAAATATTTTACACAAAATTGCCCGCAATTTTGAGACGGATAAAGATAGGGTAAGTGAACTCTGTTTTCGCCAAACTTTTTATTTTAATGATACCTGTAAAATAATATATAATCTTTTCCAGGATTACTTAAGAACAGTTTCAGATTCAAACTCGGCCGGCGTGCGCTTCAGCTTGGTGCAGCATATATTTATAGGTTTTGATAAAAATATGTTTAATAGGTTACCCGTATGCGTTTTTAGTTGGGAAGAATTTTGTTTGAATGACTTTATACCAAACCGTTCCTCTCCCGTTATACATGCTTGTCGGGTGCATTGACTCGCACTGTTTATCTTTTACACGGCTTAATTTATTGCATACAAAGACAATTTTGCATGTATTGCATACATACACAGACAATTTTTATTCCAAAAGAATATATACATTGGTAGGATACAATCATATTTTTTGTACGTAAATAAAAGTACATTTTAAAATATTCTTGATTATAATAATTACTTGTTATAATTTCAGTTAGGCCTACTATCTTAATTTACACTTAGGAATATGCCCAGATGGGCTTAACCCTGTGCAGTATGAGTATGAGTCAGCAAAATGAATTATTTTTTTTACTACATTTAAAAAAACTTTATTTACTACTTTATTAGGTACTTTATTTAGATATTATTTTGACAATTTGTAATTACTATGAAGGCTTTTATTTTAAACATTGATGTAATAAAATCATTGAATAAAAATAAGATTAAGGGCATTTCAACTTGTTTTATTTATGTCCTGTACGAGTCTTAGTGAAGTTAAAAATAGTTAATTGTACATGAATTAGCCGATGACAAGACGGAGATTATAAAAAAACGTTGATCAGTGAACATACTGATCAGTTATGTTTATGATGAAATAGCCTTCAAATCTCTTTATATTACCAATAGGTTTCCGTTTATTTCAGCAGCAATATTATAGCATCACAGTCAATCACACAACGACATGGCTACCACCATGTTTTTTAAGGGTTGACCATATTTCGTGGTATAGTGGTGAAGATTTATAAGGTTTATAAGCTACTTTTAGCACGTTGGGCCCATAAGCATAACATAGCAAATCAATTTTAGCCACAAGAGTCAAATATTTGTCCCACTTGAAAATTTACATCCTTATCTCTATATACAAAACACATGATCAAAATTAGAACTCCATATTCAAAATATCGAGGGTTTTAATCCATCATTTTAATATCCACGAGTTTTCGCTAACTTGGAACATCCAACCATTTGACATTGAGTAAATCACCACTCCGCTTAACTACCTTCTCAATCAAGTGCATGTATTTATATTTAATTTATATTTCATCTACAACAATTATTGCTCATAACATCCTCATCTGATTATATTTCCGTTTTCATATTCCAAAGTCACCGGCTTTGTTTTCTTAACTTCTATTGTAAACAGCTCCCCTGTCAAATTGGGCATTATTTAATATTTTTATACTTAAACATAAATATATGTCATTTACACTACATCATTTAGTATATGTCTATACTATTTTAACATTGTTAAATTGAGTCTCATCAAAAATTGAAGATCTTATTTGAGTAACGTCATCAGAATACATTCCGGTATCATTCAAGGGCCGCCAGAATGCGGTTTTTAGGTCTAGTTATAGCCACTTCCCCGTGAAGATAATATGTCGCGTTGGCTCAGTTGATATTGCACCGGCTCTCAGAATTTAAGGTTGCAGGTTCGAATCCCGCCACGAACCAAACTTTACTCGTAGAAAATATTTATACATTTATCACTTGTTTTTATCTAAGGAAATTTATTCAAGAAATCCGTTAATTTATTTATTTTTAAAATAAATTTTAGGCTTCAGGCAACGTTTGTTGTTAGGCTTGGCATGGGTGCGTATTATGCAAAGTATTTTGGGATAGGCAGTGATTTTAACAGTGTGATTAAGTTACTTATAAGAGAAGAGCGAGTTTCCTAAATAAATCAATGTTACTTACAATTAATATACCAAAAATATCCTGAAGAACTAACAAAAAGTCATCAGGTCTAGTTATCATCAACATATTCCCCATCATTAACAATACTAATTTTATAATTTAAAGCATTCCAACTTTTATCTTATAAATTTAAAGTAGTTGTCTTAGACCTTTTAGTCTCTGATTTTGAATATGGGTTATACACACGATAAAATTTATCTATAAACATATTTGTATTCAATAAATAATTCTACTTTCTCTCAGTGGCGGATCCAGAGGTCAGGTTTGGTGGGGGGGAGGAGGGGCGGACACCGAAAGTTAACCCTCCCCCTCCCCACGGGTGGTCACTGACACCCCTCATTATTTATTTTAAAACTATATGAAATTATACAACGAATGAAAGTAAAGTTAATATCAATAACCTTGTACTCAAGAAACGTTCATTGTAGACCTAAATAATAAAATAAAAAACAATAATTTTAAAGTTTGCGGGGCGACCCTTATCACCCCCCCCCCCCCCTGAAACCGCGCCTGCTTTCTCTCAATGCCTTTATAATATAATCAATCTAATTATCTATTCCCAAATTACCGGCCTGTCTAGTCTTAACCTATATACACGCTCATTAGGAGGTTCGTTCCAATTCACAAAGTCTATTTCACTACCAGTTACCTCCTTTCCTTAAACTCCCGCCTGTTTTTTTTTTTTTTTTTTTTAACGGAGATGTAATTATGTTCACGATATACATTGCTTATTACTAGATATTAATGCACAAGATTTATAACCCTTTAAATATGCATTCAGAGGGGGGGTATGATAGCGCGGATCGCGATATACAATTTTATTTTTGGGGGAATTTTAGATTTTAGCGGGGAAATTAGATTTTTGGGAGGGAATTTTTAAAATACCTCATTTTCAATTAGAAATTATGGGATTCGTACAAAAGGTGACAAACGACTTTATTTGGATAGTAAAACAGAATTTAGAGTATACTTTATTTGAACAACGTCTGTTGGGTCTCTCTTTGTTCAACATTTTCGTGCATTGCATAGTAATATTCACTTTGCAGGCGGCTGTCTAAATATTTCACGTTGACAACTGCGGTTTATCATATGTCCTAACATCATTATTGCATTTTCCTTCATTTTACATGTACTTCTCTGCATATTTTGTGTAGTAGCCACTCACATTTTATATTTCCGTATGAGGCTACTCACACAGTAGCTTTTCAGTTTTAAATTAAACTAACGCATTGCAGTCAAAAGAAGGTTATTTTAAAGTTTAAAATAGTTCCTGGAATCAGGAGCGTAACCGGGTGGGATATATGTTCCCCCTGCAAAATATGAAAAAGTAAGGGAAAATATTTTGCACTACTTTTAAGTAATGGAAATTTATAGAAGCAAAAACTCATTAACTTATTGATAAAATTAAATGTACCATATTTTGTACAAATACTAAATATTTGCGAGCTGGAAACCTGTAGGTATGTCAACGTTGTGTTTTAAACACCTTATGACGTAGCGTTTATTTTATCAAGCGTTCGGGTGCTATTACAGTTTCTCAATTTTAATATGTTGGATTTCTATTTTAGATTGTTGTTAAAATCTTAGCACATTACATCAATTTTAAGATCTTGTTTTTTGCAATTTCACCATGAACTTTCTTTGGGGTTTATCTACAAATTTCTATGGTCTGGACATTTTTAACTCAGAAAACGAATAACACCGCGTATCTCATGTTTGGCGGGATTTTCGATTGCCGCCACCATTTTGAATCGCTGTAGAAATAAGACCCGTGACCGCACAGCAACTAGACTTGGCTCATACTTTGGTGGGGGGGTGAGTGGACTGCCACATACTGAATCGCGGTGGTGAGGGAGCTGTTCTACCAGCTGTAGTTGAAATGTTTGTCAGTTGCTGCAAAGGAAGTCATATGGGTAAAACATAAACAAAGATTGTATAGTGCTGGTTAATATTTCAAATGTTAATTTAGTCTATGAACCTAGAGATTTGTTATGGGTTTTTAATGTGTTTTATACAGAAATTGTTATTTTCCTTGTTACGAAACTTTAAAACTGAATAATGAACAAACCTCCGTCTATATTTCAATTTATTAAATGCAGAATTCCATTTCTTTTCCAATAATGAACATTGTTTTGTTATTTTTGTGTTTCTTTATATTACTGTAATTTAACTGTCACTGTCCATTATTTTATTTATTTACTGATAAGATAATTAGGCCCTAGTTCATTTTACAATAGTGAATACATTTATGTATTTTGTGCATAATTATTCATAACTTAAAAGTATCAACTTCAAGCATGTTACATGTATTTCTAATAAGACCTATTTCGGTATTAATGTAGGTATAGAGTATGAAGTTGATACCTTAAGTTGTTAATAAGTAATGATTAATTATGTAAAAATCACAAAAAGGCCGACAGACGGCAAACCGAGTAAATTAGGACTAATTATGACCTATGTTGATACAAACCTTTTCTTTGTTATTGGAAGAGGACTCAGACCCCGAAGTTGTTGAAGTATTTCTGATACACTCTGTATCATGTTAATTAATTAAGAAACCCGATTCCAGAACTACATCGGTTATAAATAAATTGTCGTTGAACAAATTTATAAAAGGGAGCGTTGTGAATTTTTATCCTTTCTTATGTAACAACAACGCCACTTCCCTACCTTTTGCATTCCGTCTTCTCCATGCCATGCTGCCGTCCCGGTGCGGTCAGACCGAAAATTGCAATGGATGATACTAACTGTCAGAAATGATAATTCACCTTGTCGCCTAAATGGTCCAGTAGTCTATTTCTTCTTAACCCAAAAATACCTATGACTTTCAAATTGTATACTACTAACTCTTGATAGCCAGTATGAACTGTTAGTAGGGGCAGATAGGGGCTAGTACGTGCGGAGGGTGCGGTGGAGGGTGAGGGTGAAATCACATGACCTCACCCCCCCCGACATTTTTTTGCCCCCTCCCGAAATTATTTTGACAGACACAAAAGAAACCGGTCGAGCATAATTTTGGCGGGAACGTTCCGACCGCGTCATTCTCTGTCAGACTTTCGTTCCGAGCAGCCGCGGCACTAGCACTACAGTTCAAGATTTCGAATGTCATCTGAACTGTGAATGAGAAGCACTGAAGCTACAGGTTGAGGATTGCAGCATCATTTTGTCTCCTTACTACTGTGTTAGATAAAGCTCCCTGCGTTTCTTGTGTTTGACAATCATGTCTAACATTACAGCGTACGTGTTTAAAACCCCGGAACGTTACTGTACTATTTGATAATGAAAATAATCTGTGGTTTTGTGCTAAGGAGATAGCTGATATTTTGGAATATGTAGAACCGAAAAGAGCAGTGAGACAGCAGAACACAAAATTCATTACAAGGATTTCAAGAAAGGTGAATTGCCTCTAATGTAATTCATACAACCACAAACTATTCTTATAAATGAACCCGATTTATATTCGTTAGTTATGAAGTCTAAACAAAATTAACAGAAATTTCCAAGACGAAATCCTACAGAAGAAGTCCTACCGTCCATACATGCATGCATGGAACGTTCAAACTTGTCGATGAAAATCAACTTCTAAAAACCGAAAATGCTCAGCTCACACAGTTGTTCGTAAACTCCAACGAATACAACCAACACTTGCCCCACATGAAAAATCAGTTTGAGGTTGAAAACCAATCCATGAATCATTTATTACGGAACCAAGCGCCCAAAGTGGCAGTATTGCCTGAAGATCCAGAACTCAAACATGTGTTTTGTGTGTTGATTAAAGAAACACTTCTGGAGATGTATGGTTTATGTGAATTTAAATGTATACGTATAGAGAAAAGAAACTTTAACCAAGCTTTAAGTAAAGCGAAGAAATAAGGTTTTGAAGTTTGTTTCAAGATAGAGAATGTTCCCTACGGAGTTTAGATCTTGAACAAAGCTAGGTAAATGTATGAAAAATTGTAGTATGCACTATGAATCTGCATCCAACAACATTCTTATCTTCTTAGTTGCATTTTCAATAATGACCGCCTGTTGCTTGCAGGATTTTGAACCACATACACTTTTCTGTTGTCCACCCACAATACTATGGGACAATCCACATCTGGTTTCGGCACCCATCAGTTTCTTCGTTTCCAATTCGAGTGAATCCGGTCTCTTTCTCTTCTTGCCAGAGGTAATAGGTGCTGTTTGGGGTGGTAAAGATGATGCAATCACATTATCGTTCATGGTCTCGATCTCGATTATAAACGAGTTGATGTACTCATCCGCGGAGCCTTAAGCGTTCATATTCACGTCCACACCGTGCAACTTTCTCATACTACTAACGCGAACCGCGATAATCAGCGCTTGAAGTAAACTGTGCGCAGTCTCGTGACACAACAGACTAGATGTTTCATTTTCTCTTCCAACATCGATTCTAATTTTCTGCAAAATCTCATTTCATCAAGCGCGAATTCCATCCATGATAACTGATGTTCATCGTCCTCGTACGATTCATAAGTGTAACGCGTATTTAGCTTCTCGTTAAACTTAACAGACTTTTTTCTCCTTTTGTTTACTTCATTACAAGGCCTTTTCATATGAAATTCCTGCTCGAAAACTCGTCCCTTGCTCGTTCCAGCACACTCTGCGAGTCTTTCGCGCAAGCCGTAACGTTTAAATCACCGCAATTTGTTTATTGACGCAGTGATCACTCCTCTTGCATAATCCGAGCTTTCCATCTCGCTGTATGAAACTAATGAGACTTTTAGCAATGGTGGCGGGTCGGTTCCGGAAATTCCATTGTAAGAAAGAGCTATTATTCTCTTAATTGGACTGTTAATGAACAAAGAATGTGAAAAGAACAGCGGTTCTCGGAAAAAAGCCAATGGATGACAAGCAGTGGTGATTGACGTGTTTACGCTAAGTCGACGTCTGTAGAAGCCCTTTGTCGGTGAACAAAATGAAGGAAAGGGCATGGGAAAAATCCTAGAAGCTCAAAAAACAACGCTAGGTTAAAACCGATGACAAGGTCGTGTTCCACGTACCAAACAAAGCCTGATTACCGAGTTTGAACGAAATCGGTCGATAAACAACGGCGATATGAATCAAAACGTACAAAACAAAAGAATGACCTTGACCCCCGTCATTGACCCTGCCTGCTGAGTGGGTGGTCGGGGGGGGCACAACAAAATGTGGGGCTAAAAAAAATGTGCGGGGGGTGGGTGAGGTCACGTGACCTCACCCTCACCCTCCACCGCACCCTCCACACATCTTAGCCCCTAACTTCCCCTACTACTATTTAAGTCCTTAATTTGTTAGTTATTGTTCACTGGGCAATCATCCTAGTCTAGTTAACTTAATAGTTCTCGTCCCCAAAATATTTTTGGGCGATAACAAGCAATCCCAAGCTAAATCAAGCCAGTCAAGGGGGGCTACAATATCACATATAAGATAGTCTGTGATATTACTTATTCGAGGTCAAACAGAAAGATACTGACGAGAGTTGCGAGGACCACAGACCATCGAAAAAATACACCGGCCATTACAATTTATTAATTAAACAACTTTTTTATTAGAATTTATTAATTCAGCAGTACCTGGAAGGCCGAGCTTTGCTCGGGGAAGGTCAGTCAGTTTGTTTAGATGACTTGTAGTAAGTTTTCAAGCAAGTCCCCAAACTGACAAGCAGATTACATGAGGATTACTTTGACAGTTCACTGATTGATGATAAACAGCTGTTATTTTTCTTTTATTTTGATTTGAAATTCCATAAGCCCAATATTAATGTTTTAACTTTACATTTTTTTACATAATTAGATTTTTTATGAGGATGTCAATTTTTAACCTAAAGTTAGTTAATTAGGTACTACTTTTGAAGGAAATCGTTAGAGCTGTTTTTGAGATCAATCAAGTTGCAATCAAGAATGTAAAGAAGCATACAAGCAAGCAAACCTTACTCATATTATAGTATATGATATAGGATAGGACAGGATCGGGATAGGATATGATTTTGAAGCTGGCGAAGCCTGATTTTGGCATGTATGCCATCTTGGTGGTCCAAGTTTAAAAAAAAATATTAACTATGGATATTTTACTCGGCATCATATTTAAGAAAGACTGGATCCTCTAAATTATTGTATTTATTTGGCAGAGTTATTAGGCCCACAAATATATTTAGTTAAGTAACATTTTCTAATAAATCTGTTAGTAAATTGTTTCTTTCCCCTCATTATTTATATTTAACTGATTCCCCTTGGGCTGTAAAGGACAGGTTACTATGCCATAATTGCAATAGATAGAACATTGTTCTTTCTCTCATATGTAGTTTCAAACATAATTTGTATAATCTCTAGTTTCACATAATGTCTGTTTAGTTGTCGAACTTGAGAAATAGAGCTTTAACCAATGAATACTTAAAAATTTAAGTATTCATTGCTTTAACAGTGTAAGAACACTCTGATAATTTACGAAATAATTTATATGAAATAAAATATGTTTTTCTATAGTCTGCGGTGAGAACATGTTCGGGACTGACCTGCGCTGTGACTGGCTGTTGCTGCAGCTGTTGGAGTAGCCCGAGTCTGACACCTTTGTTTTGTTTGTTTCTGTTTCTGTTTCTGTTTCTTCATTCTCCGATCTGCAAAATAAGTAGACATAAATAAATTATAATCAAAGTTGTTGAAAGGACAAAGACGTTACGTAGACTGTGGTAGTCAGCACAATCAACGGAGATTGCAAGACAACAACCACTTGACGGATTTCGAAGATTTTTTTGTGATGAAGGTAATTTTACACAGAAAGTCGTAACAGAGCCAGAATACCAATTTAGGCATTGTTTGTTTGTTTGTTTGTTTTTGGGGGGACTAGGGGGCCCTGGCATAGCCGGCTAGGCATGTCTCCCTTTAGGATATTATGCAGCCACCGGAAAGAGCGAGAAGAGGGATGGGAAAGGTGGAAAGGTGGTAGGATGGGGTCAGTCTGCCTCGCTCCAGAAAGGGAGAGAGAACCTTACCTAGCTCCCGGGCCCTCCTAATCCGTATTCCACCTAAGTCCACCAGACAGGAATCGCCATCGCACAGACCTTCCAACCTCTCAGGGGTCGGGTGGCCGAAGACGGTTCGTCCCCAAACCCGGCAGACCGGAGACCGTCGGGTGAGGTTGCTTCCTCCCAGGCTGCAAAGAAGATCCACTACTCCCTCCAAGGACTTGGACTAGACAGGGTATCCAGGCTCAACTGGGAGTCAAGCCCCCAGAAGAGACAAGGAGGAACCAAGGAAGAGAAGTTGGTCACACTGGATAGCCAAAAGACCTACCAATACTCTGGGACAGCTTTATTTTGCTGTACCTAATGTCGAACTTTGTACTAGTATAGACTAGTCAGAGAGCCTTCAAGGGCCAATTTAGGCCTTAGGGCTCTACCCCACGGGACTTCCAAGTTCCCATATTATTAATATTCATGTGGAGGAGAGATTTATTTGGTTTATGCCACATATGTTTTTTTCTTAATTCAATTCATTAAAATAAACAGCTGTTTTTAACCGCAACGGGGGAACAGCTAGTCTCCCAATAGTTGAGCCATCATTTTGAAGATTACCTTTACCCCTAAGTATGAGGAAAGCAACACTTAAAAACCAAAAAAATTATAATTTGATGGGTGATTCTCACATCTTTATTTTTGTCAACGTACTGATGGCACCTTGACAGGTTTAACTAACTCAAAGAGGTGGTTTAATGTGTAAGCTGCGCGTGGGCAATCTAACATACATACAGCCGCATGTCTAATTTTAATTCTGTAAGCAACATTTTTAAGTCAAAATTGTGAGAGTTTGGCAAATTGCATGATGATGGGAGATGGCTCAAATTAAAGGTCTCAATCCCAGCGACTCGCGATAAATTGCAGTATTTCAAAAAGGTTGCCATAAAATGAGAAATAACTTAAAACATCCCCTATAAGAAATGCATGAGAATATAAAAATGTCAGCTTTGTTTAAATGTGATTTACATTAAAACAACTGTTTATTGTTTACGAACTGACATGTGTCACTAATTATATAGTTGTTTTATTTTCCTCAGCATGTAAAGAGTAAAAATATCAGTAGAGGTAGAATATTGGAGCAAGGTTAGGGGCTAGGCCCCTTCAAGCCACTAGTTCTAGTATATTTCAGGAAGACTTCAATATTACTAATATTAGTAGCTATGAAAAGTGCCGTTAACACTCAAGAAGGTTAGAGGTATCTTTAGAGGTCTCGTCTAGGGTAAAAAGCTGTGCCTACATGCTGACCGCCATTTTTACCCTCTATACCCTCCAGTCTCCATGGTAACAACGTGTTTAACCAATCAAATCCTCTCTTCACATTTGACCAGATGATTTGTTCAGAATAATCTCCTCCAGTGAGTCTTCTCTTTTTTAACACGAGACGAGAGCTCTATATTTATTTACTTCTCGTTGGTAACACTGCTGACTTAATGCCGTTTGAGGTTCGAAATAGCAAAACAGAAGCTGCTGTGGTAAGTGTAGCTAGGCGAATATGAACTTAGCAAATAAGCTCAACTTAATGACTAATGAGCTTAGCTAACGAGATCGCTCGATCTATGCTTATTTTGAAGTTGAATAAGCAAAATAAATAGTTC
Source organism: Allygus modestus (assembly GCA_963675035.1). Taxonomy (NCBI): domain Eukaryota; kingdom Metazoa; phylum Arthropoda; class Insecta; order Hemiptera; family Cicadellidae; genus Allygus; species Allygus modestus. Next base: position 60,016,667 of record OY776116.1, read on the forward strand.
TTCACTTACTGAGATGAAATTATGAATCCATGAAGGCCTACCCGCCATAGAACAAAATTTAGGGTAAGTAAATTTGTCCCCCATTGTAAGTCATATGTTAGCAGATTTACGCATTAGTTTCCATTTCATACACTATCTTTAGTTTAAGCGGGGCAAGGCTACGACATACAAACAACTAGTATTATTTAATAAAAAAAGTTTCTTTTTAGAACTGCTCTATTTTTCCGAAAAAAATACAACTGATAGAGCTACATTTTATCTAACCAGAAAATTCATTGAAAACTGCAAGTGTGCACACTGATTCTAGTTTTTAAGTAAAAGTATATACATACTGATTTTAATTGCAAAATAGTAATCAAATTAAGGATTATTTCCTGAAAATTCTAAGCTGAAAATGGTCAAATCCCTGGTATTCCTATAACAACAAATTAATATTGTACAATTCTCGCATGACTTCAAAACAACAATTTACGAGTTGTGTATGACCTTTAGAGGTTTTACCACATTTCGCATTATCGCAAGACTAATTAGGTTCTATCTGCAAGATGTCTATAAGATGTAAACTGCTAACTACTTAACGTTGGTACGCAGAGTCCTTGTTTCTGGCCTTCCAGTATATTTAAAAGAAAAATTAAGGATCAGAATAGACGTGCAAGAAAAACACACTCGGCAGAACTACTTACTAGAAGTATCACAGGTCAAGCTGGAAATAGGAAGGAAGGGATTTAGATACTTTGGACCAAAACAATATGATGATCTTCCGAAACAAATCAAATTGTTTAGCAACAAAGCTGTAAGGAGATAAGGTCGGGACATGTTCATTGCAGATCACAAGAAAATTATTATTACTTTAAACTTTGAGTCTTAGTCAGTAACAAGGCATTTCACCCATTCTACTCTCATCATTTATTCATATTCACCTTCAAATACGCCCTAGTTGCGTCGGCTTCTTATACAGTACATAGGATATTTTGAAAAATAAACAATATTGTTTGACAAATTATATTATATTATATAAGGACCTTAAAAACCCTTTAAATTATAGGCCATTGTCAATACAACTATCACTATCAAAATTATTTGAAAAAACTATGCTATACCAGCTAATTGACTCTTTTGGAAAAAAAAATTACTTGACAATGAACAGCACGGTTATAGGAAAAATAAGTCCACCATAACAGCATTGATATCGTATGTAGAGAATATACTGGAAAAACTAGATGAAGACAATTATATTTTGGGAGCTTTTTTGGATATGACTAAGGCCTTCAATAGTATCCATCATTGTTAGATAAACTAATGATGTATGGAATGGATGTGCAAAGAGCTAAGATGGATTGAGTCTTACTTAAGGAACCGCCAACAGTATGTACAAACAATGTAAGACACTTAGTAGGAAAGAATATGTATGATGTTCAATCAAAAACTAAATTGGTTATATATTCAGTGCCACAGGGATCTGTCCTGGGCCCTTCCTGTTTCTGTGCTACCTGGGAGGAATGCCAAAGTATTTGACTGATAAGGTGGATAATAATAAACTCTATTTGTAAGGTGAGGACATAAGTGTAGCCGTTCAAGACAAAGAATTGATCTTTTGGAAAAATCAAATAACTCAATTTCAATATTAAAAACTTATTTGGTTTGCACATTATTATGACATTGGCACTTTTTTACGGTTTATTGTTATAAAATAATTTTGTCAACGGTCAAAGAATGGTACATTTTATCGTTTTCATGCCCTAAATTGATATAACAATTACGAATCAATAATTCCAACTTTGAAGCCTTCTCTATAACTATTCCAAGACATTATTATCTTCTATCTTATTTTTTATTACAACACATTTTCTCAAATCTTCTTTTCTGTCCTGGGCCAATTGTTTTCTGTCGGTCGGGATATCTTTTGTGACTTCCTGTCGTATGGCAATATGATCCACATTTTTAAGTTTTCTGATGTTAGCTTCTATATCCGTGGCTAAAAGATCGTTTTCTGCTTTTTTGTTGATGGCAAAATTGTGTTTTAAACCGTATTCTAATATATCATTTTCTTCTTTACAAAACTGAATAGCTGTTAAATTTACAACTCTCTTCTGAAACAGATGTGGTGTGTGTGTTCCTTTTATTCTTTCAACATGGCAGTGCGTGTAATTTGTTATTTATCCTTGCGTATTTTCGTTCCATTACTTCTTCGACTTCATCTGAAACGATGTTATACAAAAGGTTCCATGCAGCAGGGCCGTACTTATCTTCAAATGCAAGGTGTATGTTATAGGACTGCAATTTGAGTTCTTCTTTTTCACAATGTAACTGTTTAATCATGTTTTCAATATATATGACTTCAGCTTTATCTTTAGTTTTATTACATCCATCATTACATTTGTCTTTTATTACATCCCGTAACATAATATAAGTGTTGCCAATCTTACAGGGGATAATAATGGTACAGATAACTTTGAATTGCCACTGGACACGCAAAAAGAAAATTTAAACTCGGACGGATTTAATGTACGGATGAATACCATAAAATGTAATCAAACACAACTCTCCCCGTCCATAGTTCCACCAGCATATTTACACCATCCATTTATCAACACTGTAGTGTGTACGTTGTTCAATGATATACACCTATGGCGTACGTCCCCCACCCCCCCCCCCCCAGCTTATCTCACTCTCACTCGGTCACGGTCGTTCCTCGAGGCCGCTAGACGAACATGAGGAAGTTTGACGGATCTTATTTACCTCGGCATTTCCATTTTGCAAAGTTATGAAATTAAAACTAAATGAAACTGTGAAAATAATAGTAGTACGAGTAATCCAGTTGTCGCCATAAGATGACAGATTGACAGATGCTCCATGGAGAGGAATCAGCTGTTATGTGTTGTTCAAATGGGACTTTATACATTGGGAGTTTACTGATAACAGCACCGGGAGGACCGAGCCTTGCTCGGCAAATGGTCATTAGCTTAGGCTGCAACCACAAGTGTGTTTTGAAGTAAGGGTGTACTAACTTAAAATACTTGAATGAACCAAATTCTCGCTACAAGTACTCTCTTTCATTCGATGCAGTTTTTATTTTATTTTGTTAAGTTAGGCCAAAAAGCTTACGAGACATTTTGTGACAGCATTGTGAGTGAAATTTACTTATAAAACAATTATAACCACGGAAGCGAAGCTTACACAAACATATTCCTCAAACCTGAGCCAAGGAGGATAATTTTCTCTCAGTGACGTGGAATATATAGGCTGACCTATTACAACATCAATTTTGTAACATAGGTAACTACATTGCAGCAAACTCGACCTCAGAATCAAATCTGTATAAGGTTTACAAATAGGTTTGATTTGATCGAATATAATATCAAATAAATGTTAGGTCTACATAACCAGGTATAGGCTACATTACTCTCTCTATCCTAATTAACTATGATAGGTACATTAAATAAACTAAATAGGTGTATTGTTTTTATAAATAATATAAATTATTGCACTGTTATAGGAATACACAATCAATAAGCGATTTCAATCTTCCTCATAAATTACAGCTCTCTTGCTCCAACAGTTGACACGCGATGGGCTCACAAACACACTAATCTTCAGCCTTAAAATATTGGCAAAATGCTAAAGTAACAATAACTCTGTATCAAAATATTTTCCGTTGAGTTTTCTACGGAGATAACGCATGTCAAGAAAATAAGAGTGGGTTGGCGATCCGTGATATTACCTCTAATACGACTCGCTACGGTCATCTGCTACACGTGTAGCTATTGATTAACTCTTCTATGACAACTTGCAAAGGAATCTAACTGTATGAGTATGCTTTCTGTATTCAGGGTACGGTTGTGTTTAAGAATTTAAGATGACAAGTACTGTACTTATTGCTTTAATTGATAATAATAATATCGCTTATTTATGAATGAATTTTTATGAAACTTGGTGAGTGGCTTTATGTGGTAGTGAGACACACATAAATGCAATGGAAATTAACTGAGTACGCAGGTTTGCTGTGACGGGGATATTTTGGAAACTACAGAATAATTTGATACACGCACAGTGGTTTTAAGTGGGAAAGTCTCCCCTCCACCCCCCAGGATTAGGTGGCAACATATTCCGACTATCCTCCATTGGTCAAGGTTAACCTGACCTACATACCAAGTTTTAATTAAATGTATCGGTAAATAAGAGGGAAATGGTAATTTGTGTTATTTCCCATAAAGAATAACGTTGGACAACGTACCGCACTGTTTACCACTAAAACCGATTTCTTTCTGCAACCAAAGTCGTAGTATTCAATACACGACTGATTTAGTTTTTGAGCTTTTGTTAATGGTGAACAGTAAATGTTATTTAATTTTGTTGTATTATGAAAACCAAAACACCTAATATTGAGATATCTAAAGCCCTATAATTACTGAACCAACTTTTTCCCAGAATTGCGAGTAGTGTCATTTTGTTATAACCTTGAAGCACTACAAACAACCAACCTCTAATTATTAAAATCGTTAAAGCCGTTTTAAAAAAAAATTGGGTTTTCATGATTTTAGCGGTTTTTGGGGAATACAAATGCTCAAAAGACGATGAAAAAATCCTGAAGATACATTAAGGATTAAGATACTTTTGGATTTGGATTAAGTTAATACCTAAAACCAAATTTACAAAATCGGGTACTTGGAGACATCACTCCAAAACACTTTTTTGGGTTCAGAGAGCACTAAAATTAATATTTACACCGATGACTCAAATTCGAAAATGTTTTCAAAATCAATAACTAACATTCTCCAAATACTAAATAGAAGGCAAAAGCAGTGAATTAATTGGAGAAAAAAGTGGCCTAAAATTGATCACTTGGCGCTGTCTGTTGACTTTGCGCCGAACTACGTCAAAGAGCGCTGACTGCAGTAAGTTGTCATTTAGTATATTTTTCTTTACTTAAAAGGTACTCCTGGTTAATATAATAAGTGAATAATAAGCAACATGTTTTCATAATTGCGGTTTAGTCCTACATAATGTTAAACGAACTTGGTTATTCTAATATTTACAAAATAAAATCTGTAATGTCTGAAGATAAAGACATTGACTATACACTGTATAGTCAATGATAAAGAGCATTAAAACATCTTTGAGAGTTATTTTATATAGATAGGCTCCTGCCTGGTTAAGTAAACTAGTCCCTAAATTGTAATTTATCTATCCATTATTCTTAAATTGCCATACATTTAAAACGTTAGTGCGATACATTTTTCCATATTTAAAATTAAGTTATTAAAGTCTGGAAAACACCGTCTTACAAAAATGCTTGAAAATATAGAAATGCCGCATGACATGTCCACCCCCTCACCCCGTCTACTCCACGGCTGATCGATTGATCCTTGGCTACAGCTTACCTGATTGTTAATTGGGACCGTTCACTCAGTACCTTATAAAATAATTGTAAAAAACAATCGCTGGATGGACGTTTGTAAATTTGTAGCGAGCAATACATTTTATTACAGCGATAGTGGACGTGGACGTTTGTGTTGCTTATGCGCAAGTCATCATTCGTAAGTTTCAAGCTCATTTATGCGTTCATTTATCCTACGAGTAAATTGTTTTTTAACTTTGTACTTTTTAATTGTAGGGAGGTCATAGTCTCAAATACTTTTTTGTGTTTTGTCTTCCTTAACTCAAATACAAACTCAAATCTTTATATGACAAGTGTGTTTTTCTGTCAGAATTTGAATAAACCATCACAAGTAAAATATTATCCTAGCCTATGTTTTATAAGAATTATGAAGATTTATTTTCAGTTTGTAAAAATGGTTAGTATCAACGAGGTTAATATATCTAGACCTCTCGTCTGGGGAAAAAGTGAAGCCTACATGCTGACAACCATTTTCCTCAGGTAACCAATATCAACCATCGACATTTTCCTCTCTTCACAAGTGGTATGTTTGTCAGCTGATTTTATCCCGTGCGATATTGTCGCTCTTTGACTTTAGCTTTCCAATAGCTTTGAATGAGCGTACATCGTTAAAAACGTAAATAATGTTGAACTAGAAATAATCCGCAAATTATTCTCTTAGGGCATTTTGCTTACTAATCATATGTTACCCCTTATGGATGGAACTGATACAACAATACATTCCACTGATTCCCACCAGCACGTCTTTGCCAAGAATTTCAAACATACTGGATGGGACAGGATGCGTTCTCTCATCCGTTAGATGGACGCTTCTGGTGTTTTGGCACTCGGCGGACGTCCAAAATACCCGGTCTGATCGGACGGACGGATGAACTCACTTCATAATATGATATGATGAATTAATAAATACAAAGATAAGTAATCCTTCTTTAATATGCCACTTTAACCTTGATTATAAAGATAATGTGCCCCCTATGCTATAGAGTGGAGTGTAGGAAATTCAATATAGTGTATAGGACTGATGTTGTCAGTAAACATTAGAAAACATCCTTCGTGCCCAATTGGTAAAAAAATGTCACATAGACCGACCGGTTTAAGCGTTAAGATATCACTAATGATGATTCAACCTACTGACTGGAACAATCGCGTCAAGGGAATATAAACACCACCAACCCCCATGCACCAATAACCATCCTATCTCTACAATCGCATGATGCTTTGGAAATCGCGACGGATGAACACCATTTAAACAACCCAACCACGAAAGTTATTTTTATACTCATATACTGTTTAGTAACTGGAAAAACACCAGGTACTGGTGATTTGTTGTTGCGCGAACAATTAGAAAAGAGAAAAACAAACGGCCTGTTTGGTGTGATTGAGTCACAAGTACTAGTTATTTGCGAACGAATATGTACAAAAGGTAGTTTTTTAGGGTTATACACAACAAATTTAATTTTACATCAAATGTAAGTTTTAGCATCTAACGTTTTACCGTCGACCGTTTACATTTTGATTTTACCGTCTAACTGAAAAAATCGCGTTGCATTGCCCTAAAACCTTCCTATCAACGTTTCTGAAAGTTAAATAAGAAAAAAAACACTCCTTGACTTGCTAATTTCTGCTACGATCTTTGCAGTATTTTTTAACTTTTCTCACGCGGTTTTTATTTAATTTAGTCTATATTTTAATACCACTTAATCGTACCTTAACTCAGAAAGTTTTCATACTGATATTACAGTTGGCAATTACCTGCAGATACAATGACACATTTGTCGTACTGAACAACAATTATATCGTCAGCGGAAATAACGATTTTCTCACCCAGCGAAACGGCGAATCCATCTGATGTCCAAGTCACGTTGTGCGGCAGGCGCGAGAGTCTCTGTTACAACACAGAGTAAAAATAATTTCCATCTTAACAAATAACTATAATGATTCAAACTCACATATTAGCAGCCATGATGACTCTTGGCTCGTCTTCTGGGAAAGGTTAACCACTAGACACCAGCGTTGAGCGACACACACGAGAGAACCGCAGTGTTGTAGGACACGTATCTTCACTGTACGATGTCTCACGGACTTGTGAAGGTTCGTAACGCGGCGCCCTCTAGTCACATTGCCGCTACACGTGAGTGCGCAGGCCTGCCAACCGCTCACACTCACGTGTCACCTTTCCCTACACCTCTCTACTTCTCCCTCCTCCCACCGCCGTTCCCTGCTTTCACTTATCCATTCTTACTCTTCATTAATTATCTATCATCATATCGTACGCGTTGGCATTGGTTTATTCATGGGTTTTCTTTTCCCCGCTGTTCGCTTTCTGTGTGAAACAAAGTGCGCTTGTGCAGTTTGTATTACTGAATGGGGCGGGTCTTTATTTTTGTTGTGACGCATTAAATGTAAACACTAGCCGCGTTGAGGTTTTATAAATTAATTGGTTTAAGTACGTTTAATTTGTTCGTGAAGAGTAAAGGGTGAAAATAAAGTTTAAATTTATTAAACGCAAATACGTATAAGTCTTCGTTTTATACGTCACGTAATTATTAGTTTTATACATATAACGTATAATATAAAAGTACCTCAGAAGATATCCTAATTGCAGCGGTTTTAACCAACTGGTTTCATTATGTTTGATAAAATCTTTTATTTTGTCATTACATTTATAGTTTTCACGGGCGAAGCCACGACGGTCTGCAAGAAATTGATAAAATCACTTTCTGAACCCTTATTGCGATTTAAGATTTACCAAATTTTATTATGAAACCAAACCCAGATTTGGTTGATTTGAATGACCAATGACCGTGAATGCAGTATGTCAGTAAAAATGTGCAAGAATTATACAAAATGTTGCATACTAAACAGCGCAGCAAAGGTTAATACTACATGCGCACATACAGTTTATGATATAATGATAGATGATATAATGATATATGATATACAGTTTTTCATTCAGTGTGCCTCAAACAGATTAGAAACGAACTACTTGACCTATATGGAGGAAACAGTCTTCCTCACTAAATATCCCAAGGAATAGCGTAAAAATAATTTAATCTTGTTTAAATACAGAATGTTTTAAAACCTGAGGGTCGCCAGTTCAAATCTTAAATAAGTCAAACTTAAACATGTGCCAGGCCAGGTAGGCTATACCATTTTAGAGCACTATAAGACACACAGAGAAAACAGGAATAACGTATCTTTTTCCGGTTTTAAAATTGCGGCCATTTTTGTGATAAATATTGACATTTACAGATTGTATTTTCTAATCCACTAGACACATCGTATTTCCGATTCAAATTCGTACTCATAATAAACTCAGATTTACCCTGATCTGCAACATAACAGTGTTTTTAGAAAACAAATTTAAATAATATATTTATGTTTACACGCCTAAAACTCAAATGTTAAAATTTTAGTATCCGTCAAAAAGCATTCTATTTGAAAGGTTTTGTAAATGCTATCAACTTTTTAATTTACATTTACATCGTATCTTTTGTTGAATTTACGCAATCAGTAAAAAGCATCATTTTCTCATGACATGCTACGTACAGATTGTATTGTATTTTTTTAATGAAATGTAATACAGAATGAATGTATACACAAATAAAAAAAAAACACCTATAGCGACTCTAATTCTCTTTAAACATTACAAAATGACGATATCCAGAGAGGGAGCTTTAACCGTTGCAATCATTCATTATTTTAAGTAGGCTAATGTGGTCGAGTTTGGCCTCGTTATTCTTGTAATTTGATGTGCATGCTGTTAATACAGTCGCAATCCAAAAGCCTGTAAACTCTTAGACTTTGCTGTAGCCCACCCACTACCCGAAACCTGTATGTGCATTCGATAGTGCGGCTTTGATTCGATAGTGCGGCCTTGATTCGATAGTGCGGCCTTGATTCGATAGTGTGGCCTTGATTCGATAGGTGTCCAACCAGTCTCGGCTATTGAATCGGTCTGTCGAAGCGCATCGCGTAACAATGACAGTGGTGCCAACAACTAGCGGGAAAAACGAAAAATGTCCATCGAGGAAATAATTACAAGGACGAATTTAATTTGACTTGTTTCTAGATAGGCCTACTTTTTACCTTGATTTTGGTTCCTTATCATGTATTCATGAACAACATCTCGGTCTATCCATGAAACACGCCATTGTTTATCTGGTTAGTCCAGATGTTTTGTTATATAGTACATGTTTTGCTTTGCCAAACAGTATGCCTATATATGTTTGAACGTTTGAAATCAGGATAAATTCCAAAGTATATGATTTTCCAAGGATTATAGACTACATGTTTGACTACTATAATTAAAGAAATAACATCAATAGTAATAACAGTTATAGTAAAATAAATTAGTAATAGTTTTAGACTAATTGATAATATCATCATTAAAAACGGGAAAATAAGTGAGTTGTACGATTACTTTTTTTAGATAACTATTTTATAGTTTTTAATGATGATGATGATTATACTATTATTAACAACTATTAATTGTAACTTCATTTGAGAATATAAATTAAAATTAGATAAGAAATCATAATCGTTGGTCAGGTAAAGCATCAAAAGAGTTGCTGTATAAAGTACATACAAACTCACAGAGAGAAAAAGGATCGAGATAGGACACACGTTGTATTTTATTAATTGTTTGCTTTTACCTGCCAAATAACCTGGTAAAATTTAGTGCAGTGCAAGCGGGACACTCTGTATACAAGTTTTACCTGTTCAATGTCGTTGTAACAAAACTTGTATCTATATTTGATTAATATCGGACTGTATATAGTAAATTTATATACATATATATCACACTTATTTATAAATATATGTTTATGAAACTGTAAAAATAAGAAGCTATGACGGTTAGTGGATTTATGTGGCAGTGAGGTTTATACATATATATTTGAAATTCACTGTGCATGCAGGAAGATTTCAATAAGTTATTGTTCTTCCATCAAGCATTAGACATTTTGAGAAAGAAATTCGACAAAATAGGCTTATTTCTTAGTTTTATAGTAAAATATTTTGGAGTGTAACTTCATATTTCCGATTATTGTGATGGCTTCTTGATAGAGACTCGTTTAGAAACGTGATTTTTCGTAAAGAAATACAAAAAAAACCACATGACGATTGAAATGAAAGTCGTATAAAGCTGATTTTTCTTAACGAGTAAGTTGCTTAATGCCTAATGATTTACGAAATGCTGGCAATAAAGCGACATGCCGTACAATTCACGCGACCTGTCTAAAATAATTTGTATGTCTGTGGAGAAGGTCCATAAAAAGACTAACAATACGGTTATGTAAGGGGACGATCGTGTTCAGGGTGGCACGTGTTCAGGGTGGCATCGGCACGTTGAAAGGCCTCTTTGCCGAATGTAGCCGAACGACAGTGTTCGATAGTATTTGATGTATTATTGTTTATTATAAGTTATGCTAAAAAGGAAAATTTTTAATTTAAGTATATAAGTAGTAAAGTAGTTGCATAGTAGATGATGTATATGGAAACCTCAATTATTTCAAAACTAAAAGAACAACATATTTTGGAATAGTAGGAAAATATGATTGAGAGGTCCGCTGGATAAAGTCCCAGAAAAACATTCTTTGTTAAAGTTAATAATGTTATATTGTCTTTACACCAACTTTAGATATTAAACATTAAAAACAAATACCCCCGTCGCAGCAAACCTGCGTAATCAGCGAATTTTCAATGCATTTATATGTTTCTCACTCCTACATAAAGCCACTTACCAAGTTTCACAAAAATACATTTATAAATAAGTGTTTTATAACATTTTATTTATTCTACATAAGAATAACATTAGAACTGAGTACGCAGGTTTGCTGCAACGAGGAAGATAAGAAATGAGTTTATACGCAATTATCAATATAACTGAACCAGGTGAAGCTATATTACTGAGATTTATTAATTTATGTTCATAATTAAGGGAGATATAAAACTTTACATATTCTCCATAAGAATAACATTAGGGCTGAGTATGCAGGTTAGCTGCTACGGGGACAATCAACAACAAATTTATTTTTTGAGCAAATATCAATATATCAGTACAACATGAAGCCATCCATATACCAAGTTTCATCAATATACATTCATAAATAATCAAGATATCAAATTTTATTTATTCTCGTTATGGATAACATTGGACAACGTACTGTATTTAGCACTTTGAATATCTCTGCAACGGTTGGACGTAGAATCACAATTTAAACACCAAAATGATTGTTTTGTGGAGCTAAGTGATTCGTAAAAGCAAATGTTAAGATTAAAGTAACATTAACTGAGGAAAAGCCAAAAACCTTTTTTCCCACAAGATTAACATGGGAGATTTTATGAGCAGGTATTTTGGATTTTTCCGCAACTACTTAACCTAGGTTAATAATTCAAAATACTATATTATTTGTTTTTTAAGCTCTATAACATGGTCAAAACCAAAATTAAGTGTTTTAAAAATTTTAGGGTGAAAAATGCAAAAAACTGATTTTTGGAAAATTTAAAACCCCCATAAACCCCCCTCCCATGGTCCGATTTTTATGGTTTTCGAACTTAAGTCATAATTTCATCAAAATCGGACGTTTACTCAAGTTATCGCATTCACGGACACACACACACACACACACACACACACACACACACACACACACACACACACACACACACACACACACACACACACACACACACACACACATATATATATATGTATATATACATATATATATAAATTTGAACGAATAGTGTTTTTGGTTTCTGGGGATCTCAAATCATGGTCTCGGGCTTAAGTCTCACCATGAGACCTACGGTAATAGCTTCTTCCCTATAGGGGAATTTCGCTAAAAAGGTGCCGAAATTTCCAACATTTTTATTTACTATATACTGTAAGCCTGCACAAATGTCAACAGCACATAGTCAATTTTTAACGCTGGACATTTAAACTAACTTTATTTTCGGCATAATCGCGACCTTGTTTATTCTCGGGTTGCGAATATGGGTAAAGGTCACAGGCATAGAACTATAACTGCATTGACCCGGCGCGGCGTTCCATATATATAGTTCTATGGTCATAGCCCGCGGCATAACTAAAACGTAACAAGTCCAAATTAAATGCGGAAAAAGCCAAAATCATTTTTGATAACTTTTAGTTTGTTAAGAACCCTGAGAATATTGTGGGTTCTCACATTTCGCGTGTTTTAACTAGTTTAGTAACGATAACATATACTATTCTTATGTCGCCGAATTCCTAAGATCCTACCTAATGTCTGATTTTCATAAATATTGAGAATATGCAGATTAAAATACTGCAAATTATAATGATATATCTCAATAAAATCTTTCAGACAATTAATTTTATCAAATATATTTAACCAAAAGTGAAAATTGTATAGAACTATAAAATAAAATTTTAAACCATTGCTAAAGTGAATGCCAATTTAGTCACTTTATCAAAATTCATCAAATTATTTTAGACTCCAAAATCCTAGACATATCAATTAGACCTTTGTATAATCTTTTAAGCCGCTTAAGTTCATGTTTCACAGAAAACTATGAAGTTTTATAGCTTTCTGTGGTGCGATCTTCTGGCTTCTGGCCAAGGTCTGCTGTCAAAAGTTGTAGGTTGCATTAGTGTCTTTTACACATATGATCTAAGGACTACTTAACTCAAGTTAGGCAGAACAAATAATTACAGCCTGTATAGGGATTCAGCCGGCTGACGTAGATGGTTTGTAGCGAAGCGCTGCTCACCGCTACAACAGTATTCAACAGCCTGTATAGCGATTCAGCCGGCTGACGTAGATGGTTTGTAGCGAAGCGCTGCTCACCGCTACAACAGTATTCAAATTCAGCCGCAAAAGCGTCACTTCATACGGCCACAATTTCTTATTTGTATTAATTAAAAAAGAGAGTTAAGTGAGAGAAAATGCCCCCAGCAGTTTTCTGATATCGTTAATTTTTAACACTTTACATTACTGTAAAATTGTGCAATAGGTTCTGTTATTTAAAATTGTAAACTTTATAACTGTTAAAATGGGAGTCCTGTCTCTGAAGTCAATTAGAAATTATATGAACTATTAAATACACCCGTCGCAGCAAACCTGCTTGCTCAGTGAGTTTCCAATATATGTCTTAATAACACACTAAGCCACGTAGGATTCAAAATAAATATATTCACAAATAAGCGATATTTAAAATATGAATTATTTTCCATAAGAATAACATTGGGGATCCCATGAGGACGCAGGTTTGCTGCAACAAGGAACACAAAATAATGTGTTTTTACGCAAATATCAACAGTACTCATACCAAGTTTCATCTACTTCATAAACCAGCGATATATAACATTTTAATTATTCTCCATAAGAATAACATGGGGACCGAGTACCTAGGTTCGCTGCTACGGAAACCATAGGCGACAAATTGGTTTTGTGTGCAAAAAAAAATAAACCACAACCAGATGAAGCCATACACCAATTTTCGTCAGTTTTTGTTCATAAATAAGCGAGATATAAATTGTTTCTTTTTATCCATAAGAGTAACATTAAACAACTTACTGTGTTCAGCACTTTTAATATCTCAGTGACCAATTGACGTAGAGCAATGGTCAAAATACCAAATGGTTTGTTTTTTTAAGCTGAATTCAATGGTGAAAATTAAAATTGTATTCAAATACAAATTACACGCAAAAACCTCAAAAAAACTTTTTGGGGTACAAAAACCCCCTTCGGATTGTCCGATTTTTTATTGGAGGTACAAAATAGTATGAAATAGGTACTAAATGGTGACATATGTTTTATATGGATATTCCGATATGGTCGGATCAGCGACACGGACATCAAGAGCCGTATTCGCACGGAGCTGATGTTTTGGGCAGACGAAAACGGCTTTACTAAATAAAAAAAGTTTAGATTAAAAAACGTCCTCACCACCAGGGAGGCCTGCCTATCCACCTAACACATATGTATGACCTGCTGCTCAGATTCGAGCAAATGTTCTTCTCGTGAAGCTATTTAATTTCACATATTAAATAATCACAATTTAACTGATTGTTTACATTCCATAAGAAACACTCTGAAGTATGTGAGGCGGGGTCCTAATGACAGATATAGATTATAAGATTATTGTTAAGATATTGTAGAATCTGTGCTTCGTCCTCTTTTAACATATTAATCATAAAAATATGTTTAGTGGTTCCTTATATGTCGTGTAGTAAAACACCTGCTTGTATTAAATATTAAGATTACGTTGTTGAACAGAATACGTTTATAAAATTTACACCGGAATATTGAAGACCTAGAGGACGTGGCACCAAATATATGTTCAAAATACAGTTTTGTTAATGTGTGAAAATCAACGTGTATAAATCATTAATGCCTATTAAAAATGTACGAGGCAAATTGTTGGAAGTGTGATTATCATTAATTATATAGTGTGCCAACGTTCAATGAGGAGGCGGCCATGTTGATTTCTTGAACCGCCAATTTGGAACTCTCTCATGTGCAAAGATACCAGACCTATTTAAGGAATACTCAAAACAGCAAACCAGTTGTGGTTAAATATCCAAAAACATGTGTGCTTAAATATTGCAACATGTCTAAAGGGAAGGAATAAATTAAGTAAATTCTTTGATTTAGAGTCGAATATGTTTACAAAATTTAATAACTACAACGTATTTAATTGTAATTATAATTCGATTATAGAAATTGAAAGAAAACAAAACAATTACAATCATGAATCGCACCAAACCGAACATCCCGCCAACCACGTGACCCGGAGTCACACGGATCAAATGGTTATATTCGTGCATCCTTATATAAATCAGGAACACGCAAGAGGGCATTATGGAACAAATATTCGCGTTCTTTTCGAGGACATCCGAGTTATTCCCGGCGCATCACTGTCAAGAGGTAAAGTAATAAAACTGGGCAATACCCGTCGCCGCGTTGTGTAAGGCCGAGAACGTGTGTGTTGGTTACATCACACGTCCCACGCAGCGATGTGCTGGTCCCACGTCCACGTCCCGCGTAGTTGGATCGGCGCGGCGGCGGACGGGGGTTGTTAGATCACGTTTGTAGACGCGTGCAGCCAATCGATGGTGAGAGGTCCCGGTCACTGTCAACCATTGTTGTGTGAATCCTCTCTGTATAAAGTTGCGTACTGTTGCTGTGACAAACCTGTTAATAAATAATACCCCCGTTGCAGCAAACCTGCGTTCTCAGCGAATTTCAAATGCAACAAAATATATCTATGCCACATGAAGCCACGTTTAAAGTTTTATCAAAATAGCTTATTTAGTAAGTATGATATGTATAAAATCTCCACAAGAACAACATTAGGCTGTCAGCGCAAGATTGCTGAAACAGGGGCTAACAAAAGTAAGGGTTTCAACAAAAATCAGTGGGCTACAACCAAATGAAGCCACATACCAAGTTTCATTAACATATATTCATAAACAAGGGAGGTATACGATTTTATTTCTTCTCCTTTCGAATAATATTTTGGGCACTATACTGTGTTTAGTACTTTGAAAATCCTTGCAACGGATGGACGTTAAAGAATAATTTAAACACCGAAATATTTTGTTTTACGGTTTAACTTTTTGGTAATAACAAAAGTCAGGGTTTCAATCAAATGAACTGTTAAAAATCTACACACATTTTCCCCACAAGATTAGCATAACCAATTTATTGAATGCGTTTTTAGTGAATTTCCTTTGGAAAGTGAACTATTAGCATGACCCACACGGTGAAACTTAAGCCCGGGACCACCATAGAAGTTCCTAACGTGAACCCCTAAACACGTTTTGGGGGGTCGTTCAAAATTATATATATATATATATATATATATATATATATATGTGTGTGTGTGTGTGTGTGTGTGTGTGTGTGTGTGTGTGTGTATGTGTGTTTGCAGTCTAGCGGTTGCATTTTTTGTCCGATTTACTTCAAATTTGGTAGGGACATTCCTTTCTGTAATAAGTTGGACAAGTTTGTTTGGCAAAACAATCGGAAAACTCTAAACCCATTTTTTGGGGATTAATCTTTAAAATTTTGAGTTTTTGGGCCCAAAAAGGGTCATAAATGCCCCGTATGTAAAATTAATGCATGTAAAAAGATGGGAATTAGTGAGGCAAACGTTTTAAGCCCTCTCTCGTCATTCTAGCATAATATTTACTGATTTATTAAAGAAAATGTGTATCGACTAAACACAGTACGTTGTCTTATAGGGATTTTACACTAGAAAAGCCTGTTATTCCTTTGTTAGAGTGCTTTTATCATCCCCAGCAACCTCACGCCTACTTTCAAGCCTGTCTGGACCTTCTCCTAAGATTATAATGCACACAATTGTATTCCCAGGTTTGCAGGTAAATGAAACCAGGAGCATCAGAACAGCCAAAAAATCACTATTTTCAGATTTCAATAAAAATTGGAATAAATGTATGTTATTACACTGATTTGGAGTTTTAAAAGGTTTTATGTGGAAGGGGTATTTTTGGGGGGTTTTGTCCCCCAAAAATGTTTTTTTTGAGATTTTACATATAATTTTTGAAAAAGTAAAATTTTATTTTTTTACATTGGAATCAGTTTAAAAAACGCACAATTTGGTGTTTTAATCATTGCTCTACGTCAATTGGTTACTGAGATATTGAAAGGGTTAAATACAATACGTTGTCCAATGTTATTCTTATGGAGGATAAGAAAAATTGTATATCTTGCTTATTTATCAACTTATACTGACGAAACTTGGTATATGGCTTGATCTGGTTGTGGTATTGCTTCATTTCATTGTGGTCTATTGATATTTGCACAAAAACCCATTTTTTGGCCGATAGTTCCCGTAGCAGCAAACCTGCATACTCAGCCCAATGTTATTCTTATGGAGAATCAGTAACGTGTTATCTACTTTAATTATGAACATAAATTAATAGAACTTGGTATGTGGCTTTACCTAGTTGAGTTATATTGATATTTCTATAAAACCCATTTTTAGTGTTCCTTATTTCAGCAAACCTGCATACTCAGCCGCCATGTTATTCTTATGGAGGATAATTAAAATGTCATAAATCGTTTATTTATGAATGTATATTGATGAAATTTAGTATGTAGCTTTATGTGGTATTAAGATAAATTAATATGCATTGGAAATTCGCTGAGTATGCAGGTTTGCTGCTACGGGGGTATTTACATATTTAGATATTTTTTAATTATTTAAGGTCAAAAAGGTTTAGTGGCGTGGAATATCGGAAACGGGATATATTTCCAAGACGATAATATATGAAATAAAGATTTTGAATTACACACGTCTCCGAGCTGAATGTGTGTTCCATAGCTTGTCATTTCAGGTGTAGCATATCGCACGGAACCAGAAACAACGCAAACGCAACAAGGGAGGGAGCGAGGCGCGTACGTGTCAGTCTTTTCTTAGAGCAATGGGGAGGGGGGAGGTTTTAGTTGAAGGGTAGGGAGGAGTGGCCGTGGCCGGCAAGTTTGGTCTTTCTTTGCAAGGTTGAGAATGGTTTGAGGTGGATTCAAGAGAGGTTTAAAGAGAGGGAGGTTAAAGGATCGTTTGTGAATTCCGCTCTGTGACTTTATTTTCTATTAATGACAAGTTTTAATATACTTGTTTGTTGTATACTTGTTTTTGGTTTTCCCAAAAAGTTACTTTTGTATCTATTTAAATTATTCAATCCATGCCATTTCTATGAAAATTGGAAATAAAATTGAAAATCTAAATAATTTCTAGTTGTTTATATATAACCTATATTAGTTAATTGGCCAAAGTGTAGGCTTATTGTCTCAATTTATTATTTGATTAAATTTTGTTTGTTGGTTTAAAATAGAGCTAATTCATTTTAACGAAATTCCCCTATAGGGAATAAGCTATTACCGTAGTCGGCATGGGAAGACCTAGGCCCGGGACCATGATCTTTTCGTTTTGAGACCCCCAGATGCCGAAAACACCATTTGTTCAAATTCATATATATTCATATTCATATATATATATATATATATATATATATATATACGTGTGTGTGTGTGTGTGTGTGTGTGTGTGTGTCCGTAGGCACGATAACTTTCGTAAAAAATGTCCAATCTTGACGAAATTTTGTATAAGTGTGTAAGGCAGCATCTATTTTCAAGTGTTTGAAAACCAGTCAGATCGAACCATTGTAAGGGGGGTTTTGAGGGGATTTTGTACCCCAAAAATGGGGTTATTGTACTTTTTACATGTAATTATTTCTAAAGCCAAAATTTGGTTTACTCTATTAAATTCAGCTTAAAAAAACAAACAATTTTGTATTTTGATTATCGCTCTACATCAATTGGTTACTGATATATTGAAAGTGCTAAACACAGTGTGTTGTCCAATGTTTATCTTATGGAGGATAAGTAAAATTTTATATCTCGCTTATTTATGAACATATATTGATGAAACTTGGTATGTGGCTTCATATGATTGGGTTTTACTGATATTTGCATACAAAACTAATTTTGTGTTGTCCCCATGGCAGCAAACCTGCGTATTCAGCAGCTATAATGTTATACTTATGGAGAATAAGAAACATGTGATATCTAACTTGTTTATAATCATAAATTGGTAAAACTTGGTATTTGCTTCATCTGGTGGTGATTCATTGGTATTTGCATAAAAACCAGATTTTTGTGGTCTCTGACGCAGCAAACCTGCATACCGTACTCAGTCCTAATATGTTTTTCTTATGGAGAATAAACAAAATGTCATATCTCGCTTATTTATGAATATGCTTTGATGAAAGTTGGTAAGTGGCTTCATGACGTAGTGAAGTACAGTTTGAAATTCGCTGAGTATGCAGGTTTGCTGCAACGGGGGTATTTATGTTTTTGAGGAATAAAAAAGTATTTATGTTCTTTGATTACGAAACATAAAAGTGCATTCAGGAGTAAATCATCAAAAACGTTTTCCCTGCACTCAAAAAAGAGGGCATGATTACAATTTCAAGAGGACTTCCACCGAAATCCTGGCATTACTTTTTCAATGTTTAATTTAGATTTTTAAACTTTCTCAAAATGAAAATAAATACCCCCGTCGCAGCAAACCTGCGTACTCAGCGAATTTCCAATGAATGTATATGTTTCTCACTACCACATAAAGGCACTTACCAAGTTTTATACAAATAAATTAATAAATAAATGATCTATAGCATTTTATTTATTCTTCATAAGAATAACATAGGACTGAGTATGCAGGTTTGCTGCAACAAGGAGCACAAAATATGTGTTTTTATGCAATTATCAATTTAACTCAACCAGGTGAAGCTACATACTAAGTTTTATTAATTTATGTTAATAATTAAGGGAGATATAAAACTTTACTTATTCTCCATAAGAATAACATTAGGGCTGAGTATGCAGGTTAGCTGCTATGGGGACAACCAACAAAATATTTGTTTTTTGTTCAAATATCAATATACCAGTACAACATGAAGCCACATACCAAGTTTCATCAATATACATTCATAAATAATCGAGATATCAAATTTTATTTATTCTCCATAAGGATAACATTGGACAACGTACTGTGTTTAGTACTTTGAATATCTCTGCAACGGTTGGACGTAGAATCACAATTTAAACACCAAAATGATTGTTTTGTGGAGCTGAAGTGATTGGTAAAAGCAAATGTGAAGTTTAAAGTAAAATTAACTGAGGAAAAGCCAAAAACCTTTTTCCCATAAGATTAACATGGGAGATTTTATGAGCATGTTTTTTTGGATTTTTTCCGCAACCACTTAACCTAGGTTAATAATTCAAAATACCATATTATTTGTTTGTTTAAGCTCTATAACATGGTCAAAACCAAAATTAAGTGTTTCAAAAATTTTAGGGTGAAAAATGCAAAAAACTGATTTTTGGAAAATTTAAAACCCCCATAAACCCCCCTTCCCATAGTCCGATTTTTCTGGTTTTCGAACTTAAAGTCATAAATATCACTTTACACATTTGAGCCAAATTTCATCAAAATCGGACGTTTTTTACTCAAGTTATCGCATTCACGGACACATATATATATATATATATATATATATATATATATATATATATATATATATATACATATATATAAATTTGAACGAATAGTGTTTTAGTCATCTTGGGACCTTAAAAAAAAATTTGTCATGGTCTCGGGCTTAAGTCTTACCATGAGACCTACGGTAATAGCTTCTTCCCTATAGGGGAAATTCGCTAAAATTTACTAATACATTTAATGAACTGTTGCTAGACTATGTGATATTTCAGTTAACTGGGAAGTATATTATTCCTATAGGAATAAGCCTAAAAATACCTCAGAGTTGGACTATCTGGTCTACTCTCTTCTTTCACGTTTGAATGTATTATATTACGAGACTAAATCATCACCTTAACTTTTAAAGTTTATTGGAAGTTTCAATAATTACATATCTTTTATTGTCATGCCACTGTAATGGCAAACAATCAAATTGCTTAATTTATGCCTACTTCTATAAAATCTTTTAGGGAATTCCCCATGAAAATCAGCTCTTCGAACATTATTTTGTTCCATAACTTAACTAATACACCAGTTTGTTTGCCTTCAATCTTATAAACTTAATTCACCTAGCCTTGGATAGTTTATACCTATGAGCATATCTAATTCAAAGAAAATGTGTTCTATAAAAATACCAAACTTATGGATTTTAACTAATAACTAGAGAACCCGTGCTGCTCTGCAGGATCAGTCAATGTTGAAATTTAAAAGTGACGTAGTTGATGAGTATTGTCTAATCAAGTTAAAATATTATTGCACTTTATACATTACACGATAAAAGATTAAACCTTTTATCATCAACTAGCTGCCATCGTTCTCGGTTTCATCCGGGAATACGACAGTTGTCTGTGCTGCATTCTGTAATTGACCCGTGGAACTACTACGAATCATAATCATCTGATAGAATTTTCATCAGCTCAAACCAAAGTGAATGTACATAACAATAACACAGAGTTGGAACTTTGAAGCCCCGTGGGGCATAGCCCTATGGGAATTTCTTAAAATCCCTTCTTAGTGGGTACCTATATGCTATAAGAGGAGTCTACATGCAACATTTTGTGCTTCTTAGGTGCAATGGTTTGGCCTGGGCATTGATCAGAATTTCGTATTTATAGATATAGATTATGGTTTTCCTTTATGCCAGCTAATTTTTATAGTGTCTGCAGGATTCTGTATTGGTTTTTAGTACAGAACACATAGCAATGCTCACAAACTTGATAAAGAGTACCTACAGAAAAACTATTCACACCTGGTTTAACATATAACATCTAACAAAACAACTTGTAAAAGTTATCTGGAATTTTTTACTGTATAACCAATAAAGTCAACCAGACTCTCTTTTGGCTTTGACACTTGTTTCGTGACGTCATGTCTTAAGCAGTCTTAAGTTTGGGTATACTACACTAACTTTGGGAGTAAAAATAATACCATTGTGATAAAACCAGCATTCGAGAACACTAAAAACTGGCTAAGATTCAAAACAAACTTAGACTGAAACATATACAATTCTTACGTCAAGTTTAAAATCAATATCTCAACTGATTCCTAAGGTATAAAATGAAAATGAAAATAAACAATAAACAAACACATAGGGAAAATTGTTCTAGAAAATCTGTAGGTTTATGACACATTTTTTTAACCCATAGGAAGACTTCTTGAAGTTTCCGGGGAGAGTTTGCCGATTTTGTACAGAGGCTCATCACAAAACGACTAGGAATTTGATGATCATGCGTGAGTTTTTTGCTAGCTCTGAACGTAAAGTTCTATAAAAAACAGCAATTAGTTCTAACGTAAAGTAGGGCAGGTCAAAGGTTTTTGAAATATCCCTAAGTTAACACCAAAATCTCAAAAATAAAACTTGCCCATCCAGACACACATACAGCTTGCCCATCCAGACACATACAACTTGCCCATCCAGACACACATACAGCTTGCCCATCCAGACACATACAGCTTGCCCATCCAGACACACATACAGCTTGCCCATCCAGACACATACAGCTTGCCCATCCAGACAAGTAGTAGGGAAAGGGGACTTTTGGGCCAAGTGATTTATGGCTTCCGGTCACGTGACCGGAAGCGCTGAGTCATGAAAGACGTCATCTGAGGCTGAGCCAGTGACGTAGGCGGTTTTGTGACGAAATGAGTAAAAGTTCAAAGTTCAAGGTCACGGTGAAGTTTTTTTAAAAAAATCTACCTCGCACTCGTAAAACGATTGTGATTCGATAGTTAATCGATAATAAATATCGAATGAAAATTCTCGAATGAAACAATCGAATGATACGAGTGCGAGGTAGAACAATTACAAATATTACTTTATTTTATTAACAATAATTCATATTACAAATATTACTTTATTTTATTTACAATAATTCATGTTTACAATAGTTCCCCGTTGTTGGTTGTCATCGATGTTGTTGATCCGGACGAGTTGCGGCCATCACTTTGCTTTCTGAAGAAAGACGGTAGATACTTCGTTCCCTGCGCAGAGTCCATGTTGTTTTTTGATGCGTAAAGTTCCAAAGATAAATCGTAACCGGACGCAATAAGAAGTCTTAACTCTTCACTAAACACCTCGAGGTCTTGGTAAGTCGCAAGATGAATAGAGTCATAATGAATACACCTAATTTTAATGGACATTTTAATATAATGTTTTACGTTTGTGAAGAGCACTCGATGTTCACCAGTCGAGAGCCGGAGGTGTACTGACTATTCGCTAGCTAGCGTTCTGGTATGAAACGAAATGGTGGGGGTAAAAGTGTGGTGGGGCGGAGAAGATGGCGGACAGCAGATGGCAGGCGGCAGGTGGTGCGAGGCAGATGGTTGCTACTACATTCGCCGCCACAGTAATGCAATCCTTCGGCGTAATTCTTGTATTTTATCTTGTCGGTTCATTTGATACGTTTTACATCTACATATGCAATAGCTAAAACACTTGCACTTACGACAAGCTTTCCCGTCAACTTGATCGCCTGGTATTTTAAAACATTGTAACTCGCAACAATATGTCTTCAAATTGTTATCGAAAAATAAATTGTTCATAGGTGGCACCGACATGTTAGCTGCAGCGTGTGTTAGACAAGACTGAGACTAACTTCACTGCTCCCTCTCTTTTATACCTCTTCATAAGTTAACCCTGAATGAAAGTTCAAGGTCATACATTTGAATTTAAAAAAAAGCAACACAGCAGTATATAAAATAATATACTGCTGTGTTGCTGTTTTTATTTTTTTTATTTTTTTTTATATTTTTTTTAATATTTTCTTTATTAAACAAACATCTTACAATACAATAAGCTTAAGTCTAACATTGATGACTAGAAATACAAACAGAAAAATACAAACAAAGACATTATGTACAAGGATGCGTGATGTGCAGAGTGAGTTCCGTCGAGTTGTTGCCGCTTACACCGTGTGATACCAAATACAACGTCCCCGGTTGAATATCTCGCAAATCTTCATTTTGTAGCAGTTGAACAAATCGTTTTGGAAGAAATACTTGAAACTTCGGCTCATCTCCTGGAGTGAAAGGTCCTTCGCTCAATGAAACTAGAATTGCTTCTCCATGTGTGGTTTCCACTTTCTTGATGTTATGAATAATGTAGTGTTTTTGTTCTTTTAGTTCTGAACACTTTTTAGTTAGCAGAAGGTCGGATTTTGAATGAGTGTTGAATTGATCAACCAGTGTTTGTAGAAACTGTTGTGATGCCATCTTCGTCAGTGGTGTCTTCTGTGATGTTGCCTCTTCGGAGTCTCGAATAATACTCGTGCTGGAGCGGTGCTGTCTCCTCGTATTTATAGGCCCCGCTACCCCCACCACATTTCTGTTCTCCGCTACCCCCACCACATTCCTGCGTTTGTTTCAAGTAAGCAGCCAAACGATACGCGTTGTACAATGCACAGTTTGTTTGGCCGTGTTTAAGATCTTTTGCAGCGACACAAATATTACCGAGATTAATGTTAAAGTCCTTACTGATAGTTATATCGAAAACATCACCGTGCGTGTACTTTTGTATCCAGTTCTTTTTTTCTAATCCTCTTGTGTATATA
Organism: Allygus modestus; assembly: GCA_963675035.1. Lineage (NCBI taxonomy): Eukaryota > Metazoa > Arthropoda > Insecta > Hemiptera > Cicadellidae > Allygus > Allygus modestus. The sequence continues at coordinate 60,041,165 of OY776116.1, forward strand.
TTTGAATATTGTTTGCAAAAGTTAAACATAATACTGTGCAGATTACTGTAGCTTATAAATCCTTCATACCAATGTATGTGATGAAAGTAGTTTGTTATCCATTTGTTTGTACTTTTTGCTTTGGTGTTAAGTTTGTTAAAAGAAAAAGGAGCATCAAACGTGAATGGGTAGGCTACAAATGTAAGCAAGTCTAAAATTACTAATTCCTTGATAATAAACCTATCATCATTATTTCGAAATGCTTGAAATTCTATTACACAAGGCTTTACACTCACTTCTTCATCCCCTCCGCTCATCATGGCACCTAGCGATCAACTAAACTGTTTTCCACACCACGGTAGGTTAAATACCAGGCCGTACAGTTGCAGGCGCGTTGGTGTATATTTAACGTGGGCACCGTCCCCAATAGGCCTACCCCACGTGTGTTCTTCTTTACTAAGTCAAACTTTAGTCTTTTTTAACTTCTTCTTCTTTTGTTTCGTTTTCTTCTTCTTCTTGTTTCTCCGTTTCTTCTTCCTGTGTTGTTTCTTCTGTAGCGATTTCTACAAGTGGTTCAAAATCCTTTAACTTTCTCCACATGCAAACTTCATGAGGTATTCTATTAAAAATAGATGTATCCACAGGTCCGTACACGATGGTGCTATCAGGTTGTTTTTCCAAAGTATCGACCAAATATTCTTTAATAATAGCGCTTGCAAATACCAACTGTCTCATGTACCTTGTAATAGGTTCTGTTGCGTAGTTTAAAACGTAGAATTCTTCACGTGACAGTAGAATCTTATTTTCATGTTGAGTCAAGTCTCTAATTCGCACTTGTAGTTGTCCACGATGTTTAACAATATCGATTTCATTGTCACAATCCAAAAGTCGAATATGTGTTTTCCTTCCACACAAACTGTTAGTTAAATAACATTCTATTAAATGTACATGTTTCAAAAATGACTCCCAAGCATTTTGCGAAAATAAAACCTTTTTTGTTCCATGGTGTAGTATTACTGTAGGGGAATAATCCAATGACTTCATCAATCCAACTGATACACTTTTACTGATGCATGCTGAGATGGGGTAAAAGATTCGCAAAAAAACTTCAGTTAAAATGTGAGGAGGAATATTTTCTTCAACTTTCTTCTTCCTCTTTGGTACTACCTTTGATGGGTCTGCATTACTTTCCTCCTCTCTATCTCTTTTACCAAACTTTAAAAATGCAGTTATTTCCTTGATGATTTCTTCTTCGCTAGTATTATCACGTTCCAATAACGGTGCTACCTCTGCATCACCTTGTACAACAGATGGAGAACTCATTTTGTAGAAGATGTTGCCCATGCGACGATAGACGATCAACTGAAGACCTGCATTGTTGCTCCGCTATTTATAGGTTAGCGACAGTGGCGGTGCCGGTGGTGGTACAACGTTTTACAATACCGTCTTTACGATACCAGTCAACGGTGTGTATGTAACAATTTTATCGTGCAAAATTAAACAATACGCAGATGTATTTGCAGGTACGTTTTCTTGAAATTCCATTTCTATTTTTATATCAACACTAGACGATTTTACAGATTCGTTTTGTTTGGAGCAATCAATTACAACAATCGGAGCTTTCGATTCAAACTGTACGGGAGATAGTAGAGGTGTGTTTGTTTTGCCGTAATATGAATTTTGGAACCTAGCGTACATATCGTATAAAACACTGTACCTTTTTTTATCAAAAGAGATATTAAAGTTGTCGTAGGGAAAGAATTGTGAATTCAGGAACACTTTACAGTTTGTTAATTTACAATGGTCAAATTCACCAGCATTTTCAGTTAATATACTTTTTTTCTTTGTTTGTAATCCAAAGATTACATATCTCGCTTTTTCCAAATGAGTAGAAGTTTTTACAGTCCATGTATGCCGTTGTGTTGAAGGTAAAACGGGGTATTCATGAAACTCCCAGCTTCTGAATGGCATTACAATGTCTCGATCTGATTTTAACTTTCTTAATAATGTAATCCTGTGTTCATCATTTAGTCGCACATGTGGTACTCTCCAAACAATCTTGTCTAATGTTAGTTTCCAGTCTAAATTGGCTTCAGTTGTTCCAGCAGATGCTTTAATAATATCATTATCGTTTGATGACCTTAATAAAACTAGTTCTTGTTTTACATTTATTATTATTCTTCTGTAATCTTCAGCAAATCCTAAAAGTAATCTTAAAGGTACGTAAAAATCAAAGTTTCCCGAAGCGTCAGGAGTAATTATACTTTTGTCTGGTGCAACCCATCCTGCAACAGCTAACAGATTCTTCTCATTTGGTGTTAAAGACGCTAATCCTTTTAATGTACTGGAAATTCCAACCTTTTTTGTTGAATCGACTGTAACTCCTGAAATTTCATATCTAATCTCGTCAAACAAAAATGCCATAGGATTATTTATGAACGGAACAGTGGTTCCAACAGTACCGTCAGCTTTTGTTACTTTTCCTTCAATATATAAATAACTTTCGCATGGAAGAGTATAAATGTCTTGTTGTTGTATAGGAATCCTAATTTCATCGTTATTGTTTAATTTGGACGAAGCGTAAGGGTTGTGCGTGTGATATTCCTTTTCCCATAAGGTCTCGTCGAATGTTGGCCCCTGCGCTATATCCAGTATATCCATTGTTAATGACCTTTAATCCAATTTCTTCTATAAAACGAATGTTGTCACTTGTTAATCCTTCTACAGCTGATGAGCTACTGACCTCTTTGCTGGTTGGCTCTCTCTTTTTAAATGATAACCCCATTATCTAAGCGGATGATTTTATATGTATTCTTACAGTAATAGCTTCTCCTCGAAAGTCAATAAGGTTTCCGTCTTGATCCACTATGTTCAGCACGATGTCTGAAATGAAACTGGTGTTTAACGGTAGGTACACAAGGTTTTGAGGCTTTTCTACTATCTTGAAACCCGGTGCGACTGATGGGTAGAATGTGTGTAATATATGCCGATTTTCTCCATCTCTGTAGGATCCTTGTATAATGTTACATGTAATGTCTATGCTGTTTACTTTGATGATCGTCACAGTTCTATTCCCAGAATGAGTTGTATTAGGTTCTAATACCTTTGTTTCCTTAGAAAACCCCAATAAACTACCAATTGAACGTTCTTGGCCAAAATCAATATAATACTTAGAAGTAATTTCGGCTTTCATTGTATTGTTATTGCCTTTTATCGTTATATTTTCTTTTCCCATATGTTTTTGTATAACTTCATTTATATTATCAATTTCATAAGCTCCTGTTGGTAAACTGAATTCTTCCAAAGCTGAATATTTTCCTTTATTATCTTTTGTCTTGTAATAATGTATTTTGTTATTAATTCCTTCACTAACGTTTGGAATAGAGTTATATGTTGTTAAATCCAATAATGCGGCTTCCCATAGTCTTCCTTTTTGCAAACGTAGCGCTGGAAACAGAATACTGCGCAAAGTACATGAGTTACCGGTTAATGACACTGTATACGAAGACATCTTAAAGTTGACTAACACTTTTAGCTAAAAAGTCTAAACATAAATGACCGCAAATGGATGTATCATCAGGTTGTTTTCTTGTATAATTGTAAAAAACATTTTCTGCCGCACGAAAGTATTGTTGAAGTTCTTTCGGTGGTGGAAGGTTTCCAAAACTGTCGAAATAATAAATCGTTTCACCAAGTTTCTTGTAACACACCCAATGAGTGCCTAATCCTTCACTATTATCCAAATTTACTATACCAGTCTCATTTTTCCACATTTTAACCGGTAATTCATCTTTCATAAATACTCCTCTAAAAAATGGGATTTTCAAACAAGAAGCATATGTAATCAGTTCTTCATTGGTTAATTCTTTGTTTTTAATTATTAATTACTCTTTCTTATTTAATACACACGATACGGTCTTAGGTATAGTCCTCCTCCCTTTTTTATCATTGACCATATTGTTGGTTTCTTTTTACCTTTACCACTAGTAGATCGACGTTTTCTTCTGATATTACATCCTTGTTTCTTAGCGGGTCTTTTCCCACGCCTTCTTCTCTTTCCTCCTCCAAACGTAGTTTTTGCTTTCATTGCTGCTGTTACTGCTAAAGACGCTGCTTTTTCACCAATACTCGCGTCACTAGATTTTACTCTTTGCCAAGCTTTCTCAGAAAGTGCTCTATCTGCTATTGATCTATTTTTTGTATCACCAAATTTGGAATACGCTATATCGTGCTGTTTACAGGCCTGATCAAGCTTATTTATTCCAGGATCTCCTCTAGCAAGCCGTTTCTCTAATTTGGTTCCAGGACCACAATATTGATATCCTCCAGGTAAATGTAATTCCACAGGTAATAAATCAATCGCCTTGTTAACTATAGCTCCAACCGGTTTACTTAATAGAGAAAATGCTGTTGATGCTATTCCCCTTCCTCTCTGTAATCTCTTTCGATTATGACTGATGCGTTTAGCCCTCGGCATGACTATTTATAGCCAAACTTACAATCAGTAGGTGCACTCTATAAATGTTTTACAATGAATGTAATATTAGTCTTGGCTTCTTGTATTATATATACTGTTTAAAATCAATTTATTATATAGAAATGGATTAATTAATTAAATGTAGACATAATAAATAAAAGTAGTAAAAATAGAAATAAGGTGTAATTGAAGATGTTTCAAATGTTTCTCCGCTGGTGATGGTATCGTTGTTTTCGGTAAAATGAATAAAATCTAAATAGTTGTCATGTTCCCTTAAAAACTTGCCACTTAATCGTTGGTAATTAAATAACACATTCCAGTCTAGTTTATCTTTAAAATTGTCAATGTAATTTTCAGAGAGATTTTGATATTTACTTATTACTTCCCAACAGTTATTAAAATTTGATGTCATCTCTACAAGGAAGTCTTCTGAAAACTGTTGTCTTTGTAAAATATGAATCCAGTTAACTCTGTGAAAATAAATTCTTAACATAGTCATTGTGAAGAGGTAGTGTATGGAAAGTTGTTCCCAATCCATATATCTATCAAACCGTTGAACAAAACCATCTGTCAGCACTCCTTGGGGAAATCTCGGCTCTTGAGATATTAAACTCCACGCAGTAATATTGGATTCCATCATCCTCTCTGTATTATCTCTCGAATATGACTGATGCTTTATCCCTTATCATGGGTATTTAAATTCTTTTTTCTCTTATATAATCTTCATCGTTTTCTGTTGGTTCATTAATCACATTCACTTTATCCCCCTTTACTAATGTCTTGACTTTAGAAGGCTCAGACGGTTTATCTAATTGATTAGGTTTTTCTGGATTGTGTATCTTTTTCCAGTCTAAATAATTGTGGCTGTCAACATCTGAAGCTACAGCTCTTCCTGAAGCCCGATGGATATAATTAAATAAAGCTGCACCAAACCTTTCCATATGTTTTTCATATTCTGTAGTCCATTTCTTGTGTACTATATCAAATATTTTCTTATTTACAGCGTCTCCATCCTGCTCACAATCACCTACATTTGACAATTTTAATTTTTTTACATCATAGCTTGTATCAGTTTCATTCTTTTTGTAAATCGTTAACAATTTTAAAGTCGCTAAATTTACTGCTTCACCATCATAAATGGGATGTTTTATATTGCTTAACCTTTTACCGGAAAATCCCCAATGGTCTTCGTGTACAATCGGGGTTCTTTTATCCATATATTGTACCGTAACCGCATCAGAAGACAAAAGCGGATCACCAACATTTTGATTTACTTTTCCTTCAAAATTATAATTACCATCAGGTGTTAACGGAAACCCAGCTCTTTTTTCACTATATCCAGATTTTACTCCAAACTCGGAATACCGTCCAAACTTGTCCACACTCATGATGTAACTGAATCGCTATCGTTTAGGTTCTTACTATATATATACGTCTACTGAACAATTATTTCTCGTTTTCGCAGTTCATCAACCAAAGCTACCCATTCGTTTTCTAAACCAGTGTGCCCGGCTTCCATAGCTTCATGTAATAACCTCATTCGATCAACTAACTTATTTATATCGTTGTAATATATTATATTGGTTTTATACAAATTTTTTAATAATCCCCTTCCAGATGTAGTAGGATCAATTGTTTTTCTTTTTTTATGCAAAACATTTAATTCAGCAGAAGATAAAGCTCTTCTTTTAATTGGAGCTTTATTTGATTTCGAGGGGAAAAGACTAGATATAATGTTTGTGTATTTTATTGACCTGTTTCTATGAATAGGTAGGTCTTTGGAATATTTTTTTCTATGTGCATTTGTATACTCTAGTATATTTTTAAACAATTGTAAATCCTTTTTAGTATATTTACCAGGATTATTTTTAAAGATGAGTTCAAACAAACCTGTTGTACCTTTATATTTCTTATCACCAATAACTATATCATCATTTTCGTTTATATCTAACTTTCTATCTCCAATCATTAATCCTTTATCCTCTATTCTAGCTCCATATGTATGATAATTTCGATTAGCATGTGTGTCATGTAACATTTTTAATGTATATTTTCTTCCAAGTGTTCCTTTAAACATAATATCTGTGCCTAATTTGCTTAAGTTGGATGGGTTGATATCCTCTTCTTCTGCTCTTGTATCTTCCGCACTTGTATCTTCTGTACTTGTATCTCCTGCAATGTTCTTTTCCCTTAAATCTCCTATATCTCCGCTTTCTTCATACTCGTCGCTTTCTTCAGATGTTTGTAACTGGTCAGAACTTTCATCATTCTGAAATTCTTCTTCATATTTGGAAATTGGTAGCATTTTGTCTCCTTCGAAGCGAATTGAAGGTTTTTCCATATTTTGTGCTAATCGCTTTAAAGGTTCAGTAACAGGTTTGAATGTTGTTTCTAAAAATTGCTCTCTTTCATTTATACCTGATTTTAAAGCTCGGTTTTTTTGTCTAATAGAATCACTAAGTGATTTTATTTCCTTTAATAGCTTTTCCTGGTTAACCATCTTCACACCTTGACGACTTGTACAGTAATACCGCTAATCAGTGTATTAAAACGAATTTATCAAAACCTATTCTATAACGACCATCTTTTATAGCTTGATCTTTCATAATAACCAAAAATTCATACTTTTCCGCCCATGCTTTTCCGCAAAGCTCTTTAAACTTTTCAAATGGCATATCCGCATTCACATGATCGTTATATATATGTTTTAGGTTAGTATCATCTTGTTTGAATACAATTAGAATATTTGCATTATCTCTGATAAGTTGTTTTGGGATTTTGCTATAAGTTTGTCCTATATATATGCTGTCGATGTTATTATGTCTTCCCATGGCAAAGTAGTTTCTAATAGTATCCTGATTTTCACAAGATACATCGTCAAATATAAATACAGAATACGGTTTCGCTTCGTTTGGTTGCATAATGCTATCACTAGCGTTAAATTTGTAAAAATTAACATCAGACACATCAGATAGGATTTTATCCAGCAATTGATACTTTGGTTGATGTAGAGACTTTGAAAAAATATATAGGTTACTAAACCTTAATCCCTGCGGATTAGTGATCAAATTAAAGACAACATTGGTCTTTCCACAGTTTGAGGGGCCACTTACTATACATCGAACAGTGTTTGGAAGTAAACTACCGTGTTTACCATCGTTGATTTTAACGTTATCCACAGTTAAATCATCTATGTTATTAATATTGAATCGATCTTTATGGTGAATAATCTCCATCCTGCTCAAAGGTTAACGATGAAATGAGTTGCTTGTATTAAACCAAGTCCTTTATAGGTATCCATGAATCCTCAGTTTTGTTAAACCCTAACCACCGCACTTTAACTGCGTCCTTTTTTCTTTGTAACACTTTTTCAACAAGATATACATCACCTACTGTTGACTTTAACATTTCATGTCCATAAAATGCACCTTGCAACAAATCTCCTTTGTTATCTTTTAGGATATACGTTTCAGGTACAGTCGGTTGCACTTTATACACTGTAAAAACTTCATTCGTCCAATTGGGAAGGTATTTTTTGGTAAACACTCCCTTATATTTACTAATCCGTACTTTATCACTTACATTAAATTTTCTTGGCTGCATTTTTTCTACTTTAGGCTTTGTATTTTTCTTTATGCGTTTTAATACATCTTTTGCATTTCTTCTATTTACTTTGTTAGGTTTCATACCAATAGTTCTATGAAACCTGTTGTTATAATCATTTATTAATTGTGGTAAAACATCATACCATACGTAAGAACCTCTTTTTGAAAATTGTTTATACAGTGCTCCTTTTAAGGTTCTATTAAATCTTTCTACAATAGCAGCTTTTTTCTCTGAATTTGTAGAATAATGATTTATTTTATATTTATTCATTAACTGTGCAAAGTTTGTATTAAAGTATTCTGTTCCATCATCAGTTTGTAAATGTTTAATTTTGTTTTTATCTCTTTTTATGGCTATTTCCATGGCTTCTGTTACGCTTTTACCAGTCTTGTCCTTTAGAGGCAAAGCGTCTGCAACTTTTGTAAAACAATTAATAATTGTGAGTATATATTTAAATCCTTTGTTTATTCTGCTATGCGGTCGCATTTCAATTAGATCCGCTTGATATAGATCATTTATCCCTTTTATAACAGTATTTCTTCTTGGAAACTTTATTCTTGCAGGTTTGTGTAGTTCATTAATAATCTTCTCCTTCAGGTCTGACATGATGGTTTCACGAAGGCAGCTGATATGGTATTAAATATTCTTTGGTATAAATCTGCTTATATATACATATAGTTCAAGGTCATTCAAAACTTGTGTAAAAAAAGGGGAAACACAGCTTAACACTGCTGTGTTTCCCCTTTTTTTACGGAAAGGAAAAGGATCAAGGATCTAGGACGATGAAAAGGTTACTCGTCAATAGGGTTGAGGGAGTAGTGGCCGAATGGCAATGTGTTGATTTTGTCTGGAAGGGTTTGTCTTTTGTCGTCATTACAGGATAGCGCCTTTTTAACTTCAGTCACGCTGTACAGCTGATGGTTAAAACTTCTGATGGTGTTGAATTTAGCTGTAATGATGTTATCCTCAAATAAGCATTGCTTGTAGTGTTCGAAATGCACTTTCTTCTTTAAATATAAACTCTTTACACCTTTAGCTTTCTTAATATAGCTATTCTTCTTTTCTTCTTCTTCTTCTTTTTCATTATAGAGTTTCAAAGAATATAGTTTAGACATCAATGCAACAATCTCTTCAAGCAGAACACCATTAGCCTCATCCTTGAATTTGCCTAGTACTTTTTTGTGTCTGCCATTATCGTAGTTTGGATGATCTTTTGGATAATCGGAGAAATCAAAGTCGTTCTTGTAAATAAATGTACGTAAATCTTTATACATGTCCAATGTTACTATGCGATATATGAAAGCGTCAGTGTCCATATATGTAATAGATATATTTTCTCTTCCGTAGAACGCCACCATTTTGTTGTAGTGAAAATCGTACATGTGTGTTTTTGAGATGTCCAAGATTGACATGCCTATATACAAAGGACGATCCATCTTCACACTCGTCTTCTTCATGGACACTGCTACAAGTTTGTCATTAATAATTATCGATGTTCCAAAATTTGGCTGCTGTACTAGTTTCTGTAATTTTTTTGCGTCGGTAACAAGTTTAACATTTTTATGTCTTCTTTTGTTTTCCAATGTTTTTCCAAATATCGCATTATTCATTAATTTAAAGAAATCTTTTTGAAAGTCTGATGTAGCTGCTGCTCTTCTGATGGTATTTGAATCAATGTAGGGTTTCAACCAGCATGATTGAGAAAATTCCAAAACTCTATTAATTTTTGTTAAACGTAGTCCTAATTCGATAGCTTGTTGAACCACCCAAAAGTGAGCCACGTAGCGTTGTTTATTATTTAATGTCATCATTAATTTGGGGTGTTTTCCAATTGGTGAAATTTCTGTTTTAGCAAGAAGTGGTAGGTCATAATGAAGATCATGTAAATTTTCTGGGTATTCAAAATCGCAATCCAAAATATATCCAGTGTCACCATGTTTCGGAATTTGTAAAATATCGCCAATAGAGTCGGGATTAATCCATTTAAAGTTATCAAAAGGAAGTGGGTTTGACATTGCCCAACCGTACAGGTTATTTGCATCGAAATATCCTAAATAGGTTGACGGTTTGGTTTCATCATAATCGGGTAGGTATTTGTTGTTGGCTTTGACATGTCTGGTAACACTTTGGGTCAATCCGCCTCTTACTCCAGCTTCAACCATTAAAACCATGTCAATGTCTGTTAAAAGTTGGAGTTTGCATTTTGTTTCTTTTAACATGGCTTGCCAAGCTAATCCTGGTGAAGTATACGAATGTAGAGGGTCCAAACCGTATGCAGCAAAACAAGTGTTTCGGAATTCTTCCATTACATCACAAAGAAGAGTTACATCTAGTTTGACATAAAAGTCCGAGTAATCTCCTAAGGTCTTCATATCTAACTCGTTCCATACTCGACGTGCGTGTTGATAGTCCTCAAGTGATATTTCCGAATCATTAAGTTTGTTTTTGAAGTTTTCTGGTGGAGGTAGTGATGTTTCATCAAATCTATGCAGTCCATCGATGTAATCATAGGGGAAGACTCCTTTTCGAAGAACCAAATCCATTTTACTATTGGGTACAATTTTGCTTGTTTCTATCAAATCTGTTCTTCTTAGATTTTCAGATAATTTCATGAGGCTTGAAGGCATAAATCTAAATGAATCAACAAACCTTAATTTAATTTTACCCACCTTTTTTGAAAAGCTTATAAATTTTTCCATTGTAGTAGCCAAAACGTCTATTGCTCCATTATCTCTTCCTAGTTCGGGGATTATGAAGTGCGAATCATATCCACTCAGATTGTGCAGAACTACGGGGATGAAATATGGTATTTTGTAGTTCAAGTTGCAAGCGTTACAGGCTGCACCTCTATACGCTCCCGTAAGATGATCGTGGTCACGAACTTTAACGTTATCCAGTGTAAAGGTGTTATTACACAAATAACACGTTGTTGTTGAATAATAATGTTGAAGCTCTTCTTCTTCCATAGGTGTCATGGGTACCTTTTTTCCATACAGTTCTTCTACCTTTGCAGCTATTTCATACAGATCATCGACAAAGTATTTGGCTGCTTCTTCACCGCGATAAATCTTTGGAGAAGATGATAGTCCATATTTTTGAAGATGGTCTTCAGTCAACGTGGATTTAATTAGTATGCAATAACTGTTTGGTGAATGAAGTTGGTATTTGCTTCTTCTTGTAACGTCCTCTTCTTGTTGTTCAAGTGGATGTAAAGAAGACTCAAAATCAGCGTAAACAGCAACAGGTACACGGTATTGTTGTATTATTTTATCAAATTTTATCTGCGCTCTGCTGGAATGTGGCAATTTAATTCTAACCTCATAGTTTCCATTACATAACCTTTGATGTTCTACTAACCATTCTGAACCTCCCCTTTTTAATGGTTTGCCTACATGACAAAAACATCTTTTACAAATGGTTTTCTCTCCGTGTTTTTTTGATATTTGTTTAGATACAAGAGCTGCAAAGTTTTTTATGTAGACATAGTGGGATATGTCCCCTTTAGTGATCAATAGCAAATCCGTATGATCTCTGCGCTCAATAGGTGTTATGCGCAAGGGGTACGCATTGTTTGACGAATCTAAGCCGAAAATGTTGACAGAAGCTGAAGGATTTCGCTTTTCAAATTTTGATATATCAGTAATTGCAACAGGGTAAGTCATTCCCTGAAAATTATACTTATGTTGAACTTCTTCATATGCTTGACTTGGTCTTTCAGGATGGTTTTTTACATATTTAGCCAACATAACGTATTTAAAACATTCATTATTTTCATTTTGCACATTAATACAGGATAAGGTATTTCTAATCTTTGTTGGTAAAGGGATATAGCTACTGCCACGAATTCCATAACCGTGTTTGTGCACTCTTAAGTCTAGCCCTGTGATGCTTAACAAACTCCATCCAGATCCTCTTCCTTCGTGTTCTTGTATTTTTGTCATTAGCTCTTCAAAACATTCAGATACGATTGAATCAATATCTGAGGAAGACATAATAGTTCGGTTTTTTGTTAAGAAACCTCTCGGTGAAGTTTCATTCTGAATGTTTGTAAATAAACCATCTAGTAATAGGCCAAATTTGATAAAATTTAATCTTTTTAATTCATTTTGCAGAGTTTTACTTACCAATCCTTTTGCGTTATTTAAAAATTCTTCAAGTTGTAATTTTGCATTGTCAATTTTAAAGTGGGTTACTACATTACCCGGAAGTGCTCGGGCATGTAGTTCTACATTTACTGCTGTTGATGCTGAAGGACGGTGAAGTGTAGACAGAGCATGCGTAGAACTCGATGCAGCTGATGATGTTGAAGGACGATGAAGTGTAGACAGAGCAGGCGTAGAAGTCGATGCAGCTGATGATGTTGAAGGACGGTGAAGTGTAGACAGAGCAGAGGTAGAAGTCGATGTTGATGGTGCATATTGAATTACAGTTGGTCTGGAATGGTGGTGTTGAGCTAACATTTGATCTATTTCTTTCAATTCTTCTTCTTCATATTTTTCATCTTGGTTGTTGTTATGTTTCAGTTCATTATGAATCATTAAAAGAAATTCATCCTTAAATGAAGACTTGCAAATATCGCAGCGATGCATAATGTAGGTGCGATCTCCACAAAGGTCAAGGCAATAATGAACAACACTGCAAATGCCCCTCTATTTATACCCTAGCAAAAGTGGTGGGGGTACGTATTACGTTAAGTTTACTATTTTTTTGCATTTTATATTTACTATTGTAGCTGAAGGCTACAAAGTTCTGTATTTAGGTCGAGGTCATTGAACATATTTGCCAAAACGGGGAATAGAGCAGTAAATGATTTCATATCAAACCATAGACTGATCTATTCCCCGCTCTGTATTTAACTAAGACAATTTTCTCCAACAGGAACATTTGATAGATTTTAAACTCGGATGTGAAGTCGGATTGTACACATTGCATCTCGATCAACTAAAAATTTCATAAAACAATAGGGATCTTCAGTTGTAGATTCATCTTTAACATATTCGATGGTCAACATTGCAGAACGAAGATCTTGTGGAATTACGTCGACTTTTATGAGTCGCCTTTCGAGTTCAAACCGTTTTGTTATTGATGTAAGTTTTATCACATCATCGATATCGATGAGGGGAAAGCTGTAGCAAACGGAGTTTCCTGGTGGGTTCATCATGCCGATATGATAAATATACACTGTTGCATCGGCATTAAATAGACGTTCCCCCACCATTAAATTTATAAGTTACCCCCACTTTTTCTAAACAAAAAAAAGCAAAAAAAAAAAAAATTGAAAGCTGGTAAATATTTTCTGTCTTGTAACTGGGTCAAGGTTATACAACGATATTACCAAAACGGGGAATAGAGCAGTAAGTAGTTCTCACTTTGACTACAAACTGATCTATTCCCCGCTCTGTATTTAAAGTTTGTCAGTTGACAAGAAAAAGACAACACTTAATCAGACTCATTTGATGAATCGGAATCAGTTGTATCAGAAGCATCGGAAAGAAATAGTCGTCGACGAATATGATATACCCCTCGTGCACTATCTAAAAATAACCCATCCAAACTACTACTACTAGTGGTTGGAGTTTCATCATGTATTTCTTCAGAACAGAGAAGATGCTGATAGATTCTATAGGTTTCAGATTCCCCGTCACTTAACGGTTCAATTTGTTCCATATATCCTGCTTCAAGATCATCACTGTTTATATCACTTAATAATTCAAAATCTTCCATTGCATCCATATCACTTAATAATTCAAAATCTTCCAATTCGTCTTCATTTTCATCCTCACTTTCAATCACAATATGTTTTATAATTCCTACGATTGATTTTGCAGAAGGAAATATATTATCCTTTGGTGACATAGCTGCTATATATTCTAGTGCTAACACAAGTAGCAGAATGAGATAAGCACTGATGAGAAATCTCTTTTTATATTCCCCGATTTAAGTGGTGGGGGTAACTAGTGATAAGAAATGGGTATTATTGTATCAAATATATGTAACAATGTTTATGAAACAAGGATGTTTAAGTCCTGTAAGTAGGTCAAGGTCGTTTTAACTTATTACCAGAACGGGGAATAGAGCAGTAAGCGATTCTCACTTTGACCGCAAACTGATCTATTCCCCGTTCTGTTTTCCCCCCGTTCAGTATTTCCAAAACATCTTTAGTCAATTACGAATGCTAGAAGGTCTTCAGGAAGATCTTGTTGAAGTGATGCACCTTCTAACAACGTTTCTAACGCATTAATGTATTTTATCGCCTGTATCAAAATGGCATGCCTTGAACTTTTTTTATCCATAAACGGTAATTTTGATTGTAATAACTTATATGTTTGATTTATTTTTTTAATCCTTCCTCTTTCTCTAGCATTCCTTCTTCTTGCCTCATCATTCTTTTCCTTGTTATTTGTTGTAGGCTGCATCGATGTTGTAGGCTGCGTCGATGTTGTAGGCTGCATCAACTCTGCTGGGCTATTCATAGCTGAATAACTATACTCTAAAGCTGTACGCCTTATATATGTTTACCCCCACTATTAAAGTCAAAGGATTTAGATGGTGGGGGGGGGGGGGTGTAAGTGATAGGGAAAGGATATGTTATTTAACAATTACTATCCGCAAATTTTTTCCAAGTCTCGTCAGTGGGTCACGGTCACTTAAACATATTGCCAAAACGGGGAATAGAGCAGTAAGCGGTTTCACTTTGACCGCAAGAAATAAATACATTTTCCAATATCTTACCAAACAAAGATTTTCTATGTCCCGAAGTGGGTCAAGGTCATCTGAACATGTTGCCAAAACGGGGAATAGAGCAGTAAGTGATTCTCACTTGGACCACAAACTGCTCTATTCCCCGCTCTGTATTAGGGAAGTGAATTTTGAAGAAAGGTCACAGTTATAGGCAATAAACCTGATAACAGAACCTTTTATTAATTTATCCAAACAAAAGGAAGTTACAGATAGTTTGCAGGGAGTATTTGCAAAAGTTTCTCGAGGGTAAGATGGGTAATGTCAACCGGTTTGCATGGCCGTATTGACAAAGGTCGGTTTTCGTGCCATACCTTTTTGTAAGGGGTTAGGAAAAGGATGAGAAACATACTGATCAGTTAAAGTTAATTTTACAAAGACCAACCAAGGTCGGTTTTACAAAGGTCAACAGCATCCTGAAACCCAGTCGGACGTTGGTCAGTAACGGGCGTCAGGCAACTGTGAACCAAAGTTTTGACCAAGGTTAGTTATAGCGTGTAAGAAAAGGACATACCAACCAAGGTCGGTTTTACAAAGGTCAACAACATCCTGAAACCCAGTCGGACGTTGGTCAGTAACGGGCGCCAGGCAACTGCGAACCAAAGTTTTGACCAAGATCAGTTTTAAAGCGTGAAAGAAAAGTACATATTTCATTAGTAAATAAAACACTTCAAAGACCAACACCACAAATAATTACAAACACCAACACTAACTACATTTTCTAGCAGCAAACTACAAGCTATAATCTAACAAACTAACATGCATAACATACTAATATGCTAAGGTAGAATCTTTAGTATACAGGGGTACCACCTATATACTAAAGATGCTATTACAGACAGCTAAGGCGAACAGCTAGCTAGGCTGTCAGCCTGAGACTGTGAGACCTCTGCGGTCAGCCCCCGCTTTTATAGCCGACGATCCGTGGTGGGAGGTAAAGGGAGGTGGGGGGGGGGAAGGGGGGGGGGGGGTTACACTATTGTCGCGACGATATAAAGTGCACATTGATATATTCCAAGTTCGTTAACTGGGTCAAGGTCAAGTAAACTGTTTTGTAAAATAGCAAAGGATTTACCTTTGCTATTTTACTTTTTAAGAAACGCAAGATAGCTCTAAGATCAAACAAGGGTTATAGTTATCCGTTTTACACAACATTCATTGTACAATGATTTGATAAAATGGAAAATTTCCATGTTGGAAGGTGATTGCCATATCATCAAAACACAATACACATCATTTCTGTGTAACGGCCTAAGCTCCATCTCTACTTTTAAGTTAATCCCTCGATACTCAAAAGCAAGGATAGTGAGAAATGCTTCTGACAAAGCAAGCTCAGAAGGAACAAGCCAAGTGTTTACACCTACAGCTTCCATAGCGATATGATGATTTTTACCACGCTGTTGCAGTATATAAAACATTTCCCCCTCCAGTATAATATTTCTCCTTTTTTCCTTTTAAGTTTTATCTTTGACTTAGTGTAAAATATCTAAGTCCGTTATCTAGGTCAAGGTCGTTGTAACATTGTAAAAAAAGGTGTGGACAACCTATTTACACTCTGCAGCATATGCTACAAATTGTAAATAGGTTGTCCACACTTTTTTTTTAATTTGGAAAAAACTTTATTTAATTTGGAAAGAATGTTTTTTTTTTTTTTTTTACAATTTTCTCCACACAGTGGTTCCTGAATCGCCTCGGATTAGATAGTGCTTTTTCGTAGGGTTTTTGGGATGACGCATGCCTTTAGGTAATCTTAAAATGTAAAGACGGTCTCCACATTTTAACATGACCTTCAGGAATCCCATTATTTTTACAAAGACGTATTGTTTGTTTTTAGCTAGCCTATTAATCCGAGTCTTAGCTGGTTTCACTGTCGGATGTGGTGAAGAAGGAGAAGCGGTATTTTTTAAATGAAGATTGCACAGTTCTTCATTTAAAGTACACTGTTTTGCACAGCGTTCGCCTTTCTTTGCACCTTTTTTGAACACATAATTACATAGTTGTGCAGGACGTATGCACCTCCTATGCAATGACTTTAATTGATTGAATTTCTCTGAAGGAGATTGAATATTTGTGCAAATTACTGAAGGTCTGGTTGAACTAGTGGAAGGTGGAATTTCAATTGGGGGTCTTGTAAATATTTTAGAGCTTGAGGTGGAGCTTGATCTTGAGGTGGGTGATAAGGAGGAGCTCGAAGAAGACCTTGATCTCGAGGTAGATGATGAGGAGGAGGAGCTCGACGAAGGCCTTGATCTCGAGGTGGATGACGAGGAGGAGCTCGACGAAGACCTTGATCTTGAGGATGATGGTGAAGGAGAAGTTGAACGTGAGCGAGATGTTGAACGATCCATGATGGGTGGTGAAGTTGTCTTTTCAGGGATGATCAGGGCCATTAAAAGAGCCTGACGAAGAATTGAACCAGCAGCCGAAGTCGAGGGTGATGCAGAAGTCGAGGGTGATGCAGAAGTCGAGGGTGATGCAGAAGTCGGCAGTGATATCGGGTGTGACTCCATAGTTCTGAGTGTGAGCAAGCACAAGCAGCAGAATGATCTTACCAGTGATGGGAAGCCTCTTTTATACCCAATATAAGTGGAAGGGGGGGGGATGGAGATAGGCTATGGTTTAAAATATTAATCTTTCTATATGTGACCAGACAAAAGTTTATAAGTCCTGTCAGTGGGTCAAGGTCATCTGAACTTGTTGCCAAAGCGGGGAATAGAGCACAAATTGGTGCTCTATTCCCCGCTCTGTATTAGGGGACAGGGAATTACAAGCAATGATTTTAATAACGAAAAATAAAGAAAAACCCAAAAAAGAAAAAATCACAACAGTTTCTCAGGCTAAGAAAGGTAATGTCAACCGGTTTACATGGCCGTATTGACAAGTCCGGTTTTCAGGGCCGAACCTATTTGTCAGGGGTTAGGAAAGGAGGAGAAACATGTTACTTTGAAACAAAAATAAAGACTTTACCCGCAAATATTTAAACAAATTGAACAGTTAAAGTTAAAGTTTATTTTTCAAAGATCAACCAAGGTCGGTTGTACAAAGGTCAACAGCAAATTGGAACCCAGTCGGACGTGGGTCAGTAACGGGCGCCAATCTACTGCGAACCCAAGTTTTGACCAAGGTAGAATTACAAGGACCGATTTTATATTTACAAGTTATTTTTCAAGGATCAAACCAAGGTCGGTTGTACAAAGGTCAACAGCACACTGGAACCCAGTCGGACGTGGGTCAGTAACGGGCGCCAATCTACTGCGAACCCAAGTTTCGACCAAGGTAGGATTACAAGGACCGATTTTATATTTACAAGTTAAACCCCACGGATAAAAATAGGGACACTTTACCCAGTTTGGATCAATATCCATAAGAAAAGGGAGCTGTAGGGAAGGTACATATTAGTAAATAAAACACTTCAAACACCAACACCAACACAAACATTAATTACAAACACTAACTACATTTACTAGCAAACTACAAGCGTTAATCTAACAATCTACCATGCATAACAAACTAACAAACACATGCAAGGGCGCGGATCTGTTAATTGCGCGTCGGGCCCAACGCACACTTAACAGACCTACGCTGCAGCAGAATGCAACCCAGTCGGACGTTGGTCAGTAAAGGGTGGCAAGCTACTGCGAAGAGACCGCGGACTGCTCCCGCTTATAAAGGCAAAGTGACGTCACCGAAGCGGAAGGGGGGATGTTACGTCACGGGGGGGATGTTACGTCACAGGGGGGGGGGGGGGTGACGACCTTGAACATGACCCAAAAAAGGGGGGGGGGTGACCTTGAACATGACCCAAAAGGGGGGGGGAGACCTTGAGGGGGGAGACCTTGAGGAAGGGGGGGACCGGTTCTAGAACCTGTCTCAGCTTTCTAACCATATATGGATAGGGCAAGGTTTTACCTTGCGACTCGATTTACTCCTTCCGCCACCTCATTCCAGCTTCAACCATTGACTGGTACACTTCACAGCTCTCGCTCTCTCTCTTCTTACAAAATGACTTCGCCGATAACCAACGAGAAACTGAAAAGGATTAAGGAATCCTTGAAGAAGACAGCTCCGAAGACAAGCGGATTTAAACAACCTTCTTCCCTCAGAATGAGGCTAAAGAGGGATTTTAAAAACCACCCTCTTTACTACAAACAAGGTTCTTCTGGTTCGACTTCTTCATCAACAACGGAACGACACTCTGCCACACGGGATCATCTGGACGTGTTGCAGAAGATGAAGACCTTGACGGAAGACGAATTGGTATCTCCCATTGCAGTTACCAAAACAAAATTCAAACATTTGAGAAGAAACTTCCCGTACAGAGCGGTGCTGAAGAACGGAAGCACCTACTACTTAACTGCCGGTGAAGTTCTCTTTGAGGTGGAATTGCCACGATCAATTCCGGCACCACCAGAAGTGTCATACAAACAGACCTTGTCCTTGGTAAAAGAAGAGAGTAGAGTGAAGTGGACTGTAAAGTAAAATCCCTTACCATCCCACCCTCCCTCCACAAACGGTCCTTTTCAGGACCACCCTAAGCATTTCAAGTTAGGGACTTGGCCTGTACATAGGCAGGAGACTATTAGTCTTATGTTTGTGTGCAGCCCACTTTGTGAAAATTTCTAAGTCCCAAGGTCCTTGACCTTGACCTTGACCTTGAACATGACCCAAAAAAGGGGGGGGGAGGGGGGGGGAGGGGGGGGGGTACACAGTTTGTGCAAAGTATGTCATGTGGGTACTCAAATTACGCGGATTGATCAGACAAACAAGTTGGCGCAAACAGAATTCAGATCCGACAAAGGGTATAGCAGCAACAGCGAAAAACAACTATTTTCAAGGGCAAGCCTAAATAACTTCTTTATTTACGGTTTAAAATATATTAAGTGGGTACTCAAATTACGCGGATTGATCAGACGAACAAGTTGGTGCAAACAGAATTCAGATCCAACAAAGGGTATAGCAGCAACAGCGAAAAAACAACTATTTTCAAGGACAAACCTAAATAACTTCTTTGTTTTTGGTTCAAGGTCTAACATGTGGGTACTTCAATTACGCAGCTTGACAAGGCGAACAAGTAGGTGCAATTTAAATTTAAATCTAACCAACAGTATAGCATCCGTGGCGTAAAAACGATGGTTTGAAGGACAAGGTAACGTTGTGGTGGGGGTAGATGCATATTATACACGATAACGCTACATCATTATTCTTCCAGCTCTTGTCGTATGAACATCTACCTAGACGGTCTGAAAAATGTCGCAGTTTTACAGGAACATGAGGAAGGTGACCTTCAGTAGTCCCCTTGACACTACTTTCTACTTCCCTGACGATGAAGACAGAAGGTCTACACTTTTAGTGGACAATGAGCGGTTTCGTCGAAGAATAATTGAGGTTGAAACACTTTTAACCAGTTGTTTGCTACGCAAAAAGAACCATATGAATACATGCACCGGTTTAGATCATAGTAGCTGTTATACTTATACAGCGTTGAAGCGCAAACATTATTGAGGTTTTTAGTTACGGAGGTAAGGTCTTGACAGTCTAAGAGCTAAACCCTAACTAACACATGTAAACTAGTTATTGTGCGATGTAAAACTTGGTGGGGAGACTGGTGTAGTGGGGGACTGGTGTAGTGGGGGACTACCATCTGCCGCACACTTGCCACCTGCCGCCTGCCACCTGCCGCCGCCCATCTGCTGTCCACCATCTGCTTCGTTCTACTACACTTTTACCCCCACCATTTTGTTTGATACCAAAAACGCTAGCTAGCGAATAGTCAGTACACCTCCGGCTCTCGACCGGTGAACATCGAGCTCTCCGAGACGCTCTTCACAAAATAACAATATCATTTCACTCAAGGTCTGATAGATGTTTCTATTTCATTGACGTCACGTATTCTTTCCTCCTGACAGCAATGAAATGCAAACACCTAACAGAACAGATAGGTGTCAAAAACACAACATGGACTCTGCGCAGGGAACGAAGTATCTACCGTCTTTCTTCAGAAAGCAAAGTGATGGCCGCAACTCGTCCGGATCAACAACATCGATGACAACCAACAACGGGGAACTATTGTAAACATGAATTATTGTAAACATAACTTATTGTAAATAAAATAAAGTAATATTTGTAATTGTACTACCTCGCACTCGTATCATTCGATTGCTTTATTCGATTGTTTCATTCGATATTTATTATCGATTAACTATCGAATCACAATCGTTTTACGAGTGCGAGGTAGATTTTTTTAAAAAAAACTTCACCGTGACCTTGAACTTTGAACTTTTACTCATTTCGTCACAAAACCGCCTACGTCACTGGCTCAGCCTCAGATGACGTCTTTCATGACTCAGCGCTTCCGGTCACGTGACCGGAAGCCATAAATCACTTGGCCCAAAAGTCCCCTTTCCCTACTACTCAGACACACATACAGCTTGCCCATCCAGACACATACAGCTTGCCCATCCAGACACACATACAGCTTGCCCATCCAGACACATACAGCTTGCCCATCCAGACACACATACAGCTTGCCCATCCAGACACATACAGCTTGCCTATTTCTCTCATGTAGCAGCTTTTTCTCAATCTATCATTGTGAAATAATAACTGGATTTCATGTATATTCTTGAAATATAAACACCCGTAGTGAAGACAGCTGTTTTCCCAATTTATATCATTCAGGGAAAAATAACTGGATTACACAAATATTGTGAAATACATAACCACCTCTGTAGAAAGGATAAAGATAAACGAGTTGTATTATGTGCTGCATTATTTTTTGGTGAACCAAATGATCTCTTTTTGTTAATAAACACGTGTTTTAAGTAATCATCTGATGTAAACAAACTTCCTCCATAAGAAACTTTACTTAATGTCAGTTCTTAACACCATAAGAAACTTTACTTAATGTCAGTTCTTAACACCATAAGAAACTTCTTCTATGGGAACTTTAAGAGCCACTGGGACAAACCCATTGATGATATGTTAGTTTGGGTGGGTGGCATATCTAGGCATAATTACTAATAATTAAAAAAAAAGAATCATGAAAGTCAACCCTATAAAACGGTCTGACGGACTCAACAAAGTTTAGCAATTTTTTAAAAATCTATATGAAAAAGACACAATATTAAAAAGGGGATATCTGTTTTGCGCACAGCGGTCAAGTTTACGACGAGGGTCAGTTTTATAGCCCCCCCCCAACTAGTGTATAAATAATTTCTGTTTCAGATATTGTAATCTCTTATTTTATTTAACCTATACGTTGGTCGTCAAATTCTTATTTGTTTTCTAATTAGTGTCTTACTTAATTATAATGCTAAATTGCTAACTTTTAACTAATTGTTTGCTCGGATGTGCTCAGGAAAAGTGGATATAAACAGTGATGCTATCGGGATCTGAGGGCAATGGCTGCCATGTGCTAAGCCTAGCTTCTCTTTACAAAAATCAGTGTTATTACTTACAAAATTCCCTAGGCTATTGAAATATAGCTCACAAATGATCTTCTTTGACTTGATAATAAATATACTTGTACTTGTGGTCTCCTTTACTTTATTGTAGTGAGTAGAATGTGTTTTGGTATTTATTCTGGATGTCAACAAAAGGTAGGTGTACAATTTCTAAGATTTCTTTAACTATTTGAATAAAATACAGAGTTACAGAGGAACAATATAATATTTATTTATCTATTAGTACAATTATGTTTCAAAAGGTTCTCAATTAAAGGGATTTACAATAATATACAACTCAGGGGGAACAGTTACAATGTGTGGCCTAGCCTAGAAGGTAAATGACAAATATACTTGTAGGCCTAACTAAATGTTCATATTTTGGGTTCTAAATGGGGTTTCTTTACAAATGAGGGATCTTTTTCTCAGGGGGGAAGTATCGTGCTGACTTGAATAACGTTTGGGATGATATTTGAAAGAATATTAAGTCCAAATTAAGCTGATGTGTTGAAAAATTACAACAATGGAAATTTTGGTTGTTGTCCAAAAGGAGAGTCCAATGGTTTCACTGACTTTATGAATGGTTAAAATACTCAAAATTAAATTTGGAAAGATAGTTCAATATAAAAAATACTCTCTTGAGGTTACTTTAACTTTCAGAACATTAGGCTTGTTCTATTTAAATGTCTGTATTCTTTCCAGTCCCTAAATAGAATACAATGGAAGGAGTTTACCAATCTGCTTACAAATGTTCTTCGCTCAAATACCAGTTTTTGGGGGAAATCAAATAAAAAGGAGTGACTTTAAAGATGGTATTAATTGAGCAGTAAGTCCCTAATAAAATGAGCACCAAGCAATGCAAAACTTAGGCCATACTGGGAAATTTAAAATAGGAACTGTGTCCTTCACAGAATTTAGGTCTTAACACTATGGCATCTGGAGCAAGAAGAAAGATCTAGTAGAGATGAGGTCTTGAAGCATGGTCCATTGTTGAGAAGCACATGTTCACACAATTGTTAACACTGGTCACTGTAATTTAGATTCCTTAAGGACTATTTTTGAAAAGTATATTATATTAAATTTTAATTTTATTGCAATCCTCTCACATAAATTATATCTAAAATATTATTATTAACAAACATATTAAATTAAGTGAGTAGGCTATTATATGGGGATAGGCTATGAATAATTATTGGTGATTAAATTGATGAAATACATATTATTATACAATTGCATAGATAAATAAACATTAAATACATAGAGGGGAATGGCTTTCTGAGGAGTGATGATAATGATGATTATTATTAGGCATAGACATGGGACAATTAACACAAATAACACATTTAGGGGAAATTAATTAATTAGTACATTTATAGGAAACTTAAATATAAAATAACACATAATAGGAAAATTATTACTAAATGATGAATGAATGACATGTAATACTATAATTATCTCCTCAGAAATCTGTATGATATGAAATTAAAGACAGATTTCGATCAAGTATGAAATGGAATACATGAATTATTTAGTATGAAATATATTTACAGCTAGTTATGAGGTACATTAAATGATTGATGTTGGTTGGTGATAGTACACTTCTTATTCTAAATTTACATAAACATAGGAACAATACATAAATGGGGAAATATGGGATGAGGGATTAAGATAGTTCATGACCGCACAGGGGAAATTGGGATTAAGGGAACATTTAATATAATAATTGTTTATTGGCATGGGGATGAAATTCTTCACTCGCATAAAAACACTTTGGTTTATACATTGTTTGTTACAAGGGCAAATTCACTGTTTATAATCATCGCATTTATAAATAAATTGTTATTCAACACTGTTTTGGGGAATAATCACACTGTTCACTTGGGGAATAGGGGAAGGGGTACGCACTCGCGGTTAAGGTTCATGACGATCTCCTCGTTTAAAATTATTACACTTGATGGATGATGATGATGATGGACTATTTACACTGTTTTAAGAGTTTATGTTGTCAGGGTCTTCTTCACTATTTACATTATCCTCTTCTATTATCGGTTCTATGTAACTTTTTAATGCAGATATGTGATATGGTCCAAATAAGATGTCTTCGTTTTCTCTGGTTACATGAAAAGTAGATTTTCCTAATATTTGCTTGATGATGAACGGTCCTTCGTAAACCTCGAAAAGTGTTGCAGTTTCTCCATAAATAGCTCGTGTAAAACATGTTTGTACTTATTCAATAACTGACTTAAAATTGTTTGTTCTTCTTTCTTGATATAATCATTTGATGCTAAAGATGTATTAATTTCTTCTTGTGTCAATGTGCTGTCGTTTATTGGATTTGTTTGTAATTCGTTGAAGTTGTGCGCTGTGCTATCATATTTATCATATATTAAATCATCATTGTACTCATCGTACATCATATTATCAAAATTATTATTCATATTATTATTTGGCCTATGGCTATTATTAATTATTATTTGACATAACTGTCCTTCATGATGACACATATTAAACTTCATTGTAACATTATCATTATTGATTTTCATATTTATTTCGTTTGTGTTGAAATTTAAATCCATTTTGAGGGCAGATAGAACATCGACTCCGAGAATTATGGGTTTTATTAAATGTGGCACTATCAAATATTCAATTAGCATCGTATGTTTATCAATGGTGGTGGGAACATATATTGTGCGGGAAACACGTTTAGACTTTTCTCCAACAGCTGTTTTGATAACGGTGTTATTCACTGGTAATTCTTCAAATGGTTGTAGTTTCATTTTATTTTCGTTGAACCAAGCTTCGGCTATGCAAGTTACAGAAGAACCGGAATCAATTAAGGCATTAGTGCTGATATTGTTTAATGTTATATTGATTTCTGGACAGTTAATTTGTGTATAATTTGAATTGACATCATTTTCGTACTCATCTTCTAAAAGGACATTTTTATCACATATTATGTTGTTGGACTGCATAAGATTTATGGAGTGATTGATGGTTTGACCGAGGATAGTGTAAGTAGGCGCTGTATTTAATGGGTAATCGCATGACAACATAACCCTTTCTCGGCCGTGGTCTACAGCGCCGAGTCGTTTCCCTGTCTCGTTTGAGACGGTGAGGAACGTGGACTAGCAGTACTGTTGTTACTCGAATGAGGGCTCATTGGAGATACAGTTGGAGCATTAGGTGGATTGGGATTCTGTCTAAATATGGCGCAGAGTTGATTCTGTTCGTTGGTAGGGTGTTGACGATCATTTTTGTAGTTTTGTTCATAGTTTCTGGGATGATATTGCTCACGTTGATACGGCTTGTTGTCATGGTGACTTCGATGGTATTGCTGGTTGTTGTTACCATTATTCCTGTAATTTTGTTGATTTCGATACGAAGAGTTGTTTGGAGGGTATTTATTCTGTTGATAATTGTGGTAGTTGTTCATTTTCGGTTGATAGGCCCGTTGGTTAGCATATCGATCGTTGTAATTCTGTTGGTTTGAAGTGGTTGGACTGGCTGGTCGGTTGCTTTGCTGGTTGTTGTGGTTTCTGGCTTTCTTAGGTCCATCTTTTATGTCTTCTTTCTGCAGTAGTCTTTCCATAGCTCGGATCGTAGTGATGTTCTGTACGCTTATGCTGTCTTGGATTATTGCGTCAAATCGCTCCGCCATAAGAGTCACTATCTCCTCTTCACTTAGGCTAGGTGTCATTGATTGTAGTAGCAATACTCTTTCTGTCAAGTACTCCGTCCGGCTTAACGTTCCGTTGGCTCTATACTTCTCCGACTCGATTTTTGCTTTAATTCCTCGTTGGACTGCCTGGCTCCAGTATTTGAGTTCGAATTCTCTCGCAAAATGTTCCCAATCGATAATTTCACTTTTTATCAGCTGTAGCCATCGTGATGCTGGTCCTTCGAAGGATGTCTCAAGTAGGTCTTTCAGGTACTCAGTTGAGTCGCAACATTGATTCCTTTCGATTCCTCGTTCGTAATACCTTCTCAATTTATATAAATATTCATTTGGATTGCCGCTCCGTCCATTAAATTTCGGCATTAGACGATCATTGGCTTCGCTTCCACTGCATATTACTTTGATTTGTCCGGCCATTCCGTTTAATTGATTTGCTTGCTTCAGATTGGTTACTTCATTTTCACATTTGTTTAAATTTTGATTCAAGGTTTGTATTTCAATTTGTTGTGCCTCAATTAGTTTTGTTTGCAATGTAATTTTGGGGATAACTTCATTTTTCAGTGCCGTTAGGTTTGCTTTTGAATTACGTTCATTATCCAATTGCGTTTTGACAGTTAATTCTTCTATTTTCAGATCAAAATTTTGCTTGTGCTCTTCCAGATGAGTTTTGACGGTAGATATAATATTTTCCTGATATTGTTTATTTTCAAATTCGGCAGCGGTTTGTTGTTGTGAGATACTGTCCAGCACGAATTGTCTCATTTGAGTTTGTGAATTTTCAATTCTAAATATCAATTTGTCAGTTAATTTTGCAGTTTCTTCAGATTGGGCATTTTGGGTCATTTTGATGGCATTAATTTCTGATCGAATTTCGATTTGGTTTTCTCTTGTTTCTTGTATCTGGGATTCGAAAGCGTTTCGACAGGCTTGTATTTCCTGCTGAGTTTCGTTGGTATTTTCGTTAATGATTTTGGTTAATTCGGCTTTTGTCTGATGAATTTGTTGATGGAAATCCGTATGGATCGTTTGAATTTCAGATTTTATTTCGGATTTTAATTCAGCATTATTTTGTTCAATTTTCGTATTGGTTTCTTCGATTTTCTGGCCTAAATTGGTCATAAGGGTAATTAGTATATTCATATCGATTGTGGGTGTTGGTGTAGTCGGGTTTGTAACATTTAATCCGCTAGTTGCGTCGTCTGTGTGTGCATCAGTCATCGAGCGCGATGAATGAATCAGCGTCGACTTGTTCAATGAGCTAGCGATACGTCCTCGTTCATTCTGATCAATGAATCCAGTTCGGGAACCTTCGGGTGTGTCCGTCAGCGTTCGGGTCGGTCGGCTGGCGATTTTTCGTTCTGGCGTTGAGAAAGCAGAGTTAGCGTCTAAGGGCAGGCTGAGAGAGAAATCTCGCGTAGAGGTTACGAAATCGACGTTCTCTGATTGGCTGATGGGGTCAGTGTAAATTTGGCGGTCTTTGCTTTTGGGCGTTTCGTCCTCGTTCTGCGCAACATGGCGGCTGCTGATTTCATCGTCGCTCGAATCGGCGTCTGCTGCGGGGTAGTTTCGTGTTTTCCGTAGATTGTATTTATTTTCTGCCATCGTGTGTTCGTTTTATTATAATATGCGAGATTATTAAATATGTAATGCTTTTGTACACAGTTATTATTGGTGGGGAAGGGAAACAATTACGGGAACTTAATATTAAATATGGTCTTATTCTAGGCTTACTCTAGTTGAGGATTGCAATGTTTATCAACTGTTATTCAAGCCAGTACGTTGGGTCGCCAAATTCTTATTTTATTTAACCTATACGTTGGTCGTCAAATTCTTATTTGTTTTCTAATTAGTGTCTTACTTAATTATAATGCTAAATTGCTAACTTTTAACTAATTGTTTGCTCGGATGTGCTCAGGAAAAGTGGATATAAACAGTGATGCTATCGGGATCTGAGGGCAATGGCTGCCATGTGCTAAGCCTAGCTTCTCTTTACAAAAATCAGTGTTATTACTTACAAAATTCCCTAGGCTATTGAAATATAGCTCACAAATGATCTTCTTTGACTTGATAATAAATATACTTGTACTTGTGGTCTCCTTTACTTTATTGTAGTGAGTAGAATGTGTTTTGGTATTTATTCTGGATGTCAACAAAAGGTAGGTGTACAATTTCTAAGATTTCTTTAACTATTTGAATAAAATACAGAGTTACAGAGGAACAATATAATATTTATTTATCTATTAGTACAATTATGTTTCAAAAGGTTCTCAATTAAAGGGATTTACAATAATATACAACTCAGGGGGAACAGTTACAATGTGTGGCCTAGCCTAGAAGGTAAATGACAAATATACTTGTAGGCCTAACTAAATGTTCATATTTTGGGTTCTAAATGGGGTTTCTTTACAAATGAGGGATCTTTTTCTCAGGGGGGAAGTATCGTGCTGACTTGAATAACGTTTGGGATGATATTTGAAAGAATATTAAGTCCAAATTAAGCTGATGTGTTGAAAAATTACAACAATGGAAATTTTGGTTGTTGTCCAAAAGGAGAGTCCAATGGTTTCACTGACTTTATGAATGGTTAAAATACTCAAAATTAAATTTGGAAAGATAGTTCAATATAAAAAATACTCTCTTGAGGTTACTTTAACTTTCAGAACATTAGGCTTGTTCTATTTAAATGTCTGTATTCTTTCCAGTCCCTAAATAGAATACAATGGAAGGAGTTTACCAATCTGCTTACAAATGTTCTTCGCTCAAATACCAGTTTTTGGGGGAAATCAAATAAAAAGGAGTGACTTTAAAGATGGTATTAATTGAGCAGTAAGTCCCTAATAAAATGAGCACCAAGCAATGCAAAACTTAGGCCATACTGGGAAATTTAAAATAGGAACTGTGTCCTTCACAGAATTTAGGTCTTAACACTATGGCATCTGGAGCAAGAAGAAAGATCTAGTAGAGATGAGGTCTTGAAGCATGGTCCATTGTTGAGAAGCACATGTTCACACAATTGTTAACACTGGTCACTGTAATTTAGATTCCTTAAGGACTATTTTTGAAAAGTATATTATATTAAATTTTAATTTTATTGCAATCCTCTCACATAAATTATATCTAAAATATTATTATTAACAAACATATTAAATTAAGTGAGTAGGCTATTATATGGGGATAGGCTATGAATAATTATTGGTGATTAAATTGATGAAATACATATTATTATACAATTGCATGGATAAATAAACATTAAATACATAGAGGGGAATGGCTTTCTGAGGAGTGATGATAATGATGATTATTATTAGGCATAGACATGGGACAATTAACACAAATAACACATTTAGGGGAAATTAATTAATTAGTACATTTATAGGAAACTTAAATATAAAATAACACATAATAGGAAAATTATTACTAAATGATGAATGAATGACATGTAATACTATAAATCAAAATCTGAAAGTTGAACAAATACTGCATTTCAAAAAGAATTTGATAGAAATAGTGGACAGAAAATTTACATAAAGCAATGAAATAAATAATCTTTATAGATTAAAAATGTTCTGAGATAGCTCACTCTAAATATCTCAATTTAGTCCACTCTAAACTATTTAGTTGTTTTTAAGTAAACAAGTCTGTAACCATGATGGCTATGGCTACCATAAATAAACCAACAATTAATTTTATTTCTATAGAAACCACAGGCCATTTTCTATTGAAATTTGAAAGGGAGGGCAAGTTTTGTTAGTTTGTGATTCTTTTGCGCTTTATTGAATATCCTAGCAAAGATGACTAGGTGCAGGTTGTTGCTTGGACTGGGGAGGACCCGAGAGGCGTTTTTCCCCAAGGAAACCTGGGAAGGATACTCCACAGATTTTCCCTACAAGTATCTTCCCCATCGGATGTCTCTCGAGCAGTGGAGGAAGTGCTTTCTCGATTCAGTCCTACTGCAGCGTCTTTGGCTGACCTGTATGAGGAAGGAGACCAGAAATGGGGAAAAGTGGTGATTAAGAGACAAATTCGGTACCTAAAGATAAATCCCACATTGTATAGGGATAGTAAGGGAGTTTATCTTGAGATAGAAATACTGAAACCTGAGAAAACTCCCAGGAAACAAAAGATGCTGGAATAACCAAGTTTGAGAAACATGATGCATGATGGATCAAGTCTTGATCCCCCATCAACGAAGACTCGATCCAAGCAAACACTGAGTGGTGCAAAAGCAGATGAGGGCAACTCTCTTCCCCAGCGCCAGAACACAAGATGTCTCCCAGGATCAAAACAACATCAGGACACCCCAAGTCCCCCAACCGATGCTAGTGGACTTGTCTTTCTAACCTCAAACTGCTCCCTGACATCTGCTATCGGTACAAGAAAAGGTGAGTATATGCCCCCTTCTCATGGCAGGAACAAGATAATAGTAATTGGTGTGTTTTTACTTTCTCCATATATACATAGTATATATGGAGAAAGTATTGTTTTCGTAAAAATTGTCGAATTTGAGTTGTTAGAGAAAATATTCGTTTTGGTGCTCCCTGAACCCAAAAAAGTGGTTTTTACGTGATGTCTGTCTGTGTGTGTGTCCGTGTGTGTATTTGTGTGTCTGTGTGGATGTGTACAGAGCTAGAGCCCTAACCTATGGACCGATTTTTATGAAATTTGGTATGTAGGTACTAATCCTCAATATCTCCAGGTATTTTTTCATTTTTTTGAATTTTAGCGAATTTCCCCTATAGGGAAGAAGCTATTACCGTAGGTCTCATGGTAAGACTTAAGTGCGAGACCATGATAACTTTTCATTTCAAGGTCCCTAGATGCCAAAAACACCATTCGTTCAAATTTTTATATATGTATATATATATATATATATATATATGTGTCCGTAAGCACGATAACTCTCGTAAAAAAGCTCCGATCTTAATGAAATTTGGTACAAATGTGTAAAGTATCATTTATTTGAACGAGTTTGAAAACCAGACGAATCGCATCATCCAAAGGGGGGTTTTTGGGGGGTTTTGTACCCAAAACCCATTTTTGGGGTTTTCACATGTAATTTTTATTTTAATCAAATTGCAATTTTTACCATTAAAATCAGCTTAAAAAAATAAACAATTTGGTATTTTGATCATTGCTCTACGTCAATTGGTTACTGAGATATTGAAAGTGCTAAACACAGTACGTTGTCTAATGTTATTCTTATGGAGAAAAAGAAAAATTGTATATCTCGCTTATTTATGAACATAAACTGACAAAATTTGGTATATGACTTCATCTGGTTGTAGTTTATTATTGTTTGCTCAAAAAAACAATTTTTCGCTTATGATTCCCGTTTCAGCAAACCTAGGTACTCGGTCGCCATGTTATTATTATGGAAAATATTTAAAATATTATATATCGCTTATTTATGAATGTATATGGATGAAACTTGGTATGTGACTTCACTTAGATGAGTTCTATTGATATTTGCATAAAAACTCATTATTTTGTATTCCTTGTTGCAGCAAACCTGCGTACTCAACCCCAATGTTGTTCTTATGGAGAATAATTAATATTTTAAATATCGCTTGTTTGTGATTATATTTCTTATGAATTCTGTTAAGTGGCTTAATGTGTTATGTTATATATTCATTGGAAATTCGCTGAGTATGCAGGTTTGCTGCGACGGGGGTATTTGATTTTCAAGGGTAATTATCCCCCAAAAATCGCCAAAAAACATGTAAAATCCAAATTTCTCAAAAACGGCTAACGATTTTGATTAAACTTTAGTGGTTTGTAGAACTTTGGGTTTTAAACAAAATGACACCGCTCGCATTTCTGGAAAAATTCGGGTTCAGAAATTGCAGGACTTAAAACATCCAAAATTCAGTTTTAGCGAATTTCCGCTATAGGGAAGAAGGTATTACCATAGGTCTCATGGTAAGACTTAAGCCCGAGACCATGATAACTTTTCACTTTGAGGTCCCCAGATGCCAAAAACACCATTCGTTCAAATTTTTAGCGAATTTCCCCTATAGGGTTAGCGAATTTCCCCTATAGGGAAGAAGCTATTACCGTAGGTCTCATGGTAAGACTTAAGCCCGAGACCATGATAACTTTTCATTTTGAGGTCCCCAGATGCCAAAAACACCATTCGTTCAAATTTTTATATTTTTATATTTTTATATATTTTTATATATATATATATATATATATATGTCCGTAAGCACAATAACTCTCGTAAAAAAGGTCCAATCTTAATGAAATTTGGTACAAACGTGTAAAGTACCATTTATTTGAACGAGTTCGAAAACCAGACGAATCGCACAATCCAAAGGGGGGTTTGGGGGGGGGGTTTGGGGGGGGGGTTTGTACCCCAAAAATGGGTTTTTTGGGGTTTCCACATAAAACTTTTGTTAAAATCCAATTTTAATTTTCACCATTGAATTCAGCATAAAAAAAACAAACAATTTGGTATCTTGATCATTGCTCTACGTCAATTGGTTACTGAGATATTGAAAGTGCTAAACACAGTACGTTGTCTAATGTTATTCTTATGGAGAAAAAGAAAAATTGTATATCTCGCTTGTTTATGAACATAAACTCACAAAATTTGGTATATGGCTTCATGTGGTTGTGGTTTATTGTTGTTTGCACAAACAAAATTTTTCCCTATGGTTCCCATAGCAGCAAACCTAGGTACTCAGTCCCCATGTTATTCTTATGGAAAATAATTAAAATGTTATATATCGCTTATTTATGAATGTATATGGATGAAACTTGGTATGCGACTTCACTTAGCTGAGTTCTATTGATATTTGCATAAAAACCCATTATTTTGTGCTCCTTGTTGCAGCAAACCTGCGTACTCATCCCCAATATTATTCTTATGGAGAATAATTATTATTTTAAATATCGCTTGTTTGTGAATATATTTCTTATGAATCTTGTTAAGTGGCTTAATGTGTTATGTTATAATTCATTGGAAATTCGCTGAGTATGCAAATTTGCTGCGACGGGGGTATTATATATGTATATATATATATTTATATATATATATATATATGTGTCCATAAGCACGATAACTCTCGTAAAAAAGGTCCAATCTTAATGAAATTTGGTACAAATGTGTAAAGTACCATTTATTTGAACGAGTTCGAAAACCAGATGAATCGCACCATCCAAGGGGGGTTTTTGGGGGGTTTTGTACCCCAAAAATGTGTTTTTTTTGGGTTTTCACAGTAATTTTATTTAAATCAAATTTTAATTTTTACCATTGAATTCAACTTAAAAAAAAATTGGTATTTTGATCATTGCTCTACGCCTATTGGTTACCGAGATATTGAAAGTGCTAAACACAGTACGTTGTCTTAATGTTATTCTTATGGAGAAAATGAAAATTGTATATCTGGCTTATTTATGAAAATAAACTGACAAAATTTGGTATATGGCTTCATTTGGTTGTGGTTTATTGTTGTTTGCACATACAAATTTTCGCCTATGGTTCCTGTAGCAGCAAACCTAGGTATTCGGTCCCCATGTTATTCTTATGGAAAATACTTAAAATGTTATATATCGCTCATTTATGAATGCATATGGATGAAACTTAGTATGTGAGTTCACATACATGAGTTCTATTGATATTTTCATAAAAACCCATTATTTTGTGTGCCTTGTTGCAGCAAACCTGCGTACTCATCCCCAATGTTATTCTCATGGAGATTAATTAATATTTTAAATATCACTTGTTTGTGAATATATTTCTTATGAATCCTGTTAAGTTTTTTAATGTGTTATGTTATATATTAATTGGAAATTCGCTGAGTATGCAGGTTTGCTGTGACGGGGGTATTTTGGACTTTTCATAAAAAATCATAAATGTTAAAAAAGATTACTATTCACCATTAAAAAGGGCTCAAAAAACTAAATAAATTTGTATCCTAAATAAGTATTCTACGATTGCTAGTTGCGGAGAAAATTTAAATTTTCATTTAGCAGTAAACGCAGTACGTTGTCCAATGTTATTCTTATAGGGAATACAAAAATAACTATTTCTCTCTTATTACTGACCAATTTCATTAAAATTTGATATGCAGGTCAAGTTAGCATTGACCAACAGAGAGGATGTTCGAAATATGTTGCTATTTAACCCTGGGGGGGCAAGGGGGCATTTCCCCTCTCAAAATCACTGTGTGTAGTAACGGACTCTATAGTGCCTCCCAAAAAGGGATTTGGGTGGATATTTCTGAAAACAACTATTTTAGACAATTTTCTGTACATTTATCTATACTTCATATTCTATATTTTAGTAAATAACAAATATTTTTGTCATTAAAGTTTAGCTATAAGGGAGAAAGAATGTCAGTTTCCTGACACCGTTTATTTACTATGAGTGATCTAAAATATAAAATGTTTTGGTTCTGATTCCGATCCCAATGGGTTGTCAAAGTTCAAATGTTATTCTCATGAAAATTCAATGTATCTGACCATATGATAGCATAAACAGAGGTTACTTATTTGAAATAGTTTATAAGGTTAACCACAGAAAGCAGACACACAACTGCTGTATTCCCGGGTTTTATGGTGGCTAGTCTATACAAAGCCAAACCATCCCAGAAACATTTTAGAACACCATATAAAGTCAGACACCCATGATCCGTATACTTGAATGAAAGGTCTCGATCGAGAAAATCTGAGGAAATGCATTACTTTTTAGCGAATTTCCCCTAAAGGGAAGAAGCTATTACCGTAGGTCTCATAGCAAGGCTTAAGCCCGAGGCCATGATAACTTTTTGTTTTGAGGTCCCTATATGCCAAAAACAATATTCGTTCAAATTTATCTACATGTAGCCAAATTTCATCGAAATCGGACGTTTTTAGCGAATTTCCCCTATAGGGAAGAAGCTATTACCGTAGGTCTCATGGTAAGACTTAAGCCCGAGACGATGAGAACTTTTTGTTTTGAGGTCCCCAGATGCCAAAAACACTATTCGTTCAAATTTATATATATGTATATCTATATATTTGTATATCTATATATATATCTATATATGTGTCCGTAAATGCGATAACTTGAGTAAAAAACGTCCGATTTCGATGAAATTTGGCTCAAATGTGTAAAATGACATTCATGACTTTAAGTTTGAAAACCAGAAAAATCGGACCATGGGAAGGGGGGTTTATTGGGTTTTTAAATTTTCCAAAAATCAGTTTTTTGCATTTTTCACCCTAAAATTTTTAAAAAACTTAATTTTGGTTTTGACCATGTTATAGAGCTTAACCCATTGGCGTAGACATACGAGCAGGTCTCGTTCCTTACTTGTAATTTTATTAACGTGTGAATTGGAGTATAAAATTGGTGTTTTTAAATGGATTAATGGCATATTTTAATTAAAATATTGTTTTCTTTCAGTTTAGAGAGTCGCATTGGCACACACACAGTAGACATAAGTAAAAATTAGCAAAATCAGTGTTGACCATGTGCAAGTCTCAAAGAATTAACCGATCCCGTCAACTTCCAAGCAAGCCTGCCACCGTTAATTTTACTTGGGCCCTCCCACCAACGTTGCCACAGACCGGTTAACTCATTGAGAGTTGCACAACTGGTCAGTTTTGGTCGTGTGCGGGAATCGAACCCACGAACATCGTATCGCCACCTGGCCAAGGTGTTTCCACGACGTAGCCAACTCAGCTAACACGATCAAAGGCCTGACGGCGATATTAAGGGTTTTCAGTCAGTCCGCGCCCCTAGCGGATAGAACCGTAGACGCCCGGGTCATTAGTTACATATTTTGCTACTAGAGTGCAGCACCAATCAATTCCCGTTATAGGCTACTATAAATAGAATAAAATTACTACCTCAATGGGTTAAAAAAACAAATAATATAGTATTTTGAATTATTAACCTAGGTTAAGTGGTTGCGGATAAAATCCAAAAACCTACTCATAAAATCTCCCATGTTAATCTTATGGGAAAACCGTTTTTGGCTTTTCCTCAGTTTATTTTAATGTAAACTTCACATTTGCTTTTACCAATCAGTTCAGCTCCACAAAACAATCATTTTGGTGTTTAAACTGTGATTCTCCGTCCAACCGTTGCAGAGATATTCAAAGTGCTTAACACAGTACGTTGTCCAATGTTATCCTTATGGAGAATAAATAAAATTTGGTATCCCGATTATTTATGAATGTATGTATATTGATGAAACTTGGTATGTGGCCTCACGTAGGTCTGGTATATTGATATTTCCACCAAAAAATTATTTTTTGTTGATTATCCCTGTAGCAGCAAACCTGCGTACTCAGCCCCCATGTTATTCTTATGGAGAATAAATAAAATGTAATGACTCCCTTAATTATGAACATAAATTAATAAAACTTGGTATGTGGCTTCACCTTGTTGAGTTATATTTATATTTGCATAAAACCCATTTTTTACTTTTTGCAGCAACCCTACTTACTCAGCCCCCATGTTATTCTTATGGAGAATAATTAAAATGTTATATAGCACTTATTTATTATTAAATATTGATGAAACTTGGTATGTGGCTTTGCCTATAAATTCTATTTATATTTGCATAAAAACCAATTGTTTGTGTTCCTTGTTTCAGCAAACCTTCGTACTTATCACCAATGTTATTCTTATAGAGAATAACTAAAATTGTATATATCGCTTACATGTGAATATATTTTTATGAAAGTTGGTATGCGGCTTTATGTGGTATAAGACATATATTATGCATTGGAAATTCACTGAGTACGCATGTTTGCTGCAACAGGGGTATTTTATACAATTCCCGAGGAATAAATTAAATCAAAGTGTCAAGTAAAAACACTTTTAAAATATTGGAATTTTACAGATATTTTACAATACAACTAAAATCAGGTGGACAAGTGATACTTCTGGGCAAAACTAGTATATCAATCTCAAACTGTTACTATTTAGTTTACATTTTAAGTTTGTATACTAAATGCGTGATGTCTGTAAGGACCCCATAGGAAAAACGAGGCACTGGTTAATAATTGTGTAACATTTTAGAAAGACTGAAAGCAGGCATTTTACTTAAGTTCATGTTAAAAAGGTGTATGAAAATTTAGAATTTATTATCTATATAAATAAAACAGAGTTCTTATGTGTGTGTGGATCGCCGTACGGTTAAACTACAAGGCGTTAAGGCATGACATTTTCAGGGAAGGTTCCTTTAGGTTACAGCTGTTGTACCTGACTCTCAATTTCTTTTAAATCCTCTAGGGCTACTCCAAAATTCCAATGTTAATTAAATGAGACGGTTCCAAATTAAACGGTTACAGTTTTCCGCTATTTATTTAATGTTATTAAAATAAACAGCTGACATTAGTAATTTACTTTTTTAACAACACTTTATACCCGGGTGAAATCGGTATAAGCTAGTAAATAAAAAGGTGTGAAATGTTCTCCCCTTTGAGTCTAAAACATATTTGTTCTGGACCTTTTACATAATGATGCAGAAAGGGTGGAATAGAGTTATACATACACTAATAGGTGATGGGAGACGTAGCAGAGCGTAGTTCTATAGCTGGTTGTCCCTCAGATGGGTCTTTGGCATACATATTATAATATGCTCGAGTTTAAAAAAGGGAGAACTCTGAATAATTTTATATACATCAAAATACTTTTCGCAGAACTGTTACGCTGTTTCAGGCTGAGTCCACCTCAGAACATTCAGCAAATTTGTTACGAAACAGACCTAGTGACGTCTAACTGGCCGAGAATAACAATCCATGAGAATGTGTCACTTTGGTCCCAAACAAGATCTTAATAAGAATAACCAATGCTGTTAAGGTGACATGTCTATTTCTGCAAACCTCGCTCGTGCAGGGTTATGTTTTGTAGTGCCAGTTTAGGTATTTTTATACAAACACTCTATTTCTTGAAGGAATGTCACGAGGGTGATGACTCCGACTTACACCGTCTCATATGTCATTCCACATAGCTGAAACTTTATTGACTCATAAATAGCCTTTTCGCATATGGGTTGTAATCTTCATTTGTTACATGTCACACTAAATGAGTGACATGAGTTAAATATAAAGAGCAAGATGAGAAGTCCTTGGCTATTTTAGAAACTATTATGGGATACAGTGTGCGTGTTGTAATATTGTGTAAGCAGTAATATTGTGAAGTATTTTTATCCTACATAAAGGAAATTTACTGTATTACATAAGCTGTAAGAAAGTATGGATTTAGAACAAAATTAATATTCTCAAGTATTATGGAGATGGATGATTAAACTAAAGTTTTTAATGAAATTCCCTTAGCGAATGGAGCTTAAAATCAAATAATTTAGTAGTTTGAATCATTAAATGTAGGTTAAGTGGTTGCAGGGCCTCACAAAGAACAACTTCATAAGATTTCCCATGTTAATTTTATAAGAAACCGCTTTTTTACGATTCCATAGTTAATTTTAGCGAATTTCCCCTATAGGGAAGAAGCTATTACCGTAGTCGGCATGGTAAGACCTAGGCCCGGGACCATGACAACTTTTCATTTTGAGGTCCCCAGACCCGAAAAACACCATTTGTTCGAAACTGTATATCTACTTATATAAAGCTAGACGGGTTCACTCACTGATTCACTGACATAAACTATGAGGCACTTCCCGAGAAACTGCCGGAACTCTTGGCTCTAGACAAGAAACTGCCGGAAAAACTGCCAAAAGTTAATATTTTTAAGTTTTTAGACATTTTTGGGATGGAGAAAAATCCACTTTTTAAATTTTTTACTTTGAGCGTGTTTTAAACGGAAACGGTAAGAGATGGAAACAAATTTAAATACAAAAGTTGTAGAAAATTTAATTTCAAACTAACGATTTTTGGTCATATTTAAGATCCGATCATATCCGCTATTCATCGGAGAAGGAGTAATTTTGAGTATTTTGGCCCATTTAAATGTGTACAATTTTGGAAAACTGTTTAATGAAAGCACACTATCTGGCCAATACCACATGTTTGTATCAGCTGATTTAAATAAATCGCCCGTGTAGTCGATACTAATTTGCTCCCATGAGGTTTATATAAATCAACTTTTACAAAACAAGGTGAGAACATTATTGCATACACGGGACGTTCAATATCGCGAATATCGTTTGTTCGTGTATCGATACAGGAAAATATAATCAACCGATTGTTTGTTCTATCAAATGAATTTAGCCTGGTAGCCCAGTGGATAAGAATAAAAATATCTTTATTGTTATAAGTTACATTCTTTTACTAGCAAGGCCAGCACAGAACAGATAACATTGTCAAATTTCTAACAATATGTAAATTATTACAAAATTTTCCAAATAATTATAATGAACTCTAGCAAATAACATTCATTTACCCCCCCCCCCAAAATTCATCAACTGAGTAGTATATTTTTTAGAAGCAATTATTTTAATTCAGTTCTAAATCTATTTTCATTTACTATACTCTTTAAGTTGCCTGTTAATTTGTTAAACAACTTCCTCCCCATGTACTGAGTTTTTTGAAATAGTATCAAACGATGTCTTGGGTACTGTTGGGTACGGTGTCTTGGGACATGTCAGTTGATTCAAGATCATGTGGTCACGGGTTTGAAACCTACTTTTTATGCTTACTTTTTTGAAGTCTGCAATTTCTGTTTGATTTGACTTTATTTTGTTTTTACACATTCATTTATTTGTAATTATGTTGCAAAAAGAAACAGCCACCATACAGCGCTCTGCGGAGTTAGGTTAGGTTAGATTACTAAAATTTTGTCGTGAACTGAAGTCAAATTTGTTGTTATTTTTAATCACGTAAATCCATTTGTAGAACTCCAATTTAACATTGTAACCACAACTTTTTATTTATATCTGATTGACTATGATTGAGTAGGCACTTTTTTTTTGCTTTTATTTTTATACACCTCGAAACAACTATCGTAGTCGGGAGTTCATTTGATAAAACGAACAAGCAGCCGGTTGGTAAAATGTTTCATATATCAAACTGATATGGGACCGCCTCTGTAGGTGTTGATGTGCTCACCAAAGGTCATTGTTGTGTAGTTTTTCTTTGGTTAATGAATGACAATAGTTGAGTTTGATTTAAACTTGAGTTGAATGAGGAATGCAAGTGAGCAAAGCGAACTCCAAAATGGGGTTGTTGAAATTTGGTAGAAACGTGTAAAGCAACATTTATAACTTTAAGTTCGAAAACCAGATAGATTGACCCATCCGAAGTGGTATTTTTGGGGGTTTTGTACACCAAAAATGGGTTTTTTGAATTTCGTTCATGTAATATTTTAAAAAGTCAAATTTTAGTTTTCACCATTGGATTCAGCTTCAAAAAGCACACAATTGGCGTTTTGATGATTTCTCTACATAAACTGGTTACAGATATACAGGGTTTCCGAAAAAGAATGACGGGATTTCGAACGGCCGTTGCTTGGGGACTATTCAAGATAACTAAACGATTTAAACGTCAAATAGAAGAGAAAAGAACTAAGTTTTTTTTCATACCTTAATATGTTTCGATGTGAGCTCCATTTGTTACTCTGCATACATCGAAGCGATATTCGATTTCTCGCCAAGTGTTGTGAAGCATCTCTGGTGTCACAGTTGCGATCGCTTCCGAAATTCGCCCACGCAGATGTGGCAAATCACGAATTTTCTCAGCATAAACAATGTTCTTTACGTAACCCCACACAAAATCAGGACTCCTGGGAGGCCAGGGAATAGGCGCACCCCTGCCTATCCAACCATTTGGAAACTTGTTGTTAAGTGTGTCGCGCACTTCCCGAAGGTAATGAGAGTGGGGCGCCGTCCTGCATCAAAATGACCCGTTCACCGGCTTGTTCTTCAATTTCTTCAATTTGAGGAACCAAAAATTGTTCTAGCATATCTAAATAAATTATGCCGTTAATTGTTTTTTCGGCAAAAAAGAAAGGCCCTATCACTTGGTTATACATTAATCCACACCATACGTTCACTTTTGGTTTGTTCTGCGCATGCCAAGGTCAAAGCTCCCTCCCATGCTACGCGGAAAACAAAACTTAGTTCTTTTCTCTTCTATTTGACGTTTAAATCGTTTAGTTATCTTGAATAGTCCCCAAGCAACGGCCGTTCGAAATCCCGTCATTCTTTTTCGGAGACCCTGTATTGAAAGTGCTAAACACAGTACATTGTCCAATGTAATTCTTATGGAGGATAAGACAAATTTGATACCTCGCTTAATACAACGTATTGACGTTTGATACAACGTATACTAACTAAACTTGGTATACGGCTTCATCTGGTTGTGGTATATTGTTATTTGCACAAAAAAGCAATTTTACCAATGATTCCTATAGCAGCAAACCTGTGTACTCAGCCCCCATGTTATTCTTATGGAGAATAAGTAAAATGTAATGGCTCCCTTAACCCTAGGACTGCCCTGGATTGATTTTGGCTAGATTGATCGGTGTCCTGGGCCTGAAATCCGGCTCTCGCATGTGAGCACCGGCTGTTCAAGGGGCGGAATCCGGCCCTCGGGGTCATTTTTTTTGTCAACTGCTTATAACACATTGAAAATGAACCAGAAGCATAATAATATTGAAACCATATTAAAGAGGACATTCTAAACTTTAATTTATATATATAAACAAACCTCAAAGCAGTAACAGATCAATATAACTGCTATTATAATTTGAACGAAATTTAGCCCGTGAAACATTTTTGACTCGCACATTTTTGACAGCGAGTGGCGAAATCTCGTAAAACATGTGTTCTTCAAAAAAATCAGTGTCTGTATTTTAGCCCAAACAGGAAACGGTTGATAGCATTGGAAACAGTAAGAGTGGTTGTTTCTTTTCGTAACAAGAAGGCAGAGGCTACGTACACGTCCGACGTGAGCTGCTCCTGTTCACGTCCGTCCCAAATGATGCACTGTACGTTACTTTTCCTGTGATTTTTAAAACAGATTGAGAGCCAGTGACACATAACGAAAACTTCCTAACCTAAGCTAACCTAACGTAATCTAACCTAACCTAACATAAGCGGTAGCAGCTTACATCGGACGTGTACGTAGTCACTTCGTAACAAGAACTTTGTCATACGACTTCAGGAAATCTCTGAGAAATAATTTTTGAAGTCAGCTGTTATGCGAGTTGTTCATTTGCCCCGAGGGCCGGAAATCCGACCCAGTCTAAATCCAAAATAAACAGCTCGATAAATGATTTAGCATGACGTAAATCATACCAATTTGAAGCCAATAAAAGGTTCTTCCTCTTTGAACCACTGACATACTGTATGGAACATCAGGTGACTCATGTAAATAATAACAATTCAAAGATTATTTCTGCTAGCCAAGCCAAAGTCGCGTGATTCTTTAGTGCGAGTAGGTCCGTACTTTACATCGCATGTTAGTGTTTTAGTTATAAACTAGTGTATTGTCGAAGGGTTAACAGGAAACACTTCGATAACTCAAATTTTTGCAGTATTCTTAGCCTGTTGCCGCACCTCTATAAGTCGAAGTTTTAGCTGTAGAACCTCTATAACTCGAATATGTATAATTGTCGTACCTCTGTAAGTCGAACTATTGACTAGAGAACCTCTAAGTCGAAGTTGTTGATTCACCAAACCTCCAGTGACTTTGCAGCCAGAAATTTCAACCCTTCCTCCCCAATAAATCTCTTTCCCAGGTGTTCCTGGTGACGGTAAAACAACTGACAAATTTATGTTTATGAGCAACACTCATATCAAACACACTTATCCTCAGGCACGGGTTTCACTTATGTGAGGATTACATTTCATAAATAAGAAACAGTCTCATATTGTTGTAAATTATATTTTTTTGTTGAATAAAATGGTTTTGATTTGATTAGATTTGTGTTCTTAGTCGTTAGTGTGAGTTCAGAGGTTTTGGATGTACAGTGCCCGGCAGCAGAGAAGTCCGTCCGGAGGCGGAGCCTACAGTCGACGTGACCTTGAATAAACCAATACGCATCACGCGCGGTTGCCAAGCTGTTTCCCCGCTCTAAGAGCGATTGACGCCGAATCATTGTACTAGTTACGTTAAATCAAGGCGCTCGGGTAAAACATGTAAAACTGCAACAAATCTTGTAACACTGTGTTAAAGAACAATAAATGCAGTACGTAAACAATAATTGTAGTACGTGAAACGTAGTTTTTAGGTTGATTTTTACAAAGTGTTACAAGTTTGATAAAACGTGTTGGCAAAACTCTACCCCATGAGGAGAAGTTCAAGACTATTTGAGGCTATTGACACAAGAAATAAAAACTGTGACATCGGGAAGCTGTTTGGAACACCAGTGACCACCGTCGAAAATTTTAAAACAAAAAAGTGTCGTACTGCTTCACACTAATTCCAACAATGCTCTGCAATTTTAATTGTTATCATGTTTTGTTCCCTTTTAGTTTTGCAAATAGTTTTAATACCTACAGTACATTAATGTTCAGCTAAATGAAATTGATGCGTAGTTGGTCAGAACTGACTTCCGTAAGCGGGAGGGATTTGCAGGGGCGGATCTAGGAATTTGTTGAGGGGGGGCGCACATGAGAATTTTGGTTTTCTCAGTAAACGATAACAACCCACAGCAATGGGAGGTAGTTGTTAGTACTAGCTAAATTCAATTCACTCATGATGTTAACAAATAAAAAATCACATTGTAACACTTATTTCACAATGAAATGTGTAATATTTATGTATTCCACTGATGCAATAAACAGTAGACACATAAATATACACATTTTATACAACTACTAGCTCGAAAACAAACATTTTATACCAAATTATTTACTCACACGCACTAATCATGGCTAAACTGACACGCAGAAAAACGCTAAGTTAGAACGCAAAGGTTTCAGAAAAGAAGAATATTATTGAGGAAGACTGCAGGGTCGGTGCTGTGGTGTGTGCCACTAGGGCAGCCTAAGGGGTGGCATGGCGCGGGGTAGAATGTAGCCTAAGTCAATAGGCTGGTGCTGTGGTGCGTTACCTAAGGGATGCTCGGCCCCTGCCCCTAGGCCGGTGCTGCGGTGTGTGCTCCTAGGGCAGCAAAGTTCAATAGGTCGGTGCTATGGTGCGTTACCTTAGGGATGCTCGGCCCAAGCCCCTAGGCCAGTCTGCGGTGTGTTCCCCTACGGCAGCCAAAGGCAATAGTCCGATGCTGTGGTGCGTTACCTTAAGGATGCTCGGCAAGTCTCTAGGCCGGTGCTATGGTGCCTTTACCTTACAGATAGGCCTAGTAAGCAGTGTTGCCATTCTGATATTAGCGAATTACTCCAACGCCGGACTAAAAATCCCCCATTTTACACCCATCAGGACATGAAAATCCGCCAAGGTAGATTTATTAAAAAATCCCCATTTAACCCCACACATGCTGAAAATCCGCCAAAAATCCCCCAAAGTTGATTAATCTACATTACCTATTTTATCCTCTAGCGTCATTAAGAGCTGATTATAGTCAAGGTATATTTATTATAGGTGACAGAATAAATGTGCTTTTCAAACATTATCTGTCATTGTTTATAAAATAACTGTTTTAGCATTTTAGCGATTCTATTATCATAAACGCGTCACCAAGCGTATGTGCCTAAACTCTATATTATCTACTGTATAAAAAACTGAACATAAAATTGTATAAATTGAGTGTGATGAAGTGAAAACTGAAGAAAGATAACACCAACGAAGCTCCTATATCCATATAGAGCTCTCGTCTGGGGTAAAAAAGTA
Source organism: Allygus modestus (assembly GCA_963675035.1). NCBI lineage: Eukaryota > Metazoa > Arthropoda > Insecta > Hemiptera > Cicadellidae > Allygus > Allygus modestus. The sequence goes on from OY776116.1 coordinate 60,085,773, forward strand.
AAGCCTACATGAGGACCACACCATCTTGCCCTTCTGCTCCCATGGTAACCCAATTAAATCCCTTCACTAGTTATATGTTTTGTCAGCTGACTAACACATAGCTTGTGAAAAGAGTATTTGATTGGTTACCTGAGGAAAATTGTGGTCAGCTTGAAGGCTTCACTTTTTCATCCCAGACGAGAGCTCTAAATAGAGTTACCTCGTTGGATAACACCCAACAATGCCAGCAATTTTTGTATTATTGTGCTAATTTTGAATCTACTGTATTGTTTCCATGAACATTATTATTTAGCTTTTTAGCACGCCCTATTCTTAAAACGACTATCACATAAGACCAAGAAAATGAGTAAATCATCAAAACAGCATATGAACTAACTATTGCATAAACGAACAAAACAAACATACAAGCAATAAGTGGAACGCCACCCCACGATGGGGACGACGGCGCGACGAACGGAACGGATTCCCATGGGTGAAAAATAACTCAGTACATAGTGACTTATGGCCATAGTGTAATTGAACAAAAATATGTTTGTAGGATTTCTGGCCAGTATATATTTGTTTGATTTGTTCAGTAAAGATGCCACGAATGAAGGAGATGCCACGTTTAGTGCCCACAGAGCCCAAATCAGGCATATATAGTTGAAAACACAGCATAAATCACAAATTTATGAAACACCCCAAAAAGATGAAAAGTCCCCTTGTCATTTGGTAAAATCCGCCAAGAATCCACCAAAGACCCCAAGACCTAACAAATCCGCCAATTTGGCGTAATTATGCCAACAACTGGAACACTGCTAGTAAGTTGTGTTTGTCGGATTTTAGGAGGTCAGTGACTCCATAATTTGATGTATCAATCGGCAACTGTTTATCTTACAACATTTTGGATGCAGTAAATTACTTAACACACATAGATAAAGGACTTATAGTTTTATTGCGACTTGCTTCCTTACCGTCCTACCACCGGGGCTCACTATCTTGGCCTACACATTCCATGTTAATTGTATTGTTAAAACTAGTTGTAGTGACCTGTTATAGGGGAGGCTCCATTTTGTAGGGAATCGCCCAGTAGGTAAAACGTGTTGGTGCAAATAATGTATTTGCAAATATTTAAAACAAAAACGAGTACATACAGCGGCAGACAGCGTCACTCTATTACCTATTAATTAAACATTTTCTGAGTCCAAGGGGGGGCGCGCGCCCCCCGTGCCCCCTGGCTGGATCCGCCACTGGGGATTTGTTTGGGGCAGGTGATAAGAAGTGAGCAAAAAATCCTAGAAAATAGACAGGAAGTGGTCGAACAAGAAAAACATCACCAAAATACCAAACTGTGAGTCATTATTTGTTTATTTTCCTCCTCTACAATATTTTCACTGAAGGAAGTATTTCGTCCTCTACTACGTTAACCAAAGAAGCTTTAGAATATATTTCCGGGGTATTTTAGACATTTAAAATTGTTCAAATCTATTTTAATTTTAATAATAATTATTATACGGTATCATTATTTTTCATACATAGCTCGAACTTATGAATGAATTATACCCTTCCATGATCCATCTATTGCGTTACCGTGACCCTCAATAAGTCGAAGTCTTTGAAAAATCACCTTGATAAGTTGAACCTCAATATTTCGAAATATTCGATAACTCGAATTTTTGCCGTTCCCCCTGAGGTTCGAGATATCGAGGTTGTTCACCTAACACAACTTTTGTTGTTAGGTACCTCTTAAGACATTACGTTAGTTTACTTTTTGAAACTGGCTTGAAATGTTTATGGTAGCCTAGAGAAACTGGCTTGAAATGGTTATGCCCAGCCTAACCATGACTAACCATGCCTAACCATGCTGAATGGTTAATGGTTAGCCTAGAGAGCCATATTTTTAACAAAGGGCCGGTATTTGCTCAGTGATGACGTTAGATATTTCATTACTTTCGTAACTTTAATCTATTTTAGGTCTTTTCACCGAGGACCCTGAATTGAAAATAATTTTCCGATATTTTCTCTCATAGCAGACTTGTATTTAACAGACCATGCCGGGTGATGCCTCACGTATGGTAATGGTTTTTACATTTTTAGAATAATCTTTCTTAACAAACTGAGCAAATAACCCGCTCACATGATAAGGCCATCATCTCATTGGTGCTCCATAACAATAGAAACAAAACTACAGATAATAGCGCTACACATTGATAATGGCCATTGGTTGGTTGGTAGAATCAGAAACACAATGTATTAGCGTCACTGATTGAAGCCGCACGATCACGTGACCTATCCGAGCGATGCACGGTGGCACTACGAACATCCCGATTCTCTTCAAATATCATATCGATTATATATCGTATTGCCGTTTCGTATCAGGCTTGTGCAGTGTACAATATCATAGGCGTAATTCGGGGGTAGCATGGGGGGGCAGTTGCTCCCACAATAATTTGGAGAACATATTATTATAATATATGAAAAGTCACAATAATCACGATTATGACTATGTTTGCCCCTCCAATCAAAATACTGAAGTTAAGCTTATGTACGGTATCACTAACATTGCAGTTTTTTACATTTTGTGTCGTTAAAATATTACAGGGTTCCCTTGTACAATCTGACTTGATTCCAAAACGAGCACTCAAAAACATTATAAGTTAGATTTATCCATATTATGTGCCGACACAATTTGAAATATCGAAATGACGATACATATCGCTTGACAATACATATCGCTTCCTAAATACACCATTGAAATATTGTACCGCACCTTGTCATATCGCTACATTGCAGAACGATACGGAAGGTATCAGACATCGTGCACTACCAGCCAGCACGAGCCATTCATTCTACGAGTACAGTATAATTGTCTTCATTCGCGAATCATATTCTAAAAATAGACTGCACAACTTTGGAGTTACAATATTACGTTTACATGAATTTATATGGAACTCGTCGGTAGTTTTTTTTTGCAGAATGGATAATTTTTCTGCAGTAATAACTTTATTGAGACTTTGTTGATTTGTCTGCAGCCGTACTGTAATTTTATGTGGCCGACCTTTCTGCAGCCCTCGTTTTCTTTCTGCGACAATGTCGCACTGTCGCCCGTTGTTCTGCCATGGGGGTTTGACATAAAACAAATTCAATGACATTAGGACAGGACAACGTCTGTAGGGCCAGCTAGTTTTTATATTTTAGTAAGGATAATGAAAATGGCATGTATCGCCTATTTAAGAATTTGTGTTGATTTAACTTGTAATATGGCTTCACCTAGATGAGTTATAATATTTGCATAAAAACCCATATATTGTGTTTTGTCGCAGCAAACCTGCGTACTCAGCCCAATGTTCCAGCACTAAAAACATTGAAAAACATACAAAATTCACAATAAATGTGTGAATTCTTTTACGTTATTTTGCATCGTGTTTTTTTTGGTGCTTGGTTTGTGTATTTGTACAAGTTTGGTGTTGAAATTGTTTTAAACCCCAAGACAACGACCTCTAATTTTAGCTTCTTTAATATATAGATTTGATAATGGGACAATACTAGTCTGAAACAAGTAATCTAGTAAACTAGTAGATTGACAAGACATTTTATAAGTAGAAACCATCACTCGACTATCATATTCTATCTACAGTAGTATATCCAAATTGTATTCTGCTATTAAAAACCATGTCCGAACAATAATTTATGCCGATGGCAAATACTCGCTTGAAAATACTCAAAATTCAAGAATAATAGGCAATACTCTGACTCCATCTAAAAATTCACTACTCACATACCCCTAGAATTAACATGATTTAAAAATACAGTGTAACCTGTAATTTTTCTTACTTCGGTACTTCTCTGAGTTTAGTAGATCTTTCCATCACTTAAACCGAGTCTGTCTTGACTTGAACGCAATTCATTACTGCTCTTCTTCATTCTCCTGTCGGAAACAATTACTTTTGATTGTGGTTTGTTAGTAAAAATGTGCTCAGAAAATTTTAATTTTAGTTAAAATAGGTTATCTGATCAACTAACATATGCTGTCGTCATGATTCTGATTGCTAGGCTTCTTGTAGTTCTGACTTTAGCTGGGTCCCATAGCCACAATCTCTGGTTCTTGTTAGATGAAAGTATGGTACACGGCAAAATTGAGGTTTAAAATAATGTGAACAAAACTGAATCAAATACAATTTAAACTGGTAAATCAGTAGTTCTTCATGACCTCACAGTGCTAGAAAAAAAACCAAAGAAGGAATTTGAGGGAAAATAAAGCAACCTTTAATTAATGCCATCAATTTACTTCAAACCAAAATATTTCATATTAAGTGTACAATAAAATAACAATAACTATTATTACACTCATGTATTACACACTGATGTAAAACCAGTGTTTCAGAGTGGCTTGTGACCCCACTTTCACTGTGCAGCTGCCAAATAATCTTAGGAAAAAAATCTGTTATAAATAAATTTTTTTATTGTCAAAATCACTTTTTTATAAGAAAGAGACAAGATTCAAACCATATAATCTGTGGTTTGTATGTAGGCCTAGTTGATTTTTATCAGAGATAAGATAATTAGATAATTTTAATGTTTCAAACACCATTACGTAATCATTTTCTTTGATGCCCTAATTGTAGTTGTAAATCATACCAAGCAATAACCATAAAATACCTGAATGGGTTCCCGAAAAACTGAACTTACACTACTTACAAAATCGATAATACATTAAAATGGAATCTGAAAGTGAGCAATTGCGTACTAACTTGTCTGTGCTACCCTGGCAGAGGACCTTCCAGGAGTTTAGAATAATTGATATATTTTAGTATAAATATGTATAACAATTATATTAACCCGTATGGATTGCGTCGAAGCATCAGGGGGAGGGGTTTAGCCGTTGAAATCAAAATAGTCGATCTGAGGAGCTTCTGGCAACGCAGGTTTGGCTGGCTGGTTCAGGGCCACCCTAACAGGCAGCACATTGCTGAAACACACCAACATGCATGTCACTGAGCACTTCAAATAATAATGTCATTAGTTTTTTATGGCTAAAAAGTAAAATATGTACGCACCTTTCTCGCTACCTCCGACTAACGTGTTTTTTTGTTGTTGTGTGCAAATTTGCTCTTTAGATATTAGTCAAGTGAATAGCTAAAACGTTAAATGGTAGTTTGGCTTAGCTGCAACATTTAATTCACTGATAAGGCAGTTTTGGCATTTGCTGCCAGAACTGCTAATTTACTATTTTCCAGGTTTCCAGAAATTACACCACATGCCACCAACACTGCCTTGCATTACACTGAATGTCGCTTAATCCAGTTGCATAAAGCATCATACGTTTTATTTATGATAGAAGTTGTATTTTTGAAAAGTTCAGATAAATGGAAATCCATTTTATTTTTTTTTTAATTTTAAATTTGGTAAAATTGAAGGTTTTTAACATATTTTTGAAGCTCTAAAAATAATTATTTTACTTCTTATTTAAAATTGTATGGTAAACAATTTTCAACATTGTCAATATTAAACTTGACACAACTTGTGATACAACATTCTAAAAGTTTGCAAGGGGAGTGGGTGGAAACATTAGTCTAGAACTTAATGCATGAACTACACTGTATTTTGTTATACCGGTACATGGTGTCGTGTTCGTTCTTTTAACAAAATTTTTAGGAAGATTTATATAATGTGATACAATTCTTAAGAATTTTAACTTAACATGATTGTACTTTTAAAATTAAATGTTATCATTCAAAATATGAACTATTAACAAAACATACCTTTGAGAAGGAGTTTTTTGACTGGAAGAGTTGAGATTTGGAAGAGGTACCTTGCGCAGACCCATCTCTCTCTGCATTACTTCCAACAGACTGTAGCTGGGCAGCCAGGCCTGAAATAATAAACAAGTTATTGGTTTACATTTCACCATTGGTTTCCAACCTTTTAGTGTGCGCGTACCACTTGAGGCTTTGTCAGTGTTTTGATGTACCACCAGTTTTGACTATTACTAATAGGTATGTGTAGCCGAACTGGTGGTTTCATGAGTGAAAAAATAAATTATATTCACATTTCAACATTTTGATTCCCATGGTCTTCAAAGGATCAGTAACAATTGCAAACGGCCGAATCATGTGAAAATGTGTCAAAACCCCAACTAATGATATTAATTACACTTATGATACAAACTCACTGGAAAAAACACAAACTCAAAACCAATTGGGAAAAAATACATGACACAGAAAACAGATCGTTTAAACTAGATAGTTAAAAAAACTAGATACAATATGATAGTTACTTAGTAAGTTGAGATGTTTTAGATAGGGGTGTGCGAGTACTCAAAAATTTTGAGTTTTCGGCCGAGTATTTCAATACTCGGGAGTCGACTCAAAGTTTTTAAAAATACTTGAAGACGATCACTAACGATTGCGGCTGGCCAAATTGCATAGTAACAGCCGCAAAAAGGGATCGCACCACGTAAAATCGGCCAAAACTGACGACTAGAAACATGAAGTGGTCATAAAAACCACTTCAGCCATAATTTCAGCCGAAAATGACGACGGAAAACATATCATCGGCCAAAAATGGCGACTGGATCACGTTATAAAGGTCAAAAATGACAGTATACATCATATTGGCATAAGTGGCGACCAGGCCACTTATTATTGGCCATAAATATCGACTTTGTCATCTAATATTGATTATAAGCGATGTCCGGACCAAGTGATAATGGCCAAATGACAATTGGACGGTGTTTTATTGGCCAGAATCAAATGTCAAACCATGTTTTTGTTTGTCAATACATAATCCAGTTTGTATTGCTACTCATATATTAGTTATAAACCGTGTTTAGATTATCGACAATTGGACGGTGTTTTATTGGCCAGAATCAAATGTCAAACCATGTTTTTGTTTGTCAATACATAATCCAGTTTGTATTGCTACTCATATATTAGTTATAAACCGTGTTTAGATTATCAAATCTGGAGTGGTATTCAAATCCCTTAACACTATTTGAAACAACCAAGTGTTTAGATTATCAAATCTGGAGTGGTATTCAAATCCCTTAACACTATTTGAAACAACCAACTGATGGCAAATACGCGCTCGAAAATACTCAAAACTCGACTCGAAATAATTGGCACTACTCGACTCGATTAAAAAAATCAATCACACCCCTAGTTTTAGACATAAAAAACAAAAACTTACTATTGAAAAAGTATGCCATTAATTTAGCTATAAACATCATTGTTGATAAGTAGTTGTTAACTAGTGTCTTAAAGGCACAACGGTTATTAAATTTTGGCGATTGTGCCAATCCCCAAGGTCAAAGTGGCATTGGGTAATACTCTAACACTCAAGTTTGTTAAATACTGCAAAATTTCATGGTTGTCAGCAACCAATGCCTACCTTATCCCTCTGAGCAGTGGCGACCACGTTGCGTTTAGGCTCTGCATCGTAGGCCACAGATTCACAACCGAAGTGAGTGCAGTACTCATGGACAAACTGCCGCTTCTCTCGATTCATCGTTTCAAATGAATAGCTACGACTCTTCTGTTTTGACTGAAAAAAACAGACAAAAATTCACACATTTTGAAATAAGTTTTCTTTATAACGAGTAAGTTTGAAAGAAAACCAAGCCTACCTGAAATAAACTGAGGTGACTGATTTATTTGTATCAATAAATAAATTGGTGTAATTTTAAGACCAAAATTTACAAAGCTGAAGGAATAATTGTTAAGTAGCTATTAGTTAAGCTTTGTCATTTCATTAATTTGAGATGATTAAAGTAAGTATTAAGTCTCGCCCAATTGATTTTACTGTAAACAATAACATTGGATATTAAAAAATGTCATTATAAATTGATGTTTTTACTCTGTGTCAATATATCAATCCGAAAGAGAGAGAGAAAGAGTCGATTGGGGGTGGGGCTTGGTTCAGAAAAGTAAGTGGCTATACGTTTTTGGGCTTCAAAACGGAAAAATTCAGTTTTCGAGGTGTTCCCCTTTTTGCTCCTTCAAGAGCGACGCTACAGGCCGCTTTCCCTTCACTCTTTGTCCATTGCTCGTGTATGATGGTGGCCATTAATTCTTGTTAATTTCTTTCCCTTTGTACACCGCTTTAGGCATTTTAACTCTCTTTTCCCAGCCGATTTGGGCTGTAGCTTACTTAACCCCTTATGTAGTCTCAAATTCTCAGTGATTTTAACCTTTAATTTGAAAGGAACTAACCAAAATGTGAAGTAACTTATTGTTCAGTGCCGCCATCTCGTGAAGCAGTTTACCGGCTTCCGCGATCGTGTGTTAAGAGAGCGCTCATAATGAACATAAACATTTTGGACTGTGTGCTTTAGTACGATTTCAAGAAATCTCAAGCAAGCCAGCGAAACAGTGATAGCAGAGTGTCTACCCTCGTCATCTATCCACATCTATAATGCCGTCACCTGTGTGCTCGTGCTGAACCGCCACTACCTTTTTTAGACAACCAGGACTCTACATCCCTCGTCATAAAGGACATGGGTTATTGATTAAAATTAACATTTCAGGCCTAACTCTTATTTGATGTGAATTAAGTCCCTTTAAATTGGTACCATTGAAAGTACCTGGTCCTTCAGTTAGCCTAGGCCTTTTTATTTATTTTATTGGTCTAGCAGAATTATTATTTCTAAATTATTAGTATAATTTTTCCCCCATATTCAACGATAATAAAATGTTGTAATGTTAATTTAAGATATGCTGTGAATTATGAAGGAAAACACATAATTCAAACCTAATTAAATTTTCTCAGAAAAATCCTAGGCTAGATTGGTCTAATCTCAAAAAAGCTAATTAATAGCTTGACTGCACTAATAGTAAGCTTATAAGCTTAGTACAGGATCTGTACTTGTTAGGCTCAGGTCTGGCTCAATGTTTACCATCACATTATCAAGAATCAAGAATCTTTATTGGCCATCAAATAACATTCTGTTACATTAGGTTTCGTAATAAAAAATAAAAAAAACATTTAAACACAGGCTACTTTGCAGTACATTAAAGAATAAAACATAATTTAAAAAAACACATACAAGCCCTATTATCCTCCAACAGACAAATCAGACATATTGCATATACTCATCACTCGAGTAAAAGGCTTTTAATTTCAGCCAAGTTGATTTAGTTAATTTAAATTTATTAATAGGCAATTCTCTTATAATTAATGGCAATTTGTTAAAAAGTCTGAATTGCTGAAAACTATAACTATTATAGGTACTAGTCAGTCTTACATTGGGTGGTACAAGATTATGCCTAAATCTAGTGTTGCAGTTATGTAATGATTCATGAGAAGTAAAAACATTGATATTTTCTTTAACGTATATTAAATTTTGAAAAATATAAACACAGGCAAGGGGCATAATTTTAAATTTACTAAAAGTTTGTCTACAGGATTCCTGATGTAAAAGATCTGCCATTAATCTAATTGTCTTTTTTTGCCATACAAAAGCTTTTTTGGCACTACTTGAACTGCCCCATAAGCGAGCTCCGTAACAAAGGTGTATATGAAATAGTCCAAAATAAGTCATTAACAACACTTCAAAGCTGACACAGTATTTAAGTTTGTGTAATAGAAAAATGATTCTATAAAGCTTTTTACAGACATTTTCAACATGAGCCTTCCAAGAAAGTTTACAATCCAGAACAAGCCCTAGTAGTTGATCATCACTTAAATCTAAATTATTTCTATTTATACAAATTATATTCTCTGTTTTATTATCATTTATGATGAGCTGATTAGCAAAGTACCAGTCTTTAGCTTGTTGCAAAGAAGTTAGTTAACCCCATTATTAGTAGTAGTTAGTTAACCCCATTATTATTAGTTAGTTTGTTGGTATTTTAGTTAAGTGCATAATAATCAGCATCAGAACAAAGAAGGGTTGTGTCATCAGCATAAATCACAGACATGGATGATACATTAACCCTTTGAGTGCCACGCAACGATATATCGTTGTGCACGGAACATCCGAAAAATACTTCACAACGATATATCGTCGTCGGTGGTCTTACCGAAAAATACATTGCAACGATATATCGTTGTTATGGTAAATTTTTCTTACGTCATTACTTTTTATTATTTCTTTCAGGTCATTTCCAGGATATTTTCTAGCTCTATAAATCTAGTAGTTCTTTGGCGAAAATCTTATATGTGAACAATGTTTATTTAACAGAAAAAATATAACAAATTTCCCGCATGTATAATATGTACCTATTCAAATTTTTTATTTTTTATTTTTTAGATATTATATATGTGCATAATATTATAGCTAAACTTTAAACTTACAAAACAAAAAAAGTTTCATAATAATATCCTACCAAATAAAAAAGTTATTGATTTTATGTACAAAACCCTTGCAAAATGTTGATTTTGTGTATCGTTGTTATAGAAAATTGTTCTTACGTCATTACTTTTTATTATTTCTTCCAGGACATTTCCAGGATATGTTCAGGTAAACATATACTCCATAAATATACGAGGCCTAGTTAGTTTGCTTTATGAAATAATATTGAAATAAAACTTAAACCCTTGAATAAAGTTAGGCTACTGTCTTGTGTACTAATTTACCGTTTTCATATTTTTTTTACATTTATGGAAATAACTCGTCCGCCTACAGCCCAAATTTGATGAAACTTTCAGGAAATATTTTGGGAAACATGTCCTCTATAAATCTAGTAGTTATTTGGTGAAAATCTTATATTTGAACAATGTTTATTTACCTGAAACAAATAAAAAAAAATTAAAAGAAATTTCCCACATGCATATATGTATTCAAATTTTTTTATTTTTTATTTTTTTAATATTATATATGTGCATAATATTATAGCTAAACTTTAAACTTACAAAACAAAAAAAGTTTCATAATAATATCTTACCAAATAAAAAAGTTGTTAATTTTTTTGCAAACCCTTGCAAAATATTGATTTTGTGCCTGGCACTTTTTGGATATACTCTGTTAAAAACTCTGGCACTCTAGGGATATGAAGACCGAAAAACTCTGGCACTCAAAGGGTTAAAACTAAAATCGTTTACAAATACCAAAAATAAAAAGGGGCCAAGTACAGAGCCTTGGGGAACACCTGCAGAGATTTTCTGAAAGTCAGACGAAACATATTCACAGTGACCATTTGCATTCTATCCGTTAGGTAGCCTTTAATTAATCCTAACTCTTTTCTAAAATAGGTTGTACATTTTACATTTGTTTTGAGAGTTTTATACGAGTGAATCATTGGCAGATTTTTTGTTCAGAAATAGCCTTATTATACAATTTTTTGTTCAGAAATAGCCTTATTATACAATTTTTTGTTCAGAAATAGCCTTATTATACAATATTTTGTTCAGAAATAGCCTTATTATACAATTTTTTGTTCAGAAATAGCCTTATTATACAATATTTTGTTCAGAAATAGCCTTATTATACAATTTTTTGTTCAGAAATAGCCTTATTATACAATTTTTTGTAATTCTTAAACCTAATCTTATTGCCTGGACTTAAACTAATTTTCCATTTATCATAAAAAATCAACAAATAAGACCTCATAATTTTTGAGTTCAGGTGTAAACAAAATTAATTTTGGCTTGATATTTAATTTATTTTTAACATTAATTAAAAGACAATACATATTAAAATATGATGTCAAATTATTCAGGAAATTTTCACAAGCTACATTTACATCCAAAGTATTATTTATAAAACTCCAATCTAAACTACCTAAGAGGGATTCCTTAAAATTATTTAGCTTAACTGGAGAAATGAGACGTTTTGTCTTTACCTCAGAGCATTTATCGTTAGATTTGTTTGTTTCTTAAATTTATATTTACAAAAATTCCCGCATGGTCAGAAATGATATCTTGTTTCAGTAAATTACATGTGCATAAGGATTTGTCAATGTTAGTGTAAATATTATCTAAACAGGCTCTATTTAGAGTTGGTAAACTATTGATACAATACAAATTCATAGATCTGAGAGTGTTCACAAAATACTGTTCATCAGAGTCAAGGTCAAGTTTTAAAATATCTACATTTAGATCAGGCGGTTAAGGCAAAATATTTATATTTTTTAAGCAATAAAAAACATAGCAACTTCTCTAAGTTAGTAAGTTGTTAATAAAAGTATTTAAGTCAGAGTCAGGTGTTCTATACACATTTAAAACTAAAAGATTGTGATCTAGCAGAAATATTGCACAGGCTTCACACAAAGAGTTAATAGTTAATACAACAATTTGAAACATCGACAATCTGGTATGTAAGGCCTAAATCTAAGTTTATGAATATTGATGAGCCCGCACATTTTAAGGTAGGTTTCCTACAGTAATATGATGCTGTTTCAAATCCATTAGGGACAAATAAAGAAATTTCATCCTCACACAAAGTATTCACTTAGACAAACCAAATCGATCTTATTTTCTTTTAATATTATATCTAGCTGACCAAGTTTGCTTCTCAGTGATCGAATATTAAAAATTAATAACTTGAGACTAGGCCTAAGAGGGACTTTATTAACACTGGACGTATTATTATGGTTTGGATGTGTTAATTTTTCACTAGTCTCCTCTGATAAATGTAAAAGTTCGGCCTGAAAATTGGAACATGAACTAGGCCTATAGTTACGCTTACAGAGAGGATTTGCATTTACACTATTTTTTAATACTAAGTTACTAGTTTTTTTGCCATTATTGGCGAGTTTCCCGACAGGGCGCTGAAAGACAGTGATGTTTTCCGAGGGCTTGATATGGTCACCTCCAATGTAGACTTCACATTGGTGCCTGCTAGTGTCGATGTGGGTTGTACACATGGGCGGGGAGTTTGCGAGACTCGTAGCCACTGCACCATTCCACAATTACTCCAGGGACAATTTTGACATTCACCACTATCACTAAGGGGCTCTGCAACCTCACCTCCAAATGTAGTCAAGTCGTCATAACCTCTGATCTGGGCCTCTCGTTCGTTAGACAGTAGACTCTGGAATTACATTCCTCTTCATTCTCAGAATCAAGATTGATATCTTGAGGCATGGACGCAGTCTTGTCAGAAGAAATTGTTTCATCCGGTACAGATGATGTGCTTGTTAGGCAGTGAGTAATCACAGGTAAACTGTCCACGTTGGTATCAGAAAGTGAAGAAAACTGCACCTGATCCGGATCAGAAGTATCCGCAGTTGGTTCAGGAGAAACATAAAAGGATGGTTTCACTGGTCACTGGATGGTTTATTTCCCACTGGCCGCAGACATTGCATATTCACAGGTTCATTGTCCGAGTTAATTTGTGTAGCAGTCACTGAGGTATGGACTATTAGTTCCTTAAGCTGCTTAGCCACAAACCTCTTCCCTTGTTTATTTATATGAAAACCATGCTTGGTGTGGTGATCCCTCTTCAGAAGATAAGGGTCTAGAAGCTGAATATTCTGATATGTATAAGCTATCTTCCTTCTGCCACAGTCAATATCTTTATGTATAAGCTATCTTCCTTTTACCACAGTTAATATCTATAATGACTAAATTGAATCTATCATCCTCCTTCAAGTCATATCTATATATGGTATGGTAGCTAAAATCACATTAGTGTCCATTAACTTTTTCACTTGACTTTCTAGTTTTTTAAGCATGTCCATAGCCAAAAGTGGGTTCTTAAGAAATTTTCCATTATTTACGTCATTACAGCCTCCAATAGTAACCATAAAGTCCCTTACAGAGTAAGCCCTGCGCAAATACTCAATCGAAGTGCTTTGTAGAACTGCATCCAACGGAGGACCAGGTTGTACTTGGCCAAATGTATTAAAGTCACCACTCATTTGTCGGTCTAAGTGGTTAGCAAGATGCCTGCCTTTACTGTCTACCATTATGGTTATCAAAGGCATATTATTAGTCTTATTAATGTTAAATATAGGTTTGGGTACAGTACCCAGTTGTTTAGGCCTGCTCCGTTTTCCCAGGTTAGGTATGGTTGAGGAAGTGCTCTCCTGCCCAAGATTAGCAAACTTTTTATCTTCAGTGCCGGTCACAACTATAGGTTCTTTTTGTAAAAAATTTTGTCCAGATTTAGATAGCCCTATATCATTCATTAGCAAATCAATAGGCTTAGGCATAAGAGGTTTACCAGAGAGTGCATGTGTTTGGCCTAGAAGTTCAATTCACATTTGATTGATAGTAGAGTTATTGATTTGCATGTAGTTGTTCAGTACAAAAGCAAGGTATGACCTTTTTCTAATAAGGTCAAGCTCAGTCAATTTAATTTTCTCACAACCCTCAATATCTGGCTGCCCACTTTTAAAAATTCCAGCAATTATACTTTCAATGAAACATACAGTGTAAATTGCACAGCCATGCCCATTAATTTGCTGGGCACAGTCGAGTATTCGTAGGTTAGGTTTAGCCCCTAATGGTTTATTTCAGCACCAGGAAAATTTGTATTGTTCAAGGAATCAAAATAATAATTGCATTTATCTTTAACACTCACCAAAAGGCCGCTCCAATGAGAACCCCCAGCCTTATCTAGCATTTTACTGTCATTAATTGGCACAAAAATGTATTCAATATTCTCCAAGTGTAAATGAACAAGGAAGTGGCTATAGTTCGTTACAGATTTAACTGCGTTTGACACAATCACACACAGTTATTGGATCAAGGATTAGGCAAAATGTTTTGAAGAGACAATGTTATTAATAACATCGAAATACTTATGCAACGTTTGATCTGAAAGCCACTGGTTACTCAGAAGTTCATAAGAAATACTAACATCCGAGAAATTAATATCTGTTTGAGTTTGAGAAGTTGAGGTTAACACCAATGGTGTTGACAGCTTATTAATTGCCGTTGAGTTTATGTCAATGTCAGTTTCACTTTCAGTCGTCTCAGTGGTTTCACTGGTTTCAGTCCTAAGATCCTCAATCGAAACTGACTGTGTCTGGACGCAGTCAGAAGTAGAAAATTTACCAGGCGTAGTTCCTATTACTGCCGCCTCATTCATAGCGCTGTTATTAACAGACTTGAAACTAAAATCACCTATTTTGTACGTCAATTTCTTCTCAGTCAAATAGTTTGGAAGTTGCTTTTTCAAACGGAAAAGTTTTCCTTGACGTCATATATATGTCAACTCGTCTTACTGAAAGACCGCTTTTGCTTACGACTTCTCTCTTAGTCCAACCCGGTGGGGCCAAGTCCATTTTTAAGTGATGAAAAGAAAATTATATTCAATACAGTTCCACCAATACAATGGGGGAAAACAGAGGTAATTACTCTTATTGGCTGTAATTAAAGTTGCTGTTATAAATTTTCCCTTATCAGGCAGAGATGCCCAGTTCAATCCCAGTCAGTTTGATCCTTAACAATTTATTTGGGTGTTGATTTGCTTATAGGTCTGTCGTTGCAGTACATAACTGCTGCCACTGAAATGTTTATATGTTCCAAAAAGTATTACCCATAACACAAGCTAAAGTAGGCCTATAGTGTACAGACAAATATAAAATGACTAAACTAACTTTCCAAAAAAAAAATAGTAGTAAAGATAAATAATGCCTACAACATTAAATGTTATGATGCCAACCTCAGAACAAAAGCTAACATATTGAAAATCTCCTGATAATTACTAATATTTTATAGGAATCAATAGATATTTCAGAATTTTGTAGAAGCTTAAATCAGTTCAGATATCCACGAAAGGTTAATACTGCCGCTGTGTAATCTCTCTCACCTCCTTTGCCAGTTTGACGAGTTCGGTGAGCTTGTCGTGGACATGTTGGCAGAAGCGAGGGTCCTTCTTGGCCCAGCCTCGCATGAAGTCTGTGTAGCGAGGGGTAAGCTTGGCGCTCAGGTCGGGGTTGCGAATCTGCAGCCCGATGGCGAGCCGGCGGTTACGCTCCACCACGCGACACTCCTCCGAACACTCCAGCCTGGTGGACACGCACCGGCATGATTACAGACCGAGACACTCGGGCCTTGATACCAACCGAACACTCATAATATTACACAGCTTTAGTAACAAATAAATGTGAAGCTAAATTCAATAGGTCAAGCTGAAGGCCAGGGGCAATCAGACAAACTCGAAGAAACAATATTAAAGTAAACAAACAAATTTGATAAAGAAGCTGGGACTTTCATCCAATCTTAACTTGGTTTAAACAAAAGTCGCTTTGTCATTTTTGGGCATAATTTTTATTCCATTGGCCAATTCTCAATTTTACTTCTTTGTAGAAAATTTGGAACAATACGAATTCTTCTACCACTACAGAATTAGGATAAAAAGACAAATAGTAGTTAACTCGAGTTCTTTACAAGGGGAAGCATTTACTACAAGGTATTTTTATTTTAAATTTCACAGTTCCTGGAAATGGCCTGCTGGACACAATATCCATGTCATAATAGAGCGATTGGACAACATCGGGCAAGGTGGGCTTCTACCCTTATGGAAATTATAAGCAGTAAGTTAAAAGTTTTAACCAGAGTTGGTGTCCCTGCTGTTGTCTTACGTCTTGATGGTGATCCTGCGTGAACCTTGCATGTCGGCCAGGTTGACGGAGCGGCCCAGCTGCACGTCGGCCATCTTGGACGCCAGCAGTGATGTGGCGATTCGCTGGTACTCACTGTTGTTCTCGTAGCACGGCCGCGACATGCTGCGATAGCCACACTCGCAAGTCACCACAACCTGCGCCAGTCACACGCTTGTGTCAACTTTTAGATAATTGTCATACTTATTGCCCGACATCAACTTTTTGACAATGTTTATATGATGGTAAATCACATAACTATTGGGTAAACCTTGTTTGTAACACGGCTTTTTTGTATTCAGTGGATTTACACATAATTTTTCAAATACCACACAGCAAGGCAAGGTTCACAGCTAAAAGCCAAGGTTCTGAATTTTTTTGAGGACGAAATTTTTGAATTTTGGGTCTCAACAACACAATCTTTAAAAATTGAGGCCTTTTTAAACACGTCACAAGGCGGTCTGAAAAATAGATCTTCTGTTGTGGGGAAGTATTTTAAATAAATATTTGATAAAACTAAATATTCAGTCTATAACAATTTCAGTTTAATAACCATTGTGCAAAGACTTTATTAAGCCTAGTCACTTTATAATCAGGGTTCCCACTCAAACTTATTAATCAAATTCACGGGTTTTTCACGGTTTTCAAGGTCTAAAAATTGTCAACTTCACAGTCAAAATATTAAAAAAACATAATCTATACCGGTCGCAAAACAACAACGCAGACGCGGCACAGCGGTCAAATACTAGTTAAAACTTTCCCCCACATTCCAACTACGATGTCACAGTACCATAAAACCATGTTATACAAGTGAAACTTGAAAAAAATAAGAACTCTTTTAGTTTCTTATTGTTTCATTGTCGTCGTGAGTCATGTCATCGGTCTATGGGTTATCGGTTGCTGATGGTTTGTACTTCGCTCAGTGTTGCCAATAATTTTTTCCCAAATTACTCTCGATCCTCGTCAAAATTACCCTCAAATACCCTCGAAATCTAAACTCCTGTATTTGAGTAAAGAGTGCTATTGAAATAAAGGAAATGTGCTTGAAATTTGTTAGGTTTGAGGGCTTGAAATTTGTTAGGGTTGAGGGAGCCGCCTATAGATGTCACTGATGTATAATTAATGTTAAAGTTTAGAATAAAGAATGAAAATAGGGTTGCACACGCCAGCCAGTTTTTTGTCTCAATTTGTTCATGCGAGATATAACGGGGTTTTCTCAGAATTTTTTTGCTGCTTGACAAATCACAGTATATAAATGACTAACAGCTGATGAAATTTTGTTTACAGCCATAAACACAAATTATAAAACAGCTGACACTGTCTATCTTTCAGTCTATCAACTGCTAGGATAAGGTAGGCGGAGACAGATGACAATAATCCCCATTTTATATTTTCGTTATTTATTGTCTGGTTGACGTTAAAACTTGCAGACATTACTGCAACTTAGCGGACTTCTTGGCATCCTAGCACTCGTGGCTCTTACACATTTTTAACATGAGACGATCACTCTACATGTAATCCTTATTTAAGCTTCATTTCTGTCATGGAGTTCGTGAGGATTCATCAGAGTAACGAAAATCGGGAGGGTCGATACAGTAGAGAAATGTAGTAATTTAATCATAAATAAACGACAATGATTGTAATAATAAGTATAGAACAGAGTATAATATAAATTTGTATATTTTTAAAGGCTTTAGTAAAATTACCCCTTTTTACTCTTGAAGTTCAAAATTATCACCGACAAGGGTAATTTCCCTCGAATTGGCATTGCTGACTACGCACCGTGTAAATGGAATGCGCGACTTACTGATGCAACAGTTGTATAGTTACAGTAGCTGTCTACTGTCACTTGTTTACACCGACTAATACAAATCAATAGGCAACTGACATACAGTAAATAAGACGTATAAACGGTCTTACACTAGTGCCAATCAGCAGTCAGTTGACAGTGAAAAAATCACCAGCAACTTAACAACTGTCGCCCGATTTCCTTTGCACCGTGTAAACCTGAAACAGGCCTAAATCATCCGAACAGCTGCAATCTGCAAGTAGGCAGACGACGCGGTATTCACCGTATTAACAACGTAATAAATAATTCTGTTGTACATTTTCCTATCTGAAAACAAATGTGATATTTTCTGACAAGATATTATTTTAATGTTTTTCAAGTTTGATATATTTTTAAGGTTTGATATCAAAATTCACGGCTTAATCCAGGTTTTTTCACGGTATACAAAATTCACGGCTTATTCAAGGTTTCATGGTTTTCACGGTTGGGTGGGAACCCTGATAATGTAAATCAGAATTTGTAAATGCCTATTAGCAATTTTTCATGCTAAAAGTAAAAATATTTATTAAATTTATCTTTAAATGCTGTGTTATAAATTTTAATTCAAATATTTAGAGTATTTCAATGTCAAGACTAAAATATGTTTACCTACTGTTACTTGTAATAAATAATAATATGATGTAGGCTAACTGTTATTCGAGAAATTGTTGCAGACATTTTCCATCACTGATTAGTAAAAAAAGTTTCACAATGTTTCTGGAATCTGATCCCGTCTTCAGGTGAGAAAAATACCCAACATAACAAAGAATTGATATTTCTGTTACAACAACAAATAAAACTATGTTGAGATGCTCACATTCTCCCTGCAGGGTGTATCGGGGCAGTCCCCCTCATGACAGGGCTGGTTGCAGGGGTGGCCGCACAGTTCCCTCGGCTTGGCACACGGCTGGCGGCAGCTGGTCGCACAGTCACCCCCGTGGCACGGCTGGATACACTTGTGTCGTCCGCACGGCAGTGCGCGACCACATGGCCGCCCGCATGAGAACTCCTTCATGTGACATGGCACTGCTTTCCGCAGCTGCAGGCATAGTGTGGTCATTAGCAGTGAGACATTGGGCGTGTTTGATAAAAGAAAAATGTGAATATTTGTCTCAGATTGATTCAGACACATATAAATAACACATAGAGGGTAGGTAAATAATTTCTTTAGTAATAATTTCATTCTCTGATTGGCCCTGATAATGACCAGTGTAACTGGTTGAAATCGATCGCCTTGTACAATTTTTTGTGTATGTAAGTACAGTATAAGTGTAAATATACTTGTACGGTTGTAAGACATAGTTTATTTAACCTGTTTAGTGGGTTGGTGTAAATGGGATTTACATGTATTCAAAACTTACACCTTGATTATCAGGTGATAAGTTAAACATTAAAAATATTCAGAGTTGTCCAGCAATATCTATAAATACAGAAAAAAAAATCAGCCCCCAGGAAACCTATACACATACAATCCCGAATGTACACTCTTCCCTTAACGTACGTACCCACTAAGAAAGGATGTTAAGAAATTTCCACAGGGCTCTGCCCCACGGAGATTTCAAGTTCCAATCCAGCTTTATTCGTTTTTACATTCACTTTGGTTTGAGTTGATGAAAATCCGAATATCCGATCACGATTTGTCCCACAGGTTAACGAAAGAATGCAGCACACACTATTTTATTCTCAGGTGGAACTGGGTACGACGGCAGCTAGTTTAATCATACGAAGGACATACCTCGTGCTTGCCGTGGCAGTGCTTGGACGTGAGTACCCCGCAGGGGGGACACTCCGGGTAGCTGTGGCACAAGTGCAGCACCTCGTGGTCACACTCGTGCCGGCGGGGGCATGGCCGGTCGCATGGCGGGGGCTTGGTACCGCAGGGGATGGGCGGGTGCAGCACGCTGGCCCCGCACTCACAGTAAAGCTCCGTGAAACCTGGGTGGTAAGTAATGAGGTGTAAACCGATGCTGATTTGTAAAGGTAAAGTTGGAGACTTCCACGGAGAATGGAATTAATCTTTTGTAACGGCTTGTGCAAAAACATATAATATACATAATTATGTAAGCAAATGTTTAAGTAAAAATTATGCTTAGCAAATTGCACAATAAATAATGCTTGTCACCTATTATAATGGGATAATGAGAATAATGGGAGACGGCTCAAATTAAAGGTCTTGATCCCAGGGACTCGGGAAAAATAGCAGTATTTCTAAAAAGTTACCAGCAAACGAGAAATAACGTAAAAAACATTCCCCATAAGAAAATCACAGAGATTTAAAAACGTCTGCTTTGTTTACACTAAAACATATGATTATGTGTCTACTTTATTTACAAACTGACATGTGTTCTTATATTATTTTATTTTCCGCAGCAAGTACAGAGTAAAAACAATCAGATGAGGCAGAGTATTGGAGAAAGGTTAGGGGCTGCGGTGGTTATTTCAAGCCACTTTGATGATATATATATATATATATATATATATATATATATATATATATATATGACTATATTAAAATCTGAAATAATAGAACATTCAAGGTCACACATACAAAACAGTTGATTGCTGTAAATTAATGAATGCAATATGTTTGAATGCGCAATGAGATGTAGGTAATGCTTGGCCTTAAAGCTTCTATTATTTTGGACTGACAGTTACGTAAAGTTAGCTGAATTTCAAGCATTCCTTCCATGACGTGTTTTTATGCAATTAGATCACATTACATATGAAAGGAATGCTTCGAACAGAGTATAATATTATTGGTAGCCTATTAAAAAATAATTAGACAGGATTAGAAAGTTGTTCAACATTGTACTAAAGTTATATTTTAATTCAGCATTGATAAGCAATCTATAATATAAAATCACTTGTTTTTACCAAACTGGCAGCGCAGATGTGTTAGTGCCTCAAGACATCAAGAAAGAAATAGTTGCTTAAAATAGCAATGGTATGAAGTAGTTGATAAAACAGACAAACCGTAAGAAATAAAAAAATGTGTTACAAGTTTACTTTCATGTCCTCCTACTACAATTTCCCACTTCTCTTGTTGTTTACTAGTTGGAAAATTTGACATTTTTTACAATTTAATGAGTATGGGAATTTTGAAGCTGACAATAATCATAATTTTATGTTAATATGTTCGTTACTGTTCTACTGTCTGTAAAAATGTACATTTAACTTAATGAATCAGCTATAACTGAAGGCAAATTTTGTCTTCATTACTCATAATTTAATTTTTGTCCCACAAAATGAGTTGCTGACCAAACAAAGATTAATCTGACAGCTAAACCCCAATAACAGATTGTAATATTTAATGACACTTTCATAAATAATTTTATGGTAATAATCAACTATTGGTTTACAAGACAAACATAACGTACTGGACTGCAGGCAGGGCTGGCAGTGGCCGCGGTGGCACAACTGGTCGCATCTGTGCTGGCCGCAGCTCAGCATGTGGTTGCAGGGAAGTGGACACACATGGTCCACATCTATGCAGCAGAATTGGTTACACTTGTGCTTCCCACACGTGCGCTTCTGTGGACAGTACATGTTCTGTTTAATGATGCATCTCTGGTTATGTCTTTCACCGTAAATAGTTATGTTATCCATTAAAATTCAAAATAACGTTCAATCTACTACAAATGTTCTCTAGAGATTGTATTAAATGGCACTTGTTATTTATTGATATCACTAAATACTGACAAATATTTAACCTGTCATTGAAAAATAATATTATTTTGATTTAATTCTCCATACTTCTAACTGTTGACAAGGAAAATCAAACAAGAGAATAATACCTATAGGACCTATAGACATGTATACATTAGTGATGTGTCAAAACCAAAACTTGAATCTCAAAACCACCAAAACTTTGGAAAAGTTTCGGTTTCGAGATTCGATCGGTGAGTTTCGAGAATCAAAACTCAAAGCTGCTGAGATTTTTTGTGTCTTTATTGTTGTTTTTTTAACAGAAATCACGCCCGTGTTTCGATCAATGATCAAAAAAAAGTCAAAAGCCTACTGTCATCGGTCGTCTACCTTCACCTTTTTTGGATTATTGATTTTTTATTTCTGAAAGATCAACTCTTACCAAAATATATAATTAGTTTTGATTAATTTTTCTGGATTTATTTTTCATAACCATACCCAGGCAAGTAAATAGGGTTTTGCGATTTGAGTTTCGAGATTCGATTTTGTAAGTTTCGGTTTCGGTTTCGAGATTCGAAATTTCTGGTTTTGACCATCACTAATATATATATATATATTTATACAAGCTGTGTACCCATCCTTCGTACGGGTTGTATGTCTAAACAATAAATGAATTTGAAAAGAATAACAACCGAATTAATTTTACAATATTTAAATTACATTTTAGATTTGTTAAGTACTAGTGATGTGTCAAAACCAAAACTTGAATCTCAAAACCACCAAAACTTTGGAAAAGTTTCGGTTTCGAGATTCGATCGGTGAGTTTCGAGAATCAAAACTCAAAGCTGCTGAGATTTTTTGTGTCTTTATTGTTGTTTTTTTAACAGAAATCACGCCCGTGTTTCGATCAATGATCAAAAAAAGTCAAAAGCCTACTGTCATCGGTCGTCTACCTTCACCTTTTTTGGATTATTGATTTTTTATTTCTGAAAGATCAACTCTTACCAAAATATATAATTAGTTTTGATTAATTTTTCTGGATTTATTTTTCATAACCATACCCAGGCAAGTAAATAGGGTTTTGCGATTTGAGTTTCGAGATTCGAGATTCGATTTTGTAAGTTTCGGTTTCGGTTTCGAGATTCGAAATTTCTGGTTTTGACCATCACTAGTATACATGTACCAAGGGGTATCCTCTGCTCAGAAACCAGAGTTAGGTTAAAAGTTTTAATATAAACTAAACTTTAATCATGACTATTTTTGACACCATTAATTTGAGAGGCTTTTCTTAGTTTTGCACACAGAAGAGCAATTTGAAACAATAGTGAACTGGCTCTATTTTACTTCTTCCTTCACCAGATAAGCTGGTTATCATATTCACTAAACTCTCTCGACTACCCCTGCTCTGGGTGAATTATATTCACAATTTTACTGCAAACTAACAAAACTATGCACTTGGCACAATTTTAAACAATTGGTTGTACAATTTCCTAGTAATTAAGGAAAAACAGATGCCCAAACTACAAACTACTTTTCCAGGCTACGACGATTTCAAGAATCAAGTGAGAGGTTGGGTGGAGTTGGGAAACAACTATGGTTGGGTGGACTCATTTGTTCTCAAGTTACAAAACATTCTGCGCTAAAAATGCACACACAGCCAAGGTCAACCCCTAAATAGCCATGAATATACAGGTTATTAATGGTTTTTATAATCGTGAAAGGTCTAAATAACACCCTGTATCAACAATAACAAGTGAAAAATAATAAATTTCTAACAAAACATATTTTATATAGTTGATAAAACGTGTTACTAGTTTGCACCATCATTATATGATTAAATAATGTCCATACCGATAATACAACACAAAAAATAATCAAAATCAAATAAATATGATTGTTATCAATTTAAGGGATATATCTACATTCCACCCCCAAAACTAACAAAAATATGCGGATATCTTTATCATAAATCTATGAAGGGTTGATTTTAAAAGTAAAAAAATTCTAAATACAGTCAACTCCCGATTATCCGGGAGCGGGTTAATCGGGTTGCGGTTTAACCGGAGTCACGAAAGGTTTATTTTTATTTCTCCCCTTCTAAACTTAAATATAGCAATAATAACAATTTATTTTGCTAAATTATCTCTAGACTCGTATTTAATTTACTTTGTTTATCAGAATTAATACTATTCAAACAATTTAGTAAACAAAACATAATCTGAGAGACTGTCATCTCGCTAATGAGCTGTGGGCGCGTGATGGGGAGCGATGACCTCGACGGCTTGAGCGGCTGGTGGCTAGGCAGTGCAACAGACGGACGGACGGACGGTCGGACACGGACGTCTAAAAATAGAAACATCTCAAAACAATCACCCTTCCCGCCGCTGTTCACCCTCAGCGTCGGATGGACGGACAGACGGACGGTCGGACGCGGACGTCTATAATTAGAAACATCTCAAAACACCCTTCCGTTGTTCACTCTCATGGGATTTTCCTCAGTGCGGAATTAATTAGCACACTGTTCAGTGTAGTTTAGAGAGTTCGGTGTTTAGAGATTTTTAACCTATTAAATATCATTCGGCGTTTTGGATAGTATTTACTGCTATCAAGCATTGCTAGTATTAACTATTATTATATTGGTTGTTTGTAGATGTTATCACAATTTAAAGATTTTAAAAAGTATTTAATTTACAACAATATATTTTAAATGACATTAAAACACAATATTGTAGTATAAAAATGTTGATAAACCATTATTATATTCATAATATTCAATTTATTGAATCCCTTGTTTTAACCGTGGTTTTGGGTTATCCGTGACCCTACAAGCGGTCATTACCCCAGATAATCGGGAGTTGACTGTAACTACTAACTATCTTAATTCTGACTTCATAAAACACTAGTTTTTTTAAATGACAAAACTATAATTTTAAAGAACGCTATGCCAGTGCTTCGCACCAGGATGAAAATTCAGAGTAGACAAATTTAAACAAAACAATAACAGTCTGTAGTCAGCTTTAATCCATACAACAGCTGTTTATTTAAATGAATTGAATTAAGATAAAACACATGTAATATAAAACAAATAAAACTCTCCTGCATATGAATAACATGGGGACTTGGATGTCCCATAGGGCAGAGCCCTGAGAACCTTTCTAAACGGCAATAGGCCTATGACACTCTTGGGTACATAAACTATGTTTGTGCAAAACATCCACAGAATTGGCCCAGTGGTTTTTGCATGATGGAACAAGAGGCAGACAGACACCACCATATTTTTATACAGTAGAACCTCACCTCTTCGAAATTGTGGGGACAGCCTAATTAATTTTAATTAAAGGAAGTTTGAAATATTGAGAGTTTGAATTATTGAGGTTAATGTGAATAAAATTTGAATTATAGAGGCAATGAAAACAAACGTCAATGAATTCAGATCTGGAGGAAACTCAGTATACGCATTAGTTTGTGTTTCAACAGGTTTGTTTTTTGCGCTTGATTCAAATTTCAGAGGCTTACAGTACCAGAGTTTGCACTGTGAGGTTGACTTCGAATTTTATAGGTAACGTTTCGAATTAAAGCAACAAAACTCAAATTAGAGTCCCGAGTATAAAAATATTCAAATTGTAGAGGCTGCATTATGCGTTAAAACACTTTGAATTATCGGTATTTAATTTTTTGAATATTAGAGGTTTTCTGAAGGGAACAGGCAAGTCACTAATTATAGAGGTTTTCAAATTATAGAGGTTCGAATTAGTGAGGTTCTACTGTAATAATGATCGACATTAAAACTAAAAAAATTAACTTTTTTCAGGTTTGTTGAAATGAAATGTTTACGAAAGCTCAGATACGTCACCTTGGTACATTTCTTCTGACAGCGAGCATCGTCAGCCTTGGTGGTGAGCTCCGTGCAGGGCAGCTCCCGGTCCATGTAGCCGCAGCGGCATCTCACGAGGGTGGTCTGGTCACACGGCGGACACAGCCCTCCGTGGCACTGCGCCTTGCAGCTGTGGGGGTTGCCTGCAAGGTTACAACCACACGTGACCGTCAAAGGTATTGGAAAACTACCTGATGTGCCTACAATGCTAATTTTCTGTGCATTGATGAAAATTATAAAATTTTTAAAATATTTTATTTTAATAGGGAAGTTGAAACTAAAAACCAAGCATTTTCTACAACCTCCCAAACCAAACAGTGGGTTGAACTTCACTGTATTACAGTAAATTATTACAGAGGGGCAAATTACTGACCCTTTGTACGTACTCAGGGAGGGACAACTGCCTCGGGACCCGGTGTCTAAAAAAAGGTTACCAACTTGGATCTGGACGGCAACAAGGACCCACACCACCAGGCAATGCCTGACCATTTATATGTTCTTAAATTTCCTACTTCCGGTGTGTATGTACAAACAACCAATGGAAAATAGGTTTTCAGTAACTTAAATTATGACATCATGTAAACAAGAACTTAGGGAATTCAAAGTTAACTATGATATTCACATCTGATAATTGTGCTTTCAGTGTTTAAGTAATTTTATCAGGCTGTGATTATTTGTAGGCCTAACATAAATTTCGGGTTTAGTAAGACAACAGAAATAAAACCTTTACAAAACTGTTCCACATTTGTTCACCAAATTACACCACTGTCAGTCACATACCGCAGGCAATGTCCATGAAAATGCTAGGGATGTGTTAATACTCGAACTCGACTCGAAGTTTTGAAAACTACTCGAAAGTTCGAGCGAGTATTTCCCGCCGATTTCCGGACGATCGCGACCGGCCAAAACGCGTAGTACCGGGCACAAAAGACGATTGCATCACGTAAAATCGCCTGAAAATGACGACCGCGAACGATTACGACCAGCCAAAACGCGTCGTAACGGCCGGAAAAGATAATCGCATCACGTAAAATCGGCCGAAAATGACGACCGCGAACGAATGTGACCAGCCAAAACGTGTAGTAATGGCCGCAAAAGGCGATCGAAACGCATAAAATCGGCCGAAAATGACGATCGGACAGCGTAATTTCGGCCGTAACTAGCCATTTCGTAATTTAATATTGATTATAAGCAATGTCTGGATCAGGTGAAATTGGCCAAATGAAAACCGGGCCCTGTTTCATCGGCTGGAAACTAATGTCAAACCGTGTTTTGTTTGTCAGTACGTAATCCAGTTTGATTGTACTGGCCAAAACTTTGTATTGCTACTCATGGATTAGTTAGAAACCATGTTTAGATTATCAAATCTAAGGTGGTATCCAAATCCCATTACACCAACTGATGGCAAATACTCGCTCGAAAATACTCGAAACTCGAAAATAATTGGCACTACTCGACTCGATTACAAAAATCACTATTCGCACACCCCTAAAAAATGCTCAATGTTTACCTGGAACTTGGCACTAAAAGTCAGGGAGTATTATTTATAACGTTTACTTACTAGGCTGCCCACAGGTAAGCAGTCTCCCACACATCTGACCGCACGTGGGGATGGGATCGAGACAGGATGTCCGTAGCTGGTCATCGCCCAGGAGAGTCTTGCCGCAGTGGCAGGTCATCACACGTGCGGGATCGCGCACGCACGTGTCACACGGCCCTGCATGACATGTCTGCTCACAAGTGTGGTGGCCGCACGACAGCTGCTGCCCACACGGTGCTCCACACGAGAACTGCTCCCCCTCCCTCTGGCTGCCGTCACACACCACCTCGCGGCCCTCCTTGCCGCAGAAGCACTCTGTAAACGCAACAGTCACTCAAATTGTATTCCTCAGTAAAAGAATGTAACAAAAATTTGTATTCAACACTATTTATCATAGTGTATAAAATAAACATACGAGCATGCGAGTTCTTGAAAATTGAAGTTTTAGGTAAGGTTTTTCAATACTTAGTCAAGTTTAAAAAAAATTGGTAACCAAGCAATTTTTCCACCAATCTACGGAGATCACAAATAATATCGGCTGTAAATGAAGATCATACCACAAATAGCAGCTGTAAATAAAGTCAATTGAAGTAAAAGAAGTCGGGGTTTTGTAATTGGCCAAAAATGATGATTCAGCTGTGTAGTATGGTCATTCGCTTAGCACCAACTAAAAATTACCATATGGTAGTCTCTATATCGCAATCAGATAGTGTTTTTTGCTGAAAACGGTTTCTAATAAAACATGGAACATGGAATTCTACCTGGAGTGGTTACCAAATCCCATTACACCATTTTAGACCATTTGTTAACAATGATTAATTCTGATGGCAAATGCTCATAAATACTCTAAGCTTGAGCATAATTAGCTAAAATGACTCAACATGGTTAAAATAATTGCTCCTCACACACACCTAATAGGAATTAATATGAATATGCTGACGGGATTCCACTTAACTAAACCATCAAGTGGAAAGAAGTCAAGCCATATAAAATACATAGGAAATATAAAATATACTTGGGAATTGTAAGTACTGCCAATAAGAATAAAGAAAAAACAATCAAGTAGGGGTCCTGTTGCTTGAATCAGAGTAAAATTATAATTTCCAACTTTTTGTTCTCGGTCTTTGGATCAAATATTTTCTCACTAGGCATCAATAGTCATACACCTGCTGTACTGGTTTATGACCTCAGACCTCATGCAGTACTGGTTTATGCTGGTTCATGCTTCCAGTATCTTAACGACAGCCTGTTGCAATGAGAGATGTTTTGTTATTATATTCTGCATTTAGCATCAGCTATTTGATAATGACCCGTTTTTTCTGCATTAACAATAATGATTAACTTACCTAATAGGAAAAAAATAACTGAGTGGATGGTTAATGCCCTTTAAAGTGAAAACACTGAAATCCTGTACACAGGGTAAGTTTTTGATACCTCATCATTGAAATCGGTTAAGATATAACAAAGAAGTCCTCTTGACAAAAATCACCTCTCCTTATTTTACTTAGTCTCGAGGGCTGTCTTTAATTCCTTGCTGCCCAATAGCCTGAAGAACGGTTTTGATTATTCGGTGGTTCATCAATAATCAACTGTATATATTCACTGTTCAATTTTGTAAAGGAGAACAAAAAATGTGATTAGTATGTTACCTTGTTTGATGACAACTTGACAGGGTTGACATTCGCCCACGTGGCAGGTTTGAGTGCAAGTGTGTTGGCCACACGACAACGCCTTCCCACACACTGAGCCACACACTAGCGGCTGTGTCTGGCCACACTGCACAGACTGGCTGCTGGCCCCACACCCACACTTTCTACAACAAAACACATATTGTTGTAATCAATTGTACAGTGCCTAACATAAATGTAGCTGGTGCACATAAAAAATACCTTAGCCCATTACATTTTGATTCAGTTTAGCTGCTTGTTGGGTATGCACCCAACAATGAAACCCTATGGTAACATTACACCTGGTATGTTATTTACAGATAATTACTAGAAAATGTTAGAAGTTTATGAAGCTAATAAAGTAAGAAATATAAAACAGGGACAAGGAAAGCGTGATGTACCCATGACTAGGAAGTCCAAGGAGCACATCATATATTTTGTCTTGATCTTTCTTCTTTTTATTTAAACTGAACACCTGGAAATCCAACTGAAACTGCAACCCACAGACAAGTTTTAAACTCTTAAGGCAGAAAATAAAAGTTGACTTATAAAATTTAAATGGTTAAAAATACAGTATTTTCCAAATCAAGAAAATCTTTAACAAAACACTATAAACTAGGCACTTCATTCCTCAGTCAAAACATGTCAGAATTTCCGGGGCACAGAGGAAACATTCTAGCTTGCTTCAAGTCGAGGTTAGTATAATCCTATCCTAGCTTTTCATCCGAAACAGTTTACTGATGTTACCTGGTAACAAGCGCCACACACGGAGGGCAAGGTCCAGGGTGGCACAGCAGAGTGCAGCGATGCACACAGCTGTAGTACTGACTAGCCAACACCTTGGGGCGGTTGCACACCTGGGAAACAAAACGGTCTTGAAGATATTACACTGCTCCCTAATCAACAATAATTGTAACTAAATACCATTGGGTTATATCTACTAGAGGGGACACGCAGTGCAAATTAATGTTTGAGATTTGTCGACGTAGTTCCCTACTTACGCCGCCAGGGATCGTTGCGGTTTTGTTCATCATATTTGTTAGGAATGTTTTTGTAGGGATTTTAAAATTTTTAAATAAAACCTTTTTTTGTGATGGTTATTTCTATTTACATGGGTCAAGTACGGCGGATGAGTTACTCGGCTTAACGACACCACAAATCGCGTTAGTTATCTTAATATGACGCTAGATTGTAGCACTTATTTTACTAACTCTGGCTCCTATAAGGTGTCCCCTCTAGTAGATATAAACCTAATGCTAATCCCCTAATGACACTGCAAGACGATTTCAAAATAGAAACCATCAAACAATCAACATTAAGAACAATATTTCTGATTTTGAAACTAAACAACTTTTTTATTAGCATATTATGTGTTGTTATTACTTACGGGATGTAATAAAAGACGTCTTACAACACTTAAGACGTTCTTCTTACAACACTTAAGATGTTCCTAAGTGTTGTAAGACGTCTTTTATTACATCCCGTAAGATTTTGACAGATCACTGTTGTCTGAAGATAGCCAACTAGAATGAAGCTCGGAGAGTAGAGGGATGAATCTAAGACACCCACAACACTGCCCTCCTCTGGTCTGGCTGAGAGCAGTCAGGGTGGTTACCTGAAGTGACTAGTATCTGCCCTAACTGCATCCGTAAAGAGCTTTACAGCTAGTTGGCACTATCTCCGTCACGCCATCGAACGGCGGATTCAAAAACAAGCCTGTTGAAACATTATAGATAAGCGGAAAGACTGGGATATTAGAGAAATGATAAAGTTTATGTTTAACTGACTATTTATTTGGGACCATTGAATTTAAGTACAGAAATTAATACAAATATTTGCACTACTGCCTTTATACATCACTAACTACCTTATCCTTACTTCTATGTAACTGTCGATGTGGTTATATTCAAGCAAATGTCATAAGTGAAACCTTATCCGTCACTGCAATTTAAATGAGATGAAATCAAATTAATTGGGGATAATCACAATTATAACACAAGAAATCGGGGCGAAATTGCTTTGAACTCCCACAGGCTTGAGTTGTATAAAAAAAACCAATAGGATCTAAGTTTTTCAACAAAATTCCAATAGACATAAAAAACATGGTTGGTCAATCTCTGTTAAAAAAAAATTGAAAAACCTTCTCATCAACAAGGCTTTGTACTCTCTTGAAGAGTTATAGTGTAGATAAGCCTTGTTAACAATCACGCTACATTAAATATTTTCTTTTATGCTTCTTAGAAAACTAGCAAACTTAGTAATAAGACAAACTGATGTATTGACACCATTCTTGTATATTTGTATAGTACCTGGAGGGCCGAGCTTTGCTCGGGAAAGGCCAGTCAGATTATTTAGATGATTTGGAGTAATATGTCACCCCTTCCACCAACTGATTATTAGATTTGTATAGCTTATTTCCCTCTTTTCAGCAGTTTTATGGCCACTCCAGTTGATACTTATAGCTCAATGTATCTTTGATTTAATTTGGATATGCGCAATCTTCACTCAACAGTTTTAGTCACTGCTCTCAGGAAACCACATGTTAACAATTACAAACAACACTAGTATTACTTTGACAATTCCCTGGTTGATTCTGAACAGCTGGTACAATTCTTATGTTTTGATTTTAAACTCCATAAGCCCAATGTCAATTTTGTTAACTTTTCATTTTTGTTTTTTTACATTATTTGATTTTTTCTGGGGATGAGACCTGTCTAGAACTTATTTTTATACCAGAAATCAGTTATTTCCAACATTTGAAGGAAATCGTTGGAGCCGTTTTATAGATCAGAGTTGCAAGCAAGCACGGATGTAAGCAAGCAAACCTTACTCATATTAGAGTATAGGATATCTGGGGGGCCGAGCTTTGCTCGGGGAAGGCTAAGTTTGTTTAGATGACTTGGAGTAACATTTCACCACTTCCCCCAAGTGATTATTAGATTTTTAAAGATCATTTGCCTCTTTTCTGCATTTTTAAGGTCACTCCAGTTGTTATTTATGGCTGAATGTCCCTTTGAACTATTTCAAATATTACCACTATATACATGCAATCTTCACTCAACAGTTGTAGTCACTGCTCTCAGGAAACCACATGTTAACAATTATAAACAACATGAGTATTACTTTGACAGTTCCCTGGTTGATTATGAACAGCTGATACAATTCCTTTGATTTGATTTTAAACTCGATAAGCCCAATGTTAATTTTTTTAACTTTTCATTTTCGTTTTTTTACATTATTTGATTTTTCTTGGGGATGAGACCTATCTAGAACTTATTTTTATCCCAGAAATTAGTTATTTCCAACATCTGAAGGAAATTGTTGGAGTTGTTTTTGAGATCAGAGTTACAAGCAAACAAGCAAACCTTACTCATATTAGAGATTAGAGTATAGGATAGGATAGGATAGGATAGGATATGACATGAATAAAGAAACTTTGACTTATGTCAGGGTGAACCAATGGGTGTTTCCCACAGAACAGTCCAGAACAAATAAATTATTTTATGAGTACGGGGAGTAAGTTTCCAGTTTTAAAATGTTAAGTAAAATCTATTAATCTGTCGTAATACCCCCTTACAATAGCATGTAAAACTTAATTCAATCTGACATTACGTTTATTTTTTACTTTTGATTATCACAATTCAAAACTGCTCATATAAAAACAAAGGTAAACAAACAAAACCACTAATCATTATAGGTGTGGGAAAAGTGTATTTTTAGTTCTGATCAGTTTCGGTTCGGATAACTTAAGTTCGGATCAGACATGGATATCGGATAGTAAGGGTTTCGAATTGGATAATTTTCGGATTCGGATATTTAGCCTACTTTACCCCATCTCTAAAACTACCTACTGTATCATATTTTTAAGTTGGAACTTTACATTTCCATTTCCCTTGGAACATATAAATTTACAATATTTAACTTAAGGAATTTTATTCAAAACACAGAAAGTGGTTATTATTTTTACAAATGTATATTTCTGAGTAATTGAAGACTAGTGATGTGTCAAAACCAAAACTCGAATCTCAAAACCACCAAAACTTTGGAAAAGTTTCGGTTTCGAGATTCGATTGGTGAGTTTCGAGAATCAAAACTCAAAACTGCCGAGATTTTTTGTGTCATTGTTGTTTTTTTTTTAACAGAAATCACGCCAGAGTGTTGATTAATAATGTGAAGGTCAAAAGCCTACTGTCGTCTACCTTCACCTTTTGTGGATTATTGATTTTTTATTTGTGAAAGAACAACTCTAACCAAAGTTTATAATTAAGCTACAAATAATTGGTTCACTAGTAGTTCTGAAACTAATATTTTTCTAGGATACTTCGAGAGTGGCAGTAAGTTAACTGGTTTATTTGGAGTAACTAGATTTATTTTTCATAACCATACCCAGGCAAGTAAATAGGGTTTCGCAATTTGAGTTTCGAGATTCGATTTTGGAAGTTTCGGTTTCGGTTTCAAGATTCAAAATTTCTGGTTTTGACCATCACTAATATAAACATAGTTCATGATGGCAAATTAATTACAGAACCAATTCTGGTTGGTAATATTTTAAATAATTTTTGTATCAATGCCCGTTGATGATGTGGTACCTCTTAATTTGTAATCAAATACTGTAGGAAAAACAAACTTCTCAGAACTGCCTCAAGTTTCAAGTAGTTTCAAATTCAAAGAAGACAATGAACTGATAATAGAAAAAATAGTAATGGCTTTTAGAACAAGTTCTCTGCAGGAATCAATGACATTCCTGTTACTTTGGTTAAACAGTGCTTTCCACTTATCTCAAAACCATTGACCCATATAATTAATTCATCATTCATATCAGGGTTTTTCCCATGTGAATTAAAAATTGCCAAAATAATACCTATCCATAAAAAAGGGGACATCAATGACCCCACAAACTACAGGCCAATATCCTTGCTACCTATTTTTTCAAAATTTTTTGAGAAAGTCGTTTATAATCAACTATTGGATTATCTAGAGAGGAATCAATTAGTAGAAGATGAGCAACATGGTTTCTGTCCAGGAAAATCTACAATAACTGCGGGTATTAATTTCATTGAATCAATAATTGACTCCATCAACAAAAATGAAAAAATAATCAGTATTTTCCTTGACTTCTCCAAAGCTTTTGACAGTGTGTCACACGGGAAATTGCTTAATGTTCCCAATGATTTGAATATTACAATTAAAGAATATGAATGGTTCAAAAAACAGACAACAATGTATACAAATTATTCAACATAAACTTAGTTATCCCAACAATAAATATGAGTATATTCAAAATTTCTACTCAAATCTGCAAATAGTTAAACATGATGTCCCCCAGGGTCCCTTACTTATTCTTTGTTATCTGAAGGGGTTCCCTGGTGTGGTAAAAGCAGGAGGCTCAGTGTGTCTCTATGCCGACGACGCTAATATCACTATTTCAGGCAAAAATCAAGACGATATTGAATTTAAAGATTTTCTGAGTCTTTTGAGTGTTAAAGAGTTTTCAGACAGCAACAATCTTTCATTAAATTTTAATAAATCAAATTGTATATCATTTTGTACTAAACAAACAAGATCTAAATTAAAACCAGATGTCAAAATTGAATCAAGCTGAAAACACAAAATTCCTTGGACTTGTGCTAGACCAACATTTATGTAGGGATAAATCTGTAGATCATGTGGTTCAAAAAATGTCATCAGGTTTATATGCTTTACGACAAATGTCAAGGGTTTGTAGCCTTAACACCTTGAAAACAATTTATTTTTCATTAATAAACTCACATATGTCTTATGGTATAGCCATATATGGAGCTACAACAAAGAAAAATTTAGACCGAATTCTTCTTTAACAAAAAAAAAACATTAAGAATAATATTTAATATCAAGAAAAAAACAGTCTGTAAGACCATACATTTCTCAGATGGGTATTTTAACAGTATACTAGTTTTACATTTTTGAATCTATATTGTATGTAACAAAATTAAATACTGCAACTCAGAATTCAAATGTTCATGACCACAACACCAGAAATAATAGGTATGTGGAACAACATTGATTAAAATTCTTTGAAAAGAAGACTAGTTTCATAGGCACAAAGTTTTTATTTAACTTACCTAATAACATTTTAAAAGACAAAATTTTAAAACTTTCAAAAATTTACTTAAAAATTATTTATTAACCTTATCTTTATATTCACTTGATGGTTTTTTTGAACTTAAATATTACCACATAATAAAAATGTGTTTCTATTGTGGCTGGGATGGCTTTTATTTCCTACTTGATTGAATGTGTAATAATATTATCTTTATTGTTCTTCACAGGAGAAATTAAATTTTGTGATTTTAGACTTAATTTTAAGTTTTTCACAATTATTATTTGTTTATGTATATATATGACGCTATCCTAGTAACATTAACTTAAATGAATGAATAATGCAATTTTTGAATTTGAATTTGAATTGATGAATTGATACGAGTTACGTACCGAAAACATTGAAAGCGACAGGAATTTCGTCATTTTACCTTGAACGACATCTTCAAGAGTCAAAACGTTTATTAATGGTCCAAACATATTTATTGTTTCGTTTCTGGCTTTGTATTCCCAGGTATACAGTCTATCCGAATAAGTCGGATTTGTACTAGCCCTTATCGAATATCGATAAACCCTTCGGATATCCGATCCGATCCGAAACCGATCCGGCTTTTTGGATATCCGCACACCTCTACTAATCATAATCAAAAAAGTCCACAATACGTTAATCTGCTGTATTTTAACATTTACGACAAAAAAAACAAGGCATAAAATTACGGAAAAAAATAGTAAGGCCTAATAGTTATATCAACGCTGGCAGTTGTCTCGCGTTACCTCGCCGCAGGAGTGGGCCGTGTCCGAGCGGTTCCAGTCCGGGTTCACCAGCTTGCCGCAGAAACACGAATAGTCCTTCGGCATTGCCACCGTCACGTTCTGACACGCCGGGCACCTCCACCCGTTATCTGGCAGTACAGGACAACATTTATTTAAAGTGGTATCACAATTTATGTCTACTTAAAATAATCTTTGCTGAAGGATTTTTTGTACACAAAATAATCTGAAGGGTTTGAATTTAATGAAAATAATAAGTTTTGACAAATCACATTTAGCTCAGTTGGGCATCTAAATTACAACCAAGTCATACTTGCTAAGCTTCTGATAAGGCTGTTTCCCTGCTTTATTAATATTCATTTAATTTGGAGCATCTTACATTTTGTCAGAATTCAATCTATGGCTAAAGACATTGAGTATTTAGTATCCAGAGAAATAACGGCTATTTTATTACTTATACCTTCATCATCACTGTTGCAGATTAGAAACCCCAGCTGCTAGGCACATCTTCCACAAGCAGGAATATTGCGCAGGTTACCGGAAGGATAGGATATAGCAGGAAAGGAAAGGGTGGGATGGGACGGCAGCCAAATCGACCCTTCAGAGGGCCAACTTCCGTGCCCCTGTGACAGCTGGGATGAGGCTCTCAAACAGGGGACCCGCATTCTGCCCTCCAACTGGTCAACTCAACTGACAAGGTATCCATGTACAACAGCCAGGGACCATCCATTCTCAGGTTGGCAGGTTGGGGACCAAACCCAGAGATTCTGTCCCTAGCCGCTACAAATGAAGGGACCAAAGGTGAAAGGGAAGTTTGTCATAATGGACAACCAAAAGACTTACCATATGTAATGACAACTTTATTTTCTGTACCCAATGTCAGCCTAAAAACTGGTATAGTTTTAAGGTTGTCCTGGGACCACTTATACCTTAATATAATATTACATTTTAAGCTTATTTCAGTTGTAATTATTAAAAAAGTCACTGATGTAGCCAGTAACATATATTACAAACCATAAAAAAATAATTTGTTTATGATGCTATTGTAACACTACAACCACAAGAAATCTGTTCAGTAAAACAGTTCATTGAGTGAGCGCACAGCAACCATAAAACCAGTACTACAGTGGACATTGTGGTCTCCTAACCGACCATCTTTAAAGAATAGACAAACTTCCGCCACGGCAGCCGATGTCACGACATTGTTCCACAAATAACGTTCAGGTTACAACAGGTCGTTTAAATTTTTCTGTAGAAAGTCAAATTCAGTCAGAAGCTCTCGATATGTTTACCATACTTTAAAAGTTTTAATGTTTTTTAACACTTATTGTGACTGTTTCCGGTATTATTCGGTTTAATGACCTTTCTCATTATGTGACCATGGCCCCCGTCCCTTAGAGGTCGGTTAAGAGAGTTTCTACTGTATTACAGCAGAGGTTTACAGTGGCAATACCACAGCTTTGCATCCAACCTAACCTCAAATCATCCCTTTATTACTACAGTACAGTAGAAGCCCTCTTAACTGCCCTCCATGGGACTGAACCCTTGGTCGGATAGCTAAAAAAACTGTTAGTATCGGATTTATGGTATAGTATCAGATTGTCGGCTGTGGCAGCGGACATTAGTAATTTCTTGGAAAGAGGGCGGTTAATCCGATGGGCGGTTGAAGGGATGATGGTTAAGTTCAATTCTCATTACAATAAAAAATTATTTGTTGTCTAGTGATGATAAAATACTTTTAAATGATAGTACACGCATCTCTTGCTGGGTTCGTGGTGAGAGAGCATTACGATTCTTCTGCCTTTCAGATAGGGCCACCTACTCTATATAAACTTAATAAAAAGCAATCTTTTCAAAATATTAGAAACAAAATTCTCAAGGCAAAGATAGCTAGAATATTTGTTTTCGGTTAAATGAGTGGGTATTTTAAATGTTTGGGTGGGAAGAAGTTTCTGTTTCTGTTTCCTGGTCGCTTGAGCTTCAAACTAACCAAGTTTAATTTAGTTTTAATAACATGTCACCTAATAATATTTTTAAAAACTCAATTATCTCTTCTGAATGAGGGACCTACCTGCTTTAGATGTGTTTGCCCACTTGATGATGCAGCGCAGATGCAAGACGTGGTAGCAGTTGTTGCAGGACCAGGTGTGGTCCTGCTGACGGACCACATCGCAACACACCAGGCACTCCAGCACGCCACGGTTCAGCTGGTCCGTCAGCCGCTCTCGCTGCGAGGCTGCCTCGTCCACTGTAACATACATAATCAGGGGAGGATAGTACAAACATTTATCACAGCTTGTCATACAAAAAAGTCCCATAACTGCTTTAGCGCTGGCCTACATCACACTGTTCAAGTAAAATATATGGCTGGAATTCGATACATTTAATCTAACCTAATTTAAACATACTCGTCCGAATCTCTTTCACCATTGTGTAATAATCAGCTGAGTAACGTTTCCTGTAAAATCTTTTTGAAAAAGGCCATTGTACTTTATATGTATTGGGAGGAAAAAGTGGAAATTGTAGGAAACAAGTGTACCAACCCAAATAAATTTTAACATAAGAGTAACATATGTTTTTTTTTTTTTTTCAACATAACCCGTGTAAGTGACTTAACCTAATTGCCACAGCACACTTTTTATGTGGGTAGTTCTACACAAAACTGCAACATTCTATATTTGTCCCCCTCTGGAGTGGGGCAAATGGTGTTGGTAATGGAGGGACTATGAGGCAGACCCGCAGGTTTTTAATTAATTAAAAAATTAGTAAAAACAAGTTTTACCTATTCAATATCGTAGTTAATGTTGACATTGCTACATCGATGCGACAGCCACATCTTCAGGTTTTTAGGTTAGTTCGTCAAATTAATAAAATAATACTGTACAAAGATTTAGTACAAATAACATTTATGAAGAACAATGCCATTATTAGTCCATTACTTTAGTGTAGCCTGATGTAAATTGTTTTACATCGATTTGTGACCATTTATTTAACAAAATAACAAAGGCTAACATGAATGAAATAAGTATGAATGAAAAAAATCTTCTTCCGTTTCTGAGATCATAGAATGCATATCTCTAGTGCATCTTGCGTTGAGATTGTGGTATGCAAACATTTCTGAAAATGTTAAGTACCGTAATGTACACAGTGAAGTCTGAGAACCCCACTGTTAGGGGACAAAATAATTTTATACTGTTCAGCTAGAAAACCAAACTTAAGATCAGTAATACTAATGATGGTTATGTTTACGCTTAAGAAAAAAGGAAATTTTTGATTCTTAACTAAATATGAGACTTGCTAGGATGCTTGCATTATTAAAATGTCACTGTAGTAAAACCTGAAAAATGAACAACTTAGAAGATGACTTATCAGCAAAATATAAACTATGGACATGATAACAATGACTTTACCTCCTTTTGAACCCGCAGTGTTCCGTTCCCTGCGAGGGGATGGTCCAGCCCCAGCAGTGCCTCGGCCCGGTGGCGAGTAGCGCTGCTGGTGGCGATCTTGCCTGTAACAGCAATCACAACACATTCATCAATTATAAGAGGCTTTGTTAAAGAATATAACAACGTATTGCTACTCGCTAAACTTTAAACTAAACATCATCCACAGTAGAGTCTCATAAACTTTACTTCCGAAAACTCAAAACCCCGGAAAACTCGACACCTCCTGGGTTTTACAATACATACCTAACGCATGCCCAGCAATCAACCTTACCTCACACACCTTCAACTCCTTGACCATACCTCACAAGCTTCTGTTGCTTTGGTCGCTCTTGGAAAATTTGGCATTTCCTCAGTCTGCCTTGTGGTTTGATGTACATCAACGGTTATGGTTTTTTCTACATTTCATAATACAATATATACAGTCCTGTAAAGTGTTGAATTATGAACTAATATACAATTTAAGGCTAAAGCTTGAGATCTTTTGTCCCCCCAGTTCATTAATTTGGGAAACTCGACATTCACCAAAATCGACAGTGTCTTAAGTCCACTTAGTGTCGGGTTTGTGAGATTTCATACTGCATTATGTAAGTCAAAAGCTCCTTATCTTTACCAGGAACAATGTAGGAAGCATTAACTTACACAACATGCTGCACAGCAGTAAGGCCAGGCTTTAAATTATTTTTCTGCAAGGGCTTGAAGTTAGCAATGTCTTGTTAAAGCATGACCATTAGAAGCCACAATATAAAACCATAACATGTCACTAATCACTAAAATAAAATAAATGTATTCATAAGAAGTAAATCAAATGGACAAGATTAGATTACGTGACCAAGCAACCGAGAAAAACAGATTGTATGTAACCCTAAACCAGTAGGGAACGAATATGGAGGTAGTAAGTGCGAGTTGAGAAGGTGGAAAACTAAGAAACATAACAAATAAGTGTTACCAAAACAGAGTAAACAATCTTAAAGACCAGAGTGCAAGTATTTATATTCTTAATAAACAGAAGTGACAGAAAATATGTATTGTAACTGTGGATTTTCGAAGTATATCATCAATCTATAGAATGGTCATAAAAAGTAAACGTTTGGAAATTTATAAATTTTTACCACACAAATAATTTGGTAAAGGTTTACTTAAAGGCAGATTGCAGCAATAAACTTACGATTTAGTAGATCGAGAGAAAACCTTGGAATCTCCATTGTAATATGTCTTGTTGTCAACTGAGCCACGAGCACGCCATCTGGAGGATTCACTGGAGTTGCTGGCGACGACTGAAAAGTTCATCAACACGGTAAGTTATTCGTTTAAGTGCCCAAGAAAAAAAAATTAGACCACCAACTTTGGTGTGCTTATAAATATTCCAATGGCACTTAAAAAGTAAGCTGTGCAGTTAAAATTAATCCAAGGACCAATTTAGTCTTTTGTGTGTATTTTTGTGTGCAGTAAGTTGGGTGTAGTAGTAGTGGTAAATCAGGACTGATCCAATAGAACCAAATTTAGATTTGGCCAGGCAATTTACTGAATCAACTAACTGCTGATAAATGTATCTTTAAGATCTGGAAAGCTCGGAGAATACTTTTTTAAATCAAAATGTAGTGGCTTTATTTAAGATGTAAAACCAACAAATTGGTACCGTTATTTATTTTAGTGTTTTGTAGGGGTGTGCGAGTATTCGAACTTCAAGCTTTTTCGAGCCGAATATTGCAGTAAGTAAAGCAAAAAACTTCCCAGGATCAATGTTAGAATTCTCGTAGTTTGCAATGATAGAGTTCCATAACAAATATAATTCTGCAGTGCTAATGCTTTAGGTTCTGTGTTAAAAAAAAACATTAAAGTACTATAATATTTTAAACTGCCGACCTGATCAGTGATCAACCAACCCAATGGAGCTACTTTCTCTACGCTCAATCACATCACTATTCCGTTTGCAGTACAGTGTTGCCGTTGCCCAGTTGAGTTGTGGAATATTTCACGGTTAATAATAATCAATACAACAACTGAACTGCTCCAGAAAAATTACCACGACAAAAAACTAAAATCCATGAAATCACTTTTTCTGGTACAGTCTTTTTTACAACTTACAACTTCGTACATTACACAATAATTATATTCCCTGAAGTCTGAAATTATGTCTGGCAACACTGTTGGCATACCCCCTTTGCGAACTGCCTTAAGACGTTGAGTGAAGATGGTTATAATGTAATAATGATTTAACGTGACCAATAGCTAGGGACAAGGGTGTAGGTGATGAACGCCTGATAATCATGACGGCTTTATAATGTGCAGACAAACTAGTACTTGGATAAAAATTGGATTGTTAAAAAATTTACTAATTGTGAGGTTCACAAAATCTAAGGATTTTATAAAAATTCTGAATGATTACGTATCGCATGTTTATAATACCGGTGGTCATATTATTTTAAAGGTTGATTATATTCTATGTACGCCGAAGGCCCTAACCAAGAGCAAGACGCGATCAAAATGACGCAGTGTTTTATCACGCTATAGCTGTGCGATTAAAATCATATTGTTAACTCTGTGGGATTATTTGAATTTGTGAATAAACATCAGTAGAAGTAGAAACCATATCATTTTGTAATTGTATGTTATCAAATTGTTAAAGTTGTGATGGAAGAAGAATGCACTGACGATCCTCTTCCATCTTCTCCTTCTGAAACCTTCTGTTTCAGAAGCAGATATAATAGGTTAAGTCTATTAAGCAATAGGTTAGATAGAACAAAAGCTAGGCCTACGATTATAGAATAACTTATTCCTGTAAGTACAATAAGATATAAATACTAACTTATATTTATAAAAAGATAACCTAAAATTTACTATTTACAAACAATTGAATGAGAGATAGGCTACTGGGTTTTGGCAATTCCCAAGGCTAGGGCCTAAGTCTTTGGTTACATGGAGAGTACATATTGACATATAGTCAATTATTATAGCTATTATTAAATACGGCAATAACTGCATTAGTTAACCTGTGAGCTCATCAGATTAGTTAAACAGTTTTAGTTCTCTTCCTTTACGTTATTTTTTCTCTATGTAGGCTATCTACTTTATATTTAAAGACAAATTTTTCGTTACTATCAACAAGTGGTCTCAATAAGTCTTTCTTTTTAGTAGCCTACTCATTTCCATATTTTCCCAATGTAGGCCTTTATTTATTTAACGTAGGAATAATGAATGTAGAAGAAGTGAATGAAAGATGACAAATATTGAAAGTTATAAATTATTAGTGAATTTCCTTTGGTAAGTGAACTATTAGCATGACCCGCACGGTGAAACTTAAGCCCGGAACCACCATAGAAGTTCCTAACGTGACCCCCTGAACACGTTTTGGGGGGTCGTTCAAAATTTTATATATATATGTGTATATATATATATATATATATATATATATATATATATATATATATATATAGACATATATATATATATGTGTATGCACTCTAGCGGTCGCATTTGTTGTCCGATTTACTTCAAATTTGGTAGGGACGTTCCTTTCTATAATCTGTTGGACAAGTTCGCTGGGCAAAACAATCGGAAAACTCTAAACCCATTTTTTTGGGGATTAATCTTTCAAATTTTGAGTTTTTGGGCCCAAAAAGGGTCAGAAAAGCCCCGGATGCAAAATTAATGCGTGGAAAAAGATGGGAATTAGTTAGGCGAAAGTTTTAAGCCCTCTCTCGTCATTCTAGCATAAATATTTACCGAGTTATTAAAGAAAATGTGTATTGTCCAAACGCAGTACGTTGTCTTATGGGGGTTTTACATTAGAAAAGCCTGTTATTCATTTGTTGGTGTACTTTTAACATCTCCAGCAACCTCACGCCTACTTTAAAGCCTGACTGGACCTTCTCCTAACCTTATAATGCACAAAATTGTATTCCCAGCATTGCAGGTAAATAGAACCAGGAGCATCAAAACAGCCAAAAAATCAATATTTTCAGATTTAAATAAAAATTGGAATAATTGTATGTTTTTAACTGATTTTGAGTTTTTATAGTTTTTTATGTGGAAATTCACTTCCCTCACGTCAGCGTGCTGCGTGCGAACTCGTTTTATATTACCATAGTGAATAAAATGTTTGTTCTTTAAAAACATTAATATAAATAAAGAATACATACAGGCCTAATCAAAAATGCTCAAAGCTCGAGAAATTTAATAAAATTCTGCTTGGCACGGCTCGAGTCAGAAAATCACTACCGCACACCCCTAGAGAAAATTCCCATATAAAAAGCTCGGCTCGAGAAAGCTCGAAGCTCGAGAACTTTGAAAAAAGCTCGGCTCGAGCCAGAAATAACTACTCGCACACCCCTAGTGTTTAAGAAAATACCACAAAAATATCTGATTTTAACTGGTTGTTCGTTAGAATCAGTATCGGGCCCGAAGAAACAAAGTATTGAGCATGGAAGGTATCAAGGACACGATAATCGGAATCGGCCCATCCCAACACAGGACCAATACAATGGTTGCCAGTTGAGCTTGTCATCAGCTGCAACTTACTTACTGCTCTTAGAAAGGGCTGGTGGGACTAGTTGATGTTTGCGGGTACAGTTTTTCTACCTTTCAGCTTACTCGGGATCAGCTATACATTATTTTAGTGAAATGTGCAATTTGACAAAATCAGCTATCATTATATTACTTAGATATTGCATT
Source organism: Allygus modestus (assembly GCA_963675035.1). NCBI lineage: Eukaryota > Metazoa > Arthropoda > Insecta > Hemiptera > Cicadellidae > Allygus > Allygus modestus. Next base: position 60,129,765 of record OY776116.1, read on the forward strand.
AGGCCTTTTATTTGCTTAAAACCTTTTCCGAACTGACATTTATATCTATAATACGCTAAGGCTATTTTTGTGAACAGCACTTCTCCGTTTTCTGTACCGATTTTCTTTTTCTTCTTTTTTTGATGATTGAAGTATCAAATGATAGGCCTCGATCCATAGTCGTGAAAAGTGGTTTCAACTTTGTATACTCCCATTCTGAAGGGCACAGGCTCCCCTCAGTTTCTTTTTTTTGTTTGCCCATAAGGTTAACATGGAGATCAATTGTAATTTAATTGCATTCTAAAATAACTCTATATACAACAAAGCAAAGCTGTAAAGAGCTGAGACACAACTACTGAAATAGCAAGACAAACTATTTTAATTAGACATAAGATGGAACTGCTTTGATAGGGTTCGAGCAACAGGCTCTAGTACTATGTAGTCTTCCAAACCCTACAATTTAAATCTCACCTCTAGGCAGCCCAGGAGGGTCCTCTTTTTGAGCAGAGAACCCTGCAGCTTCCTCAAGTAGTTTTTTCCTCCCTTCAGCTTTAGACTGTTCGATATTTACTTGTCTCCTATTTTCACCACTGTGATTTTTTGGTTTGCTAGTGGGCTTTCTTTGATAATGCGATGGGTCCAGAGAACTACTATTTGATGTACTAGTTTCACCAGAACCATTAGATTTTGATGTTCTACTATTCTTATTGGTACTTCCAGTACTCTGATTCCTAGATGTATTGCTAGACTGGTTAAAAAGTTGAGGATCTGAAAAAATAAAAGATCATACTAAAAACTGTCAAATACTTATAATTCTAAACCAATATATATCTTCCCACAATTAGAGTTGTTATGTTCCAAATATTATATTCACCATAGCAAATATAATAGCCTATATAAATTTAAACACTAATATTAGAACTCGGCCTAATACAATGTTCAATTAATACAATAAAGTGATTTTTTATAATTCCTCAGTTATTTTTAAACCAATTTCAACGGTTTTTGATATTTTAATTCCAAAGGGCACAATCATCATCAAAGTGGTTTTTGTCTTTAAGTTTAACATGAAGAATAATTTTTGAATAATTGTAGCTGATAATACAGTAAGGACAGGTAATTAGCAATAAGTTAACAGATGTTACATGCCGTGAATCAACTTATATTGAAAAATGAAATTAGTTTTGTCTGTCCATTTGAATCTTTACATTTTTAGCCTAGTTATTTCATTTTATGCTTCGGGAAACTGAATTTGAAGTAGGGTCTACTGAATGTCTAGGCTCCTGGAACAGATTTGTCTATTTGATGAAATAGTAAAGTATATCACTTTGCAGAATTTGATAATACTAATACTTTTAATATTACTGTTGTGTGGAGCTGTAAGAAACATTTCGGCCAAAAAAAATTTCATGTCATTTAGGCCATTCCCCATACTGATTTGATTGGCATCAATACTTACTCGACTGATTGAGTGAAAATTAGCTAGGAAGCTTGGTAATGCACCAACTTTTAAAACTGGCCTTCATAATTTTTCAATGATTTAACACATTCACTGTGGGGCACGCCCGGGGGCTTGTCACATTTTGAATTCCCGGCTAAGGAATAACAAAAACACTGTACGGTGACGTACTGTGTTACACACAACTGGACGTAGTTCTACAACACGTCAACAGGTAGCACGCCAATCCAGTCAACCAGGGTTGTCAACTAGAGGGACTAAGTGGGACGAAAACGAATGCGGAGAAGTCCCGTGATGGCCAGGATATTGGGAGAAATTTACTATCAACCTACACTAAGATAAAGCTCACATTTTGAGCTTCACGCAGGCAACAAATCACCTGCCTCTAACCAGTGCTGGGCTCACTGACTGGTTTAGTTTCAAGTGAAGGGGAGGCCGCTTTCGCAGCCCGTCCATGCGCAGCCCGGGCCTGTTGAAAGTGACTGCGCCGCATCGAACGTGTTAATTTTATAGGTCATTCAATATTTCATCACTTAGTGCACCATGTTTTTCTCCACTGAGGATTTGTCCTGATTTATTTCACCACAGAAAGGAGGAACACATCTAATTTATGCATACTACTAAATAATTGTTTACTTAACCATGGTACAGAAAATGGCATGGCAGTGAAATAATGGGCTTGGAATACATGCGCCTTAATACTTGGAGAATAGTATTTGAAGCTCAAATTCTATAGGAAATCAATGTGATATTATTGTGAAAATATTTGGTTAGTTAGAAGATAGGTTCTACCCTGATTTCAGGCATATTCCTATTCCTTTGGGGCTCTGTCTCCTGGCTTTAAAATTCCCCATGTTGATTTTACTGGCATCAATACTTACCTGACTGATTAAGTCAAAACTAGCTAGGAAGCTCGGTAATGCACCGACTTTTAAAACTGGCCTACTCCAGTTTAGTAAATCCTACTATGAGATTTCGCCCCACAGACCTTCAAAATTCTCATGTTCTGAAAAACACACCGGCACACAGGCTGGACTGATTTTGAGTTAAAATTTGGAAGGAAAATATGCAATGTACCTTTCGTCCCTTTCTTTGTGAGCAGCTAAGACCCAAGAGGAAGGTAAATTCCAAATTTCATTGCAATCGTTCTGTGCTTTTTGAGATTTCGTGATGAGTGAGTGAGTGAGTCAGTCAGTGGTATTTGGATTTGATATATTAAGATATGATTCCTATTTTTATTTACAAGACGGTGTCCTAATGGAATCCCCCCTATCAGTTCTTATTGCAGGTATATTTATATGAGAGAAATTAAAACCATTAAAACGATGAATGAAAATAATTCCTACAGAAAGAAAATGTGTTATTGACACAAATATGTGCAAATATCAATATATGGTACCAGTACTAAGATTAAACATAGGCCTATTCCGTTCTCAGAATCCATTGGGACTCCACTACATTGGCCTTCAAAGTTTCATCAGTATCCATCATGACCAAATGGACTTATGGACAGGATCTTCTCTATATATAATTCCGTAAGTCAAATTTTTGTAAAGAAATTGTGAGTGACTGGATGGCCGTAGAAGGATGGGAGGGGTATCATTTTAAAGGTCTTGACGTGAATTTTGAGGGAAAACTATTCATTTTTCTTATTTTTTTACCATAAATTCGCAACAGAATAAAACTTTTCCTATTAAAACAACATGGGGTTTAATTTGTTTACATCTTTTGAAATTAAAACAGCTGTGCCACAGAGTTAAATTAGCCTTTGATATTGATACCAGCTGTACTTATTCAGTTTGTTTACTTTTAAACTACAGCAATGTATAGTTGTTTAGGAATGGACATTTTATTAAAAACATAAGACAGTATAATAATATTATATTATAATGCTAGAAAATCAGTGCTTATTTATAAATGACCAATGAAGGTTGATAAAAAATTTATGTATTTTGGTTTTTTAGGGGCTATCGCCCCTTCAAGCCCCTAGTATATATTAAATGTATAAATTGATTACTGTCATAATCCGAATTTTATGAAAAGAGGCTTGCAACGGGCTAACTGATCTGCATCGGATGAATCATAATTTTTGTTGTAATTATAAGTGTGTCACTACACACTTACTAGTAAGTAATTAACATTTCCTCGTCTCTCACCTTGTTGTGAACTACTGGAAGGCTGGTACACGGTGCTCGGGATGAACTCCCCAGCAGTAGGTGTCAGCTGGGAGTTAGCAGCTCTTGCCAATATCTCGCTACTGATTTCAACATTGCTGTACAGAGGAGCCTGAACACTCTCAGCCCCTGGTTGGTAGTAGTAGTTTCCTTCCCCGCTGTACGATCCAACACCGTTGGGAATAAAAGTCACAGAATTTTGGCTAAATGACTGGTTAACACCCGCGTATTGTTGTTGTTGAGCCCCGTAATTTGGCCAGTTCTCATAAGGTCGGCCATTGTGAGAATAATTTTGATAGGAATTGTGGTAATAATTTTGATTTCTGTTGTTACTGTAATTTCTACCCCAATTAGACATTTGTAAAAAATGTTAAAGGGGAAATCCCCTATATGGGACTCCACTGATTGTGCCTGAAAGCATAACAAATACAATTAGTAAAGATTATAATGGTTGATTAGGGCTGCTAATATTATTAGATGTATCTTCATATTTTAACAAAGTACCCTTTACTTATAAATAAGACAAATATCAATGCAATTAGCAGAAATAAAATACAGAGAACTAGTAAAGATGTGAAACTAATTAATTATATTTCTGAAAAACTAAAACACGGTAAATCTATCACTGTTAAATCACTGTGTAAGACACAGTGATTTAACAGTGATAGATTTACCTTGTAATCTAAAGCTGACAAAAGTATCACAGTAGTAGTTAGCCTATTAGTAAAGATGATTATAATGCAAAAGAAGAAGTTCATAACAAATAATCAATATAAGATTCTAGCCAAAGATCCAACTGATGAATACACAAAAACCATGAACACCACAATAATTCAATTAAATTTAGTCTTTGGAAAAAGAAAAAAGTACTTTAAAGGCTACTAATGCAAAAGCACCAATTCTAAGAGGACAACCTAAAACTCATAAGAAATACCAATCCGCCCTGTTGTTAACTTCATGAATCCTCCCGCATATAAAATATCTAAATATTTAAACAATAGGATTAAGAATAACATAGATTGAGATACTGGTTATAGTTTAAAGAATATATATGACTAAATTAATAAAATAAAATAAGTTGAAATCCCAACCCACTCATTGCTATTGTCATTTGACGTCAGCAATACGTATTCTAACACCCCTATAAAAGAAACTTTAGCTATTATTCGTAAAAATCTAACTGGAAATATGACGTTAAGAAGAAATGAAATAAATGATAAATGTGATGTTAAGAAGAAATGAAATAAATGATGTTATAAAACTAACACAAATGACTCTAAAACTAAACTATTTTATTTTAGACTAGCTGTTCCCGCAGGCTTCGCCCCGCAAATAATAATTTATAAAAACTATGACAGTTGTGTGTGCTGCATTCTGTGGTTATCCCGTGGAACTACTACGAATCAAGAACAACTGTTTCTATTTTCATCAGCTCAAACTTAAAGTAAATGTCCATAAGAATAACACAGGATTGGAACTTTGATTCCCCGAGGGGGGAGCCCTTTGGGAGTTTCTAAAACCCTTTCTTTGTGAGCAGCTAAGACCCAAGAGGAAGGTATATTCCAAATTTCTTTGCAATCGTTCTGTGGTTTTTGAGATTTCGTGATGAGTGAGTGAGTGAGTCAGTCAGTGGTATTTGGATTTGATATATTAAGATATAATTCCTATTTTTATTTACAAGAAGACGGTGTCCCAATGGAATCTCCCCTATAAGTTCTTATTGCAGGTATTTATATGAGAGAAATTAAAACCACTAAAATGATGAATGAAAATAATTCCTACAGAAAGAAAATGTGTTATTGACACAAATATGTGCAAATGTCAATATATGGTACTAAGATGAAGCCACATGCCAAATTTCATCAATATACATTTATAAATAATCGAGATATCAAATTTTAATTATTCTCCATGAGGATAACATCTTGGAAAACGTACTGTGTTTAGCACTTTGAATATCTCTGCAATGGTTGGACGTAGAATCACAATGTAATACCAAAATGATTGTTTTGTAGAGCTGAAAACAAAACAGCTTTTTTATTGGTAAAAACAAATGTGAAGTTTTCAGTAAATTAACTGAATAAAAGCTAAAAACCTTTTTCCCATAAAATTAACATGGGACATTTTAAGGACACGTTTTTTGGATTTTCTACGCAACCACTTAACCTAGGTTAATGACTCAAAATACTATATTATTTTATTTTTAAGATCTATAAAATGATCAAACCCAAAATTGAGTATTTTTAAAATTTTATTGTGAAAAATTCAAATAATTGGTTTTTAGAAAATTTAAAATCCCCATAAACCCCCCTTCTTCCGGGAACCATGCGTTTGGCCAATTTGGCACTGGGGCAATGATGATGAATGAAAACCTTGTCAGCCAATGAAAACGTTCGGTGTCGTAAAGGTCAAACGCTACTGGCCAGTGGCAAGTTCATTGAAAGTTCACTAAGAATAGCACCGCGTAAATTCCAAAGGCGGAAGCAAGACTGCCAAAGTCATAGTCATTAATGCATCAATAAGTAAATTAGGTACTCTTTATACAAATTAAAGGTATCAAATAATAATGTCAAAAGGCCATTATTGGTAGGCATTTAATAGGTGTTAGTGAATTTGTGTTTATATAATTCCTGTTTTCTCAAGTCAACATATCTGTATTTCAAGTCAATAAAATCTAATAATTTTCCCATAACTTCTAGCAATTCAATGTTAATTAAGAATAACGAATAAAAGGAGAATTCGGTGGCTTTAAAACTGCAGTGGTCGTTTAATCGGAAAAAAGTCTAACAGTAACTTTGTCAGTAGGTGGGGACATGAACGCTTTCCCACTACTTTCACTATATCAGACCATCGAAATCACCGACTAAGGGGAAGCAAGGATTTCAGAAGATGGAACTGAAGCAGAAGAGGAGGCATCTTCACTTGCTCTCCGGTCTTTAAATTCAGTAGCCACAACCAGTCAAATAAAAAGTTAGCAAAAAAACAAAAAGATAAATTAACAATTTTTCACCAAAAAATATCACAACTTGCTTCAAGAATAGAACAATTATCGGTTACCCTTGATGAGTTAAATCCCCAAATTGTAGTTTTAACAGAGCATGATATTAAAAACAATGAAATAAGTAGGCTTAAGATAAATAACTATGAAATTAACAGTTTTTACTGTAGAGAAAGAATTTCTAAAGGTGGAATTTTTATACTCGGGAAAAAGAGTTTGAACTGGAAGCAGGTGGAGGTGCCGAAAGTGTTACCAGATAAATTACTGGAAGACAAACAATTTGGGTTCTGTGTTTGCAAATAATTATTTAGTAGTTTTAAGCAACTGGTTACAGGGATTTATAGAACACCATGTTCTAGCAGTGCAATATTCCTTGACAGATTAAGTGTATTTTTGAAACTCATAATAGCGATGGATTTGAATTTATTTTTTGATTTATTTGGGCTTTACCTATTGCTTCTAGTATTTAAAACTATAGTACGTTTCGGGAGGTAAGGAAACTCCTCCCGTTATCAAGTGAACCCTACTTACATCTAAATTTCAAGTTCTTACACCTCTAACCAACCTACTTTTTTTGGATTTTCTTCATCTTTTTCTTTTACATTTTAATTTACACAAACACAAAAATAACAAATACATATACAAAAAATCAAATACAATACACTAACACAACATTTATATACGCGAACAAATGGAAAACTGTCAATACATTACCTCTTCTGCATCATTGCCTCCAAGCTGACGGCAAAAACGGGAAACTTCACTCTCATGACAACTCTCTATCAGACCACGCACTCGACTAGTGGCTAGCGGTAGTGAAGGGGAGAGAGCCGTTACCCCCACCTACCGCCAGGGTCACGTGACAACACAGCTGTGGCTACCCACACGTCTTTGTCGACGGGAACATGACACGGAAACCAAAAATTGCACAATTCCTCCTAGAATGCTACACGGGCACCCGTACGATATCCTCAGAGATTACCGCAAGCCTCCAAGGTAAGCATTGGGAACTAGTCATGCAATCAGGTGGCCGTGTTTCCTCCAAGAGCGATCACGGACACGTGTCGTAGCCGCATTGGATGGACTCTAGACGCAGGAGCAACTGGAACACAAGGAACTGGCGTGTGTATGTGGGGTGATTTTTGACTGAAATGGTTTTTAATTAAGGCAACCCATAGTGGCCTGACATCAATACTACTCTGACTTATCGGATTTTCATGTAATTTAATTAATGCCCCTTCAACAAACTTTCTTTTATAATAGTGAGACTCATAATGTGTAATTTTTGCCTCTTCCCAACTAAATTTATGATCATTTCCCAGGCGTGTTTTGCCAATTTAGATTTTACTGTTTCGCCATTTTTTGTGTTTCTTTTATGTTTGTTTATACAAACTTTTAACGGCCTTTTCGTATAAACGAACATAAAAGAAACACAAAAAATGAGGAAACAGTAAAATCTAAATTGGCGAAACACACCTGGGAAAATTATCATACATTTAGTTGGGAGGAAGCAAAAATTATACATCATGAGTCTCACTATTTTAAAAGAAAGTTTGTTGAAAGGGCATTAATTAAATTACATGAAAATCCGATAAGTCAGAGTAGTATTGATGTCAGGCCACTATGGGTTGCCTTAATTAAAAACCATTTCAGTCAAAAATCACCCCACAAACACACGCCAGTTCCTTGTGTTCCAGTTGCTCCCGTGACTAGAGACCATCCAATGCAGCTACGACACGTGTCCGTGATCGCCCTTGGAGGAAACACGGCCACCTGATTGCATGACTAGTTCCCAATGCTTACCTTGGAGGCATGCGGTAATCTCTATGAGGATATCGTACGGGTGCCCGTGTAGCATTCTAGGAGGAATCGTGCAATTTTTGGTTTCCGTGTCATGTTCCCGTCTACACAGACAGGTGGGTAGCCACAGCTGTGTCGTCACGTGACCCTGGCGGTAGGTGGGGGTAACGGCTCTCTCCCCTCCACTACCGCTAGCCACTAGTCGAGTGCGTGGTCTGATAGAGAGTTGTCATGAGAGTGAAGTTTACCGTGTTTGCCGTCAGCTTGGAGGCAACGATGCAGAAGAGGTAATGTATTGTCAGTTTTCCATTTGTTCGTGTATATAAATGTTGTGTTAGAGTATTGTATTTGATTTTTTGTATATGTATTTGTTATTTTTATGTACATTAAAATGTAAAAGAAAAAGACTAAAAAAATCCAAACAAATGTAGGTTAGTTAGGTGTAAGAACTTGAAATTTAGATGTAAGTAGGGTTCACTTGATAATGGGAGGAGTTTCCTTACCTCCCGAAACGTAGTGTAGTTTTAAACACTAGAAGCGATGGGTATTGTCCAAATAAATAAAAAAATAAAATTAAGTGTTTTGGTTGATTTTTATTCAAAGAAATATAATTATATAATTCTGGCGTGAGACATAAACACTGACGTTTTAAAAAATGATATAAATCATATCATGTTAAAAAATACTTTAAAAAGTTTCAATATGAGATACCTTGTTCATTTCCACACACGGGTAACAGAACATTAAAAAACAGCTATCGATAATCTTATTGTAAAAACATTCAGGGTTCTAACTTAGTTATTGAAGGCATTATAACTTGTTTCTCTGATCATGATGATCAGTTGTTACATTTAAAAAGCTTACGGTTAAAGTTCAAAAAGCAAATACCAATAAAACGTGAAGTGCGTAAATTTTCAACTCAAAATTTACAATATTTTTTTAAACTGGTTGAAAATGAGCTCGGGGAAAATGTCTTCATGGCCCCCACATTGATGCAAAATACGATGAATTTTCAAAAATATTTTATTTTTATTTTAACCAATCTTTTCCAAAAACTATTATAACTGAAAGGAGGAAGACGCATTCCTGGCTCACAGAACACTTAAATACCCCCGTCGCAGCAAACCTGCGTACTCAGAGAATTTCCAATGCATAATAATATCTTAATACCACATAAAGCTGGATAGTAAGTTTCATAAACATATATTCACAAATAAGTGATATATACAATTTTAATTATTCTCCATAAGCATAACATTGAGGATGAGTACGTAGGTTTGCTGCAACAAGGAACACAAAAAATGGGTTTTCATGCAAATATCAATATAAATCACCTAGGTGAAACCACATCCCAAGTTTCATCAATATACAATCATAAATAAGCGATCTATACCATTTTGATTTTTCTCCATAAGAATAACATGGGGGCTGAGTACCCAGGTTTGCTGCTATTGTAATAATCGATAAAAATTGCTGTTTTGTGCAAATAACAACAGAACACAACCAGATGAAGCCGTATACCAAGTTTCATTAGTATCCGTTAATAAATAAGCGAGATATAAAATTGTTCTTATTCTCCATAAGAATAACATTGGACAACGTACTGTGTTTAGCACAATATCTCTGTAACCATTTGACGTAGAGAAATTATCAAAACACCAAATTATGTGTTTTTTAAGCTGAATCTAATGGTGAAAACTAAAATTATACTTTTTAAAATATTACATGTAAAAACTTCAAAAAACCTATTTTTGGGGTACAAAACCCCCCCAAAATACTTTGGATAGGGAGATCTGTCTGGTTTTCGAACTTAAAGTCATAAATGATGCTTTACACGTTTGTACCAAATTTCATCCAAATCGGACCATTTTTATGAGATTTATCGCACACACACACACACACACACACACACACACACACACACACACACACACACACACACACACACACACACACACACACACACACACACACACACACACACACACACACACACACACACACACACACACACACACACACACACACACACACACACACACACACACACACACACACACACACACACACACACACACACACACACACACACACACACACACACACACACACACACACACACACACACACACACACACACACACACACACACACACACACACACACACACACACACACACACACACACACACACACACACACACACACACACACACACACACACACACACACACACACACACACACACACACACACACACACACACACACACACACACACACACACACACACACACACACACACACACACACACACACACACACACACACACACACACACACACACACACACACACACACACACACACACACACACACACACACACACACACACACACACACACACACACACACACACACACACACACACACACACACACACACACACACACACACACACACACACACACACACACACACACATATATACAGTTTCGAACGAATGGTGATTTTGGGGTCTGGGGACCTCAAAACGAAAAGTTATCATGGTCCCGGGCCTAGGTCTTACCATGCTGACTACAGTAATAGCTTCTTCCCTATAGGGGAAATTCGCTAAAAGTGAAATAAGACAATTGTTACAATTGGCAAAAGATACACGCAGCAACATCTCCCTCCAATACATGATCTTTTAAAAGAGAAGAAAAATTAGTTGAAAATAAATTTGACCTCAGCCAAAACAAAATATTTTGAGGAAAAAATTGAAAAATCTGAAAACGTACAAAAAGCAGTTTGGAATATTATTAATTCTGAGGTTGATGATAAAAAATTAGAGCATGTAAAAAACATATCTTTGGAAGAATGTAATAATATTATTACTGATCCTAGAATTATATCAAATAAGTTCAATGATTACTTTAATGATGTCATTAAGGATAACTGTTTGGATACTTCTAGCATTAGTAGCTTAAACAACATAGATTCTCCTGAAAAAAGTCAAGAACAAAGTTTAAATGTGAGAACAATATTTTCATTTAAAATCAGTTAATGTAGAGGAGGTGGAAAAGGTTATAAGTTCACTAAAAAATCTAAATTCCTTTAGACAAGATGTAATCCCAATTAAAGTGATTAAAAGTGCAAAACATCAACTTAGCACAGCCTTATGTCATTTAATTAACTCGTCATTTATATCAGAGATCTTTCCAAAGCAGTTAAAAGTTCATAAGTATTACCCATTCATAAAAAAATGAAGGTAAAACCATGTCAAACTATCGTCCCATCTCTCTTTTACCTGTCATTTCAAAAATTTATGAAAAAATTGCTCATAAACAATTGACAGAATATCTAGAAAATACTAATAAGCTAAATAATTTTCAACATGGTTTTAGGCGCGGGAGGTCGGAAATAACAGCTGCTATTTATTTTATTGAATCTGTCATTGATTCAATACATAAAGGGGAGTATACCACAGGAATTTTCATGGATTTATCTAAAGCATAGAGTGAATCATTCTCTTTTAATTAAAAAATTAAAGTCATTAAGCTTATCTGCAATTACTGCAATTAAATGGTTTGAATCATATTTGGACAAATGACTCTAATTTGTTGAAATTACCCACATATCAAAAGACAACCGTGTCTCAAAAGTTTTTTTTTCAGAATCTCACATCATTAAACTTGGTGTCCCTCAGGGATCAATTATGGGCCCTCTCCTTTTCCTATGCTGCATTAATGACATTTCAAATTCGGTAACTTATATGCCACAAAATAATCTATGCCTCTATGCAGATGATGCAAATCTAAAAGTATCTGCAAGCTGTAAAGAAAAGGTAGAGATATTTAGCTTTATTCAATTTATAAACAAGGGGAATTTAAATATATATAAATAATTAAAGAAATTATAGAATAAAATTTAAAACACAATTACTCCTTTACTTTAAAATAATAATTATGAAAGCAGAGACAGATCGAATCAAATCATTACGCTCCCACGGGAAGTCACGACTCCTCGGCGAACAACAGGACGTATAGAATTACGATCCTCGATAATGATCAAGCTGAAAATCAAAACCCTTGAGAACAACGTTAAGAAAATCAAACAATCCCATGATCCAAGCATGCTAAGAGAATAAAATTACTTACAGTCAGCGACACGCCCATTTCGTCGAACTAGTAGGCCGATCAGGAGGCGTAACGATGACGGATTGGAGGGGAAGATGGCGATAGAGGGAGAAAAAGAAAAGAACAGTCTTCGGAGAGTTTTGGGAGAGTAAGGTAGACACTGGGAAGCTTCTTCTGGGCTGTTCCGGACCGAGTAGGAACAGAAAGTCTTCAGGAAAGTGAAATGCACCTGAGGGCACCCGGGAGTTCGATAACTTCTACCAGTACCTTACGACACTCTATCACTTCACTCGACGAGATTCCATCGCACCCGAGTCCATCTTCTGGGTCCATCTTCTGAGAACATCAGTGAGGACACCGACCGACGTCCACCCACCCGCCGTCAACCCCAGGGGGAGCGGAACTCCGAGGTACCGGACCTACGACGCGGCCCGGAGGGACGAGGACAGGAGGAGGACAGGACGACCGGGCGCAAGGGACGTGAGGTGTCACAGAGATCTCCAAAAATATCTGGGTATGTTCCCACTTCATTAAAAAAAGGTGCACAGATAGGATATATTAAATAAATTATTAAAAGACGAACTCAAATAAAAGAAGCCAAGAAATAATAGCTAGCAGGAGTTAAAAATAAACTATAATAATAATAAAAATTGTAAATGCAGGAGAATTATAAGATATCCCGAAGAGATAAAATATCTAACTAATATAAACAAAAGGGATGATATCAGAATGCAAGTTAAGAACCCGCCATGCTATGTGGGGTTGAATGTATAAAGTATTAGGTTAATAATGTGTTGGATATACATAAAGGGGTTGTTAGATAATTCTGTTTAATGTATATTGATTCTTTATTCAGTATACCAAATGAATGTTGGATGTACAAAATATTAGATCATTAATATGTCAAAATATAAAGGGTTTATTACAGGATTTTAATTTTATGTCGGATATATAGAAGGGTTTTAGATAACTCCATTTAGTGTATGCTGATTCCTTATTCAGTATATCAAGTGAAAGTTGAATGTATAAAGCATTAGATATTTTATATGTCAGATATATAAAGGGTTTATTAGAAGATTTTATTTAGTGTGTTTTGCTCCTTTGTTCAGAATATCACAGGAACTATTCGTGAATATTGATAATAACTAAACAAGGGAGAGATAGAAAGCTTTATTTTATGGGGTTATTTTATGTATGTGTTTTGTGAATATTCTAAGGAACCTTTATGTCATGTCTTGATTATGTTATAAATGCATAAGTCATTGTGGTTCAGGCCTTTGTCTTGAGAGACCATTATTATACTGTAAGAGTAGAGGTTAGGAGAATTAAAGTGCAAAGTGAATATTTTAAATGTATTAAATGCACATGGAGTGAGAAAGTGGAACAAACTATATGTGTTTATCAGGGATTAAGGACTCCCTAGATACATAAATTGTCCAGGAGGCTTAAGTGCACCTTTTATAGTATTCTGTTCTATCATTTATTATAGTTGGATTATATTTATCATGTATATTAAAGTGTTTTCATTTCCTTGATCTGTGTTCATTCCAATCCACGGTCCTATGAGTTACCTCTAACTAGCTAAGCGAGTATAATTTCAAATTTATTCAATTCAATCAATTTAACCCCTCAAAAGGTTTACATGGTGGAGACAGCCAGTTTTGATTTAATTATCAAGGATGGAATGAACACAGTGAGAGCACATGTATAGAATATAAGAAGGTGTTTTACATATATTTAAGTGTGACAGTGTATATTTTGGTAAAACCAGGAAAGGGAAACGAATTTTAATAGGATAATAATATAGGGATTAATAAACTAATAAACCTGTAAAAACAAAAAAAAAACAAAATTTTAATATTAACCTAAAACCAGAAAACATAATACCCCAATTACTAGTTAGGAAAATTCCCCCAAATAAATAAACGATAATTATAAAAATAAACGCCACACGCTTAGGGAATCACGATCTTAAGAAATGAAATGCCTGAAACAGGAATAACTTTACCGACAGACATATATAGGGTGAGTAAGGAACACCTCATATATATCCTAACAAAGTTTAACATAAAGTGTAGGGAAGAAGACACCGTAGCCATTTTACGTCCCGTGGTAGCCGATCTCAAAGCGTTTCTTAAAACACCGATAACAGAGGAAAGGAAGTACATTATAAGGAAACTATTAGGCAGGAAATATCTCACAGAAATCGAATTAATTAAATATCCATCACTAACAAGAATCCAACAATTTCTACAAGATAGGGAAAACTTGTACGACAACCCGGCAAGCGACGAGAGTTCCGACACGGAATACGAGGACATAAATTTCCCCGACACACTTTCACTAAGCTCACAAACAGCAGTAGAAAGTAACGAAGGCCCTTCAAGAAACAATTTACCAAACCCCGCACAAAACATGGCAACAGTTAAGGAAAAACTACCCCTCATATCAGCGGGTACTTACCACGGCCTACCGTCCGAAAATCCTAATGAATTTATCGATAAGTATGAAATCGCGGCGCAATCTAACCACTGGCAGAACGAAACCAAACTAAACATATTCCCAGCCCACCTAACAGGAACAGCGCTTACATGGTATAGACATTACACAAAAAATGGTAGACCCGACAACTGGGAAACCCTAAAGGGAAAATTTATAACAACATTCACCCCAGCAGCCCAGGCAACCACGCTTCAGAGTATCTTAGATAAAAAGGTACAAGGTAGGGAACAACCTGTCCTTACTTACTATCTGGAAATTCTAACATTATGTAGGAGACACGAACCGAATATGTCAGAAAAAAGGGTAATACAATACATAATCCAAGGATTAAAACCGGAATTTTGTGACAAAATCTTAACTGAACCTTGCGAAACCTTAGAAGAATTAGAAAACAGCCTTAAAAACATAGAGTTACAATTGGAAATTAGGGCAGTAAACAGGGAGAAATATAACAGGATACAAATGGAAGGACAAAGCAGAGGAAACACTAGGGACAGACAGGAAATAAATCATTTAGAAGAGGAAATAAAAACCTTAACCCAAGTAATAAGTAACATGAACGTCCAGAGGTACCCACAACAACCACCGCCACCCAGCTACCCCAATTATCAACGACCACAACCACACCACCCGAGGACCGTGACCACACCACACCACACTTATCAAGCACGTGACGTCGGGGCCCCAGACATAAACAACAGGGCGTCGACCTGGAGGAGCGACGGAGCACCGACACACAACATGGCTGGCGGCAGGCGACCTTGGCCTACTGCACACCAGGCGCACTACACAGGACATCCACTCTCCGCACACGGACACCCCACCCACATGCGTAGGGGAACGGGGAACACATACTACGGGGGAAGACAGCAACTAACGAATTACAGCTATAGGAATGGCGATTACCAATGTAATATATGTAAAAGGACCAACCATCGTACACAGGACTGCAAATATAAAAATGCGAGGACACAGAACACCCGAATGAGAAACACGTATTGTGATCATTGCCGAATGACAAATCATTCTAGGGAAGAGTGTTTTAAATTAGGGAAATTCCAGACAAAACAAAAAAACGCGTAATGAGGGAGCCACTTTATACTAACAGAACAAAGGGGTCTCCCACACCATTTAACATTAAATCTCAAAACAATGGCAACAACCGATTCCATATCACGGATTACAAAAAGGAATTTCCGACACTAGAAGAAGCTATAAACAGGAAACAACCAAAGAGGAAACCCACGCAAACAGAAGAGGGAAGAAAAGAAAATATTTCCACACAATACCACGGGGGAAGAAGAGGGAACTACGAACATCAAAACAGAGCAATTACAGTCACCACCAGACAGGCCACAAATAAAAGGACAACAAAGCAGACCGATAACGGAGGGAACAAGGAAAATGAACAGATTCTAGGAGAACAGGAGAAGGAAGAAATACGGAAAATATTAGAGGAACAACACACAGTACATGCGTGCGATATCTCACAAATAGCGGAAGGAAGGATCCATAAACCGAGGAAAAGGGGAAAATTAGAGGGGAAGAAAATACACGAAACATTGTTTAAAATACAAGACAAGGAATCAAAAAAAACCCCTGTACTAACCTTAAATGCGAAGCTAGCTAACCGCCCACATGAGACCATACAGTGCATAATAGACACGGGCTCCAACATAAATTTAATAAATTCAAAGTTAGTAAGGGAGGAAAATATCAAACACAACAGGGTACCTACAGTCGTATCAGCCAATAACACCCCCATCAACATCCTAGGGACCACGGAAATAATGTTGGAGATCAGTAATATCATAGTCAAGGAAACGCTATATGTTACACCCGATACAAACAGTTCCATAATTTTAGGCAATCGATTTTTGAACAGAAACAAAATTGAATTAAATTATAACACCAAGGAAATTGTATTTAACTTAGGGGATTACAAGCATAAAATTAAAATGGATAAAAAATGGCTATTTGAAATTGAAAGCGTAAAATGTCATCAAACCACCAATAAAACAAACATTGTTGACATCAGATGTGAACAGGATTTAGTCATCGCACCACATCAACATAGGAGGATACAGATACAACAGAGGATAAGCAAGGAAGCAGTTTTCGAGCAAGAAAAATCATTACAGGAAAAGAAGAGGTGCCACATATATCCCATAGAAGGAGCAGATAAAACAAGCAATTATTTAAATATTTACAATGCATCAAACACACCTAAACACATAAATGCCAACACAATATTAGGTTACTGCACGGAGCCACACAACACAAATGTAGGTCGACAGGAAAACGAACCCCATCAGATAAAATATAACAATAACCCGGGAAAACAAATCCTTAAAGATAAGGACAACATATGTTTCGACATCTCACCCCACCTCACGACAGAACAACATAACAGGGTAATCAAATTACTACAGAAATATAAGGCTATGTTTACGACAAAAATTAAGGATCTAACCCCAGCTAAACTGCCCCCAGTCTCACTAGAAACCATCCCAAACTCACAACCAGTAAATACACCGCCTTATAAACAAAGCAAACAGGAGAGGGAAGCTTTAAATAAAATATTACAAGAACTACAGGAAGCGGACATACTGGAAGAATGTCCCGAATACTGCGAATATTCAAGCCCAGTGTTTATAACACACAATAAGGATAAAACACCACGCTTGGTGGCAGATATGAGGAAAATAAATCAAATTTTAAAACCGTCCATATACCCTACTCCGTCCGTAAATCTGGTACTAAACAGCTTAAACAACGCAAACTCTTTCACAAAATTGGATTTAAAAGGGGCATATCACCAATTATTGGTACGAGAGGAAGATAGGCATTTATTAACAATCAAAACGACAGACAAGCTCATGAGATATAAAAGATTAGTAATGGGGCTAAAAACATCGTCTGCACTATTCAGTAAAGCGATATTAGCATTACTGAATAAACACCTATACAACAAAGTAGTATGTTATATAGATGACGTCATAGTATATGGCAAGAACTTTGAACAAGATCTACAAAATTTAGAAACTATTTTAAATATCTTACATGAGGCAAACTTGAAGCTCAACACAAAAAAATGTAAATTTTTATACGAACAAGTAGATATCTTGGGATACACAGTATCGACCCAAGGTATATTGCCTCAAAAGTCTACCGTAGCAGCAATACAAGAATTTAATAGGCCAAATTGCATTAGGAAAGTAAGACAGTTTTTGGGCTCTTCATCATTCTTCAGGAAACACATAAAAAACTATGCGGAAATAACACTACCCCTCACCAACTTAATAAAGGATTCAAATAAAAATATACCATTTAAATGGTCAGACGACTGCGAAAAAGCATTTATAGAAATTAAGAAAATTTTGACAAATCCACCCCTACTAAAACATTGGAACGACGACTGGGAATCAAGCATTTATGTGGACTCAAGCTTAAACGCGCTCGGGGCTTGCCTCACTCAAACGGATCCCGAAACAAACAAACAACATCCGATTGCTTATCTGTCAAAAAAATATACGGAAACACAACAACGGTACTCAAACGCCGAACGAGAGATGATGAGCTTAGTATACGCCGTAAATTACTGGCGAGAGTTTACACTAGGACGCAAGATAACTATCCACACGGACTGTCAAGCACTAGTTCATTACAAGAATTTTAAGCATACATCTTCCAGATTAAACCGACTGGCGCTATCACTAGTTGATTACGATATAGATGTCAAATATAAGAAAGGAACGACGAACACGTTAGCGGACAGTCTTTCGAGGAATCCACCCCAAGACACACTCGAGGAGGACCCCTTCGAAATCACCTTAAACATACAGGAAATTAAGACAGAAAATTATGAAGAATTACAAGCTAAGGATCCATACCTAAAACTTATCAAATTAGCAAAAATTTCACCGGACACAGTCCCAAAAAAAATACGAAACCAAAGTCGAAAATACGAAGAACGAAACGGATTATTATATTTCAAGCAATTTAATGGCAGGACGAATAACTACTTACTCGCAATACCGCGGGATAAGGTACAGGATATCGTACAATCATTTCACGATAATGTATATTCCGGAGGACATTTCTCGGCATTCAAGACCACACAAAAAATTAAAGAACGTTATTATTGGCCAGATATGACAAAAGATATCCAACATTATACTAATACATGTGAACAATGCCAATTAAAACGAACTCCCACTTACAAGCAGTACGATAAATTAACTCCACAAGTACCACCCACGACGCCATTTGAAAGACTAATTATTGATTACATGGGACCGATCACACAGAGCAGAGGATATAAATACATTTTAATGATTACTTGCCCGACAACAAGAATGATTTTCGCAAAATGCACGAGATCAGCTGATACAAAAACCACAGCGAATGTTTTACTGGATTTATTCTGTCAATATGGATGTCCCAAGGTCATCACGCACGACCAAGGCACCCACTTCATGGGCAACGTACTTAAAGAACTCTTATTAAGTTTAGGAATTCATCAACACCCGAGTCCACCTTATATGTACAGGATACAAGGCCTAACGGAAAGAATGAATCTTATTTTCAAAAAAACGATAAGTCACTATATTGAAGGCGAACCAAACAAATGGTCAGATTACGTAAAATATGTCACCTTCACTTATAATACAAGCGTTAACCGATCCACGGGGTATACGCCATTCTTTTTAATGTATGGCAGACAGGCAAACATGCCATCGGATTATTTACATATACAAAAAGACCAGGACCCTGACATAATCAGAGAAATCAAAAATATTCAAAGGGTACGACGGGAAATCCCAACGATACTTAAAAAAGCACAAGATTCCCAGAAAAAACATTTCGATTCAACAAAACGAGATCTAAATCCACAAATCGGTGACGAAGTTTTAATACAAAATCCGAAGGATTTCAAAGGAGCTTATAACAAGTTCAATAATGTTTACAGAGGGCCATACTTCATTACGGACAAAATAAATGACACTACTTATATGGTTTTACTCGAAAAGAGAGGGAGACTGATCAACGAACCAGTACATATAGCTAGAATGAAACCATTCAGCCGCAGATAAATATTTAAAAACCTAAAGACTAATACCTTAACGTGTACAGGAATACCTTCAGACAACACTCAAACGACTTAAAAATAAAGCCACGCAGACACCAGCTTAAGCCTAAAGCGTAAAAATTACGCCGGAATAGAATCCCGGCCCCTCAAAGCTTCCCTCTCCTGTTTGCTTTGTTTATAAGGCGGTGTATTTACTGGTTGTGAGTTTGGGATGGTTTCTAGTGAGACTGGGGGCAGTTTAGCTGGGGTTAGATCCTTAATTTTTGTCGTAAACATAGCCTTATATTTCTGTAGTAATTTGATTACCCTGTTATGTTGTTCTGTCGTGAGGTGGGGTGAGATGTCGAAACATATGTTGTCCTTATCTTTAAGGATTTGTTTCCCCGGGTTATTGTTATATTTTATCTGATGGGGTTCGTTTTCCTGTCGACCTACATTTGTGTTGTGTGGCTCCGTGCAGTAACCTAATATTGTGTTGGCATTTATGTGTTTAGGTGTGTTTGATGCATTGTAAATATTTAAATAATTGCTTGTTTTATCTGCTCCTTCTATGGGATATATGTGGCACCTCTTCTTTTCCTGTAATGATTTTTCTTGCTCGAAAACTGCTTCCTTGCTTATCCTCTGTTGTATCTGTATCCTCCTATGTTGATGTGGTGCGATGACTAAATCCTGTTCACATCTGATGTCAACAATGTTTGTTTTATTGGTGGTTTGATGACATTTTACGCTTTCAATTTCAAATAGCCATTTTTTATCCATTTTAATTTTATGCTTGTAATCCCCTAAGTTAAATACAATTTCCTTGGTGTTATAATTTAATTCAATTTTGTTTCTGTTCAAAAATCGATTGCCTAAAATTATGGAACTGTTTGTATCGGGTGTAACATATAGCGTTTCCTTGACTATGATATTACTGATCTCCAACATTATTTCCGTGGTCCCTAGGATGTTGATGGGGGTGTTATTGGCTGATACGACTGTAGGTACCCTGTTGTGTTTGATATTTTCCTCCCTTACTAACTTTGAATTTATTAAATTTATGTTGGAGCCCGTGTCTATTATGCACTGTATGGTCTCATGTGGGCGGTTAGCTAGCTTCGCATTTAAGGTTAGTACAGGGGTTTTTTTTGATTCCTTGTCTTGTATTTTAAACAATGTTTCGTGTATTTTCTTCCCCTCTAATTTTCCCCTTTTCCTCGGTTTATGGATCCTTCCTTCCGCTATTTGTGAGATATCGCACGCATGTACTGTGTGTTGTTCCTCTAATATTTTCCGTATTTCTTCCTTCTCCTGTTCTCCTAGAATCTGTTCATTTTCCTTGTTCCCTCCGTTATCGGTCTGCTTTGTTGTCCTTTTATTTGTGGCCTGTCTGGTGGTGACTGTAATTGCTCTGTTTTGATGCTCGTAGTTCCCTCTTCTTCCCCCGTGGTATTGTGTGGAAATATTTTCTTTTCTTCCCTCTTCTGTTTGCGTGGGTTTCCTCTTTGGTTGTTTCCTGTTTATAGCTTCTTCTAGTGTCGGAAATTCCTTTTTGTAATCCGTGATATGGAATCGGTTGTTGCCATTGTTTTGAGATTTAATGTTAAATGGTGTGGGAGACCCCTTTGTTCTGTTAGTATAAAGTGGCTCCCTCATTACGCGTTTTTTTGTTTTGTCTGGAATTTCCCTAATTTAAAACACTCTTCCCTAGAATGATTTGTCATTCGGCAATGATCACAATACGTGTTTCTCATTCGGGTGTTCTGTGTCCTCGCATTTTTATATTTGCAGTCCTGTGTACGATGGTTGGTCCTTTTACATATATTACATTGGTAATCGCCATTCCTATAGCTGTAATTCGTTAGTTGCTGTCTTCCCCCGTAGTATGTGTTCCCCGTTCCCCTACGCATGTGGGTGAGGTGTCCGTGTGCGGAGAGTGGCTGTCCTGTGTAGTGCGCCTGGTGTGCAGTAGGCCAAGGTCGCCTGCCGCCAGCCATGTTGTGTGTCGGTGCTCCGTCGCTCCTCCAGGTCGACGCCCTGTTGTTTATGTCTGGGGCCCTGACGTCACGTGCTTGATAAGTGTGGTGTGGTGTGGTCACGGTCCTCGGGTGGTGTAGTTGCGGTCGTTGATATTTGGGGTAGCTGGGTGGCGGTGGTTGTTGTGGGTACCTCTGGACGTTCATGTTACTTATTACTTGGGTTAAGGTTTTTATTTCCTCTTCTAAATGATTTATTTCCTGTCTGTCCCTAGTGTTTCCTCTGCTTTGTCCTTCCATTTGTATCCTGTTATATTTCTCCCTGTTTACTGCCCTAATTTCCAATTGTAACTCTATGTTTTTAAGGCTGTTTTCTAATTCTTCTAAGGTTTCGCAAGGTTCAGTTAAGATTTTGTCACAAAATTCCGGTTTTAATCCTTGGATTATGTATTGTATTACCCTTTTTTCTGACATATTCGGTTCGTGTCTCCTACATAATGTTAGAATTTCCAGATAGTAAGTAAGGACAGGTTGTTCCCTACCTTGTACCTTTTTATCTAAGATACTCTGAAGCGTGGTTGCCTGGGCTGCTGGGGTGAATGTTGTTATAAATTTTCCCTTTAGGGTTTCCCAGTTGTCGGGTCTACCATTTTTTGTGTAATGTCTATACCATGTAAGCGCTGTTCCTGTTAGGTGGGCTGGGAATATGTTTAGTTTGGTTTCGTTCTGCCAGTGGTTAGATTGCGCCGCGATTTCATACTTATCGATAAATTCATTAGGATTTTCGGACGGTAGGCCGTGGTAAGTACCCGCTGATATGAGGGGTAGTTTTTCCTTAACTGTTGCCATGTTTTGTGCGGGGTTTGGTAAATTGTTTCTTGAAGGGCCTTCGTTACTTTCTACTGCTGTTTGTGAGCTTAGTGAAAGTGTGTCGGGGAAATTTATGTCCTCGTATTCCGTGTCGGAACTCTCGTCGCTTGCCGGGTTGTCGTACAAGTTTTCCCTATCTTGTAGAAATTGTTGGATTCTTGTTAGTGATGGATATTTAATTAATTCGATTTCTGTGAGATATTTCCTGCCTAATAGTTTCCTTATAATGTACTTCCTTTCCTCTGTTATCGGTGTTTTAAGAAACGCTTTGAGATCGGCTACCACGGGACGTAAAATGGCTACGGTGTCTTCTTCCCTACACTTTATGTTAAACTTTGTTAGGATATATATGAGGTGTTCCTTACTCACCCTATATATGTCTGTCGGTAAAGTTATTCCTGTTTCAGGCATTTCATTTCTTAAGATCGTGATTCCCTAAGCGTGTGGCGTTTATTTTTATAATTATCGTTTATTTATTTGGGGGAATTTTCCTAACTAGTAATTGGGGTATTATGTTTTCTGGTTTTAGGTTAATATTAAAATTTTGTTTTTTTTTTTTGTTTTTACAGGTTTATTAGTTTATTAATCCCTATATTATTATCCTATTAAAATTCGTTTCCCTTTCCTGGTTTTACCAAAATATACACTGTCACACTTAAATATATGTAAAACACCTTCTTATATTCTATACATGTGCTCTCACTGTGTTCATTCCATCCTTGATAATTAAATCAAAACTGGCTGTCTCCACCATGTACAGCGATAAAGCATTAGTAAAGCGATATTAGCATTACTGAATAAACACCTATACAACAAAGTAGTATGTTATATAGATGACGTCATAGTATATGGCAAGAACTTTGAACAAGATCTACAAAATTTAGAAACTATTTTAAATATCTTACATGAGGCAAACTTGAAGCTCAACACAAAAAAATGTAAATTTTTATACGAACAAGTAGATATCTTGGGATACACAGTATCGACCCAAGGTATATTGCCTCAAAAGTCTACCGTAGCAGCAATACAAGAATTTAATAGGCCAAATTGCATTAGGAAAGTAAGACAGTTTTTGGGCTCTTCATCATTCTTCAGGAAACACATAAAAAACTATGCGGAAATAACACTACCCCTCACCAACTTAATAAAGGATTCAAATAAAAATATACCATTTAAATGGTCAGACGACTGCGAAAAAGCATTTATAGAAATTAAGAAAATTTTGACAAATCCACCCCTACTAAAACATTGGAACGACGACTGGGAATCAAGCATTTATGTGGACTCAAGCTTAAACGCGCTCGGGGCTTGCCTCACTCAAACGGATCCCGAAACAAACAAACAACATCCGATTGCTTATCTGTCAAAAAAATATACGGAAACACAACAACGGTACTCAAACGCCGAACGAGAGATGATGAGCTTAGTATACGCCGTAAATTACTGGCGAGAGTTTACACTAGGACGCAAGATAACTATCCACACGGACTGTCAAGCACTAGTTCATTACAAGAATTTTAAGCATACATCATCCAGATTAAACCGACTGGCGCTATCACTAGTTGATTACGATATAGATGTCAAATATAAGAAAGGAACGACGAACACGTTAGCGGACAGTCTTTCGAGGAATCCACCCCAAGACACACTCGAGGAGGACCCCTTCGAAATCACCTTAAACATACAGGAAATTAAGACAGAAAATTATGAAGAATTACAAGCTAAGGATCCATACCTAAAACTTATCAAATTAGCAAAGATTTCACCGGACACAGTCCCAAAAAAAATACGAAACCAAAGTCGAAAATACGAAGAACGAAACGGATTATTATATTTCAAGCAATTCAATGGCAGGACGAATAATTACTTACTCGCAATTCCGCGGGATAAGGTACAGGATATCGTACAATCATTTCACGATAATGTATATTCCGGAGGACATTTCTCGGCATTCAAGACCACACAAAAAATTAAAGAACGTTATTATTGGCCAGATATGACAAAAGATATCCAACATTATACTAATACATGTGAACAATGCCAATTAAAACGAACTCCCACTTACAAGCAGTACGATAAATTAACTCCACAAGTACCACCCACGACGCCATTTGAAAGACTAATTATTGATTACATGGGACCGATCACACAGAGCAGAGGATATAAATACATTTTAATGATTACTTGCCCGACAACAAGAATGATTTTCGCAAAATGCACGAGATCAGCTGATACAAAAACCACAGCGAATGTTTTACTGGATTTATTCTGTCAATATGGATGTCCCAAGGTCATCACGCACGACCAAGGCACCCACTTCATGGGCAACGTACTTAAAGAACTCTTATTAAGTTTAGGAATTCATCAACACCCGAGTCCACCTTATATGTACAGGATACAAGGCCTAACGGAAAGAATGAATCTTATTTTCAAAAAAACGATAAGTCACTATATTGAAGGCGAACCAAACAAATGGTCAGATTACGTAAAATATGTCACCTTCACTTATAATACAAGCGTTAACCGATCCACGGGGTATACGCCATTCTTTTTAATGTATGGCAGACAGGCAAACATGCCATCGGATTATTTACATATACAAAAAGACCAGGACCCTGACATAATCAGAGAAATCAAAAATATTCAAAGGGTACGACGGGAAATCCCAACGATACTTAAAAAAGCACAAGATTCCCAGAAAAAACATTTCGATTCAACAAAACGAGATCTAAATCCACAAATCGGTGACGAAGTTTTAATACAAAATCCGAAGGATTTCAAAGGAGCTTATAACAAGTTCAATAATGTTTACAGAGGGCCATACTTCATTACGGACAAAATAAATGACACTACTTATATGGTTTTACTCGAAAAGAGAGGGAGACTGATCAACGAACCAGTACATATAGCTAGAATGAAACCATTCAGCCGCAGATAAATATTTAAAAACCTAAAGACTAATACCTTAACGTGTACAGGAATACCTTCAGACAACACTCAAACGACTTAAAAATAAAGCCACTCAGACACCAGCTTAAGCCTAAAGCGTAAAAATTACGCCGGAATAGAATTCCTTCACTTATAATTAATATAACTTAGAAAAACCCACCGGGGGGGAATTAACCCCTAGCAACAAAAAATTTGAAGCAACTTATATTAAGACCCGATGGGAAGGAGGTCTAGCCACCTTTTTAGCCCTAGACTTAACTATAATAACTACTAGTCAACTCATAAACACACACACAGTCAAACAAATAGGCCTATGTCTGAAAATATACCTTATACACAAGATAAGGATTAATCTATTTAAGAAGGATCGATCAAAAACAACACCATATAATATCCAAGAATTACAAAATGCCGATCCCGAATCAAAATAGACTACCGTTACATATAATTTAATGGATGGCAATACATCGAGGGAAATGAGTAACTAATGCCACCCCCGAAAAATAAAAACCCATCCTTAAAGAAAATATATCACCTCAAGAGTTACATCAACGCATCTTCAAACACGAAATCTTGGTCAAAAATCAAACAACATACAACATTGTTTAAGAGTTATCATCATACTAACGCCGCCAAGAATTATATCGGAGCATCTACAACCAATAAATAATTAAAATGAATTAACACGAATTACCTCCCAAGTATATAAAAATTAATATAATTTATAAACAACTATTGAGTCTCACAGGAATATAAAATACTAGTTAAAATGTATTTTTGTGACAGCCAATAGTAAATTATAATCCCGACGAATAAGGTGGACTATCAACAATTACCATTAAAAAGGAAATTGGAATTCGCAAGTAAATTAAAATATACAAAATCATAGAACTAAAAATAGTATTTAGTCTCTGCTAATTTAATAAACAGAATCCAAAGGGAGTTTAGCGAGCAAAAACGAATATATATATATATATATATCTGCAAAGGGAAACTCCGCTAGAACCCAGCCGCCAAGTAAAGGAGTTGGAACATTTAACATTACCCACAACTTGGAATGCTTAAACATACCCATGGGAACACACCAAGATATTTCAAGAGGGCGATCTAGTGATAGGACACATTCGACACTTGATTTACACTCAATCTACAAATAATTGAAATAAAAATACCTCGAATAAGATTATCCAAGAAAAAGGGACAACATAACACTTTTAGAATCACAAATCGATATATCACTGACAACGCACAACGCCACTTAATAGTACGAGTTACCATAAAATACAAAACAACGGTAGACACGAACGGAACCATATCTCGCAACATAATGGGCACGACACAACCGTATTAATCCGACAGGGACACAGACGCCCACGGATCCAAAATGGCCGACTTTCCAAGACAACAAGACACAGCATTCTTGGAGATAAGACGGACGACGCCAGGCGATCCAGGCATGTAGCACTGCTCACTACACACTGTCTAACCACTAGGAACACTCATCACTTTCAGATGACAAAATAACGTAGCCAAACCAATTACTGGCAATTAGGGATATATAACGGCCTGATCACCCGTGTTATGTCTGTAACAGCACAGCAATTGACAAGCTAAACTAATAATCGATTATCGATTAAAACTTAGGAAAAATACAAACTTAATACAACCGTGAATATAACACTACAAACTGGACAGGGACTGAATAAACAAAATAAGACACGGATTGGAACATCACGAACCCAACATTTGTTTTAACAAAAATGGATAAAATACAGCACATATCATTGAAAAATAATGACTTCGACCTATTTAACAATACAAGACTACTATTTTACATGCTCCTAACATGGAATATTTTACTGACTATACTATGCCTCATCCTAATATATTGCCTAAACATACAAGCCATAAAACTCAGAATGTTGCTACCCACGAGGGACTACAACCAACGTCAACAATAAACAACCTCACAACACATATTACAATTTGATTAACTTGGGGACCAAGTTAAAATGGCGGCGGCGGAATATAAACAAGGGGAATTTAAATATATATAAATAATTAAAGAAATTATAGAATAAAATTTAAAACACAATTACTCCTTTACTTTAAAATAATAATTATGAAAGCAGAGACAGATCGAATCAAATCATTACGCTCCCACGGGAAGTCACGACTCCTCGGCGAACAACAGGACGTATAGAATTACGATCCTCGATAATGATCAAGCTGAAAATCAAAACCCTTGAGAACAACGTTAAGAAAATCAAACAATCCCATGATCCAAGCATGCTAAGAGAATAAAATTACTTACAGTCAGCGACACGCCCATTTCGTCGAACTAGTAGGCCGATCAGGAGGCGTAACGATGACGGATTGGAGGGGAAGATGGCGATAGAGGGAGAAAAAGAAAAGAACAGTCTTCGGAGAGTTTTGGGAGAGTAAGGTAGACACTGGGAAGCTTCTTCTGGGCTGTTCCGGACCGAGTAGGAACAGAAAGTCTTCAGGAAAGTGAAATGCACCTGAGGGCACCCGGGAGTTCGATAACTTCTACCAGTACCTTACGACACTCTATCACTTCACTCGACGAGATTCCATCGCACCCGAGTCCATCTTCTGGGTCCATCTTCTGAGAACATCAGTGAGGACACCGACCGACGTCCACCCACCCGCCGTCAACCCCAGGGGGAGCGGAACTCCGAGGTACCGGACCTACGACGCGGCCCGGAGGGACGAGGACAGGAGGAGGACAGGACGACCGGGCGCAAGGGACGTGAGGTGTCACAGAGATCTCCAAAAATATCTGGGTATGTTCCCACTTCATTAAAAAAAGGTGTACAGATAGGATATTAAATAAATTATTAAAAGACGAACTTAAATAAAAGAAGCCAAGAAATAATAGCTAGCAGGAGTTAAAAATAAACTATAATAATAATAAAAATTGTAAATGCAGGAGAATTATAAGATATCCCGAAGAGATAAAATATCTAACTAATATAAACAAAAGGGATGATATCAGAATGCAAGTTAAGAACCCGCCATGCTATGTGGGGTTGAATGTATAAAGTATTAGGTTAATAATGTGTTGGATATACATAAAGGGGTTGTTAGATAATTCTGTTTAATGTATATTGATTCTTTATTCAGTATACCAAATGAATGTTGGATGTACAAAATATTAGATCATTAATATGTCAAAATATAAAGGGTTTATTACAGGATTTTAATTTTATGTCGGATATATAGAAGGGTTTTAGATAACTCCATTTAGTGTATGCTGATTCCTTATTCAGTATATCAAGTGAAAGTTGAATGTATAAAGCATTAGATATTTTATATGTCAGATATATAAAGGGTTTATTAGAAGATTTTATTTAGTGTGTTTTGCTCCTTTGTTCAGAATATCACAGGAACTATTCGTGAATATTGATAATAACTAAACAAGGGAGAGATAGAAAGCTTTATTTTATGGGGTTATTTTATGTATGTGTTTTGTGAATATTCTAAGGAACCTTTATGTCATGTCTTGATTATGTTATAAATGCATAAGTCATTGTGGTTCAGGCCTTTGTCTTGAGAGACCATTATTATACTGTAAGAGTAGAGGTTAGGAGAATTAAAAGTGCAAAGTGAATATTTTAAATGTATTAAATGCACATGGAGTGAGAAAGTGGAACAAACTATATGTGTTTATCAGGGATTAAGGACTCCCTAGATACATAAATTGTCCAGGAGGCTTAAGTGCACCTTTTATAGTATTCTGTTCTATCATTTATTATAGTTGGATTATATTTATCATGTATATTAAAGTGTTTTCATTTCCTTGATCTGTGTTCATTCCAATCCACGGTCCTATGAGTTACCTCTAACTAGCTAAGCGAGTATAATTTCAAATTTATTCAATTCAATCAATTTAACCCCTCAAAAGGTTTACAAATTGGAAAGTGTAGGAGATTTTCTGGTACAACATAACTTGGCATTAAATAATCAAAAAACTAACATTATCAGATTTAAAACACATCAGAATAAACAGTTGACTGAACCAAAAATTATATGTAATTCGAAAGAAATTGATTATAGGACCAACACACAATTCTTAGGGTTAACCCTAGACCAACATCTGAGATGGGACATTCACATTGATAAGGTTTTATCAAAAGTAAGCTCTGGAATTTATTCACTCTATAGAATGTCTTTCTTTTGCAATACAAACCATTAAGAAACATTTATTTTGCAAATGTTCATTCTCATATTTCTTTTGGTCTATGTCTTTATGGTGCAACATGAAAAAATAACATGGATAGTATTCTAAAACAAAAAAGAGCAATCAGAATTATAATGAAATTAAAATATGATTAATCTGCAAAGGAGCACTTTAAAAATCTGCACATTTTAACAGTATAGCCAATACATTTTTTATACAATTCTCACGGTAAAACATAATGAAACAATCTTTGATTTAAATGAAAAATCCCACTCTTAAAATAAAAGACACAAAAAATATAAGAACAAAATCACGCCATATCTTAAAATTGTGAGAAAAAGCCCACGTATATGAGAATGAAATTTCTAAAACATCTACCAAACAATATTAAAAATATTACAAACACAACTAAGTTTAAAAAATACTTAAAGATTTATTGGTAGACAAAACCTTATACTCTTTAGAAGAGTACTTTCCATCTACTCTGAATTTTAAAGTTTGAATTTACGATTTTCTCTGTAAAATAAAATAAAAAATACTAATGTTTAGTATTATATTTCTAGAACTTATTAGTTGTTCACAAAATTGTAAAGATTCTTAGCCTAAATTACAAAAATTACAAAAATACACACAAAAATTACAAAAATTGTATTGACACTATTCAATCGTATACTATGTGTATTTGATGAATAACGATTATTGAATTTGAAATTGAATTTGAATTTAGACCTATCAAAATGTGATTGTAAAATAGGTTAAGAGTTTGCAAGTATGACGAACGGTAGGCTTACACTAAAAGCAGAATAACTTAATGTATGATATTTCACTGTAGCCTAAAGCTCTTAAATTATTGATATCTGATAACTGTACCGGTAACAAAAATGTAATGAGCAATGTTTGGTAGGATAAACTATTTGTAGTTCATAGGTAGGTACCAAGTGTTTTATGAAGTAAACCCCACTGTTCTGTCGATTGAAACCAAGGCCAAACTCTTCTTGAAACCCACAAATCTCCCTTACACACAATTTTATAACGGAAGAGAAATAATGAGGGCATTATAAACCATAATGCTTTAACGCTTTAGTACTAATAACTAAAGCGGTATTAGTACTAAAGCGTACTAAAGTACTAAAGCGTTATTTTGTTCAACTCTGGTAGTCTGGTACAGTATATCTGGAAATGTTAGATCTGAATGCTTGAAACAATAATTTGTGTGTGTCGTATTAAGAAGGAAATAATGGTTTTATTGTTAAATTCAAGGTAACAATTAAAATATAACTAATTTCCCAGTATCCAAAAGGAAGGGAATTTTACGCAGATTGTAAAATACATCAAGGTTAAGAGTTAAGAGGTTTTCATGTTATTATATAAGCATTTACTCCAAACTAACATAGCAATCGGAATAGGTAGACGAATACACCACTGAAGGTACCGATACTGAAATTTGGGTCACCTCCACCAAAATTTTGAAAAACATTTTGAAAATACAGAAAAAAGCACTAAGGATAATACTTGGTTTAAGAAATAGAGACTCAGTCAAAACAAAATTTACAGAATTAGACTTTTTAACCGTTTTCTCCCAACATGTGTTATACACAGTAAAACATGTCAAGGAACACAATATACCTCTGATGGAAGCGGAAGCCAGAAGTCGTCCATACAATACCAGAAATTTTTTAATTTTCGAATCCCATAGAGTTTTTTAAGAAAAGCATAAATTATAGAGTTTAAAATTTTTTGAAATACTCCCAGATTCTATAAAAAAAAAACACAAAACCTGTCAGAATTCATAAAAAAACTTAAAAAGTTTATGATAGATCATCCCTTATAATCCTTTGAGGAATTGAATGTAAATTTGAATGTCTAGTCGCTAGGCCTAGTTCTATCAAAATTTGTAGATTCTATCACATGTTTATATATAACTAAAGAGACACTATTCACTATGACAAGTGACGCTATTCATCTGTAACAATTGTACAGTTAACGAATAAAGATATTTGATTGATTGATTGAAGATTAAAAAGGTAAATTGTAGGTGCACTACGTTGGATGCTTGGATATCTCAATCGGTAGTGTATCTGGGTATCAACCCAGCGGCCCGAGTTCATAACTCACGCTAACCCAATTAATTTTTGTTCTAAATTTTGTATTGAATGTACTTTTTTATCAAACATTTTATTACCATAAGATTATCAGTTTCAAAAAGTTTAATCATAATTTGTAAGATTAATAATAAAACTTGGTACTTTGGTATTATACGGATGCCACCCTTATGCAGCCCGCTGCGGCAGTTATGTTAGGATGGGTTATCATAAAAATGACTGTAGGACTTTCCTTGTTTCGTTACAAATCGAATGATACCTAATGAGTCATACTTCCGGCCGCCAAACCCCCTCCAAATTGGCCAAGGTCAGGTCGTTGACCGGAGCGCGCGCATCACCTGTCACCGCCTGTATCTGGGTCAGTGACATGAGTGATTTATTGCCGTGCACTACGTTAGATTTGTTTTCATAATGAGTGACGTTCTTTTGGTGTGGGATTTACCTCGAAATGAAGAGGAAACCGTACGTATTTTTATGATAACCCATCCTAACATAACTGCCGCAGCGCGCTGTATATTTGGCGGAGTACCTGTGGCGATCGGGTCTGGCTGCTAGCGGCGGCGACGCATTCAACACGATCCTAGTGGACATCGCTGCCTTTTGGGAGGCACAACACAAAGACCGCTCATCAGAATGATGTAAAATTTGTACAGTAAGTCAATAAAAGTACGTTTTTTCAAATTATGTAGTTATCCTTTGTATCCGGTAAAAATTTAACCTCCAAAAATAGTGGCATCCGTATAATACCAAAGTACCTAAAACTTAATTTGGCGTTACTGAGGGCATTTTTGCTAATAAGCCTACCTATGTTTATTGTAAAAGTATAATTCAACATACTCCCATGGGTTTAAAACTAATCAGAAATAGGATTTCTTACTGCTTGTTACTTAAAGAATAAACATTTCCGAAATTTAGTTTCATACGCTCAGACCTGTTCCCTAACAATAAATTAGGTAAGATTAACACCAAGTGAAATAAGTTTAGGCCTGATGAACAACCTATATAACACGTTTCTGCGATCATGGATGATTCAGGGCGTTTTAAGTAAGAACTAATGTAATCAGCGTTTAACATTATAGGTACCGGTAGCGTAATAAACCTATTGCCTGCAAAGGACTACATTCTGTACGTTAGGGCTACAAGTTGTGAACATTAACCTAAACTTTCTGGCCAGATTTATCCATATTACAACGCAGAAACAAGACCAAAATAATTAAATCTGTTAAAGATTAGCTTTGTTTCATTACTTTTACTCTTAACTAACATACATAATTATTAATATAATGCATAGTACTTTATATGATGTAAAATGTATTATAAAACAACAAATTTAAAGAAGGCATTTTAGTACAATATTATTACAAAGTTATCGGGTAAAATAATAGGCATGTTGTAACATGTTATAATTAGGTACGCATATCGATCGATGTATGAATTAGGTTATATTTGTTATGACAATCATCCATTTATTATTCTTTTAACTTGTTTATTATCTTAATGTTCGTTCTACTTCTACGCACTGCTGTTTTAAAATAATAAAATAAACCTTCTCCTGCCAAACTAATTAGAGAATTTTCCCCCCAAGTAATTAGTTGGTACTCATAGAAGAGAGTGTAACAATTATCAATGGAAATAGGTATAGTAAAGCCTCGACTGACAGGTGCTTCGGCAAGCAAACAGCTGATTGGCTATGATCGTTGCGGCGAGCTCGCGTTTGATTGGCTCCGCTAAACGGGACCCGGCGAGAGACTACTATTGCCCCAATGCCGAATTTCCCCGATGGCTTCTTCCCGTGGTATGATTTTTCTAGTTTTCGAACCAAAAGTCATGAATGTCATTACCGGTTATACACATTTGAGCCAAATTTAATCAAAAGCAGACTTTTTTCCTTAAGTTATAACATTCACGGACATATACAGTACATACCATAGCCGCAGGCTTCGCCCTGCAAATGATTTATAAAAACTATTACAGTTGTGTGGGCTACATTCTGTGGTTAGCCCGTGGAACTAATACTAATCAAGATTAGCTGTTTGTATTTTCATCAGCTCAAACAAAATTGAATGTCCATAAGGAATATATGGGAACTTTGTCGGGGTCTCTGGCGGAGCCCTATCGTCAGATCAGGATGAAAAACATTTAACTTAGTTTTCCTAAGTAATGCCTAAAGAATCAGTGTACAAAATTTCAGCTCTCTACCTACATGGAGAAGAATTGGCTCTCTCTACATGGTGGAGAATTGGTGATTAGTGAACCGGTCAGTCAGTCAGCCAGGGCTTTGCCTTTTATAGATATAGATATACACATAACGGCTCTATATAAATTTGAACAAATAGTGTTTTTGGAATCTGGGGACCTCAAAACAAAAAGTTGTCATGGTCTCAGGCTTAAGTCTTACCATGCCACCTATGGTACAGCCCTGTTCACGGTGGTTGGCACCTGGTTTGCGCATGCACAGTAATGCCTTTCCCCTCCACGCGTCTTAGTACAGTCAGCCAGCCTACCAATACGCATCTTTCTGACAGAATATATGTATTGACTATTTTAGTTACCGTTTACATTTTGGCTGTTCGTCTAGTCACTCGGGATTCAGGAGAGCGGTATGCAGCGTTACGGCAATTAATTTAATAATGTGGGCTAAATAATCAGCTGGAATAACATGAGCAGAAGCAAACCACGCATCTACACTGTCGCGATCACCTTCGTTTGCCTAGACTCGGCATAAACATCAAACGTGAATAGGATTAACCAAAATGACCAATCTTAGTTTTATCATCAATCGTTCATTTATAACGGCTTCATATTATTTCATTCACCTGGTTTAAAATGTAAAAAAAGCAGAGTGTATATTATAAACTTATCATAAATCATTACAGTCCATGCAAAATTTGTAGTTGATTGTACGCAACCGTTTGAGGGGAATAGTGGTGGGAGGTATTCACTATCTCTCTCCCACTACCTCCCCTACATGCCAAGCACTGTAAACAGACCTGTTGTAGCTTCTTCCCTATAGGGAAAATTCGGTAAAAGAAGAAATTAATTTTCTAGATGTTACAATTTCTAAAGAAGGTATGAAACATTCTTTTAATAATTGTGTAAAACCCACAACAGGCACATTCCATTCATTCCAATCATCAATGACCACATAAAATGGCAACATTCCATTCCCAGATTTTAGATCCCAATAAAAAAGGATAATTCTGTAAAAGAAACAAATATGGTCACATATTTAGCTGAGAAAATCGGGTATAAAAGAAAAATGATAGACAACAAAATAAGGAAAACACCCCCGTGGCAGCAAACCTGCGTGCTCAGCGAATTTCCAATGCATAATATATGACTTAATACCATATAAGGCCACATACCGAGTTTCATAAAAATATATTCACAAATAAGCGATATATACAATTTCAATTATTCTCCATAAGAATAACATTGGGGATGAGTACATAGGTTTGCTGAAACAAGGAACATAAACAATTGGTTTCTATGCAAATATCAATATAACTCAACTAGGTGAAGCCACATCCCTAGTTTCATCAAGATACATTCATAAATAAGCGATATATCCCTTTTGATTAGCCTAATCCCCATAAGAATAACATGGGAGATGAGTACGCAGGTTTGCTACAAGGAATGAAAAAAATGGGTATTGAGGCAAATATGAATATAACTAAACTAGGTGAAGTCATATAAGAGGTTTTATTAATTTATGTTCATAATTAAGGGAGACATAGCATTTTAATTTTCCTCTATAAAAATAACATGGGGGCTGAGTACGCAGGTTTGATGCCACGGAAACCTTTAGGAACAAGTTGTTTTTTTTAGCAAATATCAATAGACTACAACCAGATAAAGCCATATACCAAGTTTTGTCAGTATACGTTAATAAAAAAGCGAGAAATAATTTTTTTTCTTATTCTCCATAAGAATAACATTAGTACTGTGTTTAGCACTTTCAATATCTCGGTAACTGATTGACGTAGAGGAATGATCAAAATAAAAAATTGTGTGTTTTTTAAAGCTGAATCCAATGGTAAAGATTAAAATTTGACAATTTCAAAAATTATATGTAAAAAGTTCAAAAAACCCATTTTTGGGGTACAAACCCCCCAAAATACCCCTTAAGATAGAGCAATATATGGCTGGTTTTCGAACTTAAAGTCGTAAATGTTGCTTTACACGTTTATACCAAATTTCATCAAAATCGGACCTTTTTTACGAGAGTTATCACACCCACGGACACACACACACACATATATATATATACAGGGTGGTCATTAAAGAATGTCTCAAACTTCGTGGGCCAATAGTACTCATCAATTTGAACAAAAAATGTCCTCCTAACATATGTCGAAAAATCCTTCGTTTAGCCGCTAGCCGCCATTTTGTATTTTTTACAAAAAAATGATATCTAAAAAACTGCTTTAGCTTAAATAACCAAACCTTGCACGGACATTAATTAAACATCAAAGAAAATTTAGAAAAATTTTTGTTTGATTTGCATTTTTATTTTCACAATGGCGGCCATTTAAAGTTTTTCCTCTCGCGGACAGTGGTGCGTTTCTCTTAATACGATTTTCATTGTTGCGCCGGACCGCGCGCCGCCGCCCACGCTACTTGGGGCTGCTGGTGGGACCGGAGCTTCTGCGGGCTAACCGAAAAAGTGAATTTTGCTCGCTTATTTGTGGTCCGATTTTTATAAACAAAATACCGTTGGATTTAGTATTAAAATGTTTCTTTTTTTGTTACAATGTAAAGTATTGAAAAATGTGCAATTTTTTATTATTTGACTTTAAAAACTTTAAATGGCCGCCATTGTGAAAATAAAAATGCAAATCAAACAACAAGTTTCCTAAATTTTCTTTGATGTTTAATAAACGTCCATGCAGGGTTTGGTTATTTTAGCTAAAGTAGTGTTTTAGATATAATTTTTTTTGTAAAAAATACAAAATGGCGGCTAGCGGCTAAACGAAGGATTTTTCGACATATGTTAAGAGGACATTTGTTGTTCAAATTGATGAGTACTATTGGCCCATGAAGTTTGTAACATTCTTTAATGACCACCCTGTATATATATATATATATATATATATATATATATATATATATATATATATATTAGATAATCAAATTCACAGAATAGGGCTACTATAAGATAAGTATAAAAACATGAAAATAACCATGAGTACCCTGTTAAAAACATTTTTTAATTATATTTTCACTAACTATATTGGCCAAACTGGGAGAAACTTCAAACGTCGGTTCAGTGAACACATACAGGCAATAAAGTCAAATAATAAAACAACCCAAAAATCTGCCTTCGCTGACCACATCTTAAAAACAGACCATAGTTACAAGAACTGCAATGAAAACATGTCAATTCTAGAGATTATTAACAAGGGGCATAAAATGAACATAAAAGAAGAATTTCATATATACCAAAGCCAAAAGAATGACAAAGATAATATATTAAATACAATGCAAATTCAATCTAGCAACCCAATCTTCAATAAAATTATAAATATAAGAACAAACTCAAAACGATTGCACCAAAAAGAAAAATAGATCAGCTGTTTATTATCAAAAACCTGTATATTTATGATTTGTTGATAACACCAGAGTTAGGTTAACCAAATAAATATTAACACTGTGATCATGACTTTAAGTCGAAACATGTTAGTGAAAATATAATTAAAAAATGTTTTTAACAGAGTACTCATGGTTATTTTCATGTTTTTATACTTATATATATATATACAGTTTCAAACGAATGGTGTTTTTGGGGTCTGGGGACCTCAAAACGAAAAGTTATCATGGTCCCGGGCCTAGGTCTTACCATTCCGCCTACGGTAATAGCTTCTTCCCTTTAGGGGATATTCGCTAAAACTGAAAAAAAAAAAACAAAGAGAAGAAAGAATGCAAGAAAATATAGAAACCAGAGAGAAAAATAAATATATACATAGGGCCATGCATACAATAAAACTGTATGAACAAAGCTATAAGAAAGACATTAAAAAATGTCCAAACTAATATATAGGCTAAGCTATAAAACTAAGGACAATTTAATTAAAATTTTAAAGAACAAAATAGCAAATCAAGAAAATAAAGACGATATATATAACAGGTCTGGAATATAAAGAATAAACTGCAACTAGTGTAATAGTTATTAGATAAGACAAACTTCTCAAAACTTCAAAATTAGATTCAATGAATTTAGCATACAAGCTTTTAAATCGAATATTAAAACGATTTTGAAATCTAACTTTGCAGAGCAGTTGATAAAGTCAAAGCACAAATACAGAGATAGCCTATAAAAGAACATCTAGGCCTAAAAGTTGTAGAGTTTGAATGAGAATGAGAGAAACTATTTGTTAAAGGAGAAATGAATACTTACTTTAATTTAAAATACCCCCGTCGCAGCAAACCTGCGTACTCAGCGAATTTCCAATGCAAAATATAAGTCTTAATACCACATAAAGCCGCATACCAAGTTTCATAAAAATATATTAAAAAATAAGCGATATATCAAATTTGAATTATTCTCTATAACAATAACATTGGGGATGAGTACGCAGGTTTGCTGCTACAAAAAACAACAAATATAGGGTTTCTTGTAAATATCAATATTACTCAACTACGTGAAGCCACATACCAAGTTTCATCAATATAAGTTCATAAATAAGCAATATATGCCATTTTGATTATTCTCCATAAGAATAACATTGGACAACGTACTGTGTTTAGCACTTTCAATATCTCTGTAACCATTTGACGTAGAGCAATGGTCAAAACACCAAATTGTGCGTCTTTTTAAGCTGATTCCAATGGAGGAAACTAAAGTTTGACTTTTTCAAAAATTATATGTAGAAAACTCAAAAAACCCTTTTTTGGGGTACAAAACCCCCCCAAAATACCCCTTCGGATAGTCCGATCTGTCTGGTTTTCAAACTTAAAGTCATAAATGCTGCTTTACACGCTTATACCAAATTTCGTCAAAATCGGATTATTTTTACGAGAGTTATCGCACCCACGGACACATATATATATATAGATATATATACAGTTTCGAACGAATGGTGTTTTTGGGGTCTGGGGACCTCAAAACGAAAAGTTATCATGGTCCCGGGCCTAGGTCTACCATGCCGACTACGGTAATAGCTTCTTCCCTATAGGGGAAATTCGCTAAAAAGACCCTACAAACATATTAGGCTGAACAGTATACATTATTAGGTACCTAAACAAACCAAACCTGATATTTGAGAAAATTGAAAAATAAGAACAAAGGAATTAAACCTACAAAATAATCCATCATTTTGATCCAATTTTTTTATTTTGATCGGGTTCTGTTTATTTAGTTAAAAGTCCTTGCGTTTTAACTTTAAACCAACAGCTGTTTTATGACGTCACATCCTGCTCCTTAATTTGATAAATTCATCGGGGATACATTTTCAATACAGTGATGCGATTAATCGCATTGCACATCACATCAAGAGTATTGCCAATGCTCATTCGACATCGCTCGGTTGGTACTCCCAACATAATATGAATATTTCGACATGTTTATGTTACCAACAAAAGTTGCAACAGTAATTTAAGCAAATTACATCATTACTTGCTTTAAAACTGTAGTATTTTTATTGCCAGACTATCCTTACTCCCCTTCAACTGTTAGTCGCCAGCGAGAAGTGGAATCGTCCACTTGTAGCCGCCATGGAACATTGTAAATAAAACATTTTAAATTTTTTTCATGAAACCAATGTTTCCAAATAAAATGTATGTGCTTATCTTGTTTAAGAGGGTCAAACTGATTAAATTATCCCATTTTACCTAATAGTTTACTGTGCAAGTATGTTAATTTAAAATAAAAATTATTTGTATACATTGGACCACTGATAAATCTAAAAAATAAATAAAATGTTATGTTGGATGGATTGGCCTATTTTTTAGGAAGGGCCTAGGCCTAAGTTAATAGATACAGTACAGTAATATTAAATGAATTACATTATTATTAAGTACTAATGTTATTTATTATTCACTTATGTAATTAGGATGAATAAACATGAATTAAAAATGAATCTTCAAGCCCACCTAAAATAGTAAATTATAATTATGATTAGGCCTGTAAAGATGTCCAATGTGACATGTTTTAACACAGCACAATATAACATAATCTAACATTGCATATATTCTGCAAGTTAATATGATATTTATTTGTACTATGATCGCTGATTAAAGTCCTACTGAGCGGACGAAACTGTATTAATGATGAAATAAGGGCTTTAAAAGAGAAAAATGATATAACCTCAAAAAGTACAACTAAAGATAATTAATATATTTTAGATTACAACTCTGTTTTTTTTTAATTTAACCATTGGGTAAATAATTTAATGTTACCTACCTTTGTTTTGTTACAATTCTTCGGAATACTATACAATTTTGACCAACTCAAAAACGTTTCCCAAAACCGAGAAAAGAAGGGTGTAGAACCGATGTCGAATGACGGTTCAACTGTTCATGTTCAAGTTGAACAGTTCAACTCAACTCCTGATGATGACTCCATAACATAAAAAAATTATCAGATGTTTAAAGTCAACACCATCACATCGGATGAAAACTCAATAATTATGACAGTGGTAGTTGTTATACTATCGTATCGTACAGTATAATCATAGAGCCAACGTATAAGGGCCATAGGGTCGCCACTCCACTGCGACGTCCCGACGTCCCTGAAAATCCGAAAAGGTATATTGTAAAACACAAATAATGCCAATCACTTATAATATGTAAGAAGGCTAATAACTTGAACTTTAACTGATTTCATTAGTCATTTATTCATGTACCACCTTGCATGTGTAGTTTCAGTTTCCGTTTTGCACGTGGGTAAAAGCACAACACAGGACTACTGTAGTTAGTCTATGGTAAAAGTTGGTAAAAGAGTATAAGCATAGACTTACTATAGTTAGTCTATGGTATAAGTGTAACTAAATAGAAATAATTTATAAAATGCCCTCGACAAAACTGATATTCTCTGTTTATTGTTATGTATATAGAGGGTGTTATTTTATTATGTAAGATCAGTCTCGCTAGAGTTACTGCGCTGCAGTGCCGGATTTGAGAGCTATATATACGTGGGCCTAGGGACCCGCATCACACAAAAGCCACATACAAAACCTCATGCTAGCAAAACAAATAAAACGAGTTCACAAGCAGCACGCTGACGTGAGGGAAGTGAATTTCCACATAACAACTTTTAAAACTCAAAAAGTGTGTAAAAACAAACATTTATTCCAATTTTTATTGAAATCTGAAAACACTGATTTTTTGGCTGTTCTGATGCTCCTGGTTTCATTTACCTGCAAAGCTAGGAATAACATTTCGCGCATTATAATATGTTAGGAGAAGATCCAGACAGGCTTGAAAGTAGGCGTGGGTTGCTGGGGATGATAAAAGTACTCTAACAAAAGAATAACAGGCTTTTCTAGTGTAAAACCCCCATAAGACAATGTACTGTGTTCAGTCGAAACACATTTTATTTAATAACTCGGTAAATATTTATGCTAGAATGACGAGATAGGGCTTAAAACTGTTGCCTCACTAATTTCCATCTTTTCACATGCATTACTTTTACGTCTGGGGTTTTTTTGACCCTTTTTGGGCCCAAAAACTCGAAATTTGAAAGATTAATCCCCAAAAAAGGGGTTTGGAGTTTTCCGATTGTTTTGCCCAACGAACTTGTCCAACTGATTACAGAAAGGAAAGCCCCTACCAAATTTGAAGTAAATCGGACAAAAAATGCGACCGCTAGAGTGCAAACACAAACACACATATATATATATATATATGTGTGTATATTGAACGACCCCCCAAAACGTGTTCAGGGGGTCACGTTAGGAACTTCTATGGTGGTCCCGGGCTTAAGTTTCACCGTGCGGGTCATGCGAATAGTTCACTTTCCAAAGGAAATTCACTAATAATAATAATAGCAACCACCTTGTTGGCAAGGGCCCGCCTAGAGGCGGGGACCTAAATGGCCTACGATAATTAACTAACGGGCCTCCATACTACTCCGCCCCTTCCACTAAAGTCAAGTGACTCTGTACGGCCGATCAGCGCAGCCAATTATCACATTAAACAACATTTTAAAAACACTACTCTCGAAA
The DNA here is from genome assembly GCA_963675035.1 of Allygus modestus. Lineage (NCBI taxonomy): Eukaryota > Metazoa > Arthropoda > Insecta > Hemiptera > Cicadellidae > Allygus > Allygus modestus. The sequence goes on from OY776116.1 coordinate 60,172,132, forward strand.
TCAAATTATAAACTAATTTACAATACGTTAAAAATACCCCCGTTGCAGCAAACCTGTGTACTCAGCGAATTTCCGATACACATTTTTGACTTAATACTACATATAAAGCCGCTTACCAAGTTTCATAAAGATATATTAACAAATAAGCGATATTTTGCTGACACAATTTTGATACAAATATCAATACAATTCAACTAGGTGAAGCCACATACCAAGTTTTATAAAGATTCATTCATGAATTAGTGATATATAAGTCAAAGTCAAAATTCTCTTTATTCACAACTGTATACACAACAGCGAGCACATAATACAATAGAGAAGCTACTCGGAGCGGAGAGTGCGGCCAGCCTGGCACTGGGATATGACAATTCAAGATGGCGGCACCGCCTTAGTCCGAGCGTCTGCCCTACCATACCACGAACCGCCACTTTATCAGATAATCGCAGTGAGGGTAGACACGGCTGTTTGTTGTAGACCTAGGATGTCGATGTCGACTTAGCACTAAGTGTAAATTGTGTTGGATTTGGTTTTAATCATCGGACGCCTAAAAAAAAAAAAAAAACAGGTTACTCATTGTTTTATTTATTTAAATAAGCAAGTGGTAATAAAATATCTTTGTTTAGCCATAAATTGTATTGAATATTCCTATAATTATCTGTTAATTTCTAGTACCTCTAGGGATAATAATGATTATTTTTGTGTAGGCTACAAACAACGAATATTAAATCACCAGTTGTTATTTCAATATAATAAACAATATGTTTTTATCTATATGTATACAAATACATTTGGAAATAATAATAAAATATACATTTGTACTATTGTTACTAAAACTAAAACTAAAATTACTAAAAAAACAGCTGATCTTATGGAAAAAAGACAAGAACACGTTTTTTCCTATTTTTAATTTTCTATCAAACGACACCAAGTTCAGAAGAATCGGGCAACAAATAGTTGAGAAATAAAGATTTTTAGTTGTACAGGCCAGGCGCACCCTGACAGCTTCTCCTCATTGTCTGCGACAATCAGCTGATTAACCTGCACACATGGCTCCATTGTTGGTAACATTATGTTTTGCTATTTTTTCACACAACATTTTATTATAATTATCAACTAAGAAACAACCAAGCGTGGCTAATTTGAATTTCTAAATAGATAAAATGGCAATTTTAGTTGTACGGGTCATTCTAAATTGCTACTGTACTTTTTTCATTGCTGTTGTTTAAGGCTGTTGTTTCATCATTACCTGCTGTTGTAATGTTGTGCATGGTTATTACTGGATAAATAAAACTTTATAATAAGTATGAATAGGCATAGTTTTTTTTTTAAATTTACTTTAATCAAAGTAATTATTAATTATTAGTGAATTTCCTTTGGAAAGATAACTATTAGCATGACCCGCACGGTGAAACTTAAGCCCGGGACCACCATATAAGTTCCTAACGTAACCCCCTGAACACGTTTTGGGGGGTCGTTCAAAATTTTATATATATATGTGTATGCACTCTAGCGGTCGCATTTTTTGTCCGATTTACTTCAAATTTGGTAGGGACGTTCCTTTCTATAATCTGTTGGACAAGTTTGTTTGGCAAAACAATCGAAAAACTCTAAACCCATTTTTTGGGGATTAATCTTTCAAATTTCGAGTTTTTGGGCCCAAAAAGGGTCAGAAAAGCCCCAGATGTAAAATTAATGCACGTAAAAAGATGGGAATCAAAGAGTCGAAAGTTTTAAGCACTCTCTCGTCTTTCTAGCAGAAATATTTACCGAGTTATTAAAGAAAATGTGTATCGGCTAAACACAGTACGTTGTCTTAGGGGGGGTTTTACACTAGAAAAGCCTGTTATTCCTTTGTTAGAGTACTTTTATTATCCCCAGCAACCTCACGCCTACTGTGACGGCGGCAATCTCGTGGTTGTTTGTATTGATAACCCTTGTCCAGCGGTCAAGGGAGTAAAACGAGTCCTAGGCCCGCCGCCGCCTCCAGCGCGCGCCACCGTTGCGCGTCGCGTCGCTCAACGAAGACAACTTCCCTGCAGGACATTTTTTAGAATGTACCGTGCCGCCGACCTGCAAGGATGTTCAACAGGTTATGTTTCGGGCTACCGGCCCACGCCTATCAACGTGGGTAAGTCGATATGATTTTTTTACTTGCAATAGTAGCATTCCGCATTATATCGTTTGTATAATTTAATGAGAACATTATTTGGATACCGCTAATTACCGAAATTTACAATGAGGATGTTTGACTCGCAACTCGGTCGGGGGCACCTGTCTCCTGGACCTTGAGCCAAAATAAATTTATTTCAGTTGGCAGAGTAAATCGATTTAAAAAATTGAGTTCAGCTAGCAGAGTATCGGTCAGAGGCAACTGCCTCTTAGACCTCGATTAAACTTAGAGAATAAAGAGTGCATTTCACGAGGAGATATTTATTGACATCCGTGTAGACTAAGTACTGTTTGCCCATTTCATATTGTGTAGAGCATATCTTAGTTTTAGATACTGTACCCCCAATTTAAGTGAACAGAAACCCCCATTTATGAGGTACACTGGTATGTTCGACACCCCCCTGTAACAATCCAATTAAACTAATTACTATTATTCTTGTTTGATTATTGATATGTTTTTAGGGTAACTGGTGTCCTTATTCACGTTATTTACGTTTTAAGTGTATATAGTGCGGGTTTTTGGTTTCTCACCGGCAATCACGCCGTAAGTTAAAGTGCAGTGACGCGGTATATTTATGTAGTGTAGTGTGTGTTTATTTCCATTAGTGCGTTTTATATCTCTGTCCAAATCAAGGTTCATTTAATTATTTCGCTGTGTGGGGCGACTGTCTCACGCGGCGAAAGGAGTATGTCATATTATTAGTTTTTCGTGGTATCAGTGAAAATTAATAGTGTTACGTGGGGCATTGTCTCGCGTGGCTCAAATATATTAAGCGAGTGTCTTATTTTCTTTTATAACCTCGGGTGTGAGGCAACTGTCTTACACTCTCGAGATAAATTCAGTGTAGTGCCGTGTTATAATTTCAAATTAGTCCTGTTACAAGATTAAAGGCAGGTTAACGAACTATCGAGACGTTTAAACCTATGTATTATTATTTTTTTTAGTGCTGATTCTGTCTCTCTTGTAATAAATAACGTTTAAGACACCCATGTGTAATGTACTGAATCCCTCCAATCTACAAATTTAATAGTAATAGTTGTGGTTATTATTATTAGCCTAGGGTCGAACCCGTACTCTGAGTTTATCCAAGGCAAACAAATTTTTGTATGTGGAAATGTATTCACGTTTTAAGCTGCCGATTTCCCCATTACACTACTTTCAAGCCTGTCTGGACCTTCTCCTAACCTTATAATGCGCAAAATTGTATTCCCAGCTTTGCAAGTAAATGAAACCAGGAGTATCAGAACAGCCAAAAAATCAATGTTTCAGATTTCAATAAAAATTGGACAAATGTATGTTTTTACACTGATTTTGAGTTTTAAAAGTTTTTATGTGGAAATTCACTTCCCTCACGTCAGCGTGCTGCGTGCAAACTCGTTTTAAAACTAAGATGAATCACACAATTTATACAAATGTGGAAATGAGGTTATAGTTTTCTGTAAATTATCTAGTAATTGGCTTATAACCTGCATTACAACTAACAATGGTTTTACTTTTAAGTGCCTAAAACTAAATAAAATTAATACATAAACATCAACAAATTAGAAAACTTACAATCTCTAAAGCTAAAATAATGCCTAAACTAAAGACAACTATCCTAAATTTACAATCATAAAGTTCGGACATATACTTACATCCCTACAGCATGTGCTCAAAGTGTCCATCATTCATGTCTATACATCTATCTATCAAGCCGATTTCTCATAGAAACCCTCACCCGTTCAAACACCCCTGGTATTTGCTAATCACATTACACCCATTTACTATTCTTTCCCTTAATTCTTCAACATTTTCAACAGGGGTTTGGTATACCAATGATTTCAGATAACCCCAAACAAAAAAGTCGAGTGGGTTAAGGTCTAGGGACCTGGCAGACCATGCAACAGGACCCCCGCGAGCAATCCATCTATTTCTAAGTCACATTTAAATGACGCCTTACATCTAAAGTAAAATGTGGTGGTGCACCATCCTGCATAAACCACATATGATAGCTCTCTCATGGAGTGTCATACCTTCAAGTAGTTCGGGCAACATGTTTCTCAGAAAGTCCAAATACGATGCTCCGTTCAGTCTATTTGGCAAAAACACAGGTCCTAACAAAACATCCCCAATAATCTCTAACCAAACATTGACAGAAAACCATACTTGATGTTTCCTTTGAGAAATTTCATGAGGATTCACATAATCCCACAGGTGATTATTGTGGTAATTAAAAATTCCTTCTCTTGAAAAACCAGCCTCATCCGTGAATAAAAAAAATCTTAGAAAGGAAAAGAGGGATCAGTGCTATTTTTATTAAAACCCAGTGGAAAAGTTCGATCCTTGGTCTGAAGTCCCTTGGAGAAAGCTCTTGAACCCTTTGAATATGGTAAGGATACAAAAGTTGGCTTTTAAAATGCGCCAGACTGAGGTAGAAACAAACAATCTTCAAACCAAACTGAAAATCAATCCAAACTTAACCACAATACATCAAACCTTTATGGAGATAAATGTCCTAATTCGTTCAGATCATCGAAATTAGAATCTATTAATGTATCAAAATTAAATTTTGAGAAATGTTTAGTAATTGGCGACTCATTACTAAGACATGCAAGCAAGCAGTGTGCAGAACTGGGCTGTATAATCGATGTTAATGCTGGTGCCAGAATCAAAGACATCAAATACAGATTATTAAACTTTGTAAAGGTTCAACCAATAATCATACATATTCATGTTGGAACAAACAATTTGAAATTAGGATACAATGGAGGACCTGGCTACAATGGTGGTGATGGAAAAAAGCAAATTCTTCATCAAATGGCAGATCTTTTACTTACTGCAAAAACAAATTTTCCTCACAGTAAAATATTTTTAAACTGTATTCTAAGTAGATATGACGTAAACAGTAAAGCAATGCAATACTTGAATGATCAACTTGAACTTATGAGTGGAAACTTCAATGTAAGCTTTGTAAAAGTTAATATTCGTTATTGGCATCTGAATAGTGATGGTAGACACTTGAACAATATTGGTGTGTTGGTTCTTAGTAGAGCTTTATATCGCTCAATTAATCAGGTAGTGGAGATCACATCCGGTAGAGATGTACCAAATTTATCGATTGTCTCAGATCAGCAAAGTTTTTTAGGCCAGAGTTCGGGAAACGAGCCAGGAGTACCCAAAGATTTACAAGATTAGCACATGTTAACATGCGTTCCTTGAACACTGGGTTTGAGGAGTTGCTCTCAGTTATTGATGACTTAGATGTTGATGTGTTGGGCATATCTGAAACATGGTTAACCCCAGAGACTTCTTCTGATTATTTTGCAGTGCCTGGTTTTTCATTGTGGCGTAATGACAGAGTGAATCATGAAAGCATTAAGTCCCTCGATGATTCTGAAGGTGGTGGTGGTGGTGGTGGTGTCGCACTATATACAAGGGAAGGATTGAATATGAAGCAAGTACAGCTTGATACTATAGATAGTCGTCTGGAGTATTTATGTGGAATACTTTTTAGCAATAATAAGAAATTGTTAGTTTGCTTGGTATACAAGCCTCCCTCTATTGCATATTCTTGTTTGAGTTCTTTACTTTATAATCTGTTTATTGATAAAATGTCAGAAGTAGATGCTGTGGTCCTTCTTGGTGACCTCAATGTAGATCTTCTTGACTGTAATAAACCTGAAACTAGATTTTTGAGCAAACTATTAAAATCACTAAATCTCATTCAACTTATAAGAGAGCCAACTCGAGTTACTGAAACTTCCGCAACGCTAATTGATCACATCATTATAGACAAAAGCAACCCTGTCAAAAATATTGGTGTGGTTGACACTTCAGCTATTTTTGATGGGAGAGAAAAGAAAATAACTGATCACAAATTAGTTTATTGTGATATACCCCTGGTGAAACGGGTTGCTAATGTAAAGTTTATAACTTACAGAGACTATTCAGATTTTGATATGGATACATTTATTGATATTACTTCTAACACTGACTGGAAAGAAGTTTTATCACTGTCTACAGTGAATGACGTAAATAAGAGTTTGTCCTCTAAAATGCTTCATGTGTTTGAAGTGTGCGCTTCCATTGTGAGAAAGAGAGTAACTAAGAAAAAGGCTCCTTGGAGGGATGATACGATAAAACAGTTGACAAAAATAAAAAACAAATATAAAATTGAATCCAGCAAGAGCAAAACTGTAAGCAGTAAAGGAGTTTATTTTTTGATTTATTTGGACTTTACCTATCGCTTCTAGTGTTTAAAACTACACTACGTTTCGGGAGGTAAGGAAACTCCTCCCGTTATCAAGTGAACCCTACTTACATCTACATATCAAACTCTTACACCTAACTAACCTACATTTTTTTTTTTTTTGGTTTTTTTTGATTATTTTTCTTTTACATTTTAATTTACACTAACACAAAGATAACAAATATATATACAAAAAATCAAATACATTACACTAACACAACATTTATATATACACCTAACTAACCTACATTTTTTTAATATTTTCCTTTACAATTTAATTTACACTAACATAAAGATAACAAATATATATAAAAAAAAATCCAATACAATACACTAACACAACATTTATATATACGAACAAATGGAAAACTGACAATACATTACCTGTTCTGCATTGTGGCCTCCAAGCTGACGGGCAAGCACGGGAAACTTAAATCTCACGTCCATCCACAACCAAACCGCACACTAGACTAGTGGCTAGCGGCAGTGGAGGGGGGAGAGCCGTTACCCCCACCTACCGACAGGGGCACGTGACGACACAGCTGTGGCTACCCACACGTCTTTGTCGACGGGAACATGACACGGAAACCAAAAACTGCACGATTCCTCCTAGAATGCTACACGGGCACCGGTACGATATTCTCATAGAGATTACCGCATGCCTCCAAGGTGAGCATTGGGAACTGGTCATGCAATCAGGTGGCCGTGTTTCCTCCAAGGGCGATCACGGACTCATGTGTCGTAGCCGCATTGGATGGACTCTAGACGCAGGAGCAACTGTAACACAAGGAACTGGCGTGTGTTTGCGGGGTGATTTTTGACTGAAATGGTGTTTAATTAAGGGAATCCATAGTGGCCTGACATCAATACTACTCTGACTTTTTATATATATTTGTTATCTTTATGTTAGTGTAAATTAAATTGTAAAGGAAAATATTACAAAAATGTAGGTTAGTTAGGTGTATATATAAATGTTGTGTTAGTGTAATGTATTTGATTTTTTGTATATATATTTGTTATCTTTGTGTTAGTGTAAATTAAAATGTAAAAGAAAAATAATCAAAAAAAACCAAAAAAAAATGTAGGTTAGTTAGGTGTAAGAGTTTGATATGTAGATGTAAGTAGGGTTCACTTGATAACGGGAGGAGTTTCCTTACCTCCCGAAACGTAGTGTAGTTTTAAACACTAGAAGCGATAGGTAAAGTCCAAATAAATCAAAAAATAAATTCAAATCCATCGCTATTATGAGTTTCAAAAATACAGTAAAGGAGCTTACTGTAAAGCACGAAATAATCTTAATTCTGCAATTAGAAAGGCTAAAAGAATTTATTTTCAAAATCAATTTAAAAATCACAAGGATTCCAAATCCTTCTGGTCCACAATCCGTGTTAGTGGAGTTTTAGGAAGTAATAATAATAATTACAACCATCCATTCCATCCAGATGAAATTAATGAATACTTCGTAAATATGGGAGCAGGAAACCGTATCTCCTATGATACACTAAATTTGTATAGAACTAACACTCAAGATCAAGTAAAAAATTCTTTTAAGTTTAAAACTGTAAGCGAACTAGAGGTGATTGAAGCAATGAATGCCATCAAAACCACAGCGACTGGTATAGATGGTTTATCCGTTCAAATGGTGAAGGCGGTCAGTCCATACTGCATTGGAGCTATTACTCATCTGATAAATTTGTCACTGTCTACATGCTGTTTTCCAACCGCCTGGAGGAAATCTATTGTCATTCCACTTCCTAAGATTAAAACACCAATTTCAATTTCTGATCTCAGGCCCATATCAATAGTAACAGCATTGTCAAAAATACTGGAGAAGGTTGTCGCTAGTCAACTAGTGCCATTTATTGAAAGTGAAGATATTCTACCAAAATGTCAATCTGGTTTTAGGAGAGGATTTTCCACTACTTCGGCATTATTGAACATTACTGATGAATTGTTGATGGCTAGAGACAATAGTATGAATAGTGTCCTTGTTAATCTAGATTTTTCCCAGGCATTTGATTCAGTGAACTTTGAAATGTTTTTGGCAAAATTAAAATTCTTTAAATTTGATGAAACTGTTATAAAATGGTTTAGATCATACCTATACGACAGAGTACAAGTTACTAAGGTTGGAGAAACATTATCAAAAGATCTTTCAAAAACTACAGGAGTACCCCAGGGTTCCTGTTTAGGACCGATAATGTTTATTTTGTACTGTGCTGGCCTTGAAAAGAGCTTATCATTTTGCTCTTTATTTTCTTATGCAGATGACTCTCAACTGTTGTTATCATATCCACGATCAAACTCCCATCAAGCTTTTGATCAATTAAACTTTGATTTAAGCAGTGTGAAAACTTGGTCGGATGCTCATGGCCTTAAGTTGAATTTAAATAAATGCTCAGTTGTCCACCTTAACTCTCCGTCATTATCACAGAATGTTATCCAATGCGATACTACTATAAATTTGGAGGGTATTCAACTGATCATGAAGGATGTTGTAAAGGTATTAGGTGTGTGGGTTGATAATGAGCTTAACTTTTCAATACATATCAAATCAATCCTTATTCGTGTTGTGGGCTTATTGCGAGTCTTAAACAGATTTAAGGGATTATTTCCTGAAGATGCTAAGCTGCAAATGGTCAAATCCCTGGTATTCCCTATTATTGAATATGCGTTACTAGTTTTTGGAAACAGTCTTTCTAATGAAAACTGCACGGTTCTCACACGTCTTCAAAATAGCGCATTACGATTTGTGTATAACCTTAAAAAGTTTGACCACATTTCGGATTACAGAAAGAGTGCTAAGGTTCTGTCTATAAGGAGTCTTTGCAAACTGCAAACTGTAACACTTGTACATAGAGTCCTTGCCACTGGTCTTCCAGCATATTTAAAAGAAAAACTTAAGAACAGAGTAGACGTGCGAGAAAAACACACTCGGCAAGATTATTTACTGGAAGTGCCACGCATCAAGCTAGAAGTAGGAAGAAGGGGATTCGGATACTTTGGGCCAAAGCAGTATAATGCTCTTCCAAAGAAATTAAAATTGTACAGTATTAAAACTTTAAGAAGAAAAGTTCGAGACAACCTCATTGTTGCAGAACTATAGACAATTCTATCATTATAAACATGTTAGTTATTTTGTAAAACAAACATTATTGTTTGAAAATCGCTAATTAAAGACCTTATTTATTTATTTTATTTATTTATTTTATTTATTGTCGCAGACAATGAGGAGAAGCTGTCAGGGTGCGCCTGGCCTGTACAACTAAAAATCGTTATGTCTCAGCTATTTGTTGTCCGATCCTTCTGAACTTGGTGTCGTTTGATAGAAAATTAAAAATACTAAAAAAAGTTTTCTTGTCTTTTGTCCATAAAATCAGCTGTTTTTTAGTAATTTTAGTTTGAAAAATTAAAATGGCCGCCATTTTGAAACGGAAAAATATTTTTTAACAACTTTTGTTTGCAATTATTTCATTTCTGCCTTAAACACTATACCAAGTTTCATAAAGTAATATTTAATGGTTTTTGAGATATAAATTTTTATTGAAAAATACAAAATGGCGGCTATATTGGTAACAAGGCGTTTTTAGAAAAAAATTATTCTTGATTTTCTTTTTTTTACCCATATAACCTATTCCAAAGTTTTTGTACTCACTTACGGGACACCCTGTATAGCGAAACTTCGAGGATATTTTATAAAGGGTGGGTTTAAAAACTCCGAGATTTCATAATTCCGAGGTCTGTAAAAATCAACTAAATGTTTAAAATATCATAAGTCCGAGGTTTCATAATTCCGAGGTCTTAAAAAAAACAACTAAGAATTAAAATTATCATAGTTCCGAGGTTTCAAAACTCTTATGGAGGTTACTGGAATGAGAGCTGGAGAGGATTGGTGAGGAGCTGGGCATAAAACAATATTTCAAATTGGAGGATCACAAACAGCACTTTCACTTGCCAATGATTCACAATTTTGACCTTTAACTCTTTCACTGTAAGACACCTCCCCTGGAACCACTGAAATCGAAGCGGCACCGGTCAGCAGTGCAGAGCAGTTTCCATATTCAGTGTTGGACTCCGACTCAGAAGTTGTCCAGCCCTGCGATGTCGAACAGTTTGAGAAGGCTGGGGTGTCCATGTCAAGGTTAGGCTGGGATTGTTGTACATTCTCAGAATTTTTAAGCGTTTTGTTTAACGTTTTGATAAACTCTTCATGTGTTCCATATGGACATCACTTACTATAATTTGGTTTTCATGGTTAAGAAAGGAATCATTTAGTACTGGATCAAATATATTATTTAGCATATCCATGATTAGAAATGACAGTTTTAGTTTTCCCCTTCTATTAAGATGTATCCCTTTGTAATGAAACTCCTGTGGGTGTCCGACATCAATTAGGTAAACATTGTGAATACGAGCAGTTAACTCTCTGATGTAATTATTTGCCTCCAACAGTTTGTAGCGCACCTCCTCATTCATGGTGCGACAATCAAACCACTCTGGTATAGTTGTGACTAATATTGGCTTTATTTTACTGATAGCATTAAGTCCTTGCTCCCATGTTTGGTATAAATAAGCTAGGTTACTATTCAGTATATCGTTAGTACCACCTATAATAAGCACCACATCACCATCATTTGCTTCACTCATAGCAGCTTTTGTTACGTAGCTGAGGGGTGCATTTGCCATTACGTGACCCTCGAAATTTATTTGATTTTTACTCTGAGCACTGATGTTATGAACTACATCTCTTCCTTGGCTGTCAGAAAACAGCGATAGCTTGATTTCCTTACCAGTATATTCCATCCATTTTGGTTTTGTTGAGTTTTGCATTTTTTCTTGATTGGGACCACTTTTAATAATGTGTGGCCTTTTTTTAGAAAACTTATCAGTTCTTCTTTTGATTACTTTTCCTCAGTTTTGAAATCTGGTTCACTCAGAGGTTGGAATCTGTTTTTACTCGATATTCCCTCTTGTGTTTTCACAGTTTGTTTGAAATTATTTTCCTTATTTGAAGATCCATATTTCCATTCACTCCTGTTTGTTGATGTAGTTGTGGTGTTAGTAGCCTTGGTGTTATAATCTTTCTCTAGATTCTCTTTTAGTGACCGAAGAATTGTATTATGGTGAGATTTCTTATTTGATTGTTTGCTTTCATTCTTTTCTAAGTTTGTGCTCCCAAACATCAATGCTTTTATTACACCTGTTCTGCATGGTCATATACCGGTTTTAGTGGATCATTAATGCAAGAACCGCTCTCTTTTGTAGTACATCAGCAGCTGTTATGGAAGGCATAATTTCCGTTAAAGTCTCAGAACTAAGGTTGATGTAGTCTTCCTTTAATATGTTTTTTGTTATTGCATCAGTCGTCAGCATGGTATAGATCCCACAATCAACACCATTTGCCTGCTGGGGTGACTGAATTGTTACAATCTCAATACTAGGTAAGGTTTCCAGGAAAGGGCAAACTTGTTTACTCTATTCTGGGCATGCATAAAATTATTTTGCTTTATCAAGTTGAAGTAGAAAAATTTGTTTTGGTTTTTAACAAACAAAAGTAGACTCCAATGTGTTCCGGTACCCCCATTTTTCCTCCAGTCCTGTATTCCAAGGGAGTCAGACACTGGCACAAAGATGACTGCTTTTTCAAACAAACCCAGTGGCTGTACTAGAGTCTATACTGTCAAAGCTCCTGATTGCTTCTGCTATGGCTGGATCTATAAAATATACCTCTTTTTGTTTAGAACTGCTGATAATATTATTGTTGAGCAGATGAAAATATAGTTTCAATGAATCATCAGTAACCCATTTGGACTGCAAAAGCTGTTCACTCATATTCTCTTTTACATTTAGATGTTTAGAACCACCTTTTTGTGTGTTTAGTTTGTTTATTAAATCCTTTTGGTTCTTGATATGTTGTTCAGGCCTAGTATTGTCTTTTATTAACTCATCCTTTTCCTTCAAGAAGTTTTTCTTTTAGCGAATTTCCCCTATAGGGAAGAAGCTATTACCGTAGTCGGCATGGTAAGACCTAGACCCGGGACCATGATAACTTTTCGTTTTGAGGTCCCCAGACCCCAAAAACACCATTCGTTCGATACTGTATATATATATATATCTATATCTATATATATATATATATATATATATATATATATATATATATATATATATGTGTCCGTGAGCACGATAACTCTCGTAAAAATTATCCGATTTTGATGAAATTTGGTATAAACGTGTAAAGCAACATTTATGACTTTAAGTTCGAAAACCAGCCAGATCGCTCTATCCGAAGGGGTATTTTGGGGGGGTTTTGTACCCCAAAAATGGGTTTTTCAAATTTTTTGTATATAATTTTGGAAATAATCAAATTTTAGTTTTTCCCATTGGATTCAGCTTAAAAAAACACACAATTTGGTATTTTGATCATTTCTCTACGTCAATTGGTTACCGATATATTGAAAGTGCTAAACACAGTACGTTGTCTAATGTTATTCTTATGGAGGAAAATAAAAATTTTATATCTCGCTTATTTATGAACGTATACTGACGAAACTTGGTAAACGGCTTCATCTGGTTGTGGACCATTGATATTTGCTCAAAAAAACAATTTTTTACCCAAGGCTCCCGTAGCAGCAAACCTGCGTACTCAGCCCCATGTTATTCTTATGGAGAATAAGTAACGTGTTATCTGCCTTCATTATGAAAATAAATTAATAAAATTTGGTATGTGGCTTTACCTACATGAGTTATATTGATATTTGTATAAAACCCCATTTTTTGTGTTTCTTGCTTCAGCAAACCTGCATACTCAGCCGCCATGTTATTCTTATGGAGAATAATTAAAATGTCATAAATCGTTTATTTATGAATGTATATTGATGAAACTTGGTATGTGGCTTTATGTGGTATTAAGATACATATATATGCATTGGAAATTTGCTGAGTACGCAGGTTTGCTGCTACGGGGGTATTTCCATTTCTATCGTACTTTTGTCATACCTGGACTTCTCATTTTTTTAAAGATTGTGATACTCTCATCAGCTGGTGCTGTGTGTTCTTTTCTTTGTTTAAGAAAGCATCTTTCTGATTTGGTAATTCTTCTTCTATGGCCTTTATACTGTCCTCTAGTTTTAATTGCTCTGTACTTTTCATAAATTTTAATTTATGCATTTCTTGCTTCAGCTTTTCATTTTCCTCCAGTAAAATACTTCCAGCTTCAGCTGCTACAGTCAGTGATTTTTCTAAGTTGTCCTCATAACTGCAAATAAACTATCTTTTCTTTTACTTGTTCCATACTCAAGTCAGATAATAAAAAAAGATCATCAAAATCGGTTAAGTATAAACTTCAGGAAGTGAGGGAACAAAAAGCAGGATTTTTTTAAATATGTAGAAGATTTCTAATATGATAAAAAGACAATTTATGTTGCCATCTAGAATGTATTTATTTTCCAAAATGTTAATGTTGTACAACTAGCGGGTCTATACTCACGGTTGTTAACACCAACCAACCAACCTGATATTTATGATATCGCCATATGTTCTTTAGATATTTTTCTGTTAAAAATACACAATATTATATAGTAGCCTTGGAGAGATTGAATTGTTTGGGGGTTTCACTGTTTCAACCACCAAGCACAAATTCAAATTGCTCATCATTGAAGCACCAGTATGTATAAGTCTACCAAATGCTGTACTGAGCCATGTGTGGTAGCAACCACGTTGCGTGAAAGGGATAGCCTTCAGTTCACAACAGATGATTAGGTCATTAGATTAAATATTGACTATCGTATTATTGACTACTGATTCTAGCTCTTTGATTAGTAAGATAATCAAATGAATTTACTTGTAAAATACCCCTGTCGCAGCAAACCTGCGTACTCAGTGAATTTCCAATGCCTAATATATGTCTTAATACCATATAAAGCCGCATACTAAGTTTCATAAAAATATATTCACATATAAGCGATTTTAATTTTTCACCATAAGAATAACATTGGTAATGAGTACGTAGGTTTGCTGAAAAAAGGAACATAAACAATTGGTTTTTATGCAAATATAAATAGAATTTAACTAGGCGAAGCCACATACCAAGTTTCATCAATATTCAATCATAAATAAGCGCTATATAACATTCTAGTTATTCTCTATAAGAATAACATGGGGGCTGTGAAAGCAGTTTTGCTGCAACAAGGAACAAAAAAATGGGTTTTTATATAATTATCAATATAACTCAACCAAGTGAAGCTACATACCAAGTTTTATTAATTTATGTTCATAATTAAGGGAGTCATTACATTTTACTTAATTTCCATAAGAATAACATGGGGGCTGAGTACGCAGGTTTGCTGCTACGGGAATAATCAACAAAAAATCAACTTTTTGTGCAAACATCAATATACCAGTACTACGTGAAGCCACATACCAAGTTTCATCAACATACATTCATAAATAATCCAGATATAAAATTTTATTTATTCTCCATAAGGATAACATTGGACAACGTAATGTGTTTAGCACTTTGAATATCTCAGCAACGGTTGGGCGTAGAATCACAATTTAAACACCAAAATGATTGTTTTGTGGAACTGAACAGATTGGTAAAAGCAAATGTGAAGTTTACATTAAAATAAACTGAGGAAAAGCCAAAAACCTTCTTCCCATAAGATTAACATGGAAGATTTTATGAGTAGGTTTTTTGGTTTTCTCCGCAACCACTTAACCTAGGTTAATAATTCAAAATACTATATTATTTGTTTTTTAAGCTCTATAACTTGGTCAAAACCAAAATTATTTTTTTTTATTTTAGGGCAAAAAATGCAAAAAAACTGATTTTTGGAAAATGTTAAACCCCCATAAACCCCCCTTTCCACGGTCCGATTTTTCTGGTTTTTGAACTTAAAGTCATGAATGTCATATTACACATTTGAGCCTAATTTCATCAAAATCGGCCTTTTTTTTATTCAAGTTATCGTGTTAACGGACACATATATATGTATATATATATATATATATATATATATATATAATTTTGAACGAAAAGTATTTTTGGCATCTGGGGACCTTAAAACAAAAAGTTATCATGGTCTCGGGCTTAAGTCTTACCATGAGACCTACGCTAATAGCTTCTTCCCTATAGGGGAAATTCGCTAATAGCTTCTTCCCTATAGGGGAAATTCGCTAATAGCTTTTTCCCTATAGGGGAAATTCGCTAAAATAACGACTTTTGCTGCAGTTCATGCAAAATTATAGTAACCTAACCTAACCTAACTCCGCAGAGCGCTGTTTGGTGGCACTTCATTGTGTAACATGTTACAAATAAATTAACTTTCGTCTAAAAAATATAAAGTAAGCTTTAACAAAAAACCTAGACCTTAAATGGTAAACGACAATAATAATACTTGAACAAAATAACGTAAAATTAAAAAATGCAGACCCCAAAAAGTAATTACCAAAAGTGGGATTTGAACCCCGGGCCGCCTGATCGTGAGTCCAATACTGATTTCCCTTGATCCACCACAGCATGTCGAGAAATGGGAAAGTTACAATTTAACAAGCTGTGATCATCTAGTTGCTAGATGAGTAGTCGACTACGACAATCGCTAAAAACATATGTGCAGAGTAATTTATTATTAGATGACAAGAACCTAGAATGATCGCCTTTCGTCACTCCAAGAACAATATTTTCACAATAACATGACAAAACATTCTAAGGTCACTTGGCTTAAGGTTGTATAAAAACATATCCGTACTAACAATGAGGTATGGTTCAGGAGTAGGTTCGAGGAGCCATTTTTGAGCCTTTTAGATAACATATTTTCTCAATAAGTATAACATGGCCACTTTTGTGGCCATTGGGACGGAACACTGAGACTTGGGGGGAATAGATTTGAAATTCTGTTGGTTCCCTACAACGTGGTATATGGTGTGTTAGCAGTTTTGAGTAGCCTTTTTTACAATCAACTGGATTACTAATTTATTATAGATATTTTCAATAACATGACAAAGTTTAAGCCAATGGGATGGAGCCCTTAGACCGGAGTTATAAAAAAAGTCTTCCAATTTTATGGATCAATGAGAATTGGCTAAAATCATGCAAAAAGATGGAAAGAATAACCTCTAGCAACATTTCCAGCGGGGCAGAGCCCTGAGGACTAAGGGGAACCTATTTAATGGGGATATTTTTCAATAGATCTGGCTTTGTGAAACAAACGAAAATAACCATTACATGTTAAAACTGGATGTCTGGAAGTGATTGAAGAAGTCAGTGGGGCGGAGGTCTAAGGTCGGGAAAAAAGTATCCGAAGTTTTTACTCCCCCAAACAACCTCGTATGGTCTGGGAACAGATTTGAGGAACCTTTTATGCAATTTATGGAGTACTATTTTCTCCATAAAAGAATACATGACAACATTTTAGCCTATGGGTATGGGGCATGGTGGAAGGAAAAAGATAGGTGTGCTACTGCGCAGGTTTATGACGTCATTCGGGATGCAAGTCAGGAAATCAGGTGAGCGCCGACTGTCAGCTGATTGTAGAAAAAATTGTACGTCAGCTAAGTGGGTAGCTTGCTTCCCGCGTGACGTAGATGTGCGGAATTGACCTATTTTAGGCACTGGAGTAGCACACCTATTTTTTTCCTTCCACCATGGTATGGGGTGGAGCCCTAAGGTTGGGTTTATTACAAATGGATGAAAATGTTATGGATCAATGACAATAGGCTGAAATTACACAAAAAACAGAAAGAATAATATGGAAATTTTGCCAGCAAGGCAGAGCCATAAGGTTGGTGGGGTTTGTATCCAATGTTGGAGAATCATTCAAGAGATACGGCTTTGTAAAAAAAATTCAAAGAACCATCACACATCAAAATTGGATGTCGGGAAGTGATAAAAGAAACCAGTGGAGTGGAGCCCTGAGGTCGGGAAAAAAATTATCCCAAAGACTTTTAGTACCCAACATATTGGCATGGTCCGGGAGCAGATTGGAGGAGCAGTTTTCGAGCCATTTAGAACAAATCTTTTCTCCTTAAGAATTTTGCAGCAGCTTTTGATGCCAGTGGGGCACAGCCCTGAGCTCTGAGGCCAAAACAAAAAAGTATCTAAAATTTGTTTGTCCTCTAAAATGTGGTATGGTCTTGGAGCTTGGAGCAGTTTTGAGGAGTCATTTTCAAAAGCACCTGCGACACACACAGGCACACCAATGTATAAGTAACCGAATAAGTAGGGACACGCTTATGGAAAAACTATTTCTACTGATAACTCCGCCCCCAATCACATATAGAGTCACAATCGCATATTGGACTCTATTCAGACCGGATTTAAGTCTTTACGGATAAGGTTAATTGTTAAAATTTTAACAGCTGGCTGAAATACATTGACAGGAATCTGTTATTTATTAGTTTGTTTACAAATAAACATACTCTTTTTGATGTTAACTCATGTTTTTGTTTTAAAGGTAAACAGTAGCGTGCAATGTGACCAATGAGAATTAGCAGAGACAGTCAACGCTAAATTCTCCTCTGAACTTGGGGGGCAAAACTAAAATCCAAATGACTGGCTGGGTAGCGTATTGGTTATCGTGCTAGTCTTGTAATCCGAGGTTCGCCAGATCGATCCTGATCAAAATCGCAAGATTTTGAGAAGGTTCGAAACTAGACCTAGCTGCCATTTGTCATTGGGCTATTAATTAATGATGCTTTCTAAGAAGAGGTCAACCTTAGATAGCAACAAGACCAGGGTTTGGACCGTTCACTATCAAAACATTAAAAAATGCCACTGGCGTAGATATACACACACACACAAAAATAAACTACTTGTATATATTGCGCACACACAACTGACTACTTTATTAGTATAGATAAGATAATTTGTATGTATTCAGCTGATTTTATTTTTATTATTTTGGCCCATGTTTGAGGTTTTTGTTTATTTAACCTAGTTTAATAATAATTGCAAAATAAACAAAAACTGGATATTTCTGTTGTTTATAATTTGTGACTTGATTGTCAAATGATGAATAGTATGGTAAGTAAATAATTAAATGCTTTATTTTATAAGTGTTTACATCTTGTTGTGATTTTTGCCAATGGCTGTAATTTATTAATAATATGTTAAAGATACACTAGTACACGGCATATCAAAAACACAAAGCCAGGTAGGTTGTAATATTAGATGTTTCTTTTGAGTTATGGATAATACAAAACAACATTACTGGCTATTGTAATAAACGGATTTATAAATTGTGTAAATTTTACAAAATAGAAACTAAATATTTTCATGTTCAAAAGTTATATAGTCAAATCAAAGTCAGTCAGTCAAAGTTATTTATCAAATAAACTACGTCTCACAACATTGCAAACTTTATTTACACTTATACTGTTACTGTACATAGGTACTTACAAGGCAGGTCATCCTACCCACAGTGCAGTGCTCAGTGATGTGAATAAAAAAGTCTCCGTTTCTGTATTTGAGTCAGTGCTCCAATCAGAAAAGGACTCCAGTTCATCAAACCTATGTCTAAAATAATAGTTTTGTTTCTCAGCCTCCTGCTTCTTTAAACTCAATAGTCAATACAACACCTCCGATAAGGTAGTTAAAAAAAGTAATTCAATTAAAATATTTCATCAAAATATTCAACACCTAAGTTCAAGAGTAAATTCATTAGAAGCCATTTTAAATGAGCTTAAACCGCACATAATTATTCTTTCAGAACATGATATGAAAGGAGATGAAATATCTAGATTTAATTAAAATAATTATAAAGTTAATCCTTCCTTTTTTAGGAACAAATCTTTTAAAGGAGGGGTTATGATATTGTCAGAGGAAAACACTGAATGGAAGCAGGTGGCTGTGCCCAGTTTCTTTAATGATAAGTAATTAGAGGAAATGCAGTTTGAGTTTTGTGCCTCTAGTTATATTAAAGGTAGATTTAGGTTTCTGGTGATAGGTATTTACAGATCACCAAGTTCTGATGTAAAAATATTTTTAGACAGATTAAGTAATTTGATTGATTTTTGGCAAAAGGTTTACTAACATAATAATAGGGGGAGATATTAACATTGATGTCTTAAAAAAGGATCATAAACACAAATTACTGAATGACACATTAAAAAGCCATAACATGAAATACCCTAGTTGACTTTCCAACAAGGATAACTGAAAACTCAAAAACAGCCATAGACAACTTTCTGATCAAAAATATAGAAGCATGTAATTTGAAAATAGAAGGCATAATAACATGTTTGTCAGACCAAGATGGACAGATTTTAGAAATTAAACGTATGAATTTAAAAGATCAATACAAACTGTCTGTAAAACAAGAAATACGTAAGTTTTCTTGCGAAAATATTATTTTTGTATACTTTAAGAAAATGAAAATTGGTAGGATGTGTATTTTTCCCTTATAGAAAAGAAATATGGCACTTTCCATGATAAATTTATTTTTTACTTTAATTTGGCTTTTCAAAAAACTCTAATAACCAAAAATGATAGAAACAATCACTGGCTTACTGAATAACTGAAAGCCAAACAATACAGATTAGTACAAATGACAAAAGAATACAGAAAATGCAAGCAATATAAGATTAAAAATATGTTAAAAAAGGAAAAGATTGAATTTAGGGCGGAATTAAATCAAGCTAAAACAAAATATTTTGAGACAAAAATCAATAGATCTTCTAATATCCAAAAGACTGTCTGGGGTATTATAAATTCTGAAGTTGGATCAAAAAATAATAAAAAATGTAACAATATCACATTAGCTAAAGGAAAACATACTGTTGATGATCCTAAAACTATTTCAAATGTGTTCAATGACTATTTCATAAATATGGTAGAGAACATTGACCCTAACAGCAATAAGCATGTACTGTGTATGGACTCAGAGACTGGCTCGATCCAAGATTTGTTTTTAAAACCTAAGTTTAGTTTCAAGCCAGTCGATGAGAGGGAGGTGGAACGTATAATAAGTTCCTTAAAAAATACAAATTCCAGCGGCCATGATGAAGTGCCTGTTACACTTCTCAAAAATATAAAATATGAGATAAATAAATTTTTAGCTCATTTAATTAATTCTTCTTTCATCTCCGGCTCATTTCCAGATCAACTAAAGAAGGCAAAAATTGTTCCGATACATAAGAAAGATGACTCTGCAAATATTGTTAATTATCGACCTGTGTCTCTACTACCAACCGTATCTAAAATTTATGAAAAAAATAGTACAGCTTCAGCTAACATCATATCTTGAAAAATTTAATTTAATAGATAACATTCAACATGGGTTTAGATCTGGAAGATCAGTTATTACGGCAGCAGTATCGTTTTTAGAGTCAGTAATAGAGTCTATTGATAGAGGTGGAAACACAATAGGCATATTCATGGACTTATCCAAGGCTTTTGATAGTGTAAAACATCCTATCCTTTTACAAAAATTACAATCACTTGGATTATCAAAAAATTCATTACAATGGTTTGATTCTTATCTAACCAATAGAACACAGTATGTTGAAGTAACTCACTTAATAAATAATAAAATAATTAGGACAGCATCAGAAATAAAACCAGTCAAATATGGAGTTCCGCAGGGGTCTATTCTGGGACCTTGACTTTTTTTATGCTATTTAAAGGGCATAGGTAATGCACTGTCGTGTAAACCTAGCAGTGAACTATGCCTCTATGATGATGATTCCAACTTAATGATATCATCCCTAACATTAGAACAAACAGAAGTGACCGCTTTTGTGGAGCTCGGAAATTTGAGCAGCTACTTGCTAAACCAACATTTAATATTAAATCATAAAAAAACAAATTTTATTAAATTAAAACAGCACAAAATAAAGTTCACCGTGAACCAATAATAATGTATGACTCACAACTAATTGAACAAAAAACTAGTACAAATTTCCTGGGTCTAACAATAGATCAACACTTAGATTGGAATGAGCATGTCAGCAGAATATTAACAAAAATTAATTCTGGAATTTATGCCCTTACAAAAATGTCCTTTTGTTGTAATGTTACAACACTAAGGGATATTTATTTTGCTTATATCCATTCTTTCATTTCATTCGGTATTTGTCTATTTGGAGCAACCAAAAAAGTTAATTTGGATAGTATATTAAAACAACAGAAGAGAGGAGTAAGAATAATGATTAAACTAAACCATGATGATTCAGCCAAAGAACACTTTAAACAGTTAAAAATACTTACTGTTTATGGGCAATACATTTTCGATTCTATTTCATTGGTCAAAAATAAAATGGCAAATGAAGTTTCTAACCAACCTGTGCATCATTATAATACAAGAAAAAAGAATGCGGTTATTCAGAATCATCACAGATTAAAATTGTATGAGAAAAGGCCATCATATGCTGGGGAAAAATTTCTAAAAAGTATTCCAGAACAAATAAGAAATGAAAAAAACACATTAAATTTAAAATACCGCCGTCGCAGCAAACCTGCATACTCAGCGAATTTCCAATGAATATATAACATAACACATTAAAACACTTAACAGGATTCATAAGAAATATATTCATAAATAAGAGCAATATTTAAAATATTAATTTGTCTCCATAAGAATAACATTGGGGATGAGTACGCAGGTTTGCTGCAACAAGGAACATAAAATAATGGGTTTTTATGCAAATATCAATCTTAGTGAAGTCACATACCAAGTTTCATCCATATACATTCTTAAATAAGCGATGTATAACATTTTAAGTATTTCCCATAAGAATAACATGGGAACCAAGTACCTAGGTTTGCTGCTACAGGAACCATAGGCAAAAAATTTTTTTGTGTGCAAACAACAATAAACCACAACCAGATGAAGCCATATACCAAATTTTGTCAGTTTATGTTCATAAATAAGCGAGATATATAATTTTTTCTTTTTCTCCATAAGAATAACATTAGACAACGTACTGTGTTTAGCACTTTCAATATTTTGGTAACCAATTGACGTAGAGCAATGATCAAAATACCAAATTGTTTGTTTTTTTAAGCTGAATTCAATGGTATAAATTAAAATTACATGTGAAAACCCCAAAAAACACATTTTGGGAGTACAAAACCCCCCAAAAACCCTCCTTCAGATGGTGTGATTCATCTGGTTTTCAAACTCGTTCAAATAAATGTTACTTTACACATTTGTACCAAATTTCATTAAGATCGGACCTTTTTTACGAGAGTTATCGTGCTTACGGACACACACACACACACACACACACACACACACACACACACACACACACACACATATATATATATATATATACATATATATATAAATATATAAAAATTTGAACGAATGGTGTTTTTGGCATCTGGGGACCTCAAAATGAAAAGTTATCATGGTCTCGGGCTTAAGTCTTACCATGAGACCTACGGTAATAGCTTCTTCCCTATAGGGGAAATTCGCTAAAACAACTGAAAGAATATTTAATTGAAGCGGCCATTTACTCGTCAGAGGAATTCTTCCACCTCCCTCTAAAGGGATTTAGTCTACATTAAGTCATGTATAAAATACAATTGTTTAATGTGGGAGTTGAAATCCTTGATTAGCTCCTGCTGTACTTGATTAAGATGGTGATGCGATTGTTTATTAATTGTACCATTTTCGACGCTGTTCAAATGTTGTACTCTGTACTTCTTCATGAATAAAGATGATTGACTATTGACTATTGACTACTGACTATACAAAAAAGGTGGTTGATTTCAAGCAGTCATCATCAGGCGCAATCAGATAATCTGAAAAAAGACTCTTATCTCAAGCAATTTATTCATTGAATGATTTTAGTCCACTCCTCACAAAACACTTGATTAATCCCGGATACTGAGCCTGGATTAATGTCAACTTAGTTTAAATGGAGAATATAATGTAATTTTTTGACACTAACAAACTTTACCACTGCTTGCATGTATGAATAAAGATTTATTGAATTAAGTAGATGATAGAGATATTAAATATAAGATAACACAAATTGCAATAAAGTATCTTTTCCTATAACCTATATCCTAAAGTGTTTCTTTATGATCTAAAAATACTCAGTAAAAACAGCAGTTTTCTGCTTAACGAGCAAATAAGTCTTCATCGCTCGCTGCGACTTACTTTTCTGCTTGCTGTCGGTAATAAACAGCCAATTGATTGTTGCTTTGGGCCCCAAGCTAACTGACTCTGTGTTTGTCAGATCCGATCTTGTAAATTCAATCAAAATAGATGAAAGAGAATTTGTTGTTGTTTTGTGGTATCAAAATTGCAGTTGTAGGGAATATGTAGGGAATATAATTTGAGTGTAGTGTCTTCCTCACTTGCGGAAAATTACTGATAGTGACATATGGAAACATCACATTTATATATAAATGCTACTTTCTCAAGAAAAGTTACTATCAGTATATTTTATGAATCTTAGAGATAGCACAACAAATAAATTATTGTTTTAATGTTTTTTTTTTTTAATTTCAGGAGAACAATTTATTTGAACAAAACTTTATTCAAGCCACCTCTGTAGAAGACCCAAAATTGGCATCTTAGAATATTAATACAGAAGAACAATTTAAAATGGCAAATAGCAACAGTTACCAAGAGGTTGTTTTTTATAATTTTGATCCATGCAATTAACTTAACTAATAGTATTTCAATTCAAAAAAGTTTAAACATAACAATCTTATATAAGTTAAACATGTATTATCAATTAACATTGTTTCGAAAAATAGATTAAGGAAACAGCTTTTAGTAGAGATTACTCTGGGATTATTAGTTATTTATTAGTATAACAATCATTTAAGCAGGTATAGTATAGACTTTCTAAGATATAACACTTAGTTCACTCAATCTAGATGAAGCCACTAAACAAGTTTTATCGAAATAGTTAGTTAGGTACATATAAGTGATAATTAATAATTATTTTATTTTAAATAATAATTATCTGTAACATTGCACAGCATGTTTTGTGTTAACCACTTTTAATACCTCTTCAACCACTTAATAAAGAAAATATTCAAAATACCCCAAAAAATTTTTAAACATGGTATTAGTGATAACAAAAATATAAAGGTAAAAAGTACTGAGAAAAATGTTACCATTTTTGTTCTCCTTGATAATATTATTGTAGGGGATTTTTGAAATGTGGTTTTAAATAGTTGATCTAAAACCACTTAATGTATGATATAGAAAGGTAATATCTTGATATGATATACTTAAAATGGTTTAATTAATTAAATGTTTATTACAAATTTAAAAAATAATTTTTATAGAAATTTTAAACTTGTCTAAAATCAACTTTCAGGTCCTGGATCATCAAAGTTTGCCAATAATGTAATGGAATTCTTTATATTCATACTAAGTATTATAAAATTGGATGTTCGGATGAATTTATTTATTGTTTACTTTGAAAAGAACTTCATTCAATTACTTCCATGATTTTTCTAACTATTGTATGATTACAATTTCCACAAATAGAGCGGATTGTAATTTGTTTGTGGAGTTACCATCAGAATTACAATCATTACAATAAGAACAAGTTACCAGATTAAATACTTTAAAAATGTTTAAGCAGATTTTAACATTTGTTTTGCTTTGGAAATGTTTTTTTTTTTAACAGGATCAATGGAAGTTTAAAGATGGTGTGAAAACTATTGATTATGTGCTTGTGTGGAGTGAACTGTCTCGCAGGGCCACTTCAGAAGCTGCTTTTGCGAATAGGAAAGTGAGTAAACAAAAAACCGATGGGTAATGAGACACCTAAATCTTTTGCTGAACAATATAGGTAAACGAACTGGCACTATAATTTTAATCTGACAAATGTTAAGGATATTTAGTGAAGCCTTAGTAAGAAGGCCATTTTTTATTTCCGGGTTTTTTAGCCAATATTTAAGTCAGTTACGTAAAAATAGAAACTTTAAATTTACTTCACTTATTGGCAAGTTCCTACAGAACATTTTTTAATGTAGAGCTTAGGCATGGGATGACCATCGTAGAAGTTCTTGACATGTTTTACAAGCAGCAGATGCAAACAGATGTTTTGGGAGGTGGCTAAAACTTGTATGTATAGCCTATCTAAAATATATTTGTGTTCACACTCTTTTCAATCACAACAGGTTTGACTGATTTACTTTAAATTTGGTAGATATTATAGCTTCCTTTTTATAAATAACTACATAGAAGAAGATATGGAAATCAAAGAATACGGATCAAAAATACATACAAAAGAAGAACTTTACTTATACTCAGGGTTTAAGCTGCGGTCGCATTTGTCGCAAAATGCGACATGCACCACGAAAATGCGAATAATAAAGACAGGCTGTCGCTTTTTTGCTACAAAGAAAAGTATAAGACATTTTTAATTTTATTGCAGAAAATCTGGTTTAAACAATACAAATTGTATTAAAAGTCCGAGATCACGATCCACAACCAAAAAGATTAGAAGAGTGGTTGGGATGTTGTAGAGGCTTAACGTTGCATTGGTTGCACTGCGTCACTTTGCCGATCGCCTCTGAACGAGTGGTAGAGGAGACGAACCTACATTACGTAAACAGTTGCTGTCGATTTCAACTGTGTACCGTGTAAACGGAACGGGCGAGTTACTGATATGACAGTTGTAGTGACAGTAGCTAACCCCCTAGCAGATGTCATGCGCTGTGAATCGGTTTGGCACACACTCTGTAGTAGCCGAGCGAATCGGCGAATGCGAGAATGTCGAGGGCTAGTTCGCCACCGAAGGGATGACTGCGCTCGCCTCGCAATCGCACCGGTTCTTGTCGTTTTTCTTTTACCGAGTCAAAGGAGACGAGCGGCAGGTCCTCCATACTTAGTGCCGCTCGCGGTCTCGACTCGCTGCAGAGTGTGGACGGTTAGACGAAATCGCAATGATCGGGCGAAAGTGTAGAGGTACCTTAACGAAAACAGATTACTCAAAATTGGAGATGTGCAAATGCGATCGTGAAATGCTTTGGGGTTATGTTTCAGAGTGTGTAATGTTTGGGGTGTGTGAGTTTTAGTTGTTCTGGTGCCATATTAGGCCTATTCTGCTAGAATGTTTAGTATATTTCCATTACAGACTTTAATGGTTAAAATGGATAAGTTACCAAGAAAAGTAAACTCTGCTGAATTATATATTATTTAAATGTTAAACCTTAAAAACAAATACAAGCAAAAAACAACTTAAGACCAACAAATAGTATAATGACACGCGATAAAAATGCGAAAAGGAAAATATTTTTGCTACAAGTCTCTAAGAGCTTGTAGCATTTTTGCTCAAAGAATTTTTTTCCCAGCTGAATCCCTGCTTATACTCCAGTTATCAAAAGATCTAATAAACATAAACTCAATGCAAGTCCACAGACAAAGTTTAATGTGCGAAGAAATTATGAAACTAAGAACCACTATTCAAAAAATATAAAACATAAATAAGCAAAAGTTTTAAAACCATTGTCACCAGCTTCATATTTCAGTTTCACAGTTTATTTCATTACATTTAGTATGTGAGGATAAGTTTTAATTTGTTTCAAATGAGAACATGGCCTTAAGGTTGAAACAAGTTGTTTAAGAACAAAAAGAAAATACTTAGAACATTGTAGGGAGTTGCAATGTTAACATTTATATTAGTAGCCCTTTTCAAAGAAAATTTGTATTAATTTGTATTTGTATTAAGGTGATAACTTTTTAAAGAAGCCAGAAACACTCAATTTTGATGAAATTTGACACGCTTGTTTAAAGTGACATTCTCGACTTGAAGTTCAAAATGAAGAGTATCAGGAAACTGACACATACTTTCTCTCTTTTAGCCCAATTTTAATCAATAAATTACTTTATCTTTACTAAATATCGAATATAAAGTCCGATAGCATTTAAAGAAAATTTTCTAATGGACTTGTTTAAATATCAACCCGAATCCCTATCTTGGGAAGAGGCATTATAGAATAACTAGCTGACGTACCCGTTCTTCGCACAGGGGTTTTCTTTACCCGTTCTTTGGTCAATGCAATTTGCATTTTAGTTAGCATGAAACAACTGTTCTTGCTTCTGCTCTTTAAGCTGTCAAATGGAAGTATCCACAGCTGCTCGCATTACAGTTTCTGAATGTTTACGTAAACATTGAAACTTAGGACTTCACGGGGCGTAGCCCGAGGGGATTTTAAGGAAGTGAATAGGCCTATGTGTTGCATGGGTTCAAGTTTACCTATGTGTAAAGTTTCAGCCCAGTCGGTTCAGTAGTTTTTGCGTTCACCCGGAACATCAGACAGACAGACAGACAGAAACCACCTCTTCTTTATAATATTATAGATTTGCTACACACAGTAGTTAAGAGGGACATGTCCTCTCTTAATGATTGTTTCAATTTTCTCCCCGAAACCATTAGTCATGATTATAGTTCAAATACTAATTTATTTAGGTTTTTTTTAGCGAATTTCCCCTATAGGGAAGAAGCTATTACCGTAGGTCTCATGGTAAGACTTAAGCCCGAGACCATGATAACTTTTCGTTTTGAGGTCCCCAGATGCCAAAAACACCATTCGTTCAAATTTTTATATATGTATATATATATATTTATATATTTATATATATATATATATGTGTCCGTATGTGACTTGACTTAGATGAGTTCTATTGATATTTGTATAAAAATCCATTATTTTTTGTTCCTTTTTGCAGCAAACCTGCGTACTCATCCCTAATGTTATTCTTATAGAGAATAATGAATATTTTAAATATCGCTTATTTATGAATATATTTCTTATGAATTCTGATAAGAGGCTTAATGTAATATTAAGACATATATATTCATTGGAAATTCGCTGAGTACGCAGGTTTGCTGCGATGGGGTATTTTAGTGGTAATGTGTAAATTTTATCAACAATAACTAATGGTTTATGACAAATAAAAAAAAAACTGAATTTTGGGACCTTTAAAGCCTTGAAGTTTCAAAACCCAAATGTTTACAACAATTCAGGAGGTGCCGTTTTACTAGAGACCTTTATCCTGATAAACCACCAATTTTTAAAATTGTAAATACATTTGTTAAAGCCCTATTAAGTTATAAAATATATCATGGCATATCGCTAATACCCCCGTAGCAGCAAACCGCGTACTCAGCGAATTTCCTATGCATATATATGTATCTTAATACCACATAAAGAAACATACCAAGTTTCATCAATATACATTCATAAATAAACTATTTATGACATTTTAATTATTATCCATAAGAACAACATGGCAGCTGAGTATGCAGGGTTGCTGAAGCGAGGAACAATAAATGGGGTTTTATACAAATATCAATATAACTCAAGTAGTTAAAGCCACACACCAAATGTTATTGATTTATGTTCATAATTAAGGGAGATAACACATTACTTATTCTCCATAAGAATAACATGGGAGCTGAGTACGCAGGTTTGCTGCTAAGGGAACTATCAGCCAAAAAATGTTTTTAGAGCAAATATCAATAGACCACAACGATATGAAGCAATATACCAAGTTTCATCAGGATAAGTTGATAAATAAGCGATATATACAATTTTTCTTATTCTCCATAAGAATAACATTGGACAACATACTGTGTTTAGCACTTTCAATATCTCTGTAACCATTTGACGTAGAGCAATGATAAAAACACCAAACTGTGCATCTTTTTAAGCTAATTCCAATGAAAAAGACTAAAATTTGACTTTTTCAAAAATGATCTATAAAAAACTCAAAAAACCCATTTTTTCGGGTACAAAACCCCCCCAAAATACCCCCTCGGATAGGTCAATCCGTCTGGTTTTCGAACTTGAAGTCATAAATGCTGCTTTACACGTTTATACCAAATTTTGTCAAAATCAGACAATTTTTACGAGAGTTATCGTGCTCACGGACACACACACACACACACACACACACACACACACACACACACACACACACACACACACACACACATATATATATATATATATATATATATATATATATATGTATACAGTTTTGAACGAATGGTGTTTTTGGCATCTGGGGACCTCAAAACGAAGAGTTATCATGGTCCTGGGCCTAGGTCTTACCATGCCGATTACTTATCGAAGGGTAATAGCTTCTTCCCTTTATAGTGAGGTTGCTTAGAGCTTTACTTTAAGAATACCGTTACCTGGTGGATAAAAGCACCAAATTACGCATGAAGGTACCTCAGGGTATACCAATAAATTTTAGCCTAGGAGCCCTCTTGAATTTTTACAAATGTCCATGCACGGCACCAAAATCCAAAATGGCCGACAAATACGACAAAATATTACCTTTAAAACAATCCATTCCACTGTTAACTCTAAATTACAGCTTTAATCCAAACAAGACTCTACAAAAAAAAACTTAAAATATACTAAATAATATGAAATAAATCTTATGTGTGTATGGGTGCGTGTGTGTGAGTATGTCTGTAACAAAACCTGTAGTGGGCATAGCGCAAAAACGGTAAAACCAATTGACTTTAAACTTGGTATGGACTTTGTTAGTATCATACGTTAACATTTAGGTCTATTTGCATTCCTAAATTCCTTTAAGTCTCCACTCTATTGATCTTCCAATTTCCAATGTAATACTTATGTAATAAAGATTTGTTTTGAAGACATATTTACTAAATGACATTTTTATTAGTTGGTATTTACTTAATCATACGCGTCAACAGCGGGTACAGTATCAGCTAGTATTAAAAAATACAGGAAAATACATACATATAACTTACTGCAATAATATATAAGCACTAATTATAACGCTAGCAAGAGTCCCCTATTGGGAAAAATAACTGGATTTTAAATTAATGGAATGTACACTTATAATCAATTAATACCCTCTCTATACATGCCCCAATCAAGAAGAATTCTCTTGCACTCTTCAAGACACCAAAGCATAAAACAACATCTCAGCAGGGGAAGCTGAAAGTTCTTCAGAACAATGTTGATCTATTTAGCAAACTATACATATCTGTACAGTACCGTGACTCTAATTTGGATGAGTTTTTTTGCCCATGAAACACAGTTATTCCCTCCTTCCATCTCAGACTTTGGTAAGCTTCATTTGCCAACCAACAAGGCTTGGATTCTGCAATGTCTTGAGCAACCAGGTCAATCAGAGCCCCCTGCAACCTATGACTCCAAATTTCTTGATGGTGCTGTTATTGTCCACTGCCTGCCCACTGCTAGTCTTGACACCTTCATAAATCATAAATAAGCGCTATATAACATTCTAGTTATTCTTCATAAGAATAACATGGGGGCTGAGAAAGCAGGTTTGCTGCAACAAGGAACAAAAAAAAATGGGTTTTTGTATAATTATTAATATAACTCAACCAAGTGAAGCTACATACCAAGTTGTAGTCATTAACCAAGTCATTACCAAGTTGTACATAATTAAGGGAGTCATTACATTTTACTTATTCTCCATCAGAATAACATGGGGGCTGAGTACGCAGGTTTGCTGCTACGGGAATAATAAAAAAAAACAATTTTTTGTGCAAATATCGATAAACCAATATCGATAAACCTACGTGAAGCCACATACAAAGTTTCATCAACATACATTCATAAATAATCGAGATATAAAATTTTATTTATTCTCCATAAGGATAACATTGGACAACGTACTGTGTTTAGCACTTTGAATATCTCTGCAACGGTTAGGCGTAGAATCACAATTTAAACATCAAAATGATTGTTTTGTGGAACTGAACAGATTGGTAAAAGCAAATGTGAAGTTTATATTAAAATAAACTGAGGAAAAGCCAAAAACCTTTTTCTCATAAGATTAACATGGGAGATTTTATGAGTAGGTTTTTTGGATGTTCTCCGCAACCACTTAACCTAGGTTAATAATTCAAAATACTATATTATTTGTTTTTTTTAAGCTCTATAACATGGTCAAAACCAAAATTAAGTTTTTAAAAAATTTTAGGGTGAAAAATGCAAAAACCTGATTTTTGGAAAATTTAAAACCCCCATAAACCCCCCTTCCCAGGGTCCGATTTTTCTGGTTTTCGAACTTAAAGTCATGAATGTTATTTTACACATTTTAGCCAAATTTCATCAAAATCGGACGTTTTTTTACTCAAGTTATCGTGTTAACGGACATATACATATACGTTTACACATACATACGGCATTTTACATCGTACGGCATTCGGCTGCCTTTCATGGTGAAAACCGCATTGAATTTGGCGGCCGGTGCACTTGACTGCCGTATCCGGTCGCCAATTGCACATCGCATGTTATATCAACTGAGGAAGCCGGCAGGAACATATTTTGAGCATTTGAAGTGGCAGCCAAATAACGTATTTTTGATAGGTGTATGACAAAAAGTAGTTCGCCATTCTACCACATGGAACGCTGCTGTTTTTAAAAGATACGCCAGAAGTATGTTCCTATAAATAAATGCTGCGGACTCGGCAGCCAATAAGTGGCAACACTGTCAAGTTGAATGTGCATTCCGATTATACATTTTTGTCGCGGATGTGGCAGCCAAAATACATCTGGCCTGACTCACCTTCAGATGTTCAAAGATTGTTATCTTCCATCATAATTTCCTGTACTCACTCGAGGCCCGCGATATTTCCGAGGCTGCATACTTTCCCGCCCGCTTCACTGTGACATAACACCGAGAGGTCGGTTAGACTAGGCCTACTCGACGCTTCCGGAATAAATCATACATTCGCATGTTCTTATTTCTCACATTTTTGGACTTAAAAAGATTCGAGTAGTTTGATTAATTTCCTTGACTATGGCCTTTTGCACTATGTTAACGTCTACGTTATAAGTTTAACGTATTGCGCCCGCTTCACTGTAATTTCACACCTAGAGGTTAGACCACTCGATGATTTGGGAGTAAACCATACATTTGCATGTTCTTATTGCTCACATAGTGGGACTTAAAACAACTCGAGCAGTTTGATTAGTTTCCTTGACTATGGCCTGTTGAAATATGTTAACGTCTCAGTTATAAGTTTAATAGTACAGGATCTAGGGGGGTTTGAGCATGCATAAAAGGGTAACGCAATATTTTTGCTGATTACTGTTATATGTTATATGGACCTAGGTGATAGCGAAAATGCATGTCGTCAGTTTCCTATATGGTCGACAACATGGGGTAAAGATGGCGGCGGGCGCTACTCGTAAATATGACGATATCTTGTGAACAGTATGAGATATAACATTGGTTTGAGAATTGTTATACTCACAACATTGTGTACAACAATAACTGTTATTAGATCTGAACCCGTATCTCGATTAATAAAAGAGCTACATAATAAAACGTCATAAAACAAATCTTTAAGGTACACATTTTTATGGAAAATATAATCAGTATGTAAGTGTTTTCCCGTTTTAATGAAAATAACTTAGAATAAGAGTTAGTTGGTACATATTAGAGTGTTAATATATGAATAGTTTATCAAGATATGTCAACCAATTCTTTGAACATCCGTCCGCTCAAGTTAACCGCAGCGTCAGGATCGGACGGCACCGTCTAGGAAAACCCTCACTATCTCGGTAACTGATATATACCACCGGATAGAACGTCGTTTTAATTGTAATAATATGGTAAACAATAATGGTTGTAACGTGTTAATCCGTATCTGCAATTTTTATAGCGTTATTTATCAAAACATACTAATAAAATTGGTCCCAAGAACCAAGAGTAAACAGTTATTGAACGATCTGTTAAATGACTTAAACTTAACCCATTGGCGTAGACATACGAGCAGGTCTCGTTCCTTACTTGTAATTTTATTAACGTGTGAATTGGAGTATAAAATTGGTGTTTTTAAATGGATTAATGGCATATTTTAATTAAAATATTGTTTTCTTTCAGTTTAGAGAGTCGCATTGGCACACACACAGTAGACATAAGTAAAAATTAGCAAAATCAGTGTTGACCATGTGCAAGTCTCAAAGAATTAACCGATCCCGTCAACTTCCAAGCAAGCCTGTCACCGTTTATTTTACTTGGGCCCTCCCACCAACGTTGCCACAGACCGGTTAACTCATTGAGAGTTGCACAACTGGTCAGTTTTGGTCGTGTGCGGGAATCGAACCCACGAACATCGTATCGCCACCTGGCCAAGGTGTTTCCACGACGTAGCCAACTCAGCTAACGCGACCAAAGGCCTGGCGGCGATATTAAGGGTTTTCAGTCAGTCCGCGCCTAGCAGATAGAACCGTAGACGCCCGCGGTCATTAGTTACATATTTTGCTACTAGAGTGCAGCACCAATCAATTCCCGTTATAGGCTACTACAAATAGAATAAAATTACTACCTCAATGGGTTAAGGGTTAAACTTCAAAATAAATATATAGTACATACATATTTAGTATAGTTGTATTCATGACTCTAAAATAATGTGTTTTATTTTTTTCTTATTTTCTCTACAATGCTTTGTTTCCCTATAGGGCTTACGAAGTTGTATAACTAATAATGGAGACTGATATTTTCAATATTTTCTGCAACCGCTATTCATGTTATGTTTATTATCAAGTACTGCTACTACGATGTATTTTATTTTATTTTCTCCTAATGTTTTTTTACATTCCACTAACTAAAAACAATGATTGTGATAGTTTTCATTCGAGTTAATGATATACTAATCAGTACGTTTTGTATTTACATATCACTGCTGCAAATTGTTAGACAGTACAGTGAGAAAAGGCGAATTCCCGGACAAGGCAAATGGCAGAGATGTAGTCACCATCACCACGACCATAAACCACCCGCGAGTATAAACGATGAGGGAGAAATTTATGGTCTTAAAAGAAACAACTGAAGTGTGACAAACGCGGCCGACCCGACTCAAGTAGGTGCCCGTTTGTAAACGGAGGGGGCATGTGCCACTGGAGTTGCATGTGCTACTGAGACCTGGGACCTGGCAGACGTCTTTGCCTACATTCCACCATAGATTAAACATACTCCTTAGAAGATTAAGTATTAAGGTCTTATATTTAAGAGGGAAAGGATAGATTAAGAAAACTATAACCGTATGGTCTCATTTGATTAACATTGGAATTTTGGATGTCCCACGGGGAGTAGTCCTAGAGGATTTAGAGGAAACTGACAGTCAGGTACAATAGCTGTAACCTAAAGTAACCTACCCTGAAAATGGCATGCCTTAAGTCCTTATAGTTTAGCCGTACGGCGATCCACACACAGACAAGAACTCTGCTTTATTTATATAGATTGTCGATAAGACTGTTTAGCTTAGGTGCTACAAACTTTACCAGATAATGCCAGATAAGGGTGAAAACTTTGAAGTAACTTGATTGCTCATCGGTTCAAGAGGGACAATCCCAAGTTTTGTTCATGATTTTTGGAAAAAATTAAAACTAGATCAATCAAAATTATAAATGGTTGCAATAACGGCTATGAAACACTCCCTAATAACAATGACTACATATACAATAAGACGCGTAAGCGCCGTGTTAAAAATTCAGCGCCAAGCGGTAACTCTGCGACCCACCGCTAGTAGCGCTGCATGTATCAAAACGGTCCGGCTAGTCGCTAGGACACGGCAAAACTGAGTAATTCCGAGCGGTGAACGCGTTGTCGTTTACACGCTCATGTACATTCTAACAATAATAAAACTACAATTAAACTTATATATTCCTTTTCTGCATGAGTTTCCGCATCCAACAGTATAAATATATTTTAGTTTAAAATTATGTGTAATTTTTAATAATGAAAATATTAGAGAGTTGTAACAGGATGACATGTAAAAATCAGTAAGCGATAACTTTTATTATTTTTGAGGTAGAAAAAAAATTCCACCGAGAAAGTTGTAGCTAATTAGATGGTGTTAAATTTTCATTCAAAACAATTTTCGATATAATTTATAGTTTGTTCAATAATCCGATGTAAATAACCGCTATGTTCAGTTCTACGCGCACCGCCGTCCTGGACCACATCCAGCATAGTTAAGTGCTCCTCATTTGATTTATATCTTCACCTATAAAATATTAATTATGTTCATTTTACTTATATGGTGTTGAGATTATTGTTTTTAACATAGCTTTCAATTTTGATAAAAAGTTCGGCTTTCGGATCATGAGGAACCTTATAATTTGATATTTAAGGTAAATTAAGCAGTAAATAATAAGAAACTTATTTGTTAGGAAGAATGAAACATTACATGATAAGATAAACATATCTGAT
Source organism: Allygus modestus (assembly GCA_963675035.1). Taxonomy (NCBI): domain Eukaryota; kingdom Metazoa; phylum Arthropoda; class Insecta; order Hemiptera; family Cicadellidae; genus Allygus; species Allygus modestus. The sequence goes on from OY776116.1 coordinate 60,207,689, forward strand.
TAGTTATTATATTTTACTCCTGAAGCAAAAACTTGTTTTAATCAGTAATGAAATAAAATACTTTAGTAAGAAAACATAACGTTGCCTTTTTAGATAATCAAAACCTACTTTCTTTTAAAATCTCTGTTACTTAAACATTTTTCCCTCCAAATACGAAGGTTTCTTAGCCGTAAATGAATTTTTGTAGCTAAATATGTAATTAAAATAATGAATAAATATATGTTTTTATATCAAAACCCAAAACTGATCCTCTATATCAGCAATATAACCAATCCTATAAAAATATGTTTGGCGTTAAAAGTAGAAAAACTTATCAAGTAACTTGAATACGAAGGATACTTAGTTGTTAATAAACATTTATACCAAAAATATAAATTAAATTAAATGGAATAAATGTTTTTATGTCAAAACTCAAAACAAAGCCTCTCCAAGAGCCTTACAATCGTTGTTTTATAGTTTGATTTCATGTCGAAAATTGAGGCATGTATCGATTTTGAACGGCAGTTTTATAAACACATGTGTAGACCTAACTTATGAACTCGGTGTCTTCAACAAAATTATTCCGAATAAGATGTAAAATTGACTTTAGCTATAGAGCAGGCTTTCCACGACCTTTAATGGTTAAGGTACCGTATTTGAAATGACCACTTTACTCACACTATAAGCATATAATTGGACATTATAGAAAAAACTCCGAACAATGAAAGGACCACCAAAAAGTACTTGCATTTTAAAGCAGACGGGAAATAACTGTTTTCTTCTACAATCCTGTCATCAGTTACAGGTTTAAAGTACGTTGTAAAATTGATCAATTACAAATCCAAAAGAGTTACTGTATCATGATAAGCACTACATCATCATGGAGGCTACAAAATCCATTGCTACACACGTGGTTTTAAGAGGGGAACTGCCCCATATTCCCCCCCCCGGATTATTAAGGGGCAACATATTTCGAATTACCTCTGTTGGTCAATGCTAACTTTTCAAGCATTTCAAGTTTAAACGAAATGTATCAATAAATAAGAGAGAAATAGTAGTTGTTGTATTCCCCATAAGGATAACATTGGACAACGTGCTGCGTTTACTGCAAAATGAAAATTTAAATTTTCCCCGCAACCAGAAATCGTAGAATAGTAATTCAAAATCCTAAATTATTTTGTTTTTTGAGCTATTTTTAATGGTGAATAGTAATGTTTCTTTTATATTTATGTTTTTTTATGAAAAATCCAAAAACTGAATTTTTTATGTTTTGCGTCCTGTGATTTTTGAACCTGAATTTTACAGAAATGCGGGTGGTGTAATTTTGTTGGAAAACTAAAGATTTTCAAACGACTAAAGTTTAATTTAAATCCTTAGAGCCGTTTTTGAGAAATTTTGATTTTTTAATGTTTTTTGGCGGTTTTTGGGGGATAAATACCCTTAATAATAAAAAATTCAAAAAAAATGTAAAAAACGCCTGGAGATATCGTGGATTAGTACCTACATACCAAATTTCATAAAAATCGGACCATTGGTTAGAGCTCTGTACACATCCATACAGATAGACAGACAGACAGACAGACAGACACACAGACATCACATAAAAATCACTTTTTTGGGTTCAGGGAGCATCAAAACGAATATTTCCACTAACAACTCAAATTCGAAAATTTTGACGAAAACAATTCTTTCTCCATATACTATGAAAAAGGGAAGAAATTAAAGATGTGAAATCATTTGTTTACTTAATATTTATTTCTTTGCAACCAGTGAGATTTAACTAAATACTGAATGCACTACGGCAACACTTCAGAATGACTTACTTTGGAATGACGGGACCGTTGACTGTAATTATTGACTGTTGACCGTACGGGGCCTAAGATAATAAACTTTAAAATATATTTCTGCACCTCTACGACCTACAAACTAGGCTACTTATGTTTCAAATATTGTACTTGGTGTACTTCTGATTACTGAGAAAATATAATTCGGACATCGGACAATAAAAATAATGGTGATTATATAATTAGATACTACTTTAAAATAAATGTTAAGGCAGTCCCACACTTTTCGAGAACAGGCCTGAACATTCGGCCGAACATTCTCCCGAATGTTCACTGAACATTCCGTCCCGTATGTTCCCGTATGTATTCAAAAGTTCGTGCAGCTCCCACACTTCTCGCGAACACTCTGAACATTTGGAGTTGGGCCGAATATTCGGGCGTGTTCGCGAGAAGTGTGGAGCCGCCTTTAGTGATTTTTATCAGCCGAAATATTGGTTATTTACCATTGATTTTATGTGTAGATATAGTTCTAAAAGTTGTTATGATGAAGTTTCAGAAATGTGTGAATTCAAAATATTTTTCTAACATACTGCTTTGCCGTTGGGTTTTGCATGAAAATATTTGTTCTGTTGATAGACATGGTACATTAAATATCCAGATATGAATTGTGTTCATATGTTTATGCTCACCATTAGGATCTCGTAAACCATAGTCATTACAAGCAAGGTTAAATGACCTTTCCTCTAAACTCGTTCGCCGCACTCAAAACAAACATTTTGGACCAAAAAGAAAAATTGATTATAACTCTTTTGTTTATAAAGATACAAAAAATATCTCAGAACAAAGTTACGAACAAAGTTACGAACAAAGTTACGTAGAGTTAAAAAGTTAAGCTTAACATTACATTAAATAGGTACTCGGTTTCTGTCGTAAAATGGCCAAGTCCAAAATCTTTAATGCAAGTATATTGTATTATTTATTTTTATTTTAAAGAAATGTTTTTCCTGATTAAATTAATACCTCATAACAGCCATTCCGCAAGTGCCGTATGGGACATTTTAACCTTGTTTTCATCATTATATAGGGTTTAAAACTATTGGAGATTATCCGGGATTTGTAAACGTACAATAAGCAATACCATGCCTACTACATGACACGAAAGGACCGTGCTGAGTCTAGATATTTGTTTTTTAGGAGATTTGAATGTTTATTTTAAATCAAAAATTAATTAAAAACAATATTCTTATCTTTTCCTTTCTAATTCAAATCAACATTCTGAGGATAAATAATTTACGCAACGTCATTGTTTGAGCTAATAAATTTTAAATGATGTATATATAATTAGTCTTTATTCGTATTTAATTTAGGTACCTTTTGTTGTAACTAAAACAATTATGTTATATACATATACACTTCCACCCTGTCATCCTTATACTCTATAGGGATAGCCAGATTTGATAGCTTAGGCACAGAAGGTAAACATCAGAACTCATATTTATTGGAGGTTATCTGCCTGCTGACATACACCTGAATAATGCCTGTATCCATTGCATGCATACACGCTTACTGCCCACTGCCATGCCGCTAGTACGGCGGGCGAAATAGAGAGAGAGAGGGTACTCGTACAGTCCGCACCAAGAGATCAGTAGTACAGTCAACGCCCGCCGCCACTAGCGCCAACTGGCGGCGGGTCGCTGAAGCAGTCTCTCCGACTTCTCAACAGGCGTTGAGTTATTTCCATAAGGCTTGTCTGTCTTATTGTATATGTAGTCATTGCTAATAATACTAAGAGATCATCTTTACAGCAACAGTTAAAATAATTTGTTTGGTATTCTTTGTGCTAGCACAACCTACATTGGTAAGAAGATTGTTATTTATATTATGAATAAACTATCTTTATTTATATATACTGGTAAATAAGTTTAAAAACCAGATTTTCTTATGAGGACTGATTAATTGCGAGGTGTGGAGGTGTCTTTAGAAAGTGTCCGCGCAGTGTTCCTGCGAAAAAAAACACGGGGTACACACGTGACACTCGAGACACAGTGTCTTTGCACAGCGTTCCGCATGTAACCTAGTATAGACTGGTTTAAGGAAATCGCAATGCGTTGGCTCCTTACTGATAATACCACCTGTGTCTGTCTATGTTTGCTCTTTATCGTGGGAAACAGGCTGAAGAATTTCTAGTTCCCCTCGTTCAACAATCCATGATAATAGCACAACTATCAGCATTTAACTGCACTTGGCACAACACAGCCAAATTTATTATAAAAAAAATAAAACGTTATAGCGAAACACAAAATGCCAACGAACTGTTCAATGCCAGCTGAACACTAAATTGATAAGGCCCACGATTAAAGATGAATACAAACCTTATGATACATATTATATTATTATAAGATACACATTTTATTAATGAACATAGACAGTATCAAACAACCAACGTAGAGAGGCATTAAACCAACAATTAGAAATGTGCAGTCCGACTCATGCAGTCATGCAGTCATGCAGACAAACAAGCGCCTGAGTCACCACCATAGAACTCTATTAATACACCTTATTAACAAAGTTCTATGGTCACCACGCAATACGCGGCGATGCTAGGCCCGGCGCGGTGGCGCGGTGTCCGCTCTCTAAGAAGCCATCATGTTAACACATATCCTTACTATACCTATAATTTTAAAGCTAATTAAATGATCTACAAGTTTTTTTGAAAACATTTCATCCCATGTCGTAAAGATAAAAATGTAAAATTAGTTGAAGTTATTACACTTTGTTTTAGCAGTGGCAGTTTTAGCGAATTTCCCCTATAGGGAAGAAGCTATTACCGTAGTCGGCATGGTAAGACCTAGACCCGGGACCATGATAACTTTTCGTTTTGAGGTCCCCAGACCCCAAAAACACCATTCGTTCGATACTGTATATATATATATATATATCTATATATATATATATATATGTGTCCGTGAGCACGATAACTCTCGTAAAAATTATCCGATTTTGATGAAATTTGGTATAAACGTGTAAAGCAACATTTATGACTTTAAGTTCGAAAACCAGCCAGATCGCTCTATCCGAAGGGGTATTTTGGGGGGGTTTTGTACCCCAAAAATGGGTTTTTCGAATTTTTTGTATATAATTTTGGAAATAATCAAATTTTAGTTTTTCCCATTGGATTCAACTTAAAAAAACACACAATTTGGTATTTTGATCATTTCTCTACGTCAATTGGTTACCGATATATTGAAAGTGCTAAACACAGTACGTTGTCTAATGTTATTCTTATGGAGGAAAATAAAAATTTTATATCTCGCTTATTTATGAACGTATACTGACGAAACTTGGTAAACGGCTTCATCTGGTTGTGGACCATTGATATTTGCTCAAAAAAACAATTTTTTACCCAAGGCTCCCGTAGCAGCAAACCTGCGTACTCAGCCCCATGTTATTCTTATGGAGAATAAGTAACGTGTTATCTGCCTTCATTATGAAAATAAATTAATAAAATTTGGTATGTGGCTTTACCTACATGAGTTATATTGATATTTGTATAAAACCCCATTTTTTGTGTTTCTTGCTTCAGCAAACCTGTATACTCAGCCGCCATGTTATTCTTATGGAGAATAATTAAAATGTCATAAATCGTTTATTTATGAATGTATATTGATGAAACTTGGTATGTGGCTTTATGTGGTATTAAGATACATATATATGCATTGGAAATTTGCTGAGTACGCAGGTTTGCTGCTACGGGGGTATTTTTGATATATATTGAGTACTAGTAGAATGTACCCGTTCTTCGCACGGGTTAGAAAGGTAAGTTAGCTTGAAACAGCGTTCTTGCTTCTGCTCTTTAAGCCGTCAAATGTAAGTGACCTCAGCTGTTCGCATTACAGTTTCTGAATATTTACTTGCTTCTCAAATGTAAACATTGAAAGTTAGGACGTTCACGGGGCGTAGCCCGAGGGGATTTTAAGGAAGTGATTAGGCCTATGTGTTACATGGGTTCAAGATCTACCTTTGTGTAAAATTTCAGCCAGTCGGTTCAGTAGTTTTTGCGATTACCCAGAACATCAGACAGACAGACAGACAGTCAGACAGAAACCACCTCTTCTTTATAATATTATAGATAGATTACGGTGAAATTAAGCTGTCTACATAAAAAGTGTATGTAACATAATTTGCTTAGAATATTATTAAGCGTAAAATCATGAGAAAAAAAAACACATCCATAACTTCATTAGTTTTTGAACTGTAAGAATTTAACCACAGAGTACTGCTTTAGTAAGGTTGTGGCGGGGGAGGGGGGGGGTTGAGGAAGAAGTTTGGGGGTCGGGACTTTGTGTATTTTTATGTTATACTTTGTTTACTAACATCCTGCAAAAATTCAGCTTTACCCTAATTAGTTGCGACAAAGCATATTTGTTTACCTTTACTGACTGGGCTACAACGGGGGAGGAGGGAAAAGAGTGTTTGATGTTGAATGGTAGTAGTGATGGTGAGGGGGGAGGGGTCAAGCAGCGAGTCGTCATGGAGGGAGTGACCACAGCATTTAACAGTGATGGAGCAAACGAGTGGGGGTGTGGCAGAGGGTAGGCGAGCTGAGGGAACCAAGGTCCAGGCCATGCCTAACCGTTAATTTTTTCAAAATTTTTTAATGCAATGAAACAATGAACAATGAAGGAATGAAAAAACTCCCGGGAAAATTTAATATATAAATAATGGGAGAACATACGTGCAATGATTCACTTTTGCCAACTCTAAGATATTGATTATAATTATTTACAGATATTAGATGCCTGAACTGTAATTTTGTTACTACAATTAGATAATTAACTGGCGGATTCGGTAATTAGGTAACGTTCGGTAAATATTCGTAAAATCTGGTAGATATGTATTTGGATTTCTTATTAAATTATTGTTATACATACAAGAACATTACAGATTTTCAAAACACCGGGTGATTTAAATTAGAACGTTAGAGGAAAAACTACATCCGGATAAAAAATGAAATAACTGTATTTTTCGTATACTACCCTGCTTAAGATAAATTAACTAGACCAGTAGATGGATCACGGATAAATTGTAGAACGAGTAAGTTACATTTCCATTAAAGTACATACATCATTAAATATGATTACAATTTGTGATCTATATTAAATGTCGAATGTAAAAACTACAATTTTTCCCATTTTTGGAGCAAATATCGGCTATTTTGTATATACAAATTTTTAACAAGTGTATAAATGTGAATCCCTGGGCGAATTAGATCATGATAAACCAAGGTGAAAAATTGGCATAAATTAAGTTATTTCTGAATACATTTCCCAACATTACAAATATGCACGAGCTAATTTTCACCATTCTCACTAGTCTCATTATTCTGCCTTAATTGAGACGAGACCATATATTTGACTTATCTGATGAAAATACACTTGTCAGAAAAAACTTTCATCTGAAGATATCAAATTCAAATTTGGTATACATTTATTACATCTAATACGACCCACTTTTGCATGCAATATCAAGTTCCTACTTAGTACCATTTCAAAATGGCGGCCATTTTTGTTTTTTTCAAAGCTATCTTTAAAACGGCAATATTTAGGAAACAACTGTAAGGTTAAAAAAGCTGTGTCATGTTGTCCTAAAAACAATAATATGAAGATATTAGCTAGAGAATTATAAACAACTGAGAAATTGTGATTTTGATAAGTTACAAACATGATTTTTTACCGTTATACATTATTTGTACCTAGATTGGTTTTATAAGAAGAGAATAAAACTATAGTAGAGCTACACTAATCCAACTTTGGATGGTCCAACTCCTCGCTTACCGACCGTGCCGTTATCGGTGTTTGACGTAAACAAGCCACTCACGCAACTCACTTTGTTGTTATGATTTATATAATTCAAAATGTTAAACACATCAATATAAAATGACAAATAAAATGTTTTATATTATCATTGGTCCTGTGATTTTTCATGATGCAATTAAGTATGTCAGTGCCTTACTACTTCGATAACGACAGACGTTTTGTGCTGCAATTCCAGAGCTTTTGAAAAAGCTAACAGTTCGGAGATTTACGAAATGAAATAATACATTAACATTAATTGGTGAATACTACGTACAAATTAATCCAAAAGTGTGAATTAAACGGACAATATCAAATGATATATTTATTACAGATGTTTTAGCGAATTTCCCCTATAGGGAAGAAGCTATTACCGTAGTCGGCATGGTAAGACCTAGGCCCGGGACCATGATAAATTTTCGTTTTGAGGTCCCCAGACCCCAAAAACACCATTCGTTCGAAACTGTATATATATGTTATATATATATATATATATATATATATATATATATATATATGTGTCCGTGAGCACGATAACTCTCGTAAAAATTATCCGATTTTGATGAAATTTGGTATAAACGTGTAAAGCAACATTTATGACTTTAAGTTCGAAAACCAGCCAGATCGCTCTATCCGAAGGAGTATTTTGGGGCGGTTTTGTACCCCAAAAATGGGTTTTTCGAATTTTTTACATATATTTTGGAAATAGTCAAATTTTAGTTTATCCCATTCGATACAGCTTAAAAAACACACAATTTGGTATTTTGATAATTTCTCTACGTCAATTGGTTACCGAGATATTGAAAGTGCTAAACACAGTACGTTGTCTAATGTTATTCTTATGGAGGAAAAGAAAAAATTGTATATCTTGCTTATTTATGAACGTATACTGACGAAACTTGGTCTACGACTTCATCTGGTTGTGGATATTTGCTCAAAAAAAATTTTTTTACCAATGGCTCCCGTAGCAGCAAACCTGCGTACTCAGCCCCATGTTATTCTTATGGAGAATAAGTAACGTGTTATCTCCCTTCATTATGAAAATTAATTAATGAAATTTGGTATGTGGCTTTACCTACATGAGTTATATTGATATTTGTATAAAACCCCATTTTTTGTACTCCTTGCTTCAGCAAATCTGCATACTCAGCCGCCATGTTATTCTTATGGAGAATAATTAAAATGTCATAAATAGTTTATTTATGAATTTATATTGATGAAAATTGGTATGTAGCTTTATGTGGTATTAAGATACATATATATGCATTGGAAATTCGCTGAGTACGCAGGTTTGCTGCTACGGGGGTATTTTCATTTTATACCGTGTCAATAATCAAATAAAATTGTGTGTTGGTCATACCATTCATGTTTTAATTATGCCTTATTTTTTATTTATTTATAATTACATATTTTAACATAATTTTACGCATCATCCATGATTAATACATTAATACAAGTTAAAGCAGCGAGAAGAGAGCTAATTATGACCACTATCTTAATAACTGTTCAAGGAAGATCGTCAAGACGAATTGGCAACAATGGTGGCAGCCAAATAACGCGAAATATTTATGAAGTATTATTGCTGGCAGTCATTTAGCTGCTAGACATACATGGAGCACCGAATCAAATGTAAACTTAGGGCAGTCAAATTACATGAGTTTTAATACACATAGTTATAATAAAAAAATTATGAAAATAAGTTAATAGTTATATTAATAACGTAATTTTGAGTAGAGATACACGTTAAAACTTAAATATACTCTAACCTTTGAGGTGGCAGTTACTTAACCTAAATTCTTACGGCAGCGGAATAGATAGTGAGATTTATATATATATATATATATATATATATATATATATATATATATATATATATATATATATATACATACATATATATAAATTTGAACAAATAGTGTTTTTGGCATCTGGGGACCTTAAAACAAAAAGTTATCATGGTCTCGGGCTGCAACCCCGAGACCTACCATGAGACCCCCATGGTACCCCATGGTACCTTGGGTTACCATGAGACCTACAGTAATAGCTTCTTCCCTATAGGGGAAATTCGCTAAAAAACAGCAGACATCTATTTATGTAGTAGGATTGACTATTTATAGTCAATGTTAGTAGGATTAACTATCCTAAACAAAACAAATCTGAGTACTACCTCAGTAAAGTTGAGAGAGTAATAAGATCTGAATTCAGTCAGTCACTCAGTAAGACTTAGCGGTTTTAAAATAGACACTTGTATCTCGTTCTTACTGGGGGGCTAGCTAGTACGTCGGGTACATGAAAATACCCCGTCGCAGCAAACCTGCGTACTCAGAGAATTTCCAATAAATGAATATGTCTTAATAACACATTAAGCCATTTACCAGGATTCATAAGGAACATAATATTCACAAATAAGCGATATTTAAAATATTAATTATTCTCCATAAGAATAACATTGGGAATGCAGGTTTGCTGCAACAAGGAAGACAAAATAATGGGTTTTTATGCAAATATCAATAGAACTCATCTAAGGGAAGTCACATACCAAGTTTCATCCATATCCATTCATAATCAAGCGATATATAAAATTTGTATTATCTATATCTATAAAAGAGGAAGTATGTATGTTTATATGTATGTAGCCTATGGACTCCGAAACCGCTCGACAGATTGTAATGAAACTTTCAGGCATTATTAAGCATTATTCAAGGATGGTTTGTGTGAAGTTTGGTGCAAATCTGTCCAAAGGGCTCCGACCCAGAGGGCATTCAAGGGTGCAGTGTCAGGTTTTAGAAATTTAGTGTTTACAGAATTAACAGCTGTAATTAAAAACATTCAAAGTTTTGGGCGCAGCAACGCGCGCAGGGTAACTGCTAGTTCTCCATAAGAATAACATGGGGACCAAGTACTACCTAGGTTTGCTGCTAAGGGAACCATATGTGAAAAATTGTTTTTTTTTGCAAACAACAATAAACCACAACGAGATGAAGCCATATACCAAGTTTCGTCAGTATATGTTCATAGATAAGCGAGATATACAATTGTTCTTTTTTCCATAAGAATAACATTAGAGAACATGTACTGTGTTTAGCACTTTCAACATCTCAGAAACCAGTTGACATAGAGCAATGATCAAAATACCAAATTGTTTTATTTTCAAGCAATGGTAAACATTAACATTGGATTAAAATAAAAATTACATGAGAAAACTCCAAAAAACCCATTTTTGGAGTACAAAACCCTTCTTCGGATGGTACGATTTGTCTGGTTTTCAAACTCATTAAAATAAATGATACTTTACACATTTGTACCAAATTTCATTAAGACTAGAACTTTTTTATGAGAGTTATCGTGCTTCATATTACAGTATATATATATATATATATATATATATATATATATATATGGTACTGTATATATATATATATATATATAAATTTGAACGAATGGTGTTTTTTGGATCTGGGGACCTCAAAACGAAAAGTTATCATGGTCCCGGGCCTAGGTCTTACCATGCCGACTACGGTAATAGCTTCTTCCCTATAGGGGAAATTCGTTAAAAAGGGACACTTTTTGATTGGGGAGTGGCACTTTCTGTGGTCATAGTTGATGCCAAAAAGTAACTTTTCAGAGAGGGAGCCACTTGAAAATCCACACAGGACTCCAAAATGGTGGTCATTAAAGATGACTGCCATTAGCCACTGTATTAGTGCACTTAATGTTGTTGTATCTCAGTGGCTAATGGTCCAATTTACAGTTTCCTTTTGTTTGTCACACAGATATTTTTAAAATAAAACTTTTGTAAACATGCATTTTGCTTTAAACCTAAAGGTTTATGCACAATTTACAAAGAAAAATAAAATTTCAATTTTTTGCACAGTTTGTTTTGTTTAGTAACTTTTATTTATTTTTTAATTTAATTATTTTTAAGATTTGATTTTTTTCGTTTTATATTAAAGCCCATTTAAAGAAAATATTTGTTGCCTTTATGCATTTTTATAAAAACCTTAAGGATTCTGCACAAATTGCAAAAACGTATGCACAGACAACGTCCACTAGTGTGTCAAACGCAAGGTGTCTCAAATAGATTACAGTCAAACTTAATGACCTTAAAGGATAAACGAAAATTATTTCCTACTAAATCAACTATGAGGAATAATGTAAACATATTTTATACTTTTTTAAATACAGGGTGTTCCAAATATGAGGTTCTCTGAATATTCAAATGTGTTATATGTCATGATGAACATCATTTTAAAGCTCTATAATAGATGAAAATTTTAGCAAAAACAGAACTCACTTATCTTTATCCGTTTCAAAATGGTGGCCATACTTGTAAATAATTTTTATATTAGAACACTCAGTATTTTCTGAATCACTAGACATGTAGTTTTTCCAGATAAAAATGTGCTACTTGTAATAAATTCAGCTTTACACTGATATGCTATTTTTTTATTTTCTAATGCCATTTTTTTAACAATTTGCCCAATTAATACTTGAATCTTATATGTTATTACTCTTAGTAGAAGCAGATAGCGAGAAAGGTTCACTACATCTAAAATAAAAAGGTAAAAAAGAGTTATTTTTAGCACTTATTTTGTTCACTCATAAACCTCTTAGGCTTGGACTACACAAGCATTCAAAACGCCACTGATTGTCCATTCACTTTATTAAAAAAAATTGTTTCATATTAGGTGGACAACGCGAGCGGTTTGTCCGCTTAGTGGAGACATGGAAACCGAGCAGTTGGCAGATCCACCACGGTTCGTCTCCTCACTGGACTACACGTAGCAGCAAAACGTGTGTTTCTCCCACACCCTCGTAGTTAATATGGCGGGAACTGCTTCACAATCACTAGGCACGGACAATCAGTGGTGTTTTGTACGCTGATGTAGTCCAAGCCTTACATAAATCATAAATGACTTTTCTTTTGCAATTCTAGATTTTCGAGGCCAATCTGAAATTGGACGGGTTGGAGTTGGAGTATGAGTCTGTTAAAGACGCCGGATTATGTTTTGTCAAGATTCATGCACCGCTAGACACCCTCAAACGTTATGCCGAGATCCTGAAATTTCGTGTGCCCATAAAAGAAGTATACCATTTTTTTAATATTTTATCAATAGTCTAATTGTATCAGAGTTTGGAGCTACCCATAAACTATTCTACCATTATTCCAAATATATTTTTCTTCATTTTTACACAATCTATTGTTGTATTTGTTGAATTACATGTTTAAAAATATCAAATATTGCAACAATTACATTTATAACATTTTTTGGGTAAGAGCAGTTTGTATAAAAATACAAGTTATTTCTCCTAACTGAGGTAGTTGATTTGACGCTTGGAAGCAAAAATATTAGATGGAAAAAATAAAAAACTGAATTCAAGAAAAATTTAGATAGTCTTCACATTCTTTGTCATCATAAATATTGATTTGTAATTTATACTTTTCAGGAACTAACCAAACCTTTAGCTGGACTATATCCAAGTAAAAATCGCACCAAATCTTGCTTCAGTTCTTGTTGTTCAATTTTTAATTGCTGTGAGATAGATCGTTATGTCTTCCCAGACTGTGGGAAAGATCTAACTGCTTCTTATACACGAGCCAGAGATTACTTGTAAGTTCCACTCAATCCTATTCTGTATGTGTTATAGATTTACAGGGGTCATGCAGAAAGTAAAGAATGTTTGTGCGCTGCGCCGAACTCAGCTCCATGTCCACTGTGACTGCGTATGTCCCAGACCACTCATCACCTCCAACTTGTGAGCAAAGTCTTGTTGCTGAGTGGTCATGTGTTTGGTTTCCACAACGATTAAAAATCATGGCGTTAATCAAAAATCTCGCCAAAATTGAGATCCATGAATTTTTTTTAATCATCCAAAGCGAGCGATAGTCTACTTCGTTCACATTGGATCTTTATTCAGTTAATATGATGTAACGAGTCGTTTAATTGGGGGGGGGGTGAAAGAAGGCTTGATTTCGTCGCTGCGATAATCCAGCCAAGTGGCAGGTGAGCAGGCAGTGGCGGCGAGTGGCCGGTTGCACTTTGACCTGGCTTATCGGCTTGGGTGTCCGGCCGCTTCGGAGAGCCAGTTCCTCCAGAATTTCGGTTGCGGTCACAGCTCGAGAATTCTGTGCGTGTTCGTGGACGAGAGACGGTGTTTCTGTGCAGTGACATCTGCATGTTAATTTGGGTGGTGACCCGCTAGTTGGTGATTGACACCGTTATTAAAATATTCTAATACTTTTGGTTGGGCAGTACATGTTGAGCAGCCTTGTGAGCCACGTTTCTGCCTAAGATTTATTCAGTTACACTCTAGGTGAGGCATAGTGATGGAAATAGCTAGAGTTTAGTGGGATAATAAGAAAGACAATATACTAAAAGAACACAATAATAATCACCATTTATTCCAACATCAACATAAACATAAACACAAACACATGATAATATGACACTTCATATTCAACACATGATTTATAGACATACAAGTAGCAAGCTATATGAAAGTCAAATAGTATCTTCAACATCCTCCCAACTTGCATATTCCTTGCTCTTGAATGCATTTAACAAGTTTGTCTTTGTCCAGTGCTTTGGTTAAAGAATCTGCAACCATACTTGCCGTTGGAGTGTAGCGAAACTTGATCTTTTCACCCTGCACTTTTTCTCTTATAAAATGATGGCGCACATCAATGTGTTTAGTTCGTGGTTGGTATGCGCCATTTAGTGCGAGATTTTTAGCACCCTGATTGTCCACGAATATTGAAATTGGATCTGAATGTGGAGTGATCTCGCTCGCCAACCCCTTCAGCCACAGAGCTTCTTGGGTTGCCGCAGACATTGCCATGTACTCAGCCTCGGTGGTTGACAGTGCCACTGTGGGCTGCTTTTTTGTACACCATGATATAGCACCATTGCACTTGACAAAAATGTAGCCTGTCATAGACCTTCTATCATCTGCATCACTTGCCCAGTCCGAGTCGCTGTAACCAATGATGTCAGCAGACTTTTTACCATCAAAGGTTAGAACTTTGTCCAACGTCCCCTTCATTTATCTGAGTATGCGTTTGACTGCTCCCCAGTGTGCTGCACCCGGATTATTGTTAAATCTGCTCACACAGCTGACAGCAAAACAAATATCTGGTCGCGACACTTGGGCGGCAAACAACAGACTGCCTACTACTGCTTCCTGATATGGTACATTTTCCATCTTTTCAGCCTCTTCTTTGCTCCTTGGTGACTGATCCTTGGAAAGCTTCTCATTTGGAGACATTGGAGTAGATACGGGGTTGCATTCGTCCATGTTAAATCGTTTCAGAACCTTTTCGATGTAAGATCGCTGACTGATTTGCAACTTCTTGTTTGTCCTGTCTCTTGTTATCTGGAATCCCAGAGCATAATTTAGCTTCTCCCATATCTTTCATCTTGAAATCTCTCATCAGCTGCTGTTTGAGGATTTCTCTCAGATGTTTATCATTATGAAAAATCAACAGATCATCTACCCAGACTGCAATGATCAAAATCCTCCCATTTTTCATCATGTGATAAACACAGGAATCAAAGTTTGATTGTCTCAACCCTATTTTTGTGAGACATGCATGTAATTATTTGTGGTTCCAGACACGGCTGGCTTGTTTGAGACCATAAATACTTTTCCGTAGTCTGCACACTTTATTCGGTTCATGATGGGATCCTTCTGGTTGATTCATGTATATTTCTTCAGAGAGATCACCTTGAAGAAATGCAGATACAGCATCCATTTGGTCTATATCTAGATCTTTTTCAGCAGCCAAAGCTAATAGATATCGTACAGAGCTGTAACGCACCACTGGCGAATATATCTCGTCAAAGTCTACTCCTTCTCTGTGCACAACCTTTTACTACCAGTCTAGCTTTGTGACGAACAATGTTTCCTTCTGCATCTTTCTTGGTTTTGAACACCCATTTTGAGTTTAATGGTTTCTTTCCAGGCGGAAGATTTACAAGTTCCCAACTATGGTTTTCCATCTGTGATGAAAGCTCTTCATTCATTGCGTGAAGCCAGAGTTCCCTGTCAGGTCTTTCCGTTGCTTCCTTAACAGTCAAAGGATCAGTGGGTTCACCACTGTCAGCATAGTAAGTTACGAAATCCTTCAGAGCATTAGGAGGTTTACGTTCCCTCTGAGGTCGGCCACAGGATACTTGAGGACTCAGCTCCATAGAGGAAGATTCATCCTGCTCGACATCAGTGTCAGCGGAATCATACTCAAATTCCTCGTTTTCAGAAGATACAAGGTTGGGCTCTGCGTCAAGGTATGGTTCTGCTGGTTCTTCTGCTGCAAGGTTCAGTTCTGGATCATCCGGAGGAATGTAAAATAAGCAGTCCTCTTGATCTCTGTCCTTTTCCAACATGAAACTACCTTTTTCATTCTCAGAAAAAGTCACATCTCTGGAAATGAACACAATCTTTGTCCTAGGCTCATAAAGACGGTAGCCTTTTTTAGTCAAACAATATCCTACTAAGATACATGATTTTGACCTGGCATCCAGCTTTTTACGTTTCTCGGCTGGAACATGAGCATAAGCTTTACAACCAAATGTCTTTAGGTGAGAAAGAGTCAGTTTACGACCTGACCACAATTCTTCAGGGGTCAGAGGAACGGTCTTACTGGGTGAGCGATCAAGCAAATAAGCAACTACGTTAACTGCTTCAGCCCAGAAGGTTTTTGGCAGCTCAGACTCCAGCAACAAACATCGGGCGCGATCCAAAAGAGAGCGATTTAGTCGCTCGGCTTTCCCGTTTTGCTGTGGCATGTAGCTACAGCTTGTTTGATGCACAATACCTGCAATTTCAGAAAACTTTGTGCTACAATATTCCCCACCTCCGTCTGTCCTCAGTATTTTGATCCTTTTTCCCGTTTGATTTTCCACCAGATTTTTAAAGATTTTGAAGGTCTCCAACACTTGATCCTTCGTCTTTAAGAAATAAACAAATGTTTTGTGGCTAAAATCATCTAAGAAAGTCAAAATATATCTAGAACCGACTAGAGAGTTTACTTCCATTGGTCCAACTAAGTCAGAGTGCACTAATTCCAGTAGTTCACTACTTCTACTATCGCTTAGCTGGAAAGGTAAACGGTGGCTTTTACCAAGTAGACATGTTTCACAAGGAGTATCAGGCACCTTGTGTGGCTAAGCCATAAGTGTGAAACTTGTAAACTGAAATTTAACATTTGGACATGGTTTAAGTTTACATATGATATAAAAAACAGATGTTTGTTATTATCATCAAGAAGATTATTCTTTGGTAAACATTACTTAAGAA
Source organism: Allygus modestus (assembly GCA_963675035.1). Taxonomy (NCBI): domain Eukaryota; kingdom Metazoa; phylum Arthropoda; class Insecta; order Hemiptera; family Cicadellidae; genus Allygus; species Allygus modestus. Next base: position 60,224,601 of record OY776116.1, read on the forward strand.
TGAATCACAATTTTTGGCTTATTTAAAACTAACTTTAACTTTACAATTGTTTACTTTATTATTTGTTGGAAATGTAAAAATACAACTACAAAATGTTTTATTTGACTATTTATTTAACTTAATTCCTGCCAAACAATCCTCTAAAACTTATATTAACTTAAAATAATCACACGCTTCCACAATCTAAATTCCGTTTAACTTCTCCATCTTTCTGCACATAACTTCAAGACCTCTAGTTTACACTTCTTCCAATGAGCTTAGCATCACAGATGACATCATAACCCCAGGTCATTTTTTAAACTTCCACGGGAAAAATAATATTATAAATGGCAGTGAAGAAAATAAAACAAATGTAAATACCTTTGAAGTACAAAATCCTACAAGAAAGGATATTCTGGAACTTTGGAAAAAAGGAGGAAAGTTGCTGGATTCATTTTGGAAAATATGGCTTACTGACTACTTAATAAGTCTACGTGAAAGAAGAACAAATGAAATAAAACAGAAAAAGTGTACTTCAAAAGTCATACCAAAGATTGGTGAAGTTGTACTGATTCACGATGAATTGCCCCGAGGAAGATGGAAGATAGGAAAGATTTGGAACTCCATACTAGCAGAGACAAGAAGATAAGAAGTGTCACTGTAATCCTCAGCAGCAACAAAAAGATAGTCCGCCCAATAAGTTTACTCTACCCACTAGAAGTGAACAACCAGAACTAGAATCAGTTCTGTTCGCAAATCGAGGAATTTTAAGTCCTGTGGGAGTGTAGCTAAGCCATAAGTGTGAAACTTGTAAACTGAAATTTAACATTTGGACATGGTTTAAGTTTACATATGATATAAAAAACAGATGTTTGTTATTATCATCAAGAAGATTATTCTTTGGTAAACATTACTTAAGAATGAATCACAATTTTTGGCTTATTTAAAACTAACTTTAACTTTACAATTGTTTACTTTATTATTTGTTGGAAATGTAAAAATACAACTACAAAATGTTTTATTTGACTATTTATTTAACTTAATTCCTGCCAAACAATCCTCTAAAACTTATATTAACTTTAAAATAATCACACGCTTCCACAATCTAAATTCCGTTTAACTTCTCCATCTTTCTGCACACCTTGTCTGAAAGATTAATGTACCAATCCATTGGATAATTTCTTCAGACAATCAAAGTTAAGATGAGCCATACGTCTGTGCCAGAGAATGTGATCATTACACCTGACTGTCATAGCTGTGCCATCGGGAGATGAAACATCTAATTTAAACAAATTGTTAACCAGAGAAGCTATAGCAATAACTTCATTGTTGCTATTGTAAACTTGAGCTCCTTTGTTATCAAATATTACAGTGTGTCCTTTAGTGACTATCTGACTGACAGACAATAGATTTACGTTTAACTGAGGTACGTAGTAAACATTACTTACATGGACATCTGATGAAGTACCAGAAACATTTACAGAAAGGTCAATATCTCCAATTGTGTCGATTACCATATTGTTATTGTTAGCCGTGGTAATATTCAAATCCGGAGACTTCCTTTTACTGTCAAATACACCACTGTCCACACATAAATGAGCACTAGCTCCCGAGTCTAAATACCAGTCTTTACTTACATTTGTTTGCACTGAAAAAGCAGCAAAGAGGGAAGTATTCGACTTAGACTTGCTTATGTTCTTATTGTCGTCATTGTTGTTGTTCTTACGGTGTTTGTTACAATCGTGCGATATGTGTCCATAACCATTACACTGAAAACAGCGAGGACCTTTATAGCTCTTATTGTCTTGAGGTTTCTTTGAACTAGAGAGTTTCTTCTCACTTGAATGATAGTTCTCGTTGCTGTTCTTAGAACACGGTCTTTGATTTTGCCCACGACCATAACCATACATTGCCATGCATTTGGAAGGTTCATTTTCCACTGATACATCTTGAAGTAGTTTAGTTTTGATTGAATCAGCTGTAATCTTGACACCAGAACTCTTAATTCCCATAATCATCGGTTGGAATTTATCTGGGAGTCCAGCTAGAAGAATGGTACCTATCCACTCATCATCAACCTTCAGACCAATATTTGTGAGCTTGAATGCGGTTTTCACTATTCTGTTGACATAGTCTTCAATTGAATTACAGGTCTCCAATTTCGTGGTTATCAGTAAACGCAACAAACCAACTCGACGAGTTAAGGCTCTATCTGAAAAAGCTCGTTCCAAGTTGTCCCACGCTTCTTTTGCAGTTTCTGCAGATTGAACATGTACATAATTTATAGAATCAACAAGTAATATTATCTTTGATTTACATTTGGTAATCTTCTTTCTGTCTTCTTCGGTTCCCAGAATACAGTCCCAGAGTTCACAGTCTTCCAGATAAGCCTTAACGGCGACTTTCCATGCATCATAGTTCTCACGGCCTTTCAACTTCTCTATTGAAGGTTGTTGGAACATGATATAAGTCGAGACTTATAAAAGTTAACTTGGACAAATAATAAAATACTAAAAATGGCCTTCTGGGCCCATAACCTGATGGAAATAGCAAGAGTTTAGTGGGATAATAAGAAAGACAAGATACTAAAAGAACACAATAATAATCACCATTTATTCCAACATCAACATAAACATAAACACAAACACATGATAATATGACACTTCATATTTAACACATGATTTATAGACATACAAGTAGCAAGCTATATGAAAGTCAAATAGTATCTTCAACACATAGAGTATATAGTTTATAGTTAAAGTAGCGAGAAAAATATGTGATTACATATTTTTTAATTAATATATTTCTAAACTTAGCGCTCAACATTGAACGAGCTACTTGCAAGAACCTGTACAGGCCTGACGGTACTGAGCAGGCACCAACACGTCACGTGTGATAACAATCTGTGTCACATAGAACAAGCCCAGCTGAGTCCATTGGCACTGTAGAGTAGTGAATCTGTAATAATTGTTTAGCATTTTGAAGTGAATTTATTTAAATAATTTTGAGGGAGTATGGTTTGCATTTGTACGTGTTTTTAGCCTGGTAGTAAAGCATAAGACCAGCTGCTTGATTTTATAAATTTGTGCTATTGATTGTTTCAATTTAGCTCACTGAATTAATTGTATATTTTATTCAGCCTGGGCAATAGTGAATATGTTACAGTAGACAATTGTGTCGTATATTCTATACATTGTGTTGCTAGTGTGTGCAGGTTTAAACGTGACAGTGTCCACCAGGTTGTGCCCGTGAAAGATTGTGAAACTCGTGGGCAATAATTTTAGTGAGGTTTAGTGTTACTCACGCTGTTGCAGGTGCTCTGGGCAGGTTATTGTCGGCTCGAGTAGGGGGACGAAGTCCGAGTTGCGGCGTACTTCAGTGACGTCATATTTTGCCTTCCCCACCCTTGGGTCTGGCAGTGATTAGAAACTACTTGTGTGGTGATCTTGTTTCACGTTTGGTTTATGAGCCAGGCACAAGTCAGCGTTGATGTTCGGTTACGTGAACCCCTGTATGCCAGTGGAACCCTGGGATAACCCAGCCATTGTAGGCTGAGCCGTCTACGGAAAATTTAAATAACCTTCTTGCGGATATTTTCTTACAGAGGGAAAATACGTCGCAATTAATACACCATTTTCTCCCTGATGACTCGTTTATTGCACTGTCATCATACATGTTCTTTGGTGTTTCTCAATCAATTTTAACAAGCCAAACCTTTTGCGCATTCAGAAACCGAGGAAGACTGCCGATCTTAAATTTAGCGGGATTTTCAAATGACACCCCATTTTTAATTGCTGTAGCAATGACAGCCCAGCAATGAGACTCGGCTCGCACTTTGGTGGGAAGGTGCGTGGACTGCTTCACATGCAGTTGCGATGGTAGGGGAGCTGTGCTACACGCAGTGCTTAAAGGTTCTCTACTTTCTGGACGCCCCTCATATCTGCTTAACGCTTAGTCTGTAGAATAATCTCTATGTGATCTATTGTTATTTGCATAAAAAATATATCACTTTGACGAACATATTTGTTTAAATTTCCTTTAAATCTTGACAGTCTGTTTACCTTCCTAAAGTTGATAATCTGGTAAAGAAAATACAAGGCAAAAGTAAAAGAACTAACCACTTCTAAATTAAATTTCATTAGATGTTTTCTGAATATATTAATTAGTTGTGAAGGTTAATAAATTAGTATTTTTTAGTTTTAGAGAAATGGAAACCATAATGTATACACAGTCTTTTAAGTACCGACGATTCGCATATGGAAAAAGGTTTTCTAGTGAGAATGCCTCTCCCCAAGCATATATAGTCACAACCATTTATTTAGCTGTTGAAGCCATTGAGCTCTAACTATTATACTGGAGGCAACTCTGATCAACTAAATTGTGTGCTGCTTCGGCCATTTTGTGGTGGTAGTTGGTCAAATGGTCACCATCTACCCATCAAATCATTATTCAATATTTAAAAACTACAAACATACACATTTTAAGGTTTGGGAAGATAGCAGTAGTGCACACAGTGGGGCTAAAAAGAGAAGTAAACTAGCAGAGTGAAGAGCGTTATTTTATACCCGGAACTCTGAACACAAGAATGGTGAGGGGAAGAGGCAAAATTGAAAAGATGTAACAACAGCTAATTTTTCACTAATTTCATTTTGAAACTTCCAGATTCGACGTGGAATCTCCAGGGTTTTTCACACCAGCACAGAAGGCGAGAGTAGTTCAGTTTATTTTAGAACGAACTCTCTATTCCGACGATGAGAAGTCAGATGTGTTTCAGTTTGGCATTAACAGGCTGGTGCTGCATCATGTTTACTCTGCAGCATATCCGCTCCATGATGTGAGTATTTAGCAATTCATGTAGCTGTAAGAGATTTTTCCCTGTACAAGATTACAAGGTAATACACCATCTATCTTCTATATAAATAAAATTAGAGTTTTTTCTGTACATTGCTTTGAATTATTATGAAATTTGCGCATATTTTCACGTTTTACACCCTAGGGAAACCGCCATTTTAATTTAATTTAATTCCAGAGTGGCCGGACCGAATCCCAAAGTACGTCTGCCGCTTGGGCTTGTTGCGCTCCTCGTTGAATGTTTGTTTCGGAACCCATCGAGTTGCAGGAGCCTGATGAACTGCTGCAACCTGCATACAAACTCCTCCTGAGGCAGATGACTACCCCTCACCATGGTTCCGAAAGTGGCAGCCCTTACCTCATCCAGAGCGTTGCAGTCAATGAGCAGATGGTTGGCAGTCTTTTCAAACTGCCCGCACCTCCTGCACGCTGGGTCTCCATTGAAGATACTCATGCGTGACAAGTGTTTCCTCAGGTGTCCACGTCCAGTGACTAACCCTGACATATGTTTGATGTCCCGCCTACTCAGACGCAAGATGTCAGAAGCCACCCGCTGCGATGGCGAGTGTAGGGTGAGCTTACTTACCTTTAGTGCGGGGAGCTCCGCCCATCTCTTTCGGTGCCTCTCCCGAGCCCATGATGTGATGGACTGACGTGTATACTCACGAGAGATTCCGTAGAAGGGTTCAGGGCCTATGAGTGCAGCCAATGATGCCAAGGACCTTGATGCGCCTACCAAGGCACGACACTGTTGAGAGACAGTCCCAGATAATCCTGGATCTGAATTCCCAGGAGTCCAGCGCCTTGAGCGCAGTCTGGCTGTCTGAGAAAATGCAGATGCTCTCCTCCCTGAGACAACTCCCCAAGTTCTCCCAAGGACACACCATGATCACAGTGACCTCAGCCTGAAACACCGAGGGATACACGCCCATTGGAAGACAAAAGCCAACCCCAGCCTGCAACCCCAGTATTACCCCTTACCTTTGAACCATCCGTGTACCACTCCTGGTCGCAGGGCAGAAGAGGACTCTTTCCTTCATCCCACTCCTCCCTTAAGGAGATGCAAACTTCAAAAGACTTACCGAAAGAGTACCTGACTGGCATGTGATCAGAGGGCATGTCGAGCACGTCACTCTGAACCACAAGGGTGATTCTGGTGTGGCCAACTGGTGTTCCAGAAGACATCCAGAGATTCTCGCAATGGAGACGACGAGCGCACTTCCTAGCCACCTTCTTTTTGATGAAAAGGTCAATTGGCGTGAGGTCGAGGAGACAGTCCAGAGAGGCCCCAGGACAATTGCTTAGGGCACCCGTGATGATGAGGCATACAAGTCTTTGAACTCCCGCAAAGCTCCTCATCGCAAGCCCTGATTCCATTTTTGTCCACCACACGAGTGAGCCAAAGGTCAAGGCAGGTCTTACCACCGAGATGGACAGCCAATGCATGAGCCTAGGCTGCAGCCCCCAGTTTGCCCCTACCACATCAATCACTCAATCAATCAAATATCTTTATCTGCACAACACTGGTGCATTGGATAGTGTCAAACAGTCCTACATACATTCATTGTAGTACAGTATAAATTATATTTATATATATACATATATTTTGGCATAAAATGAAAATAAAAATAAAAATTTGTATTGGATTAACATATTACCATTACACGTAATTTTTTTAATCTACAATAATTCTTTTAATGAGATTTGAGTATTTCCAGCTAAAACTAACCAGCACCTTCATAAGATTCCTGAAGAGAGTAGATAGATAGCCTGTTCAACTAAAAAACTTTTGACTTTTTTCTTGAATATATTTAAATTGCTTTCCTTTTTTTATAGAACTTGGAATGTATTTAAGAAATTTTGAGCCCATATAAATAGTTTTCTTTTCATAGAATTTTAAACGATGTTGGGCAGTCTTGATTTCATTCCCACCTCTAGTGTTGTAAGGGCGAGTTTGATTATTTAAGGATAATTTTTGAAAATTGGTTTTTACATAAATTAAAGAGTCAAAAATGTACTGTCCTTAAACTGTCAAAATGTTAAGGTCTTTGAAGTATTCTTTTACCGATTCATCTTTTTTCAATTTCAACATAATTCTGATAGCTTTCTTTTGACTCTTTAGAACCATATCTAAAGAAGATTTTTTGCTGAACCAAATAGGCAGATACCAAATGCCAAGTGAGAATGAATAAACAATAAAATAAATCATTCTTAAAGTCAAAATATCACAAACAGCAAAGAGCAAATATCGAAGACATCTTCGAAAGGGCATATATTCCTGAATTCATTGTGGATAAAACCCTCTGTATATGTTGATCTCAGCTTAAAGTTTCATCAACTATTGAACCGAGAAAATTTGTACAAATTTTTCTTTCAATCACCTGACCCTGACTTACCAAATTTGGGTCCTGAATAGTTTTGTTTTGAGGTGTTCTAAAATATAAAAAACTAGTTTTATTAATATTCAATCCAAGATTGAGATCATTCAAATAATGTTCGATGTTTTTTAGCGAATTTCCCCTATAGGGAAGAAGCTATTACCGTAGGTCTCATGGTAAGACTTAAGCCCGAGACCATGATAACTTTTCATTTTGAGGTCCCCAGATGCCAAAAACCCCATTCGTTCAAATTTTTATATATGTATATATATATATATATAAATGTGTCCGTAAGCACGATAACGCTCGTAAAAAAGGTCCGATCATAATGAAATTTGGTAAAAATGTGTAAAGTATCATTTATTTGAACGAGTTCGAAAACCAGACGAATCGCACTATCCAAAGGGGGGTTTTTGGGGGGTTTTTTGGGGTTTTCACATGTAATTTTTATTTAAATCAAATTTTAATTTATACCATTGAATTCAGCTTAAAAAAACAAACAATTTGGTATTTTGATCATTGCTCTACGTCAATTGGTTACTGAGATATTGAAAGTACTAAACACAGTACGTTGTCTAATGTTATTCTTATGGAGAAAAAGAAAAATTGTATATCTCGCTTATTTATGAACATAAACTGACAAAATTTTGTATATAGCTTCATCTGGTTGTGGTTTATTGTTGTTTGCACAAAAAAAACAGTTTTTCACCTATGGTTCCCGTAGCAGCAAACCTAGGTACTCGGTCCCCTGTTACTCTTATGGAAAATAATTAAAGTGTTATATATCGTTCATTTATGAATGTATATGGATGTGACTTCACTTAGCTGAGTTCTATTGATATTTTGCATAAAACCCCATTATTTTGTGTTCCTTGTTGCAGCAAACCTGCGTACTCATCCCCAATGTTATTCTTATGGAGAATAATTTATATTTTAAATATCGCTTGTTTGTGAATATATTTCTTATGAATCCTGTTAAGTGGCTTAGTGTGTTCTGTTATAATTCATTGGAAATTCACTGAGTATGTAGGTTTGCTGTGACGGGGGTATTATGGATATATCTGTAAGCTCTTTGTTACTTTTATCATCTCTTACATAATTATCATTAGACCTATTTATGTCTTGAACAACACCAACAAAATAACTATTAAAAACACTGCTTACATCTTTTGGATCATAGTTAGTCTTAACTCCATATTTTATAATAAAATTTTCTACTTCATCAGGTCTTTTATTACCAACCTCAGAATTTATTATTTTCCATACAGTTTTAGGGATGTTGGATGACTTAATTATTTTATTTTCAAAAACTTGTTTTCTTTGCATACTTCACATTTTTATTATACATTAACAGTTTTTGTTTATAATTTGTTTTGATTTTGGTTGATTTTGAAACTTTCATATCTTTTTTGGTTCTTATCAAAATACTTTTTTCTTCTTTTAATTTTTGTGTTCCCAACTACATACGGTTTTATTTTTTTTACTATTCTTTTTGTAAATGCCTGGTCAAAATAAAATTTTAAAATGTCAACAAATATATTTATCCTGAACTTTGGCAAGGTAAACATCCCACCAAGATTCCTTTTCAATAAGTTTAATAAATGTTGACAAGTTTGTTTCTGTAAAACTACGGCATTCTTGAAGAGTGTACTTATTGGATTTGGGGAATTTAAAGAGCATGCAAATTCCAAAATCTGACCATCATGGTCAGAAAGGAGTGTAACAATACCAGTGACTGACTTATCTTTTACAAGTGTTTTCTTTACCAATATATTATATATTTCTGATTCGGTCTCAAAACTCACTCTGGTCGGAAAATCAACCAAATATTTAATGCTATGATTTTTTAGCACATTTTCAAACATTATTTTTTTTTTGCCCTGCTCAGAATTCACCAAAACATTTATATTTATGTCTCCTGCCCAAACTATGACTTTATATTTATTGTCCAAAAAATCTATAAGAGTACTTAATCTATCCAAAAATAACTCTACTGATGAGGAAGGATACCTATATAGACCTACAACAACTTACTTAAAACCCTGAACATTATAAACTGCAGCACAAAATTCAAATTGTTTTCATCTTGTAGGCTATTTAATAGATGGTGAGGAAAAATCATCTGCCAACCCTTCATTCCATTTTTACTCAAAATCATAACACCTCCTTTTAGCGAATTTCCCCTATAGGGAAGAATCTATTACCGTAGGTCTCATGGTAATACTTAAGTCTGAGACCATGATAAATTTTTTTTTGAGGTCTCCAGATGTCAAAAACACTATTCGTTCAAATTTATATATATATATATATATATATATATGTCTGTTAACATGATAACTTGAGTAAAAAACGTCCGATTTAAATGAAATTTGGCTCAAATGTGTAAAGTGACATTCATGACTTTAAGTTCGAAAACCAGAATAACCGGACCATGGGAAGGGGGGTTTATGGGGGTTTTAAATTTTCCAAAAATCAGTTTTTTGCACTTTTCACCCTAAAATTTTTAAAACACTCAATTTTGGTTTTAAGCATTTTATATAGCTTAAAAAAACAAATAATATAGTATTTTTAAATATTAACCTAGGTTAAGTGGTTGCGGAGAAAATCCAAAAAACCTGCTCATAAAATCTCCCTGTTAATCTTATGGGAAAAAGGTTTTCGGCTTTTCCTCAGTTCATTTTAATGTAAACTTCACAATTGCTTTAACAAATCGATTCAGCTCTACAAAACAATCATTTTGGTGTTTAAACTGTGATTCTACGTCCAACCGTTGTAGAGATATTCAATGTGCTAAACACAGAACGTTGTCCAATGTTATCCTTATGGAGAATAAATCAAATTTAATATCTCGATTATTTATGAATGTATACTGATGAATCTTGGTATGTGGCTTCACATTGTACTGGTATATTGATATTTGCACAAACAATTGATTTTTTATTGATTATCCCAGGAGCAGCAAACCTGCATACTCAGCCCTAATGTTATTCTTATGCAGAAGTAAAGTTTTATATCTCCTTTAATTATGAACATAAATTAATAAAACTTAGTATGTCCCTTCACCTAGTTGAGTTATATTGATAATTGCATAAAAACACATATTTTGTCTTCCTTGATCAGCAAACTTGTGTACTCTGCCTTAATGTTATTCTTATAGAGAATAAATAAAATGCTATGGATAACTTATTTATCTATGTATTTTTATGAAACTTGGTAAGTGGCTTTATGTGGTAGTGATAAACATATGCATGCATTGGAAATTCGCTGAGTACGCAAGTTTGCTGCGACGGGGGTATTTTTAAATGTTGTGCTACAAAAAGAGGAGTCAATAGTATAATTTTCAATGTTTAATCTATCTAGTTCATTTTCTTTTATGTCATGCTCTGATAAAATAATAATATGAGGTTCTAATTCTTCCAAAATTATTTGCAACGCTTACATGCAAAAAGAGACCACTTACCCCGGTCAATGACCTTCTGTAGATGTAGACCCCACTGAAGTGTCCGGTCCAGAATGACACCCAGATACTTCACCTGGTCCTGCAGTTCCACACATGCTCCCTGCAATCTTAAAGGTCCGATCCCAGTCAGATTCCTTTTCATAGTGAAAGGAACTGCAACAACCTTTGAGGGGTTGATTGAGAGTCCAACCTCTGTGCACCACCGATCCACCAACCTCAAGGTTCTGTTCATGAGGTCAGTGATCGTGTCATTATGCTTACAAACCACATGAAGCACCACATCATCAGCATAGCCCTGAGTGAACATTCCACTCTCATTGAGTCTTCCGATGAGATCATCCACCACCAGATTCCACAACAGGACAGACAGAACCCCCCCTGAGGGCATCCACGTGTAATTTTTACCTCAATCACCTCATCGTGAAGTGAAAGTATGACCTTCCTGCTTCTCAGAAGAGCTTCAGTCCACCTGCAAATCACCTCATGGAACCCATGGGCTTTGGCAGCATTGACCACTGCATCAGTTTCTGTGTTGTCAAAGGTCCCCTAATTTCAAGGAAGGCGCCCAAGGCCACCTCCTTGAAGCTCAGCGCCTTTTCAATTCTGCTCACCAGGTGATGCAGAGCAGAGTCACATCACCTACCTGGGATGTATGCGTGCTGGTTGCTATGGAGGGGATTTTCCCTGAGAGCAGTGTCCCCCACATACCTCAGCACGAATTTCTCCAGCGTCTTCAGTAGAAAAGAGGGCAGCGAGTTGGGTCGGAAGGATTTAGGATAGGTGTACCTAGCCTTTCAGGGTTTCGGAATGAAGACAATCCGAGACAAACTCCACGCTGACCGAATGTGTCCCATAGCCAAACTGGCTCTGAAAAATCCACATAGCAACGGAAGAATGATTTCAATGCCTTGTTGAAGACAGAGATGGGTCTGACCTGATCAGGCCCAGGCGACTTAAAAGGACTGAGGGAGTTCACAGCCCACCTGATTTTGCTGAGTGTCACGATTCGGCCAGCAACCATCCACCAAGTGGTAGAGGCCCACTGAGCCACCTCTCGCTCACCATCCAGCTCAGGCTGTTGGACTGAGATGCACCCATGGAAGTGAGTACTCGTCATGAGCTTCAGCACCTCCTGAGGATTGTTGACCGTCTGTCTTCCAGCCCCACGAGGGAGCCCAGGCCAGATGATTTGTCTTTTGCCAAGATCTTGCATATCCTGTAGGTTTCTCTGACCCCTCCACATTACCGCAGAAATTTTTCCTGGAGAGTCTTTTGGCTTTCCTTATTACAAGATTGTATTGGGTGAGCAGTCTGTGATAGGGACCTCAGTTGTTGCTGAATCTGGCCCACCTAAAGAGCCCTTACCCTTTTCTTCAGGTTGGCGAGTTCAGAGGTCCACCAGCTGATCTTACCTTTCTTCCCAGACGGCATCGGACAGCACTCCTCGAAGGAAGAGACAATTATACCACTGAGACAAAGGACAGCCTGAGCAAGCTTGCGTGTGTCTCGAACCTTGAACGATTGAGTTTCGATTTTACCCCGAAGGGTGGTTTTGTAGACAGCCCAATCAGCTCTTCTAGGGTTCCTGAACAGAATTTTGTCAGGGGAGAAGTTCCCTATTTGGAAACGTATGTCTCTATGATCAGAGAGGGATGGCTTGAGGGACACGCACCAGTTCAGTATCCCCACACACAAACCCCCTGTGACAAGTGTGAGGTCAATAACCGACTGCCCAACTCGGCTCAGAAAGGTTGCTTCAGAGCCTACATTATCAATCATCAACCCGCTGGAGGCAATGTAATCAAGGAGCGACTTACCTCTGGCATTGGTACTCCAGCAACCCCACACTGTGTTGTGAGGGTCGGAGTCACATCCCACTATGAGGTCTCTGCCGGATCTAGTGGCATAATCCACCAGGCTTCTCACCGCGTCTTGAAGAGGCAGCGCATCGTCTTGTGGCATGTAGGCTGACGCAAGCAGAAAAGGTTTACCAGAGGACCTACACATGGTCTTGACCGTGGTGATGTCCCTGGGACAAAACTCCAAGACCGGCACACACTTGAGCCCATTGCTAGCCCAAATACAGGTCCTTGGGTTGTTGACACATGGCAAGATGGTCTGACCCCCCGAGGCCCCCATGCCTGCAATGCGATTGTTCCTAACCCAAAGGCTCCTGGATTAGGGCAAAGTCCACAGCGCCTCCCACCGTACCAGCACAGAAAACTACCGTGGTAGCTTTACTGTGCTGAAGGTTGGTCTGTAGGACGCTGGTCATCGGCAGGATCCACCGGCGCTCCCGAGAGTACCTTGACGGAAACCATCGCCATCCCCGGTAGACCTGCCAACCTCGGTTTTTCAGCACCTGAGCACTGGCCTCATCAATGGCAAGAACAAGAGTCTTATGATTCTCCTCCTGTTTGCAGCCAACGATCCGCCAGTCCTCAGTCAGCACATCCGGATTCTGCTTCTGTAGAAGAGAAAGAACCTGTTTTGGCTCAATGTCAGCAAAGACCTCATCAGTCCGCAGAAGGATGTTGGTGGTGTGCAGGAGATCCCTGTAGTCCCTCACGATTGTCTCAACCCCCTCTTGAATCTCAAGGGTGGGAGCCATCCTCTTCATCCACGAAGTGGTCACTTCATTTCCACTCGTGACGATGAGTGCGCCTTTCTCCTGAGAGGTTTTCAAGAACCGTAGTGGACCGTCGGTGTTCTCCTCGTCCAACAACAGCATCGACAGATTCCTGAGTTTGTTGCGTTTGGTGCTGATGTTGGACGAGAAGAGCGCCCGATAGAAAACGACACTACTCCTCCGTGAACCGGACATCCGGGTATGCCGATGGAACGATTGCCAGCTTGCAACCAGAGCTGATCTCAAAAGGTCAACCCACTGGAAGACGAAGCTGATGTCGCGGTAGCTGCCGGGACTGCAGCATGCCACGGAGGAACATCCCATCTTCTAGGTCACTTTGTGGTGCTGGCTTTGAGGTTCTCACCAGGAACTGAGACCCTCCACATGGGTGAAATACGCGCATTTGGATTTTCTTTTGCAGGGCTCGGTGTTGCATCAGACCTCTTCCTCTTGGAGAAGCCCTTCTGCCTCCGCCACTCGTTTCTTGAGAGCCAGACTTCCACAGCTTCCTTCCTCTCCCTGGTCCTCCGTCTCTGCTCCGCAGAGGGAAGAGAGTGCCGCCTGTTGTCACCATCTGTAACATCAGAGGCAGGTCCCACCGGATTTTCCAAGTCTGAGATCGGCAAATTTGCCTCTACAGACATTGGTACCGGGGTGTCATCCAAGCGAGCTTGGACTGTCCTGTGTGACTCTTCAAGCATGCCAGTATTCAAAAATTGAGTGTGAGTGGGAGGGGACCTCAATACCAGATATCCGGGCAAAAACCCCTTCAGCTTCAGATCTGGCCCCAGTCCCCCCATTCCCGTCAGCGCAAGTTTCCTGCGACAAAAAGCTGAAAGATTGCCCTCCCCAGAATCCATGGGCAAGTCCTCTGATCCTCTGACGAGGAGTGGGATTCACTAAAATGGCTACCCACCTGGGGTACAGCATCCGTTCGTTTTTCCTCAGCCATGTTGTCAAACAACAAAGTGTTAGCAGTTTGATGGCCATTCCGTGATCCATTCACTCCGCCCGCCAATGTCTGATACTGGACCCTTTTAGAGTTGGACTCCTAATCACCTCCAGCTCAGTTCTGGAACTCCCCTGCACACATACCGGTTGGCAGTGCAGCAACCGAACCCGTGAAACTTTCAATTCAATTCAATTCAATTCAAACATCTTTATTCATTAACTGTACAAGTTTACAGATTGAATAGTGTCATGCAGGTACTATCACTGTACTGCAACTAAAACTAAGAAACTAATCTAAGCTACAACTTAACAGTTGAATCTACAGAACAGTTTTACTAAAGAAAAGTACAAACAAAAATAAAACCTGAGAGAAAATAGAAAAAATTATTTATGTAAGCAAAACTACCCTGCTGCGTCTAGACAATATAACTCCTCAATTGAGTAAACAGGATGACTTGTGAGGTATGCCTTTAGTGCTTTCTTGAATTTTGTATCATTTGTTATGTTTCTTATTTCTACTGGAATATATTTTAAGAGTTTAGAACCCATATGCGAAGTTTTTTTCATAAAAAATTCTAGGTTATGTTTCTCAATTTTGAGACGATGTCTCGTGTTGTAGTTATGACTTACTACATTTCTTGAACCCAACCGCAGGGTTAAAATAATTGTTTTAAAAATGTAAAGATTATAAACAGTCAGAATTTTAAGCTCAGCAAATATGGCCTTTACTGAGTCTTTCCATTTTAGATTTAACATTATTCTAATAGCTTTTTTTGTAGTTTTAGAATTTTGTCCAAATTGTTTTTCTTTGTCGATCCGTAAATACTAATTCCATATGAGATATGTGAGTGGATCAGAGCAAAATATATTTGTTTCAAAGTTTCGATACTACAACTTTTAGACATTTTCCTCATCGCATACAGACCAGATGCCATTTTACTGAGTACCGAATCAACATGTAGGTCCCAACTTAAATTTTCATCAATTATTAAACCAAGAAATTTAGAGTGGCTAGATAGATTAAGTTTGTGCTCATTAATACTAATATTTGGCACAATTTTTGATTTGGATTGTTTGGTTTTAAATGAAATTAAATTTGTTTTAGTTGGATTGAGTAATAAATTTTGTGTGTTAAAAAAGCTGTTGATAAAATTTAAAGTGTCATTCGAAGATTGTTCAATGGTTTCTAAACTAGAACCGGATACAATTAAATTTGTATCATCCGCATACAAGCAAAGCTTATTCCCATCACTAGGAGTTACCAGAGGTAACCCTGTAACGTAGCATATAAAGAGCAACGGGCCTAAAATAGAGCCTTGTGGGACTCCGTAACAAAGTGTTTGCATTTCCGATGAATACTTTTTAATACATTTCCCTTTTTTATAATATAATTGAACATATTGCTGACGCCCAGTCAGATAAGAATCAAACCACTTATATTCTTTATTCTGGATTCCTAAACTATAAATTATATCTAAAAGTTTGCTATGGACAACACTATCAAACGCCCGTGTTAGATCCATGAAAATTCCAACTGAATTATTACATTTATCAACTTTCACCCTTGCCTACTGCTGTCAGACAAACTGGGCCATCCGGTGTCCATTACCTCAGCCCCAGTTCATCACCAGAACCTCTACTCCCCATCTCTGGGGCCATTTTTTCGACGGCCAGGACTAGATACGCTACCTTCCGCTAACATAGAGGCACCCCATGTAGGCTGTGGTAAACCACAGTACGGCTGCAGAGCAGACCGACGCACAGCGGTCCTGAAGGGGGACTGGTCCAGGACACCCTCCCCTTCCTGAGGGGCTTACGCTTACCTCTTGCCTCCTAGGGAAGCCAAAACAAGTCTTGTTCGCTCTTTACAAGAAAACAGATGCACTGCCTTTGATGAAACTTTGTTTATTTGTTCTATTCATGTGTGAGAAGGTTTTAGGCAACTTAAAACTGGTATACACCTTTTGGAAAAGGAATGGCGGCCGCTCAAAAACATGATTTCGTGTGGTTTTGGTTGTGTTTTGTTCGCTTTTCACAGGGAAACGGGTGCACTGATTTCGATGAAACTTCTTTTCTATGTTATATATGTGCATTATAAGGTTTTAGGCTAATTTGATTATTTATATCACCTTAGGACTCTGCCCCATGGGGTTTTAAAGCCTATATTATTCTTATAGACAAAGCATTTATTTATATTAAACCAGATGGTGACTTAAGAATATTTATTCTACAAACAGATTATATAGTTCTTATTTAAAAAACTGAGTGAAGATTGATAATAAATAACATACGTTTAAAGAGTGGACATGACTTAAGAATATGTATTCCATAAACAGATGTTGCAGTTCTTATTTAAAACGTTGAGCGAAGATTGGTAATAAACAACATAAGTACACATAGTAGATATATGACCTAAATCTATATTTATCAGGCACACTCACTGACAAAATGATCACTATATCTAAAAAACGACAATAATGTATATGAAGAGAAATATTGCATGGTGGTTCACCTTATGCTGCAGTTGTACAATAAGAATACAATTAAAAAGTCCTATAGGGCTCTTCCCTAATTTAATTTAATTGCAACCTTATGAGTATTAGCATTTACTGGACCTTTGTAAGTTGAAATTCGGTAGTAACATAACTAATACATCAGAACAAAACGCAAGCCTATTCCCGTTACGTAAATGTTCAAGGGCTTCGCCCCAAGGAATTTCAAAATAGAATCTTTTAACAATCTTGCATCTACTACTGGACTGATGGAGCTGAAATTCGGTAGGAATATAGCTTATAGCTCAATGCAGACATATACTCTACACTCTAACTCTAGATACAAATATACTCAAGGGCTCTGGCCCACTGATGGCCTTTAATATAAGCGTGTTAATCATCACACACAAACTACTCAACCAAAAGAGCTGAAATTTGGTACCTTAAAGGACATGAGAAACAACATCATCACTATAATGGGGAGTCACGGTGTTGTTCTCTGGACATTTCACACAGACCCTTTGTCTTGCGTGAGACCTTTGTCGTTTGTAGAAGTGGACGAGATCTACGCATCTCTAAAAGATATTTTATGTAGCCGACCACTGAACATATTTTATGTAGCATCTGAACTTAACAGTAAATATGAAAATGTATTTTGGAGAAGATTAAGGGGTCGAGGAGTTCTCTTATGCCCTTTTAAAATTTGGGGACGGAATATTGAAAAACAAACTCATAAACTTCTTTCCTTCACTTGGCACAATCGATGAATCACAGGATTTACTGATCGACAGTTTATTACCGAGGTTCATAAACAGTTTAATTTGGCAAGTGCCTGGCTCTGTGGTTGTCCACCAATGAACAAGTAACGGAGATCAACACAAAGGTATATCTTTTCCAAAGCGAGGATCGAACGAATATATACATTTTTAACACCGTTCGTTTATCCATGGACATGTTCACTACCCGACAGAGTTCCTCGACTTAGCAACAGTACCCGAACTATCTGCCAGTATATTTTGTTAACTTTTATTTAATTGTACATTAAACATGTAAAATGTAATTTAAATATTGTAAAATTATATGGGTTGATATTTTCTTTAATTAATCTATTATACATACAACTCATACGATGAACTGGTACACAGTTAGTACAAAATATAAATCAAGAAACTGCAGTATCCTGCTACATCTGAGAACTTTGTTGTGAAGTTCCTTGAAGAGTTAATTGGTAATGTTTATTCACATTATCTAAATGGAAAGCAAATTCATTGCTTATTTGCCTTCAGCCCGGCCTTATTCTCTTTGCTCATTTACCCCTCCATGATTTTACAACAAGGTTTTGTGTGCTGCATTATCTTTTGAACATTTTGAATAGTGTCGAACAACAATCATCTGTTAAATTAATAATCTGATCTAATAAAAACAAATTGATTTACTGAAAGAATTACACGAGAATTTTGCAGGCCAATGGGGCAGAGCAGTAAAGGAGTTTTGAAACGGAAAGAGGCTGTTTACTTTGGGTGTACTCTATATTTCTAACTAAATTTCAGCACTATCATCCAGTAGGAAGTATGAGATGGGAAAACAAACAAACACACAGATATTTTGATTTGTAGTAGTAGGATTACCTACAGAACAAAGAGGAAAATACATTGGCTTTAACTTGTTTACATTTTTTAATTGTTTATAGCCCTTGAATTACTCCAAAGATCATTTAGTGAAAATTAAATTATATTTAGCTTCTTATACACTCACTTTCAAACTAAATTTAATTTTGAGAAAAGATTAAGGTTAGAGTTTTTTTATTTGTTCAATGGGATCAATTTGATTCGCTCATTTGACTTTCATTGATTGGAGAGGTTATTTTATAACCTAGGTGGTGTCTAATTAATCACAATTCTACATGTCTCAATTAGTCGATCCATGACTTATTTATGATATTTTGAGCTCTACTGCATTATCCAGAATTTTTAAACAGAACATTTAAACTGGTCAAAGTTAATTTTTTCCAGCAGCTCTTTCAACAAGTTGTAACCAGGCATTTTTTGTTGGAAAACAGGATTATAATTATGTTTTAGTTTCATTCAACTACATAAATATCAGCAATTCTACAAATTATCGCTTGAAAATAACATCTATAACCAAAAATGTTTTGCTTATTATTACAGTTGTAACTAAATTAAGTGTTGGTATGTTCAGGGAGACTTGGAGGACCCAGAAAGCCTGCGTAGCAGATTTTATTACTACTGGGCATCGTTCAGGAACTGGTACAAAGAGCAACCAGGCGACCATCTCAGACAGTATTTCGGAGTGAGAACAGCTCTGTACTTTATGTGGCTCGGATACTACACTCGCATGCTGATCTCAGCCTCCATTGTTGGAGTTGGCTGCTTCATTGTGTCCTTGATCCTTTTACCCACTGCTGACACAATGTAAGTAGGTAGCAAAAATGGATATTATATTTACGCTTGTTGGGTAATAAATATTCCAAATTGTGTTCTTTAATCTGGTATTTTTAATAAATTAGTACAAAGAATTGTTTCTTGTTGAGATTATCACTCTTGCTGTTAGTTTTTGGTTGGTTTTAAATGTAACTGCCTAATAACAAATTTATGATTACAAAGTTTCAGTTCAAGCAAAAATAACACCCTCGAGGATACATAATGAAAACAAGAATAGTCAAAGAGTGCCTTTCACAACAACATATCAACATTTTAATGAAGGAAAATTTGAAATTTTTAGGCAATTAATTAAAACATAATTATTAAAATGGTGGATCATTTATTAAAACTTCCGATTTTTCTGATCATATTCCTGTTATTTATTCATAAGCAAAACAACTTCAGTATAGCGGAATGGACTAATCCAACCTCAGATGTCTGTGCCCTCGCTTAGTCAGTGTTTGATATTTTTTACATATCTGCTGCGTTGTTCAGTTCAGGTCTTCTGTCGATGACTCTTCATTGACAATGTAAATCAGTAGACCGGTGACAGTTTTTGTAGCAGTTTTTATAATTTACAGTAGTATTAAACCTGTAATACTTCACGTATGTACATTTCAATATTTTCAGTTTAAACTACATTTTTATCACATTTCCATGTTATAAATGTGTTCCCCTGATAATCCGACCTTTTTTCTGTTCCGATCATGCTCTCGGTCCTGTTGGTGACACCGCTAATCTGTGTCCATGATTAACTGTATTACTCATGAGTGATTACAATGCAGATGATGTAATCAATTACATTTTACACAAAGTTTTACCCTTATATATTATACTTATATATACAAGACACTAAAAACTAGTTCACTGCAACGGTCATAAGTCACATTTTGTTTGTGGCCCAGCAAGAGAAAGACTTGTAATGAGACTGTAATAAGGCTCATTAAAAGATTATTCAATTAATCAAAGACCTCTTTGTTATCTGTAATGGCTTCACTTGGCATCACTATATGCTTAAAATGTACCCTTAAACAAATTGACATTCACATTAGCCTACTATATATTAATGTTTATTAGGGATCGACCAGAGGTCGAAATTCGACCAAAAATAATATTATGTGAACCCAAAGTGGTACACACGAATAATACTGGTTTGCGAGAATTTTTCGCCACGTCCTGCATGAGCAGTTAATCAAAATAACATTTGAACCAGTGTCATTGTACTGAACTTCACGAAAAACCTCTTTCTCTCTCTTCCTCTTCCCCTCCATCTCCCTCTTCCATTCCTTTCCTCACTTCCCAGGTTTATTTGTTTTTAATGTGGATTTAAAACGGATAACAGAAGGGTGTTACCATTCCAGTAGTCAGTAGTATTTTTTTGTTTTCATTAGTCCTGAAACATCTGTTCTTGCTGTTGTGCTAGAGCATTTGTTATTACAGTATATCAGCTGTGAAATTCAATCAATTACTGTTCTTCCATAAGATTAACATTGAAACTTTGAAAGCTTGTGCGGCGTAGCCCTGAGGGCCGATGCAAATTATAATGGGATTCTGCTCATCTACAGGACAATTCCTTTCTAATAGTATGCTTGAATTTCTCCTATGGTGCACACAAGCTGAGAAAAAAGAAGGGTCAGTTTTGTGCTTGCCTATTAATATAAAGAGATTTATATATTCAATTATTGACATGAATTAATTTGCTACGAACCAGACTAATAGTGAAGGGAAATGAAGAACCAGGGTCTAAATATTATAGGCAAAATGAGATTACAAAATAGAGAGGGGAAAAATTAGAGACCCTCAAGGCTTGAATCTTAAAATTACTGTAACTTAGACTGTTCTTCAAGCTACATATAAACATAAAACTAAAATATACAAATAACACCTTGTTTTTTTAATATATACAGAGATGAAGTGTGTGATGGGGATATTCAAGGCGTATTCTGCCCAGCGTGTGATCGCCACTGCAAGTTCGTGAATATGGCCGATAGCTGCTTACACTTTAAAATACTCTTCATGTTCGATAATGTTACTACTGTGTTCTTTGCCATCTTTATTTCCTTTTGGGGTCAGTGCAAAATGTTAAAGGAGGGAGGAATTCTCAAAATACATTAAATTTTGGATTTAGCAACTATATGATGAATCAAGAATCAGTGGTAATTATCACTTGTAAAATATCTTTCTTTTTAGTTTGTTCATTAATTTACTGAGCTGAATCCTCAAATAGAATTTAATAAATTTTGGGACATCCCTCCCTCATTATTTTATAATTTGCTTAACTATAAGTACCTACAGTACATGACTGACAATGAACCTCGACAGAGGATCAAATTATATCACTTTTCGTGAATTTCCCCTGTAGGGAAAAAGCTATTACCGTAGGTGGCATGGTAAGACCCAATCCCAGGATCATGACAACTTTTCGTTGTCCCCAGATGCCAAAAACACCATTCGTTCAAATTCATATATATTAAGTGTTGAAAACAAAGAACTTAGTGACATGAATTTGAGAACAATCAAATTGGCTCACCAGTTACTTTGAAGAACGAAACAACCTCATGGACTCAACATACGTTAATTTTATAATTCTAAGCTTCAGTAATTCTTTATACAGTATCAAAATAGTTTTATTCCACATCATCTGTCCTTAACCAAATATGTAAATAACATCTAATCTGTTGTTTTTGTTTTTCAATCAATTGTTTGGCTTGATAAAGAGAATACATCAAAATACAGTATTGAAAAAATGGTGTTAATTTCTTATTTGTTTGTGTATATATATACTATATATACTATATATATATATATGTATATGTATATATATATATATATATATATACATATATGTGTCCGTAGTCACGATAACTTTCGCAAAAATGGTCCGATCTTGATAATATTTGGTATAAACATGTAAGGCAGCATCTATTTTCTTGAGTTCGAAAGCCAGAGTGATTGCACCATTTTAAGGGTGTTTTGTAAAAAAATGGGTTTTTTAACTTTTTACATATAATTATTTTTAAAACCAAACTTGATTTTACACTATTGAATTTGGCTTAAAATAACAAACAATTTGGTATTTTGATCATCGCTCTACGTCAGTTGGTTACCAAGATATTGAAAGTGCTAAACACAGTAAGTTGTCCAATGTTAATCTTAAGGAGAATAAGTACAATTTATACCTCGCTTATTAATGAACATATATTGATGAAACTTGGTATGTGGCTTCATATGGTTGGGGTTTACTGATATTTGCATACAAAACTAATTTTTTGTGGTCCCTGTTGCAGCAAACCTGCGTACCCAGCAGCTATAACGCCATTTATGCATACACTGTATATGACTAAATAAAGACTTTCTCGAATTGAATTGAATTGAGTTGAATAATGTTATTCTTATGGAGAATAAGAAACATGTAATATCTTGCTTGTTTATGAACATAAATTGGTAAAAGTTGGTATGTTGTATCTAGTGGTGATCCATTGGTATTTGCATAAAAAAACAGATTGTTGTGGTCCTTGATGCAGCAAACCTGCATACTCATTCCTAATGTTTTTCTTATGGAGAATAAATAAAATGTCATATTTCACTTATTTATGAATATGCTTTGATAAAAGTTGGTGTGACTTAGTGAACTAACATTTGAAATTCGCTGAGTATTCAGGTTTGCTGCAACGGGTGTATTTATTAGTTGAAGTGTTTTTATTTTCTGGTGATGAGTAGTCAATCAAGATTAATTAATAACACATCACTACAATCCCATACCGTCAAGAATTATAAGTACCTACTTAAGAGGTAGCTTTGTCAGACTGCAGTTTATTTCAACCCATTAAAGTAGTAATTATATTCTATTCGCAATGGTCGACAACGGGATTTGATTGGTGCTGCATTCTTGTAGCAAAATCTGTAGCTAATGGCTGCGAGCAGCTACGGGTCTCTCCTCTAGGGGAGCGGACTGACTATAAAAACCTAAATAACGCCGCTAGGCCACTGGTCGTGGTCGCTGAGTTGGCTAAGTTGTGGAAACAACTTGTCCTGGTGTTGATACGAACTTCTGGGTTCGAATCCCGCACACGACCAAAACTGACCAGCCGCGCAACTCTCAATGAGTTAATCGGTCTGTGGAAACGTTGATAGGAGGGCCCAAGTAAAATAAACAGTGGCAGGCTTGCTTGGAAGTTGACTTGATCGATTAATTCTTTGTGAGTTGCACATGGTCAACACTGATTTTGCTACTTTTACTTATGTCTACTATGTCAATGCGACTCTCAAAACTGAAAGAAAACAATATTTTAATTAAAATATGTCATAAACCCCAATTTTATATTCTATTTCATAGGTTTAAAAAATGACAAGTAAGGAACGAGACCAGCTCGTATGTCTATGCCAATGGGTTAAGTTGTATCATATCAGCAAATTTCTCATGATTAAAAATAAAAATAACACAGTTTTTTCCCTACTCTACCAGTGATTGTATTGCAACCTTGCCAACTGTAGACGAGCCTGGTTAAAACAAAACTTGAATTTTTTAGGCACAGTTAAACATATTCTAATAACTGTTTTATTTAATCGAGTAATAATTGGGAGAAATTATAGGGTTACAGATGAAAGACATCCTAAAAATAATCCTGTAAAATGTTCAAGCGGTTTCAAGTTTGTTTTTATCATAACAAAAGGGATAATAAGAATAGGGAGAGTATAAACATAAACTAACTTAATGTCATTAAGAATAGTTGTCCATTGTTAAACCTTGCTGAAGGTTGAGTCATTCATTCGGCAGTCATCTTAAATTTATTGAAAAGACCTAAAGTTGAAGAAGGATCAAATATGTATTATTACATAGAAAACAAATAATTCATAGATAGTGAATTATTCCACATTTTGTTATTAGGAAGGCCATTCCTATTATTTAACAAAATACCCCCATCGGTAAACCTGCGTACTCAGCGAATTTCCAAACATATATATATAGGTCACAAAAAACACAAAAAAATCACAAAAAAGTGTGATGGGCTATACAGGACCTAATTCTACATGCAAAAATAAGTCAAAAATGAAGAATAACATTTTTTGGATTTCGGCTTAGTTTAGCCGTAATCCGCCATTTTGTTTTTTTGGGAAAATATTTATTATTTCAAAAACCCAATGAGATATTTTTACGAAACTTGGCAAAAGTGTTAACACTAAAGTAAGTAACATTTGTAAAAAAAATATTTGTTTACCTTTCCAAATTTCAAAATGGCGGCCATTTGAATTTTTTTATGCCAAATTTCATGAAAACCGGTACCTAAATCAAAATTGTTCAAGACACAAAAGTTTTTTTATTTATTATAAAAAATCCAACAAAACAAAAATGAATAAAATCGGTTCATAAATAAAGAAGCTGTGTTTATTTTAGTAATTTAGACTGAAATTACTTAATTACATTACATAAATTATTACATTACATTTAATAAATTTTAATATTAATAATAATCATTTGTTGTTTAAAACAATGGAATGAAGAGGATACACCACATGTAGGTAGGCAATCAATCTACTAATCAATCTTGATTAATTTTATTTCTCCTTTTTACTTCACATTAACAGCTGATATGCATTTAATCAGCTGTTATAACAAATCCATTGTTGACCTGCCACACATTATTGCTGTTTTGTTCACATCCAATTGCTGCTTAGACGTTTACGTAACTAGCTCATAATGCCAGTAGAGTTTATTGCTGTTTTGTTCACATCCAATTGCTGCTTAGACGTTTACGTAACTAGCTCATAATGCCAGTAGAGTTTACAAACGCGGAACTAGCTGATATCCACTTAATGTATGGACTGTCAGATTGTAATCGAGCGCTAGCTCGACGTTTGTACTCTGAACGTTTTCCAAATCGCCGACTGCCTAGTGAAAATACGTTCTTAACAGTGCACGACCGCCTCACACAGTATGGTTCATTTACCACTCCGCCTTTAGGTCGAGGTAGACCTCGAACAACAAGAACGTTGGAATTGGAAGAAAGAGTGTTGCAAGCTGTCGAAGACAATCCTTCATCAAGCACAAGAAGAATTGCATCTGCCGAGGAAGCTGACCACTCAACGGTATGGAGGATTTTGAAAAGCAATCTACTTTATCCTTACCATGTCCAACGGGTTCAAGCTCTTTTAGAAGAGGACTACCCAAACAGACTGCATTTTAGTCAACAGATAGAAAATAAATGTACTAGGAGTCCGCAGTTCCTGTCTTCAGTACTTTTTACAGATGAAGCTGGGTTTAACCGAAATGGAATCTTGAACTTCCATAACACCCACCAATGGGCGAACGAGAATCCTCATACAATAGTGCAGTCGAGGTTCCAGCATAACTTTTCATTGAATGTTTGGGTGGGCATTATTGGGAATAATTTTATTGGTCCAGTGTTTTTACCAGCAAGGCTGAATGGACTTACCTATTTGCACTTCCTTCAGAATGATTTAGATGATGCCATGGAAGAAGTGCCCCTAAACACACGTCGAAACATGTGGTTTTTGCACGACGGTGCACCTCCTCATTTCAGAAATGAAGTAAGGAATTACCTGGACCAGCGATTCAGAAATAAGTGGATCAGTCGTGGTGGCCCGATATCATGGCCAGCAAGATCGCCCGACTTGAATCCCATAGATTTCTTTGTATGGGGACATTTGAAAACAATGGTGTATGCAACGCCTGTAAACAATGTTGAACAGCTGAGGGAGAGAATTGAAGATGGATGTCGGAGGATAAGAGAAATGCCTGGAGTGTTGGAGCGGCTACGAGAGTCAATGGGACGACAATTACGGCAGTGCGTGATCGCCAATTCAATTCAATTCAGATTTCTTTATTCATAATGATACTCTTGTATACATAGAATAGTGTCAACAACAAGTAAAACTATATACAATAAGTACTACAAAATACAAGTATTAAATATGAGTACTATACAAAATAAACAGAGGCATGATTCATATATAAAATAAAAATACATTAAAATAGTGTCACTATTAAAACATCATAATCCCGAACCAATTAAAATTTTTACCCGTTTAAAAGTCACCCAAGTCATATACAGCTAAATCAATCAAATAATCCTTTAATTTTCGTTTAAACTTTGGATGACTAATTTCATTTTTTATACAATCGGGTATTTTTCTTAAAAACTTTTTGCCTGCAAAAGACACTTTATTTTTGAAAATTCCTAATTTATGATGGGGAATGGGTTCAATTTTTTTTCTAGTATTGTATTGATGCACTGGGATAAATTCATTATTCTGATTATTCCTGACATGCATGATTGTATCAAAGATATATAGTCCATGAACGGTCATGATTTTTAGTTGTTTAAAATATTCCTGGGCTGAGTCTTGAGTTTTTAGTTGTAAAATAATTATAATTGCTTTTTTTGAATTTTTAACATACTATTCAAATTTTCTTTTGTTGTGGAGCCATATATACATATTCCATATGCAATATGACTGTGAATAAGAGCAAAATATATACTACGCAAAACATCAATGTTGCACAGTTTGGACATTGTTCTGATTGCAAATAAACCAGAATTTGCTTTGTTTAAAACATACTTCACATGTCCATCCCATGACAGGCTATTATCAATTATTAGCCCTAGAAACTTTGTTTGCTCAATTAACTCTACATGTTTGTTTTTAATCATTAAATTTGGGGAGATGCAATTTTTACTTTGTTTTGTTTTGAAACAAATACCTTTAGTTTTACTTGGATTTAGACGTAAATTAAGATTTTCAAAAAACTGATCTATACTATCAAGTTCAATATTTGAAAATAGTTCGATATCCTCTTGTGATTTGCCCGAAACTTTTAAGTTTGAGTCATCAGCATACAGACATAGACTGGAAGTTGGAAAAAAATTCAAAGACTGCCCTATATTATTTACATAACATAAAAAGAGAAGAGGCCCTAAATTTGATCCTTGGGGGACACCGGTGCTGATTCTATTTAGATTGGATGTGAACTTGACAATTTGATAATTTTTGATGACATGGGTTATTTCAACATATTGCTGTCTGTTTGATAAGTAAGATTTGAACCATTCCAATGCAATATCTGTTACTCCCAACTCCTCTAGCTTTGAAAGTAGTAAAGTGTGGGAAACGCTATCAAACGCCTTTGAAAGGTCCATGAAAACACCTACTACCTTTTCTCCCTTATCCATTGAGTTTATAATTGATTCAATAAAACCGACCGCTGCTGTTATAGTAGATTTATTTTTTCTAAATCCATGCTGAAAGTTAACTAATTTATTATTATTTTCTAAAAATAATGCCAGTCTGTCGTATGCTAATTTCTCAAATATTTTAGCTACAACTGGTAGTAACGAGACAGGTCTGTAGTTAAAAATTAATTTAGGGTCATCTTTTTTAAGAATGGGTATAACTTTTGCAATTTTGAGCTTGTCAGGGAATTTTCCACAAACAAAAGAAGAATTCACCAGATGTGCCAACACTCTGCTGATCTGTGTATCAACTGCTTTTAAAATTGCTATAGGAATTTGATCTATTCCGCAGGAAAATTTGTTTTTTAATGAGCTAATGATTTTAAGTATTTCTTCTTCTCCTGTTTCTTTAAATCGGAAGTGTGTGCTACTGTTATGAAAAATAATATTATCAGTGTGTTTTGCAGTTTCAGTTTCTAATGCAATGTCAACAGTAGGAATTTTAGCTGCAACAACATTAGTAAAATAGTCATTAAAAATATTACTAATAATTCTAGGGTCTTCGAAAATTTTGTTTCCTTTGTATATAGTGATGTTGCTAACTCTATCTTTATTTTTTTACCCAATTTCAGAGTTTACAATATTCCATGTAGTTTTCACTATGTTATCAGATTTTTTTACCTTTTCATTAAAATACTGTTTTTTGGAACTCAACAAATTTTTTCTATAAAGCTTATTTATATTAAGTACATATTTTGGCACCGGTGAATTTTTTATTCTGCTGGATCTAACTAAGTTTATAATTTCTCTTTTTTCCTCTTTTAAGTAGCTTATCCAATTCTTTGACTTACTTTTAATTTTAAAACGCTTTTCTGGAAATGCCTGATTAAAATAATACATCAAAATATTATAAAAAACATCATACTTTTGATCCACTGTTGAAAAATATACATCCTCCCAAGTTTCATTTTGTAACAACTGTTTAAATAATAATTGATTTTGTTTGGAAAAATCCCTCCTAATTATTGTAAAAAATTATTGTAAAATGGAGGTCACATTGAACACCTACTATGAAGGGCAAGTGCCTACCTACATGTGGTGTATCCTCTTCATTCCATTGTTTTAAACAACAAATGATTATTATTAATATTAAAATTGATTCAATGTAATATAATAATTTATGTAATGTAATTAAGTAATTTCAATCTAAATTACTAAAATAAACACAGCTTCTTTATTTAAGAACCGATTGTATTCATTTTTGTTTTGTTGGATTTGTTATAATAAATACAAAAAAATTTGTGTCTTGAAAAATTTTGATTTAGGTACCGGTTTTCATGAAATTTGGCATAAAAAAATTCAAATGGCCGCCATTTTGAAATTTGGAAAAGTGTAAACACTTTTGCCAGGTTTCGTAAAAATATCTCATTGGGTTTTTGAAATAATAAATATTTTCCCAAAAAAACAAAATGGCGGATTACGGCTAAACTAAGCCGAAATCCAAAAAATGTTATTCTTCATTTTTGACTTATTTTTGCATGTAGAATTAGGTCCTGTATAGCCCATCACACTTTTTTGTGCCACCCTGTATAGTTTTATATATATATATATATATATATATATATCTTAATACCGCATAAAGCCGCTTACCAAGTTTCTTTAATATGCAAATAAGCGTTATGTATAATTTTAATTATTCTCCAAAAGAATAACATGGGATCTAAGTATGCAGGTTTGTCACAACAAGGTTCACAAAATATGAGATTTCATGCAAATATGAATACAACTCAACTAGGTGAAGCCATATACCAAGTTTCATCAATATACATTCATAAATAAGCGATATATGCCATTTTAATGATTCTCCGTAAGACTAACATGGGAGCTGAGTACGCATGTTTGCTGTAACAAAAGGAATGCAAAAATCGGGTTTTCATGCATATTTTGTTGTAACCCAACTAGGTGAAGCCACCCCATACCAAGTTTTATTAATTTATGTTCATTATTAAGGGAGACATAATATTTTACTTATTCTCCATAAGAATAACATGGGGGCTGAGTACGCAGGTTTGCAGCTACAGGAACTATCGGTAAAAATTGTTTTTCTGTGCAAATAACAATAGACCACAACCAGATGAAGCCATATACAAAGTTTGGTTGGTATACATTCATAAATAAGCAAGATATAAAATTATTCTTATTCCCTATAAGAATAATTAACATTGGACAACGTACTGTGTTTAGCACTCTCAATATCTCTGAAACCAATTGACGTAGAGCAATGATCGAACCACCAATTTTTGTGTTTTTTTAAGCTGAATCGAATGAATGAAACTAAAATTTGACTTTAAAAAATTGTATGTAAAACTCAAGAACCCATTTTTGGGGTATAACACCCCCCAAAGTACCCCTTTCGATCGGTTGATCTATCTGGTCATCATTATTATTAGAAGGGGCGGACATGGGTCCCAAGGCACATCAGCCGCATTGGGCGAAGTGCGCACCCCCGAAAAAGAGATTGAGAATTAGTTTCAGGTCTCCTCCAGGTTCAAAAGCCTGATAAACTGCATCATCCTATTGATGAGCTCCTCAGGAGCAGGTATCCACCCCTTGCCATAATTCCCAGAGTTGAAGCCCTCACCTCCTTAAGCTCATTGCAATCAAAGAGTAGGTGATCTGCAGTCTCCTCATAATGCCCTCATTTCCTGCATACAGGGTTACCATTGAAGATGCCCATGCGCAGGAGGTGTTTCCTCAGGTGACCATGTCCCGTAATCATACCTGTGATGCGCTTGATGTCTAGCCTGCTGAGACCCAGAGCTTCCAGGCAACTGCTGGGATGATCTCTGGGCGTTCAGCTTGCTTACTTACGATCCATCTGGTATTCAAACTTAAAGTCATAAATGGTGCTATATATATATATATATATATATATATATATATATATATATATATATATATATATATATGTACAGGGTGAGCTTTAAATGAGTTCCCCCCTTACTTTTTATACATTTCTTAAGTTATCGACTCCGGACCACCCCCGATCATTGTTGACCGACTTATACTTCATTTTGACTTAGTTCTTATTTTTGGCTGCCATCTTGGATCCGCCATATTGGATTCAACTATTTATTTTTAAACGTAAAGGTGGGGTTGTGACCCATCATATAGATTTACTTTTATACGGTGAACACAATGCCGCAATCCGTTTTTGAAAATCATTATTCGTTCTCAATATGTTAGTGAATTAAAAAAAATGAATTTTGGAGAGAGTTTTAAAGGTCCCAACCTTAAAACATGCCCATATTCTCATAATTACATCAAATAATGACCAAGAGCCACACCCAATCATTGTTGAGTGGCATTTGCTTAATTTTGTCAAAATTACAATTTTCGGCCGCCATCTTGGATCAGCCATTTTGGAATAAGATAATTTGTTTCAAATGTAAAGGTAGGGTTGTGACCCATCATTTCCAACTGTTTTTCCATGCTGAAATCAATACCGCATTCTGTTTTCACATATCACCGTTTCTTTTCATGATGTTGAAAGATTTATGTTTAAGATTTCAAAAAGCGACAATATTGTGAGAATGAAAGGTGATATTTGAAAACGGATTGCGGCATTGATTTCAGCGTGGAAAAACAGTTGGAAATGATAGGTCACAACCCAACTTTACACTTGAAAAAAATATATGTTATTCCAAGATGGCGACCATAAATTTTGAACCAAGT
Organism: Allygus modestus; assembly: GCA_963675035.1. NCBI lineage: Eukaryota > Metazoa > Arthropoda > Insecta > Hemiptera > Cicadellidae > Allygus > Allygus modestus. The sequence goes on from OY776116.1 coordinate 60,255,709, forward strand.
CAAAATGAAGTATAAGTTAATCAACAATGATCGGAGGTGGTCCGGAGTCGATATCTTAAGAAATGTAGAAAAAAGTAGGTGGGGACTTATTTAAAACTCACGCTGTATATACTTGCTGAATACTGTATATACTTGCTGTATATAATTGCTTAGGGGCTCTGCCCACAGACCTCTGCTTGGGGTCGCTCCAGTTCCTGTTATAACTCAATGTCCCTTCAAGTATGTTTTATATAGTATACTATTTTGATTCATCTGTGATATATCCATTCTAGATGTTATCTTTATTCAATGGTTCTATCATTTGCTTATATTCTACCATGTGAGAGATACATTGACAGTTTATTGGATATTTTGTTACAGTTGTTATGATTCTTGTGTTTTGATTTGAAACTCCTTAAGCCCAATGTTAAAATTTCCAATTTTCAAGGTAAAAATTAGAAGTTTAAAAATTGAAAATTGAACTATTAACAATTTTCCCAGGAGTTTCTAGGTACAAGCTATCTGCTTGCCAAATTTCACGTTTATACCTCATCTAGAAGTGGTCTAGAATTCGTATACTGTACGTGAGTGAGGGAGTTACACATTGGGCTGTATAGTTATTTATATATACAGTTTTGAACTTTATGGTGTTTTTGGCATCTGGGGACCTAAAAACAAAAAGTTATCATGGTCCCGGGCCTAGGTCTTACCGATTACGGTAATAGCTTCTTCCATACAAAGGAAATTTGCTAATTCCCTGTATAGGTCCTGTGTGCAAGCCATTGAGGTTTATCATTTGAAAATAAAAATGTCTATCATAAATTAATAATCATAAGTGAGAATAATAAACTATGATTTACAACATTCATTAAATAAATTTCAATGTATGTTGTCACATTTGAAGCGAGATGATAAAACAACTTGTATCATTGTTAAAGGCCACATATGATAAGAAGGCAGACTGTTTTTATGTCTACAACGCCATAATCAACTGTCGAGTACAAATTGTGCCATCTAGAGTGTCGTACAGAGTAGTACAGAGTAGTTTGGGTGAGTTTGTGATTTGCTACCCACTACAAGTCTCCTCCCTAGATCTGGCCAAATACGGTCAAGACAGAAGTAAGACACGTTCTAGTAACTGCTTCGACTGTGTATGGCTAGATTCAAGAGTAGGAAGTGACATGAGGATAAATTTTGGACTCGCCCTTTCCACTCTCTGTGCCGCGACTTAATTGGCTCTCTCTGTGATACAGAGCCATTAGGTAAAGGTAATGTGACAGAATAACCGTAAATTCACCTATTCTATTAGAGTAGTATACAATGTTTGTTTACAAGATCAAAATGTTTATAGCTGCAATTTTTCTGGAGTGCTGGAAGAGATACTCGGCAGAGATAACCTTCCGCTGGGACCTGACGTCACTCGATGACAGAGAGGAGAATCCCCGGCCAGAGTATGCGGCAAAGCTTTCCAGATTGGTCGCCGATAGAAAAGTCAGCCATAAATTGAATTTCATAACAAATGCTAAAGAACCCGAAGTGAGGTTTTGGACCCAAATATTTCCAGGAAAATTTCTAAGTTTTTCGACAGTGGTGCTGCTGGTGAGTTCATAAATCTTATTTTAGCTGATGGGAAAAAACAGTGGTCCTGTGTTTAAAGTTGTAGTCAACAAATCTACACGAATGAACCAATTATATTCTCAGATATTCTTGGTAAATAATTTATTTTTGTATCATAGAAACATTCAGCTAATATAGTAAGTTTACATTGGAATTTTTAATAAATATATCTTAATATCAGAGCTAAAAAAAGGCCTCTTCACAAAGAGCATAGCCCAGGTATTAATAGGGTACCTCTTTGGCGTCTTTAGTACATACATACTACATGCGTCTTTAATACGTCTTTGATATTAAAAAGCTATGTGAAAGACGTATTTTCCCCCTCTACCTCAGTATTAAAGTATACTGTGGTTTATTTTTTAACCTGTACCTAAGTGTGCTGCTCAAGCCACAATGTAGCAATTTTGAATTAGTAACTAATTTTTTGATTTTGTCAACCCCACAGAATTAAAGAAGTGAGCCATGGCAAAGGAAACATACCAGTAACAATAAGTAATCAACAGTAAGTTGTAATGTAAGATGTAATGAGTTACAGGCCTGTATCACTTCTCCCTGTTTTCTCAAAAATTTTTGAAAAAGTTGTTTATCACCAATTAGAGTCTTACCTTGAATGTAATAGTTTATTTGATACACAACAGCACGGGTTTCGATCGAAAAAATCAACAATAACGGCTGGCATCAACTTTGTTCAATCAATCATTGATTCAATTGATAGGGGAGATAAAGTTGTGGGAATTTTTCTTGATTTGTCAAGGGCTTTTGACAGTGTAGATCATGATAAATTGGTGGATGTTCTTTTTATTTTAGGAGTAAGAGATATTGAATTGGCATGGCTTAAATCATACCTCTTTGGGAGGAAACAGTTTGTAGAAATTAATTTTTATAAAGAACACTTAAAGTTTAGATATAAAGAAGTATGCAGATCCCAGGCATTACCGATCCATTTTGGTGTACCTCAGGGATCTATACTTGGCCCTTTGCTTTTTCTTTGTTATCTCAAGGGTTTACCAAATCTAATTTGGGGAGTAAACAGTTCCATTTGTCTTTATGCGGACGATACAAATATAGTCATTTCCGGGAAAACTGAAGAGACAGTAGAAGTTTCATCTCATATTGGCTTGTCACTGATCAAAGAATTTTTAAATAGTAAGAATCTCCTTTTAAATTCTGACAAATCAAGCTTCATTTCATTTTGACTAATCAGGCAAAAAATAGACCGAACCCAAGTATTTTCATTGATGAGAACGAATTAATAGATCAAGTACAAGCCACAAAATTTCTAGGTTTGATTATTGACAAAAATTTGAGATGGGACAAACATGTTGATCATATACTGCGTAAAACTTCGAGTGGTCTATATGCCTTAAGACGTATGGCAAAACAATGCAACACTGATTCATTAAAATCTATCTATTTTGCTTTAATTCACTCGCATATAGCTTACGGAATTAGTATATATGGAGCAACCACCAAGAAAAACATGAACAAAATTTTAATTCAACAGAAAAGGGCATTACGTATCATATTTAATCTAAAAAGTAAAGATTCTGTAAAACATATTTTTTCTGAATTAGATATATTAACAGTTTATGGTCTGTATATTTATGAGACGATAAAATATGTTAAAACAAATAGCTTTTTAACAGAAAATAGAAGTCATGGCTACAATACACGATCTCAAAGATATGTCGAGAAACACAGACTAGAAATATTTAAAATGAAACCTTCCTATAAAGGGATTAAATTCTTTGACTGTTTGCCTAAATCTTTAAAAGATGAGAGTAACATCTGCAAGTTTCTTAAATTGTAAAAAAAATACCTAGTAAAGGAAGCTTTTTACTCATTGGACAATTTTTTAAATAATAGATAAATTAAAACAATAGATTTATAAGGCTTATGTTGTATATGTTATCTGTACATATTCATGACTTGTTCATTGTATATACTGTATATGCTTTTCTGAATAAAGAATTTTGATTTGATTTGATTTGAGTATATGTGTATTGTCATTTCATGTTAATATGATCATAGCCTACTTTTGGAAACAATTTATTTTGTCCGAGCAGAATTCTAGATATTACTATTTGTACCATTGAGGACCATTTAACAAATGGTCCTCAATTTAACAAATAAATATAAATCGGTTTAGCTAACGAATTTAACCAACCCATACCATGAAAGTTAAATGAGTCCACAAGTAACAATTATTTGTGCCAAATCACTACCTAACCTTACAATTTTACAAGCACTAAATATACTATATAAGCCCCCGTTTCAGCAAACATGCGTACTAAGCGAGAATGACCCATGAGGCGAAAACAGCTCATTGCTCAAGCGCGAGTCGAGATACGTGAGCGATGCGTAGCTAGCCAAGGTATTTTGCATTTCCGTATTACTACGTTGCCGACATCAGTTATGTATTAATAGGTACTCTGTCTATCAAATTTAAGATGTCTTACGAAGACATTTGGCTGAGTATTAATATGTGCTTGTGAAGTGGCCTTAAAGCACTATTTGCCCAAACATATAAGGTTATGTAATACTTTTTTAACCATAACGTATACCAAAGAAAATTATCTCTAGAAACTAGACTAAGATTTAATAATTGTATGAGTATGTATAGTACTAGAAGTGTGAATATTATTTACAAAATAGTCATAGTTTAAAATTTTATAAAAATACTGTTTATATTGGTTTGAAGTTTATAAGTTTTCTACCTATAGATATGAAAGTGAAAGTAACTATAACAAATTGTGTAAAAAACTATAATAGTATCTTATTTGGTGGAAGAATTTTTAATGTGGTACATTAGTCAGTAAGTTCAATGATATGTGTCTCTTTTCTAACAACAATTATTAAAAGGAGATTATTTTATTTGGTAGTGCTAGGGAGAAAAGGGGATTATTCAGCCTCATACGCTTGAGTTGTTTGAGAAAAACCGTCCTACACAGGTCCTAAATATCTAAAATATGTTCCTTAAGAAATAAGCAAACTCAATAAAGTTAGACATTGCTAAAAGAGTACCTACTAAGATTAGCTATTTACAATTGAAGGGTTTTCTACCTGCCTCACAGTCCTTACATAGATTTGTTTTAATCATTGAAAGTAAGTAAATAAACCACTCAAGAATACGAAAAAGAACAAAGATTTTTGACTGTGACTATGACTATTCCATCAGGGGTATAATACATTTGTCAACCATTTTCAATTCATACCTGGATTTGAGAATATCTAAAATGTAGCCTTTTGTTCTAAAACTTTGTACCATAGAGTGAAGGCAGGCTTTCCACAACTGAGGTATTATCAAATTTAATTCACATCAACCCTACTTCCACAATGTTTATTATTAGTTTCTATAAACTGAAGAGGATTAGAAAATGTGTACAAATTGTTCTTTATTGTACCGTAATAAAATATGGTTTTTGGTTTAGATGTCACTGGCCATTGCAACTGTGATCGGCGTGACGCTGTACCGTATGATCATGCTGACACTACTGCCCATCGGAGCGCTAGCGTCGATATCTGCTACATGCATCAACCTGATCTGCATTTTAATATTCAGCCCAGTAAGTGTAATAATCGTACATTTATATAATATGATTCTGTCCACAATCATGTTATGTAGTATATACTTGCTGGTGTCACATACTCCAAACGAGCATTTCACAGCAACAAAAACCCAGATGTTTTGAAAACAATTATCGGGTCGAACAAATATAAACAAACTACACGTTTTAAATCATGTCATGATATATATGCCACCGATGCGTGTGCGGCCTTCAAATACTATATCGTCAGCAGATTATTGAAGACTGCAAAACATCATCCCGAAATGAGTCTACTACTACGGAAATATTTATTTATTAATATTTATTAATATTTAATAATTTTAAACTAGTAGCCCGTCGCGGCTTTGCTCGTAGTCATAGTGCAATATTATATTTGAAAAGTTAGATACATATGATAAAGCACTTCAGCATCTGGGGGACCAAGCTTTTTGCTTGAAAAGCCAGTCAGTTTGTTCAAAATGCCTATATTCATGGTTCCTCTCCAAGGCGAGCATATTTACTTTGTTTATTTACTTGTTTTGTTTTATTTTGGACATGTCCGCTTTACATTCAATTATTCTATCTAATATTATATATAATATTATATAGAATGTATATAATTTATTCTAATTTGTAATGGTTCTATAAGTTTATATATTTTATGTGTACATTGATTCTAATCACTATTCTCACAAAAATCACATGCTGATACTTTACCAAGTGAGTGTTATTTTTACAATTGACTGGGTGTTTTTGGACAGCTGTTAAAATTATTTTATTTTTATTTACAAATCTTAACTCTAACCCCAATGTTGATTTTTCAAACAACTTTTTATACATAACTATATTTTTCCGGGCATGAGGCCTAATTAGAACTTATTTCTTTACCCAAAAACTCGATAGCTCCAACAATTGGAGAGCCTTAAAGCAGTTTTGGAACAGGGGTGGACAAAGGTCATGGTTTTATTCTGATGTATTAACTATCTTCCTAACAAATGCATGTTCAATCGGTCCAGTTACTAACTAATAACGGTCAGTGTTGTTTAAATTAAAATGTTAAAGGCCAATGGAGCAAAGAACATAAGGGATGGAAAGTATAGGCCTGCTTATGGTACATTTCCATTCCCTGCTGTCTTTCTACCAATTATTTGTTCAATCGGTCTAGTATATGATTAACATGACAATTTTGAAGGTCATTAATAGGGCCGAGCCTCATTGGAATGGGAATAAGCCCTTAACTGCTTTTTGGGATGGTCCTTCCTTTTTCCAAATATCTGCTCAATAACTCATGTAGTTTGTGCATGATGGGCTTAAAAACACGTAACAAATTTAGCATTATAATTACAATGACTACCTAGACAAACCGAGCTTTAAATACTAGTTGTTTATTTTTGAAATATGTTCATTTTATTTGAATGATTTATATATGTTTTCTCTCTAAACATGTAATATTATCTTAATGAATATTACACTGAAATTTAGCTACATTATAGCATGGTAAAAGTGTTGACACAATTCTTGTTCTGTGTACAATTAATGAATAATGCTGATTTGATTTGGTAGTATGTTTGAACGGACCATAACTTACAACTGACTAAAGCGATTTAAAACCAAGAAATTACCATGTTAAAGATGGATTAAACTCATATTTAATGCTAAAATACTGTTGTACTTGAGTTTAATGGTTATTTACATTGCATTATTGCCAAAAATGTAATTAACTGCACAAATATAATTTTTCGATCACTCTAACAACATTCTATAGTGTGTAATAAAACCACTGTCAAAATTGTGGGAGTTTGGCAAATCGCAGGATAATGGGAGAGGGCTCAAATTAAAGGTCGTGATCCCAGGGACTCGGGGAAAATAGCAGTATTTTTAAAAGGTTATCAGCAAACGAGAAATAACGTAAAACATCCCCCATAAGAAAAGCATGGGAATTTAAAATTGTCTGCCTTTAGCGAATTTCCCTGATAGGGAAGAAGCTATTACCGTAGGTGGCATGGTAACACTTAAGCCCGAGACCATGATAACTTTTCATTTTGAGGCCCCAAGATGCCAAAAACACCACTCGTTCAAATTTTGTATACATGTATATATGCTACATGTATACATGATATTTATGTGTCCGTAAGCACAATAACTGTCGTAAAACAGGTCCGATCTTGATGAAATTTGGTAGACGTGTAAAGTAGCATTTATTTGAACGAGTTCGAAAACCAGTCAAATCGCACTATCCGAAGAGGGGTTTTGGGGGGTTTTGTACCCCAAAAATGGGTTTTTCGGGGTTTTCACATGTAATTTTTATTTAAATAATTTATTTATTAGCATGATACGTGTTGTTGCAACTAAGCAGGATAAATAAAATACGTCTTACAACACTATAAAGTATATTTACACTTATACTGCATGTACTTACATACAAGGCGGTAAATTATACACAAAAGATGGTACAAGGCGATCGATTTCAACCAGTTACACCGGTCATCATCAGGCTCAATCAGAGGATGACAGAAACAAGATGGCGAACAGCTTATACACTATTGGCTACCGGAAGTTCTGGAAACAAGTTGCGATAAGTATTACCAGAGTCAAAGTTGACCTGTTCATTGATCAATTTATCCCTATCCTTACATTTTTCCTTAAAAATACACAATTCTTCCCATGCATTCATTACATTTCCTTTCTTACAAATATGGAGAATATTCAAATTGTCTTCAATTGTTCCCAATGAGTGGTCATTTTCCAGGAGGTGTTTTGCAACATTCGATCTTTCCGGTTTTCGGTTCTTCCATGCAGAAACATGATTCTTGAATCTTTTTACAAAATTAATAGTTTGACCAACATAAAAACTATCACAATCATTACAACTGATTTTATACATACCAAGCTTATCAAACTTATCACAATCTTCTATGTTCAGATGCAGAATTTTACTCATGGTGTTTTGTGTCTTGCTGGCTACGGATACTCCATACTTCTTAAATCGATTTGCAATATTCTGTGTTTTATTGCCAGTGAAGTTAAATGCAACATATCTCGTAATCTCCTTCTCCCGTTCGTTGTTCAGAGTTGTCATATTTCAGAGCCGTTCTTGGTTCTTCATCTTCTTCAATATCTTCGCCCCCATTTCATCAATGAGTGTAGATTGGTATCCGTTGGCTCGAGCTATAGATTTGATTGTAGCTATTTCCTTTCTTCTGCTTGTTTCACTTAATGGGATCTTGTAGGCTCTGTGCAGCATTGAACGAAATGAAGCGGTCTTGTGGCTTGATGGATGTATGGACTTGATGTTGATGCTTGTATTTGTTTGTGTTGCCTTCCTGTAGATTTTGAATTCCAGCTTATCTTCTCTTCTCATTATTGTTAAATCCAGGAATTTAATATTTCTTTCTTCTTCAAGTTCACTTGTATAAGTCAGGTTTCTGTGGTGGTTGTTGAATATTTGCATCATATCATCTGCTTGGTTTCGCTATAAATTATAAGGACATCATCTTCATATCTAACGTACATTGCTACTTCATGATCTTTGTTCAATCTTTCCAAAATACATTCTTCATGATGTTGTTGGAACACTTCTGATATTATTGCGGAAAGTGGACTCCCCATAGCTAATCCATCAGTTTGTGCATAAAACCTATTGTTGAATCTAAAATAATTCTGTTTCAGTACAATTTTTAACAATTTTACAAGTTGATCTACATAATCTTTATCCAATCCGTTATATATGAACCTACATTTAATCAATTAACCGTATCCATGACAGGTACATTTGTGTACAAATTAGAAATATCAAAAGAAACTAATCTACTATTACCCTTTACATTAACGTGTTTCACTTTATCTACAAATTCATAGCTATTTTTTACATTATACTTGTATTCTAATTCCAAGTCCTTGTTTAATCTAGCAGACAACAACTTTGAAACATTGTATGTAGGTGCACATTTAAAATTTACAAGAGGTCTAATAGGCACATTCTTCTTGTGGATCTTAGGAATTCCCTTCATACTGAGGAATTCCCTTCATAACTGGAGCTTTTGAGTTAAGGATGTTCATCTTCGGTCTACATTCTTCTGTATTCACTTTGGTACACTTCTTCACAGCCTCGGTCAGTTATTTCTGTTATTTTTCTGTTGGGTCTCTCTGAAACTCCTTGAAGTTATTTTCTTTAATAAAATCTTCCATCTTCTTGATATAGTCCTCTTTGTTCATAAATACAACGTCATTGCTCTTGTCAGCTTCCAGGGCGAGTGAGTTACTTTCTTCTAATTTCTTCTTAATTCCATTACTCTTATTCAGGTCTTCTTTTTTCTCCTTATTTAGTGTTTTGCTGTTGACTTGAACATCTTTGGTGATCTCCTGTCGTACTGCGCAGCGGACAACTTCTTTCAACATCCTGACGTTCGCTTCAATGTCCGTCGCCATCAGATCATTCATTTTCTTATTGCTGACGACAAAATTATGTTTTAGGCCGTATTCTAGGGCTTCGACTTCTTTCTCAAACTGCACATCTATCATGTTGATAACTCGTTGTTGGAATTCATGTTGATTTCTTGTCTGTCCAATTTCTTCAATAGTACTATCTTGATGTATCAGATTGTCCAGTTTCTTGTTAACTCTTTCATAGTTCCTCTTCATTACGTCTTCAACTTCTTATGAAACAATCTTATACAACAAATTCCAAGCGACAGGCCCATATTTATCTTCAAATTTAAGATGTACATGATATGATTGCATGGAAACCTAAACAGTTGTTTAATCATATTTTCTACAAAAATAACTTCAGCTTGATGTTTTGTTTTCCTGGCAGCAATAGAATTACAATTCATCTTGACTCTAGCATACACTGGTGTTACTTTATTTCTAAGACATTGTTTGTTAAAATATACATCAGCAATCTTTGTGTGAATCTTGATTCTAACATCCCTCTAAGACAATGCTAAATTTGCCTGACTGGCATCCGTAAATAATTTCTTTATTAGCATGATACGTGTTGTTGCAACTAAGCAGTGTTCCTTCTTATAATGTTTTATTTTCCTCAGTATGTAAAGAGTAAAAAATCAGATAAGGCAGAGTATTGGAGCAAGGTTAGGGGCTATGGCCCATTCAAAGCCACTAGTATTTATATATTTATTTATGTGTCCGTAAGCACGATAACTCTCGTAAAAAAGGTCCGATCTTGATGAAATTTGGTACAGACATGTAAAGTAGCATTTATCTGAACGAGTTCGAAAACCAGACGAATCGCCCATCCGAAGGGGGGTTTGTACCCCAAAAATGTTTTTTTTAGGGTTTTCACATGTAATTTTTATTTAAATCAAATATTTAGCTATACCATTGAATTCAGCTTACAAAAATAAAACAATTTAGTATTTTGATCATTGCTTTACGTCAATTGGTTACTGAGATATTTAAAGTGCTAAACACAGTTTGTTGTCTATATCTTGCGCAAAGACTTGTGGCGGCTGAGACAGGACAGTCGGGGAGGTGCCCCTACCCCTAATCAGCCCTCGTTCGGCCGCTCCGGTTTTTGGCAATGAGTCAACCACTGAGCTCAAGGGACAGTCGGTACAATTTTTTTGCATTTCGCCATAAATTGTTAAAATAACGTCATTTTTGTAATCTGCATCAAATGACAAGAACATTAAGTCCAAACACGATATAATTATGACGCTATTGAGTATTCACCTTGTTTTAAAATAAAAGACAGTTTACAGAACAAGATATATATTTAAGATTATTTACAAACTATAGCTATTTAAAATTTTGTACATGAAGTGTTATCCAGATTCCAATGGGGCAAAGCCTATAGAATATATGTTAGTTTGGATGAGTGATAACATATTTAGGCATTACCTATCATTAAAAAAAACCTTATAAAAATTGGTCCAGTAGTACGGTCTGACGGACTGGACAAAGTTTTGCAATGTTTTTAAATATATATGATTGAATCACTGCCGCAACAATTTACCTTGCCTGCATATGGAGTACCTCTGAAGTCATGTTCAACTCTTATAGGGTAACATAACATAAACTTATATAGATAGAAACACGCAACACTCGTTTAAAACAACAAAATGTGCTTGCTTCAAACAACCACCCCAACTGATCAGCACGTAAACAATTTACCGACGGACGGAAAATTAGTTGAGCAGGGGAATATGTCATCCAGGATGGAAGGACCTTTGGGCCAGGGGATGCATACACAATAACAGTGGAATGTGAGTCATTTGAACACTGGCCTAACCACCACACCTACAGTAGTGAAACATCCTCTAAACTTTGACTTAAAAGTGTTGTTAGGTAAGCGTGTCAACTTCAGCTTATGCAAATCCAAATAAGCTTATAAGCTTATTATTATTATAATAAGCTTATTCAGCTTATACTTCCAATGTAAAAATTATTGATAGCTTTAGTTACTAAATAAATATTCTTAATCTTGCTCTGTAAACTGTCTTATTTAAAAAACACTTGTTTCTGTCATTCGCTGATAGGGCCTGATGATGATTGGTGTGACTGGTTGAAATCGATCGCCTTAATTGTACCATATTTTTTATACTTAACGTCTTGGATGTAAATATAGTATAAGTGTAAATATATTATGTAGTGTTGTGGGACGTAGTTTTATTTATCCTGTTATTTTAAAACAAAGTGAATACTTAATAGCGTGTTTGGACTTAATGTTCTTGTTATTTGATACAGATTACAAAAATGATGTTATTTTAACACTTTATGGCGAAATGCAAAAAATTGTACCAACAGTGCCTTGAGCTCAGTGGGTGGCTCATAGCCAAAATCCGGAGCGGCCAAGCGAGGGCTGATTAGGGGTAGGGGCACCTCCCCGATCGTCCTAAGCTCTCAGCCGCCACGAGTCTTTGCGCGAGGTCTAATGCTATTATTATGGAGAAAAATAAATGTTATATCTCACTTATTTATGAATATAAACTGAAAACATTTGGTATATATGGTTTCATCTGGTTGTAGTTTGTTGTTGTTGGTACAAAAAAACAAAATTTTCACTTATGGTTCCAGTAGCAGCAAACCTAGGTACTCGGTCCCCATGTTATTCTTATGGAGAATAATTAAAATTTTATATATCACTTATTTCTAAATGTATATGAATGAAACTTTGTATGTAACTTGACTTTGATGAGTTCTACTGATATTCGCATAAAAACCCATTATTTTGTGTTCCTTGTTGCAGCAAACCTGCATACTCATCCCTAATGTTATTCTTATGGAGAATAATTAAAATTGTATTTATCGCTTATTATTTGTGAATATATTTTTATATGCGGCTTTATGTGGTATTAAGACATTGAAAATTCGCTGAGTATGCAGGTTTGCTGCGACGGGGGTATTTTGTATTTAAAATTGTAATTTGTCCATATGAAATGTACACTACATATGAGCTACCTTGTTCATAATCCGTCTCATATAATATGTTGACATGTAACTTGACAAATTTTTGTATTTCCATAGATATACAGAAAACTGTCAAGTTGTCTGACAGAGTTGGAGATGCCCCGAACACAAAAGGAGTTTGACGGCTCTATCACAATCAAACTTTATCTGCTTGAGTTCATAAACTACTACTCTTCTATCTTCTACATTGTGTTCTTCAAGGGAAAATACAATGGTCCCCCTTCACACTATCATCGAATTTTTGGGTTTAGAAAAACTCAGGTTTGTGTTTTGTGGTTTGTACCTAATTAATCTATTATAACTTAGTCAGTAAAACAACTTTTTAAAATGGTCTTTATTTAGATTATTAAATCTAAAGGTGATGATGCTTGAAACCTAGCAAAGATGGGGGTCTAAGGATGTTGCATTATTTGTTTTAATGTTATGGCCCATCAACGGTGGGTTTCTTAGTAAGCTGATGACAAATTTTGGAGGTCTCAGATGTAGCAGAAAACGTTTGTTGATGCCTGCAGTCCAGTCCATGCCCTTGTATAGAGCTGAGATGTGGGCAGATGCGCTGATTAAGCAGATATACAGGTTAGTCAAGCAATACTCAGAACACACCAGCTTACTGTACACTGTCAAAACCGGCTATCCTGGCTATCGCTGGAGTCTCGCCTGTCAAGCTGGAAAAGACCACACTTGAAGGCCACAACACAGCTTGGTGTGCTGTTGGTTGACAAGGTCCGTGTGAAGATGATGGAAGGTGAGGGCAACTGGTACTGTGTGTGTCATGGCTATGCTAGAGTATCCTCTGTACAAAGAAGACAGAACTATTTTGGAACTAGCAGTTACCCGCGGGCTTCGCCCCGTTTGAATTTATACGATCAGATGCTGTTCCCTCTACACCAAAGCTCTGGAGTAAATGACCATCATGGTACACTCTGAATATGTAGTGGAAGAGCTCAGATGCGGCAATCAACTCACATGCTGATCCGTAAGTTGATGGTTTCAACATCTCGCGACGGTAGTGTTCAGGGGAGATGTAATTATCCCCTTTAACATCATGAGTTAAAATTTGGAATTTTGCCCAATTAGTCGAAACATAGTTAACAATTTCCTCTCTTACTTGATCGCTGTAGAAATTATTTCCGTAAACTGAATAGCATATAGAATGAGAGGCACGAACCATCTGGAGGCATGTGAATAACTCTAAACTGTGAGTCTGTTTGTCCAAATAGTGTTAATTTTGTATCCATATCAAAAATTCAAAACAAAATATATAAAAGAAACCAATAAAAATAAAAATATTACTAAAATTGTGTATTCATGACAAAAACAAAAAACTAAAATATCATAAAATTCAATAAATTTGCTTTCAACCTGTCACACCACAACACAAAATAAAGATCATAAACATAAACAAACCAATGAATAATAACAGCTGTTTGTAAAAATTTTAAAGAAACAGGTGGTAATGTAGAGTTTGCAAGACACTCGCCCATTTTTAACATTATTGGCTTACTCCAGAATTATAAATCAACGTTCTACCGTGGTTTTACTGTTTGTGTAGAATAGCAACAGCTGTTTACAATATTTTAAATTAGTCATCTGATATCATCAAAACAAATCTTTCTTCCATAAGAATAACATGGTAACTTTGAAGGTCTGTGGGGCGGAGCCCTATGGAGATACCGGCGTGTAAACTGCTTAGTTGTCCTATTTAAGACCTAAAGAATCAGTGTACAAAATTTCAGCTCTCTACCTACATGGGAAGGTGGAGAATTCTTGATGAGTGAGTCAGTGAGGGCTTTGCCTTTTATAGGTATAGATATATGGGCTAGATCTTAGCAAGTTTTGTTGGGCAGGAAAGACAGAGCCTTGAGGGCTTAAGCGTAGAGTAGGCCTAGCCTGAAGACATGTGATAAACAGTTCCCGGGTTAGAGTCTGAAAGGTCAGCGCAGGTTTGTTAGTGGGGTAAAGTACACCTGGTGGGAGTTCCACATGACAGGCTGGCCACCTGTATATGTAATCCATTTTTCCGTCCCTCCCTAAACAAAATCAATTTGACTTTTTTGAAGTTTGGGTTTTTATAAATTGTCATAAAACTATTATTTGTTTAAATTTATTAATTTTCTTTATATACGTAGTAAAAGAGTACTGTAGACAATATTCATTAGACAAAATACTTTATTAACATGTACATTGAGAAGAGTGTTTACGCCAAAATACATATTACATACAATTACACAGTAGACATTACAATTGGTTCATCAGATGGTTAGTTTGTGAGTTGGTCAGTTCATTGGTAGTATTCAGCTAGCGAGTAGAATTGGATTGAATTTAACTGAAAATCACTTTATTCATAAAGTACACATTGTATACATTGAATGGCGTCAGGCAACTAAACTAAGGATAATGCTTCTTAATTACACAAATGAATACTAAACTATTATAAATCTTCAAAATTGTACAATGTTTTACTAGTTAAAAACTAGGGATAACGCTACTTGATTACACAAATGAATACTAAACTATTAAACTATTATAAATCTTCAAAATTGTATAATGAATTACTAGTTAAAAAATAGGGATAACGCTGCTTGATTACACAAGTGAATACTAAACTATTAAACTATTATAAATCTTCAAAATTGTACTATGTTTTACTAATTACAAATTCTTTTGATCTCCTCTTAAACTTTTTAAGTTCGTCAATAGTCCTCACTACAGCCAGAGGTCTGTCTATAAATTTGCTTCCTGCACAACGTGCCTTTTATTAAAACTCTAATTTATGGGGATCAATGGCAATTTTATTCCTGAATCTGGTGAGATAATTGTGTTTATCCCCTAGCCTAGGTACCATGTTAGCATTTGAGAGTTTTTTGCATGTAATATCATATGATATACATAAATACTGTAAAACGTTATGATACCCATTGGTTGAAAGTGATCTCGAGCAAAAGTGTCCCAGTTTAAGTTTAATATAATTCATAGCGCCCTTTTTTGGAGTATAAGTATTCTGTCTAAGTTATGCTTTGATGTACTACCATATAAACTTATCCCAAGCACTATAGATGATTCAATGAGGGCAAAATACATAATTTTTAATGTATCTAAGGAGCAAAATTTTGACATTCTGTTGATAGCGTACAATCCCAAAGTTAATTTGCCAATAACGTGATCGACATGTAAATTCTATGAAAGATTTTGATCCAGAATCAAACCCAAAAACTTTGTGGAGGTTACTTTTGAAGATTTGTATTATTTAAATTAATTACTGGATTTCTACTTTTGCCTGCTGTAAAAATCATGAAGTTACAGTGGAACCTCTATTAACCGTCACCTTCGGGACCGGGACTGTGACGGATAACTGAATAGACGGATAATAGAAACATCATATTATAAACGTGTTCAGTAACTAAATTTTAAAATGTTTGGCAGAGAAATGATAATAAACGGTGTACAAAAGGATAATACTTCCCACTACATACATATTTATGTTGTTTGGAATAATATAATAGCTCATACAGACGCTCAGACACTGCCGTACGGCGCAAATCCTGAGTCTAATAAATAGTAATATTCTCATAGACGGACGACGGATAACAGAGAGTGACGGTTTAAAGAGTGACGGTTGATCGAGGTTTTACTGTACTTTTATTTGTATTTAATAATAGATGATGATAATTTAGAAAATACGAGGCACTAACTTTTTAACTGGCATCATCCGCATAAAGGAATAATTCACTAGAAGGGCTGTCTGATATTGTTTGTGGCAGGCTCTTTATGTAGCAAAGGAATAATAGTTCCCGTAGCAGCAAACCTGCACACTCAGCGAATTTCCAATGCATATAAATTTATCTTAATACCACATAAAGCCACATACCAAGTTTCATCACTATACATTCATAAATAAACGATTTATGACATTTTAATTATTTTCCATAAGAATAACATGGCGGCTGAGTATGCAGGTTTGCTGAAATAAGGAACAATAAAAATGGGTTTTTATAAAAATATCAATATAACTCAGCTAGGTAAAGCCACATACCAAGTTCTATTAATTTATGTCCTTAATTAAAGGAGATAACACGTTACTTATTCTCCATTAGAATAACATGGAGCTGAGTATGCAGGTTTGCTG
The DNA here is from genome assembly GCA_963675035.1 of Allygus modestus. Taxonomy (NCBI): domain Eukaryota; kingdom Metazoa; phylum Arthropoda; class Insecta; order Hemiptera; family Cicadellidae; genus Allygus; species Allygus modestus. Next base: position 60,272,407 of record OY776116.1, read on the forward strand.
CTACGGGAAATATCGGACAAAAAATGGGTTTTTGTGCAAATATCAATAGACCACAATGAAATTAAGCAATATACCAAGTTTCGTCAGGATAAGTTGATAAATAAGCGAGGTATACAATTTTTCTTATCCTCCATAAGAATAGCATTGGAGAACGTACTGTGTTTAGCACTTTCAATATCTCAGTAACCCATTGACGTACAGCAATGATTAAAACACCAAATTTTGCATCTTTTTAAGCTGATTCCAATGAACAAAAATAAAATTTTAATTTTTCAAAAATTATATGTAAAAACCTCAAAAAACCCATTTTTGGGGTACAAAAGCCCCCCAAAATACCCTTTCGGATAGGCTGATCCGTCTGGTTTTCGAACTTAAAGTCCTAAATGCTGTTTTACACGTTTTTACCAAATTTCATCAAAATCGGACCTGTTTTATGAGAGTTATCACGGACACATATATATATATAGATATATATATATATATATATACAGTTTCGAACGAATGGTGTTTTTGGGGTCTGGGGACCTCAAAACGAAAAGTTATCATGGTCCCGGGCCTAGGTCTTACCATGCCGACTACGGTAATAGCTTCTTCCCTATACGGGAAATTAGCTAAAAGAGGTCCTAATATTGCACCTTGCGGAACACTATGTTGAATCACTGCAAGAGGTGAACGACTGGAGACTTGATGATTATTTTGCAAGTGTTTTATCTCAACAAATTGTGATCTATGTGTTAAATATGAATCAAACCATTTCAAAGTGACGTCGTCAATTCCTATTTTTTTTAGAAATGTGTGTATTTTATATCTCGATTATTTATGAAAGTATGTTGTTGAAACTTGGCATGTGGCTTCACCTAGTAATGGTCTACTGATATTTGCACAAATAAATAATTTTTTGCCGATTTCCCCGCAGCAGCAAACCTGCATACTCAGCCCCCATGTTATTCTTATGGAGAATAAGTAAAATGTAATGTCTCCCTTAATTATGAACATAAATGAATAAAACTTGGTATGCAACTTCGACTGGTTAAGTTGTATTGATAATTGCATAAATACACATATTTTGTGTTCCTTGTAGCAGCAAACCTGCATACTCAGCTTTCAATGTTATTCTTATTGGAGAATAAATAAAATGCTATATATCACTTATTTATTCGTGTACTTTTTATGAAACTTGGCAAGTGGCTTTATGTGGTAATGAGAAACATATGCATGCATTGGAAATTCGCTTAGTACGCATGTTTGCTGCTACGGGGGTATTTTAATTCTGTTTTCAAAGTATTTAATTTTAGTATCAATAACATTTTTCTGAATTAGTTTGTTTAATTCCTTAACTTTCTTGGATAAATTCTTGTTTTTAGTGGTTCTTGATACATTGCTCATATTAACTATTTGGGTCTTCTCTTTTTTGAGCTCTTGAGTGACCCATGGGTTTTTATGGGTTTTGATACTTTTTTAAATTTTGGAAAGCATATATTGAAAATAAAACATTATGATTTGATGAAATGTATCAAATTTTGTTCAACAGTAGCTATGAAAACTTCATACCAATTTTCATTACTTAATGATTTAACAAACATATCCAAATTTGTTTCCCCAAAATGTCTTACTTCTCTAATAATAGGTTTAGTATTATTATTGAGCGGAGCTCTTATGCGTCCACTTTTATGGCACTCTTTGTGATCAAACTCCTAGACGGGTTGAGCGATTGGTTTCAAATTTTGCATGGTGTTAGTGACCATGCCGGTGACTGCCACCATCTATTTAGTTTAACAAAATTCCCATAGGATTCCGCTCCACACAGTCTCAAATTTACATGTTATTCTTATGGACATTTAAATTTGTTTACATTTGTTTAGATTTTTGCAGATGTCGTAACTTTGTAGACTTTAAAATAATGTAACAGCTGTTCGTTTATTTGTTTGTTGTTTATTTACATAACCAAATAGTTTACAATGTTTTCTATTAAAGTGTCTTATTTTTTTCCAAGTACATTATAGTTTGAAATGCCTCGACTAGCCAGAGGTTCAAACTTGTCTAGATCAACAAGGAGTGCAAGGAGTTGTAACAATCATCGCCAACTTGCAGTGGTTTCGTGTTCAAACATTGCCATCAGAAACAATAATTTCGATTCAGAGCTGGCGAGCAAATTTGATTGTTCTCTCCAGTCTTTAGCATATGTGACCTGCACAAATTGTAAAGTGAAATATTTGCGAGAAATCAAGGAAAATTTCTTATGTACGACGTGTAGGAGAGACCCAACCATACTGACAGCTGTCAACAACTTGGATCCAGGAGAGGTACCGCCGCATCTCCAAGACTTGACGCCTGCAGAGCAAATGCTCATTGCTAAAGTTCAGCTTATTATCCGTTTATGCCAGTATCGTTCGAGTAGTCAACTATTTTACAATGGTCAAGTGATTACCCAGGTAACACGTAAGTTTACGGCAAGCCTTGCCCTAGAATTGCCAGGAAAAACTTTCCGAATAAAACATTTGAAACGCTTGTGCAATGCATTCTGGGAAAGTGTGCCGTTGGCTGTCCGACCACAGTTTGAGGAATACTTACCGCGGAACATAAGAGACTCCTCGATTCACCGCTTGGAGCGCTAGCGGCGTTGCGCTCTGATATTCCGGCCGCCATTACAACGCCATTGTTTATTTGTGTTAGCCAAGGAAGAAAAGTGCAGAAGTTCTCTGTTTGTTTGTTCTCTGTTTAACTTATTTGTTAATTTGATTCTTTGTTCAACGGCAAGCGGGAATAATAGCATCATAATATCAGGTAAGGATTGTGTTGTCACGTAAATTATAAGCAACTCTAGTATAATAATGTTAATAACGTCTACCGGTACGTTTTTATTGCATAGCTGTACTCGCTCATAGCTCATATGGTATCAATCTTAACAAAGCAAATCAAATAAGTAGATAATGGGTTTGTATTATATTTCTCTCATGTATTCTGCATGAAAAATAATCGTGTGTGAAGTTGTTTGGCTAAAGAAAGTGGCAAGTTCCAACAGCCTCGGCCTAGGTTGGGTAATAGCAGTCTAAGGTAGGACCTGAATTGAGCTTGTCATCGATAATCAAGATGATGCTTTATTGAATTAATAATAAGTGTACTAGTACAACGTATGTGAATCACTAACTTTGGTGGTTTGTATTCTAGACTATTGTGAATCTACTTTATTAATATCCTTACATAACCCAACTTTGTTTGTTCAGCTAACTTAGGCCTATCAATGTCTTATAGGCTAAGTTAACTTTTTATACAACTAGACTGTGTTAAGCCTATATTGGCCTAACCCAGTTGTTTAGTGATACACATACCGTACCTACACATCTTATCGTCCACTCAATCTTAGTCAACTAAGTACCGGTACTTTTAAAATTTATTCCTGGCATTATGAATTAAATGAGGCTAGCCTACAGGTATAATTTGGGGTTGCCATCACACCGGATTTCCCTAGAGATTACCCGGTTTTGAGGGTAAAAATATAAATCCGAGGGTTTTCCAAGAGACATTTAAAATTCCTCTTTTTGAAAATTTTTCCCAAAAATTTGTTAAGTAATGCAAATTTTGTGTTCAAATCCCATCTGTGAAAAAATGTAGGTTATTTACGTTTGTAACTCGTCATGCAACGACTGCAAAAGCTAACTTAAATCCTGTCTCTCTGTAACTCTAACCTATATTATTTGTTACTCGGGCTTTATTTCGGTGGGAAATATATTGTTAACTTTTACGTATATTCGCCGTTATCTAATGCTGAAAATCAGTAGGTAAAGCCTATATTGTTTTAGACTATATACGGTACATTTGAGTTTTTATTTTTTTGAATGGCTAATGATTTAAATCAAACAAAAAATAATAATGATGTTTTCCCTCAAAGTGTACTAATCAATAGATTAAATTACTTTATTACTATCGAGTGATCCAAAATGTCGCTGTATTGGATACATAGCAGTTTGGTTATTTGAATATTAAGGTTCATGTAATGATGTGTGTATTGATGTGATGAATGACAAATTTGATTTAAAGCTAACAACAAATCTTTTAATAACCAATGTAATATATACGTTTTAGTTCAAGCCAAAATTGTACTGTGTCAAAATCCTTTGTTTTAGCAGCTTCAATTGTGAAGAAGGTTTAAATTTATTGTTAACACATTTTCTATATATATATATAAATATGTGTGTACCATAACTTTCATAAACAAAGTCTGATCATGATGAAATTTGGTATAAACCTGTTGTGCAGCATCTATTTTCATGAGTGTAAAAACCAGCCAAATCCCACCATTTTAAAAGTGGAGTTTTCTACTTCAACAATTTTTTTTACTTTGTTCATATAATTTTTGTAGCCCAAATGTTAGTTTGCTCCATTTAATTCAACTGAAAAACAAACGATTTGGTATTTTGATCATCTACAACAATGGGTTACTGAAGTGAAAGTGCCAAACACAGTACGTGGTACAATGTTAGTCTTCCAATACCACTGACGGACTGACCTATCACGAAATCTCCATAACTAAAAGGCCTACAGAGATGAAATTTGACATATATAGGTTCCTCTTGGCCCTAGGTTCTTGCTGAGAAACGGTATTACTAAATTCCCCCCGTGTTTCGCCCTGCTCGGTCCCAAAGTTCCCATGTATTCCTTATAGACATTCACTTTGATTTGAGCTGACAGAATGCAGCATTTGAGAGGATATTTTTGAAAACAACTTGTTTCGACTGTGCTTTGTATTCTATATTTATTAAATAAAAGTAATTTTTCATTAAAGTTGGGCTAGAAGGGAGAAAGTGTGTGTCAGTTTTCTGATACCGTTTATTACCCCTAACTATCTTACCTACATAAATTCTCACCTTAAAACTTAAATCCCTTATGGGCTTCCGTCACCTCACACCTTCCTCCTCTACACTAACCTACGTTACATTTCCTGACTACCTACTCACAATCCTTACCTACTCTACATACACATACCCTCCCTCCAAACATGTTTTAACAGTTAGTGACAATGTTTCTGCTTTTTGCCCTACAGACGCTGTAAGAAGACGTCACAAGGAGGTCATAAATGATGAAAAAGGAGTATGAAAAGTTCGCTGCAACAAGCTACTCCGAGAATTCAAAAAAGGTAAAATTATTAATAATATAATTTTGCCAGTATTGGTGACTGACTAACTTTGCCATAAAAACTATGGACTACAGGGACATGACCATGGAAGCTTTAACGAGCAACTAGTATTTTTTTAGTAACAAATAACCATATAATGATTAGGGCTTGGCAAGATTCAAGATTTCCAGGCTCAAAGTAAACTTTTTGAGGAATTTGTTGGTACCTAAACATTTCTTGCACCCATGGGCAGTAAATAGTATGCATAAGATTTTAATTTAAACTAGATGATTGCCACTGTCTCGCCCGTTAAACTAAAACATAGGATTAATTAATATGCAATGTTGACCCTATATCCTTATGTTTACAAATCATCCACACTTTACTACTTCTCCATGGATCACATTTTCCGTAGCTGATGTTTTATACCTTTTGGTTTTAAAGTTCTCTAAAAACAAACTTAAAATGTTTGTGTCGGCTGCTAGACTTTTTGAAAGGTAAAACCCAAATTAGTAAAACATGAAAAACCCTAAATTGTAATTTAGTCTGTAACATTATCTGATACACAAAATTATATTACTTTCAAAACTGCCTACACAGATTTCCCACACACAGATCACAGATTGGATTTTATGTCGTCTCAGAATCTTCCTAGGAAAAAAGATCAGTTTCTATATCAAAATATTATTTAGGACTAATTTAAAATGATATCATATGATTCACCCTCATAAAGGTTGATGTTTTCAGAAAACAAGTTTAAAGGCGGTTTCTTACAAACGTCTAGGTATACGTCTATATAAACAAATGTATACATTTTAAATCTTACACCTTTATTTTCTAAAAGTTTGAAATCTGAAGCTTGTTAAAGCATTTCATGATTTAAATCTCTTTTGGATTGGATGTGCTCTTAAAACAAGTTGTACGTAAGCAATAATTCAAGAATATTACAGGATTTAAAACCTGTAAATTTTGGTAAAACATTACAGACCTAGAATCGGCCTGAAATTTACAAGTAGGCCTACCGCTATTGTCCAAAGTCTCTGGAGAAATTTATATTGTTACATTTAAATATAAATTTTAAAATTAAAATTGTTTTAAATTAGATACACTCGGAACTGAGTTTCACGGTATTTTGTGGAATCCTTTAACATAGCCTATTACATTTGGTTGCAATTTTGTAACTAGAGTATATCTTTAATTACCGGACGTATCATCATTAATGTATAGTGTATACATTGCTCCCAATACTTATGGGATTTTGATCATTTAACCCCTAAAATGTCCTTGATGGTTTTTAGCGAATTTCCCCTACAGGGTAGAAGCTATTACCGTAGGTCTCATGGTAAGACTTAAGCCCGAGACCATGAAAACTTTTTGTTTTGAGGTCCCCAGATGCCAAAAACACTTCGTTCAAATTTATGTATATGCATGTATATGTATGCATGTGCTTATTGCAATGTATTATTACAATATTACCAAGTTTTTTTAATAAAAAATGGGAATGGTGTATATATATATATATACCATTCCCATTTTATATATATATATATATATGTGTGTGTGTGTGTATATGTGTCCGTGAATGCGATAACTTGAGTAAAAAAAGTCCGATTTCGATGAAATTTGGCTCAAATGTGTAAAGTGACATTCATGACTTAAGTTCGAAAACCAGAAAAATCGGACCATGGGAAAGGGGGTTTATGGGGTTTCAAAATTTTCCAAAAATCAGTTTTTTGCACTTTTCAACCTGAAATTTCTAAAACACACAATTTTGGTTTTAACCATTTTATAGAGCTTAAAAAAAACAAATAATATAGTATTTTGAATCATGAACCTAGGTTAAGTGGTTGCCAAGAAAATCAAAACAAAACGTGTTCATAAAATCTCCCATGTTAATCTTATGGGAAAATGGTTTTTAGCTTTTCCTTAATTAATTTTACTTTAAACTTCACATTTGCTTTTACCAATCAGTTTAGCTCTACAAAACAATCATTTTGGTGTTTAAATTGTGATTCTACGTCCAACCGTTGCCGAGATATTCAAAGTGCTAAACACAGTACGTTATCCAATGTTATCCTTATGAAGAATATTTAAAATTTGATATCTCGATTATTTATGAACGTATACTGATGAAACTTGGTATGTTGCTTCACCTAGTACTGGAAAATTGATATTTGAAAAAAAAAAATTTTTGTTGATTATCCTCTTAGCAGCAAACCTGCATACTCATCCCTAACGTTATTCTTATGGAGAATACGTAAAGCTTTATATCTCCCAATCTCCCTTAATTATGAACATAAATCATTAAAACTTGGTATGTAGCTTCACCTGGTTGAGTTATATTGATAATTGCAAAAAAAATTTAATCTTTCTCATTGCAGAAAACCTGCGTTCTCAGCCCTTATGGAGAATAAATAAAATGCTATATATCAGTTATTTATTTAAGTATTTTTATGAAACTTGGTAAGTGGTTTTATGTGGTAGTAAGAAATATATTCATGCATAGGAAATTCGCTGAGTACGCAGGTTTGCTGCGACGGGGGTATTGTAATTTGTTGTATGAACCATGTACCAAAAACTGGATAAGAGCGTGTTAACACAAAGGTCTAATAATTTTTTGCGGTTATTTAAAAATATTGGTTGTACGGTATGCATTAGTGTTTTAATAACATTTTCTGACAATAACACTAGTTGCTTGTTTGTCATAAAACCCCTTTCAGGTTGAAGAAAATTATTTCCAAACTATAAACATTGAATCTATGAATGATTAATTTGATGGTTTCGTAAAACCTTTGGGTTCAAGAATATTATTTTGTTTTCAGGGAAAAAAGACAGGAGGTTGCAGCCATTGGAGCCAGGGAGATTGAAGAAGACGGCTTGGAACAATGAAGTTTTAAATGTATTTTGATCATGATGTAAATAGTTAAATTGAAACAATATAAAACATAATATGTAAAGATTGTTGTTTATTCCTATCTTTGGTACCTATATTATTCCAATAGCCATTTTAACATTGGTTCACCAAGATTCACAAATTAACTTGTTAGTGAAGACTAATAGATCAATGGAGAAAATTAAACGTACATTGTATAGTTATTTTAATTATTATATATTTTCCATTAAATTTTACCTTCGCCTAAAAATATAATTAAAAACATTTTAATTTGGTATAACAAAATTTGGTATAATTGCAGTGGTTTTGGACAGGCACCTTTATATTTAAATGTAGTTTGTAGAATTTGATAAGGATACTAAGGCCAATGTATTTCAGTCTACTAATGAATTAAAAAGGAAAACAATGTTATTAATCTGTTTAATAATGAAAGCTTGTAGTATAAATTAATACCATTTATAGTAACAACAATATTATGCAAATACATTCATAGTGACAACTTTATTTGTTTTCAATGAAGTCTTTGAGAATTTTGTTGAATACTAACAGACGTTTAGCCGATAGACCTAAGTATTTTTTTAAATTATCCGAGCAATCTATTATTTTTTTTTTTAATTATCTATTAACCAAGCAATTTGTTTAGTAGAAGTCCAAACCCAGTTATTATTTCACAGGAAGTGAGTGTGATTATGAAACATTATATTAATCATTAGTAATTAAATAAGTGATTTATTCAACAGTTTATAGCAGTTGTTTTGGTTGGTAGGTTTTATTTGTTGGTAAGAGCACAAAGTTGTGTTTGAGGATATTCCAGGTAGGTTCATGCACAGTAATTACAATATTACCAAGTTTTTTTAATAAAAAATGGGAAATTTTTTTATTTTTCCTAAAAGTATACAAACTACTAATTCAGTTATTTCAACTAATATTAGCATATCCATTCAGCGAAGTACAATTTTGTGCACTAGTTGTGTAAAATACTAATTATTATAGTATTCAGGTTTTCATTAAGGTATTACCGGTACACATAAACTTACCAGGAAAGTTTGCCAAAAGCTTACCAGGACAGTTTTCTAAAAGCTTACCAGGATAGTTTTCCACAAACATACCAGAAAGGCTTTCTCAATGTGTTTGTAAGAAAGCTTTCTGAAAGCTTAATTGAAAAGCTTTTGGAAAGTTTTGAAGGAGGGAACTAGAAAGCTTGCCTCAAACTTTTCACAAGTTTGGTTGCTTGCCACGGAAAACTTGTAGAAAGTGTTTAAGTGTGTCATGGCAAGTTTTGGGCAAGCTTGCCTCAAGTTATTTTTTCTACCTGGGTAATATTGCTCAAGATTTATCCGAAATAACAAACATATTGTCCCGTCCACCAAGGTGTATCAGTGTTGTTATAGTTAGACGAGCAACTGCTGTAGGGTTTCTGGAATTCATTAAAATATTTATATTCATTTGAATTAATTCATATATTTACTTTACATTCATAAGAGAAAACATAAACTTTCACTTTAACTGAGTAGAAAATGCCAGCCTAATGTGAAAACAACATATGTGAATATCTTTCTAGGGACAGTATAAAAGGTAACGTCGATACGTATAATTACTGTCCACTCAATTTTGTGGGCACTTTCGCGAACGCTACCTAGTTAGTTCTATTGTTATTTTTTATAATATTGTTATCTTTTATATTTAATAAAAGTCCATCATGATCAGAAAAATGTGTATTTATACCAATGACCTTAACCTTATACTCTGTGATATTAGTTAATACATTATCTATGGCAGGTTCAGACCCAGATGTAACACGTGTTGGAAAATTTACCAGATACCTCATTTTGTAAATTTCCAGTACATCAGTTAATTTTTTCTTTCAGAAATATCCAATACATTCATGTTAATATCAGCTGTAACCATGATGTTTTTGAACTTTTTTATCAGGATATTTAATAAAAAATGTAACTTTCCTAAAAACAATTTAATGTCTGCACTAGGCGAACGATAAACTGTGAGCAATAAAAACTGCAAATTGTTGACTTTATATTCGACCATACAACCCTCAAATTCTTTTTCACAAAAAAAGGATGCTCCTGCAGCCAGCTTCTCAGTCTGTTCCCAAAGTGCTTCTTCTCTGACTTCTTCAACTCCTCTGGTAGAATATTCCAGAGTTTTGATCCCATATAGCTCGTTTTTCTCTCAGTAAATGAACCTGAGTTTATTACATGTAAGAAATTTTAATCAGTAAAAAATATCTAGTGGTTTATTAAATACAGTGTATTTTGTAAATGCCAATATATTTTCACAAAAATGGTCACAATTTTGAAATTAATAAGAATACAGGATTAGGATAAAGATTTAGGCTAAGGATTCAACTTTGGCCAAAATATTTGTCTACTACTGGTGATAAAAATTATGTATATCATGACTTATTATACTTGAATTTGAAAATTCAGAGAGGCACGCACCAATGACTCACAGTTTTTGTAACACTCTGTATTTAAGAAAAGTAAAAAAATGTTTTTACATTATTCTTTGGGGTCGATTTCGTGGAAATTATTTGGTTTCAATCTTCTAGGTCAGTTAGTTTGACTGTAATCTGTTTGAGATTTATTAGGTGAGATACCCTTATATGAAAGACTACTAAAAGTAATATGCAAACATTTATCTGTGCTACCCTGTTGGGTCAGATATTAAAATTAAAACTCATCTTGTTTCTTTTCTTGTGTCTGGACTTTCTTTATTACATACTTACATTTTATTACCTATTACAGTGTGGAATGGGAGGCTGCATGTTAGAGTTAACCCAACAACTGGCCATCATCATGATCGGCAAACGAGCTTTCCGTTCTATCAGTCAAATTTTTCAGCCGTAAGTTTCCAATTTACCAACACATCATAATATCTTTTTAATTTACAATATGTACTAGTGGCTTGAAGGGACCATAACCCCTAACCTTGCTCCAATCCTCTGCCTTCTACGATTTTGTTACTCTTTACATGCTGAGGAAAATAAATTCATATAAGTAGGAACACATGTTAGTTCGTAAACAAAGTAGACCCTTAATCACATCACATGTTTTAATGTAAACAAAGCAGACTTTTGAAATCCCCATGCTTTTCTTATGGGGATGTTTTACATTATTTATCGTTTGCTGGTATCATTTTAGAAATACCGCTATTTTTCCCCGAGTTCCTGGGATAAAGACCTTAAATTTGAGCCTTCTCCCATCCTGCAATTTGCCAAACTCTCACAATTTTAACTTAAAAATTTTGCTAATAGAATTATATACAAAGATATATATATATATATATACTATACTGGCTGTTTTCTGGTTGCTAGTGATATATGTAGAGGGTATATCTTGAGGGTCTTACATGAACGACGTCTGGAAATTTTCCCTACCAAATTTGAATGTTTTATTGTGACAAAATCCTAAAAAAGGAATTAATGAAAAAATTTATAAATAATGTTGAGGCCCATTGAGAATGGGCTATTTTCAAATTTGACTATTCTAAAGGTGAGGTATACTGTATGATTTTAAGTGTAAAGGTTTCCTAAACAAAATTAGAAAAATATATTAATTATTAAAATATTTGTTGTTTGATAAAAATCAATTGATTTATTCAAAGAAGAATAAATATTGTCAAACATAAAACTTAATACTGACACTGAACTATCTCAAGTGTAGGAATTGTTTTCATCCAGAGTCATCAGCCAGACGTTTAGGAAGCGATACAGCAGCCTTCAACTGAACAGAGACGGCCAGGTGACGAATCAGTGGGAGAAGGACTTCCTCTTGGTTGAAGGAGGGCCACGAATGTTACTCCCCGAGTATATCGACATGGGTCAGTAATGCATCTCTTCTAGCCGAATAAAGTGTAGAGGATAGAGAATGTTTTGTTTGATTACATTTTCATTGAATCAGACCAAACATGTTCAATTTTGGAGGTTCTATTTTAAATGTGTAAATTGCTTGTACAATAATTGTAATATATATTTGTTGTGCTTATATAGCAAGTTACAAAACCTAAATACTTAGTATTAATGTTAGGCTTAGATGAAAAATGTACTAGGAAAGAGTGTATTCAGTTGTTAAGAAAATATAAGTATATGGCCTCAGAAATATTTAAAACACCACAGAAGACTGACTGGAATAAAAGAAGGGTTGCACTCTTGGTGTGCTTCCTATTAGGTACTTATATATATTTTTAGAGTTCTAGGTATATATTTTACATAAAGGGAGTTAAAGAATTTAGAATGTTTTGGTTCATTTTTCCAGGCTAAATGATTTAAGTCGGGTTTAATCTTTTAGACCTTTTATAGTGAAGCCTTTAAAAGGTTTTACCATTGACCACAATGACTATAGATACTGAAATATATATAAGTAATATACCAAGGTTACATACGTTTTTAAGAGAACTGAAAATGTGATTATTTAATTTAATTTTTTTTTTAAATATAATTTTTGTATTAAATAGGAAAAAACTATTTGAATACAATATGACGGACCCAAGGTGGCGGCTGAAAATATGAACTAAGTCAAAATGAAAAATAAGTTTATCAAAAATTATCAGAGCGGCAGTGTCTCGAATTCATATCTTAATAACAAACTATTAATTTTAATCTCACTCTGTATGTTAATAGTTTTAATTCAAACACTTGTATTAGTATTTTTGATAAAATATAAAAAAAGATTTCTGATTTCAGCTCTGATATACAGTAATTAAGTATGAGGGCTGTTCAGAAAGTAAACTCTGTTTGCTCATAGCATGAGTTATAGTGGGGGTAAGGCCATCATTCTTCCTACAAAAATTGCATTAATTGTCATGTCATCTGGCTTCCAGCCATGGCAGTGGCATGATTGTGCAATCTTTTTTTATTAGCTTAATAAAGTGAGATAAAATCGTATTTTTCACAACCAAACAATTTGCTTGAGACAGCTATTCACAAATTATATAACTTACTGTCCCAGTCCTCGGACAGAGAACAATCCTGAACTTGATAGTTATTGAAAATTCTTGTTGAGATTGTGACGACTTTCTCAAAAAAGAAACAAAATTGATTTTTCCTTTTTGACGGGAGAAACCCGTCTCAGACCTAGCCAGCGGATTTGCTCGAGTCTGGCGTGCTGGGTCTGTCCAGGGTTCTTTAAAATGAAATTTAGTCTAGGTACAGATTTAGCTTAGTTGAATAAAAAAAATTAAAAAGATATAACTTAAAATCAGGTGTGAACCCAGTACCGGCAAACACGACGATACTGTACCATCACCATCGCTCATACCTGCAGGTAATGGCAATTAAAATAAAACAAATTGAAATTTATAAACAAATTTAGAAGATAGAAGTTTAACTCAACTAACGTACTCACATGTTACAACTCCTAATCCCCACTAAGGTTTGAATACCAACCCTAGTCCAAACAATTACTTCTGCTCCCCCTGCAGGAATGGGTTTGTTCAGACCTGTTGTGACGTGCCTGTGACACTCAAGCAGAAAGGTCACCTCGTCGGCTCACAACTGGCGGTTTAAACAACACCAATCCAAATCATTCAAAAAACTAAATATCTCGAAATTAATCTAATCAATACTATACTTGAAACACCCCGTACAGAAACTGTATCGGGAGTTGGAGTAATTTAAAACGTGCGATACGGCACAAAGTTAATCTCATAATTAAAGCTAAGTGCGATCCGGTACAAATAATCTGACTAAAAGAAATACAATTAACGAAACAAAATGTTATACTGTTAAACTTAATTACAATATAAGGAAGTGTAGGTCATACCTGTAATCACATTTAATTTAATTTAATCACTGTACGCATTACACGAGGTATCACCACTAAACGCAACCTGTCCGCACAAAACGTAAGACACGAATGACTTCCTCGCCGTTCCCTTATCACTCATCCCTCCATTCTCCATTCTCTGCAGGAATGGGTTTGTTCATAATTTCCAGCGGTTTGGTTTCGTTTGGAGAAATCAACGTCACCGCTAATCAGCTGTCTGGGTGGCGTTTAGTAAAACAACGCCACAGGTGGCTGTCTGCAACTGCGAGCGAGGAAGTTATGTTTGTTGTTTACAAACATACATCGTTAACGTCCGTAAAACTCTTAATATCGTGCTACGTCCTTTGTAATGTTGTTAGGGTGATAAATTCGCTTAACGGAGTTTATACCAGTGTTTAGAAAAGTTGTATCCGTCAACCTATTCAACACTATTGTTCCTTGGGTCGCCAGTGAATGCCTGAGGTTAAACTAGCCAAGGGGTTATTTTATCGACTAGTGCATTAATTGTTCAACCACTAGTTAATTATTTCACCTCCTTTGTGCTCCAGAACCAAAAGTGAAGTGATAATAGTCAAAAATTAGTCTTCTGAAGCCTAGGCTATGTTGGTAACAGGATTGCGGCTGTGCTAGGCCTAAGCCTACTGGTAAGGACCTAGGCTCATGGCTATGCCAGGTAACCTTAACAGATAATTCTAGGCCTAGTTAGACAGCTTATATTCCTTGTGTAATGAATTTATACCCCCTCATATTTTGGCTCGTTACGCCCTCTTCCTACTTCGGGGAACAAATAAAACAACAAAAAATGGAACACTTTAGGGTTAAAATTTCAAGCACGCTTCTCGAAGGCGAACAAAGACCAGTTCCCAAAGCTTCAAATGCTTCGTAATCTAATAAATAACTCAAGTAACGTTTGTAAAACTACATGGAATATTGTAAATAAAGAAATTAGTCTTAAGAAAATGTCTGAATTTCAAAATATAAGTTTAGATTTAGATAACAAGGTAGTTAATGATCCGGCTCATGTTTGTAATATACTCTGTGACTATTATACTAATATGGTGGAATCTCGGATCATTCCAGAGTTGAAGTCAATAAAATCAGTAACATTAGTGTCTGGTCATGATAGTTTTACCAGCAAAACATTTGTCCTTAAACCAGTATCCTGCGATGAGTTGGACGAAATAATTCAACGTTTCGACAATAAGTACTCTACTGGACATGACGATGTACCAATGCCTATCATTAAACTTGCCGCAAAACATCTTATTAAGCCATTATCACACGTAATCAATTCCTCTTTCATATCTGGCATCTTTCCGGAACAATTAAAAATTTCTAAAATCAAACCACTTTTTAAAACTGGTAGTCGTCTTCAAGTTGAAAATTATCGTCCTCTTTCTTTAATATCTTCATTTCCCAAATTGTTTGAAAGAGCTATGGCTATTCAGTTAATAGCATTTTTGGAGAACAATGATCTTATGGATAAGGAGCAGCATGGCTTTAGATCGGGTAAATCTGTAATTAGTGCAAGCACTGAATTTATTGAATCAATTATAGAATCGTTAGACAATAGTGAAAAAGTAATAGGGGTTTTCATGGATTTATCTAAAGCGTTTGATAGTGTCTGTCATACTGAATTGCTTACAACCCTTTTTAATTTAGGCATCAAAAAGATACCACTCTCATGGTTTTCTTCCTATCTGACAAACAGGAAACAGTTTGTTGAAATTAATCATTTAAATAACCATAATCAAATAACACCTTGCCGCTCGACATTAAATACTGTAAAATTTGGAATACCTCAGGGTTCTATTCTGGGTCCCCTTCTGTTTTTATGCTACATTAAGGGACTACCAAAATCATCTCAGTTTGACAAAATGACTTTATATGCAGATGATATCAATTTAAAAGTATCTGCGGAAAACTATGATGAAATTGAAATATCTAGTTTTTGTGAGCTTTCGATGATTCAACAATTTCTAGCAGATAAGAATCTGTTACTTAATCCAAATAAAACAAAATACATTCGGTTTTCTCTAAAGCAAAATTAAACTAATAATTCTGGATTCAATGTAGTTATAAACAACCACATTTTAGATGAAACCGAGAATACAACATTTTTAGGGATTATTGTAGATAAGAACCTTGATTGGAACTCCCAGGTCGATCATGTTTGTAATAAACTCTCCTCAGGATTATTTGCTCTCAGAAAACTATCCCCAATTTGTGATATTAAAACACTGAAATCAATTTATTTTGCCCTAATTCACTCTCATATTTCTTTTGGAATTGTTTTGTATGGAAGTACCTCAGTTATCAATATGAATAGGATACTGATTTTGCAAAAAAGAGCAATTAGAATTATGTTGAGTCTGGGATGGTCTGATTCTGCCAAATTACACTTCCCTGAGCTTGGTATTTTAACAGTTTTTAGTTTATATATATTTGAGTTGATGTTGTTGATAAAACGTAATTTTAATGATTTAAATACACTGGGTGATAACCATAGTTACAACACGAGGTTTAGGAACCAACTTTCATTTAGTGCTCATCATAAGAAAATATTTGAAAACAAACCTAGTTATGCAGGCATTAAATATTTCAACTATTTACCTCCAGAAATAAAAAATATAACCAGTTTTGCGACTTTTAAAAATAAATTAAAAAAATATATGATGTCTAAACCTTTATATTCATTGGAGGAATTCTTTGTTTGTAATAGTGATGAAGTTTGAGACCATATTCATTGGAGGAATTCTTTGTTTGTAATAGTGATGAAGTTTGAGACCATGTGCTGTAGTTAGAGGACCATTTTTCTGTTTCTTTTGTTTCTATTAGTTCTTAAGGATAAGACGCCATTCGTATGTATATGTATACATGTAATGAATAAAGATTGTTTGACTTTGACTTTGACTTTGACTTTGACTTCGGGAACTGGTCTTTCACCATATCGAGCAGCCTCTGGAACGTCGCACAAGCTGAGTGGAGGCCAGTAGGCATGACCGTAAACTGATAGAGCCTTTAGCCAGGAACTGTAAACGCAGTTATGGCCCTGCTCTCAGTTTCCAACGGCACCTACCAGTAACCACTCTTCAAGTCCAACGTGCCAATGTACTTTGCCTGTCGGAGCTTTCCAATATACCGTTAATTCGCGATAAAGGATAGGCATCTTTGATTGACGAATCATTGACAGATCTCATGTCGATGAAAAACTGCATCATCCCTGTGGTTTTTCTAATTAACACCACCGGTGAGCTCCAAGGACTCGTGAAGGGTTTGATCACGCCTTGTTGCAGCATATCATCAACTTCCTGGTTTATGTCAGCTTGCACCGCCGGGTTACGAGGATAATATCGCTGTTTTACGGGCACAACATTATCCTTGAGCCATATCCGGTGCTCAAGCAGTGTAGTCTTGCCTTCAACAGCATCGAATTTCGGCAGTTCTTTATCTAAGAACTTCGCTAGCTCACGATCTTCCACAGGTGACAGAGAATCCAAGGCACTGACTGGGTGTCCCCCTGATCAGTTTGAGCGAGAGGTAAAATCGCCTTTCGATAAATACGGACCAGGTCCAGCTCCTCTAAGCACCACATACCCAGAATCAAGTCATACGACAGATTTGGTATGTAATAAGCCTCCCAAGAGTGAGTTGTACCACCCACTTCACCAGAAAGTCGGTATAACAATCCAGCCTCGCGACTCGAGCCATCAGCCATTCTCATTCTAACATAAACTTGCTCAGGTTCGACACCTTGCTCAACCAGAAGTTTCTCAACTCGAGAACCGATCAAGTTCACGCTGGCTCCGGTGTTGGCAAGAGCCCGGAAGATTTCGCCAAACAGATCCACCTCCACAAAGGGTCTCACGTCACCCCCAAGGGCTCCTCCTACGGATCTGCTAAAACTCTTTACCTGGTCGAGCCAGCAGATCCACTCATTGGAGGTCGTACGTCATGTTGCGGTCCTAGAGTCAGTCGACCTCCCAGGTTCTGAGTCCGGCAGCCGTTTCTCGCACGACAGTCACACCGGGTTGTAGCGACACCCTCCTTCTTGCAGTGATAATACCGCAACCTCTTTGGTTCAGGACAGTGTCTGAAACGATGGCCACAACGGTCGCAGTTCCAACAAACCCAATCACACCTACCAGGGTTTACTGGCTGCCGATGATGCACTGGACCAGTAGGGGGCACAAGATCTGATCGACCGGATCTGAGTTGGACACCTCGCTGAACAGCTGGCCCCTTACTGCCTATATTCTTCTCCCACTAAGCAAAAACGAGGGCAACAGGTTCTCCTTGACCAGTCACACCACTGTTTTTCCCCAAGACGGGTTCAGCAGTAGCGTTGTGCAAGATTCGGTCATATGTCTTCGCTTATGTACATAAGTGATCTCAGGAACCAACGCCAGTGCCGGAAGGAGGTGGGGGACGGAAGCTATTTTGGTCCCGAATGTAGGCCTGGTACTCTTCGGCCTGACGTGTCAGTTCAGGAACCGTAGCAAAATCACTACGTCGCACCATGGGCTTATAATCTGGACCATGTTCAATTACTGCTGAGGCGTAAACTCACCGCTACGCCGTATCAGAGTTGAGATAACGGTTACGTAACTGCGGAAAGGTTCATTTTCACCCTGAGTCCGCTTTCGAATCTCCTCGTCAAGGTTACGACGGTAACCGGGTGGGAAGAACTGAGTTTCAAAGTCAACTCTAAAGTCCTCGAAACTTGTCCAAGTACCTTTCAAGTTAGGGTACCACAGTTCCGGCAACGCTCTCAAGACATCCTCAGCCATTAAAGAGTACGTCTCTATGAGCTCCTCGAACCGTTCGAGGAATGAGACGGGATCTCTTCTCCCATCGAATCTTAAGTTCCACTTTCGAACTAAGTTGCATACTGATGCAACTTCATGACCCGACCCTCTATTATACAGCCTGCTGGAAAGCGGCACTTGGTCAAAAACCGAAGTCGCATTTCCAGGGTAACGCTCTCGAGACAATGGGTTTTGAAAATCCTCCATGCTAGGCACCCACTCTCCAGAAAGCCGGTTTGACACCTCTTGATTCGCCTGCCTAAGTCCTAGTGGCCACATCGGGTTGCTCAAGACCCCACCCAGTGGGTTCCAGCTAGATGCGCTGGCCACATGAGGCATCTGGGTCGTAGGTTGTTGACACCTAGCGTCAAACGTTGATTGGGGCAAAGTATCAGCGGTCACTCGCTTGCCTTATCGCAGGTTTTCATGATCCAGATAGCGTGATTGAGCGAGACGGATGTTCCCCTATGAAGACCGGTCACCCTGGTCCATTGGTCCCTACCTCGCAATTGGAGGGTTTGTTTGAGGGACCTTGATAAGAGTTCCACCCGACAGTCTTTGGGAATTGTCTTGCAGAAACTCTCAGTGAAGGTCACTCGTATGCTGGAGAGATCCCAGGAGCCGTTCGTGGTTGTTTTTCAACGATGGTCTCAGCCTGACTGCGAGAGTTCTTTAACACCTCAGCTAAAGTTCTCTGGAGCATCACTGCATCAGCATCAAGTGAGAGTCCCAACAACTCACAGATGCCGACCAACTCGTCCGATAAGGATGAAGGCTGCCTCTCTCGCTCAGCTGAGGCACCAGTAAAGGACTCAAAATGGCTGCCGCTAAAAGCCCCATGAGAAAAGCTAGGAGCTACCTGGCCACCAGATGTCACCCAAGAGGGCTGATGGATCGTCATCATCACATCGGTGTTAGTTAAGAAAGGCCATTGACTTCTCGGGTCTTTCCAGAACTGGCAAAACCTTTTCCTGAAGTCCTCAACCTTTCCTCGAGTATCAAGCCCAAATCTTGCTATCTCCTGGACCAGGTCCTCCTTTCTTAACTCATGAATCCACCCTACTCTTGGGTCCTCGTAGGGTGATCGTAAGGTTTCACCCGCAGTCGTAGGCAGGTTTGTCCTGGGAATTGCTCCTTCCATTGTAAACGTCTGACTCTGAAAGAGATCAATCAGTCTGGACGTGACTACGAACGTCGCAGCATTCATTGTCACAACAGCGGGTGTGGTGACATGGGTTTGATCACCCGTTGTCACAATGTCTGATGTATCAGGCATTATTAAATTTTAAAATTAAAATTTATCCTGAGGCAAAACAATTTACTGTAAACACAGTCACCCCTTGTGTCACAAAAAAAAAATCAAATGCCACCCTTGGCTGAGGATCGGTTTATAGAATAATCAAACTTTGATCAAATAAAACAGTTAACTAAGTTTCACAGCTCAACAAGGCTCAGAGTGCTTTTTTATGGCTTTAGTTAAGTGGCTGCAATATCGCAACAAAATTTCCCAAATTTGATCGTTTTAATTAATATCAGAAAAAAGACACAGATTTAGCTTAGTTGAATAAAAAAATATAAGAATAAAAAGATATAACAAGATATAACTTAAAATCAGGTGTGAACTCAGTGCCGGCAAACACAACGATACTGTACCATCATCAACGCTCACACCAGCAGGTAATGGCAATTAAAACAAAACAAATTGAAATTTATAAAAAATAATTTAGAAGGTGGAATTTAACACAACTAACGTACTCACGCGTTACAACACAACTCTCAGTCCCCACTAAGGTCCCCAGGTAAGAAGGGCCGTAACATTTCGCCTGTGAGCGGACCCCCCCATCACGTGACCCGCTACGTCACTGCACTAACAGCCGGCTCGATGCACCCAGGGCCCCACCAAGGGCACAAGGGCTATACCATTTCTTTGTTCGTGGTGCGTTGCCGCCGTGACCCCCTCCCGCCCGGCCGGACAGCGCTGTGACGTCACTGCGCTGACAGCCGCTCACCACCCGCTTGGCGCAAATGCTAAATGAACACTTTTTCTCAACAGATTTCTACGAATCTGTGCATCGTAATCTATTGTTCAAGGGCCCTTCCGTTCCCCCGTTTCCTCTCGTTCATGTGTCCTGATCTATTTTTAAACATTCTCAAGTGTAATCTTGGGTTTTGGCTCAGAGAATGGAAAGTGTTTGCTTACCCTGCACAGTAACTTTGATGAGTTTATTTACTCGTTGTATTGTTTGTAGTGTTGTAGTGTTATGCGTGTACTTGTGATTGCTGTGAATTTAATTATTTGTTGTTATTGATTAGTTTTCACCTAACTAAATCAATAGTAGTTTTCAACACTATTGTTTGTAAGACTAGTTAAAAGCCCTTGAAGTTAATTATTGATGTACTCCACAATTATTTTAATAAATATTTATAAATGATTAACAAATTATTACATACTATTTACATAAATACTAGTTATGACGAGCATCTAAATATAGAACATAAGACGCGTAAGGATACATACAATAAAACTGTCTTTGAAATCATTATCACATTTTTATTTAAAATATTTAACTTCGTTAATATTTGTTTTCACTAAGTGTGTATTTTATATAAGTCTGTTTTTATGTATAGCAGTCACAGTAATAAGCATCTCAAAGGTACAAACAGTACATTTATAAAGTTTGATCATCAAGAAAACTATTCTTGTGGGAAAATGCGTGTCTGTCCCAGAAACGTTGGGAGGTATGGTCACCGTGCCTAAATACTGTATCTTCAGACATCAGAGCAAATACAGTGTTTAAGAGTGTCTACTAATATTATATAATCAGCTTCTTTATAAGTTAATTTACAGTAAAATCATTCTGGTTTGTAATATATTTATATTTTCATAAAACCCCATTTCTAGTCGTACTCATTACAGAAAAACTGCATAATCTGCTCAAGGTTATTCTTATGGAGGATGACTGAAACTTTATATCTCGCACAACTTTACTAAAGCACAGTATTAAGTAAAAACAAACCTTCTTTGTAAAATTTATTAATTTAACGAGAGCAGTAGGTACCAGTAGCCATCAATTACATTACACTATATCAATCACAAACAAATATTGTGGAAGAAAAGTATTATTTTAAAACAGTAAATATCCATGATCAACGCATTAAAATACGGGTAAATCTTGTTTTTCAAAATTGTAAACAGAATGTTAGTTATTTGTTGGCATTGCTCGCACATATTGTAATTTATTAGATTGTAATATTAAACATTATTTACCTACATGACAAATGCAAATTGTAGTCGAAACATCAAATTTCAAGTAATAGGCTACAACTATTTTTCTGTATTTAGTGAAATCTGGCTGTTGCATATGAACAAATCAATGACGAAGAGTGGAAAATAAAATCAGTTTGTAAGTAGTTGTATGTTGACATTTATAAATATTTTATGAGTATTTTCTGTATCTATATAAATATAAAATAATCTATAACAGATGAATGTTTCTTTACATTATTATCTAAGGATTATTATTATCTAATGTGATTTTGCATTAGCAAAGTTGTTGCTTAAGTTCTCGCATGACTCCGCCGCCGCTAAAGGAGAATGTTTGTTGTTTTTAAAAACATCCTGTGACTTAAACTACCTTCCTTTATTTCTGAATTGATCAAAATCATTCTTCTGATCATTGTATTTAAAGTTGTTTTCATATATACCGATAAAAAACTAATGATTTTTTAACGTAATTCCATTTAACTTAATAGAAACCTCTTATTTCTTACTAAATAGTCTTATAAATAGTTCAGCTGCCAATCCTTTTGAAATCTATATCGCAATAAAGATTTTCATCTAGAAAATAATGGTAAAGTCCTATAATTACAGTGTCTAATAGAACACAAGTTTCAGCTGTGGAAATTGTAGGGAGTAAAGCACTGGTAACGCGGGACTTCGAGCCGGCTGTCAGCGCGGTGACGTAGCGGGTCACGTGAGAGGGGGGTCCGCTAACAGGCGAAATGTTACGGCCCTTTTTACCTGGCCCTGGATGCACCGCGCTACCAGTGCTTTACCCCTACAACTTCAACGGCTGAAACTTGTGTTCTATTAGACACCGTGATTATACGACTTCATCCTTATTTTGTAGATGAATCAGGCTTTATTGCGATATCATTTTCAAAAAGATTGGCAGTTGAACTATTTATAAAACGATTAAGTAAGAAATAGAGGTTTGTATTAAGTTAAATAGATCACATTGAAAACGCGACAGCGGAGTCGTGCATGAATTTAAGAAACAACTTTGCTAAAGAAAAATAAAGCGCTTAAATAATGAAAAAGAAACACTCACCTGTTATAGTTTATTTTATATTTATATAGATACAGATCATACTCATTATAAAATATTTCTAAATGTTAACATACAGCTATTTACAAATTAATATGATTTTCCACTCTTCATCAATCTTTCTTATGCAACAGCCAGGTTTCACTGAAGACAGCAAACCTGCTTACTCCACGAATTTATAATGCAAACATAGGTATACCTTACCAACAAATAAAATATATTATCTAGTTTAATCATAATATATTGGTAAATTAGCGAGATATAAAGTTAAATCATTCTCCATAAGAATATGGAGGATGACTGATTGATTACGCAGGTTTGATGTAATGAGGCCGACTATAAATGGGGTTTAATGCAAATATAAATAGACCACAACCAGAACGTTTTTACTGTAAATAATGTCACACAGAATCTTATACAATATACTCTTAAACACCCTGTATTTGATGTGATGTCTGAAAACACTATATAGGCACGGTGACCATACCTCCCACAGCCATGCATTTTCCCACAAGAATAGTTTCATGGATGATTAAACTTTATAAACGTACTGTTTGTATAAAACTTTTGAGATGTTTATCACTTTGACTGCTATAGATAAAACAGACTTATATCATATACACATTTAGTGAAAATAAACATAAATACATTTGTATTAAATATTGATTAAAAATTTATTAACTATTTCATAAGACAGTTTTATTGTATGTATCAGTAATGCGTTCTATGTCCAATATTTAGATGCTCGTCATACCTAGTATGTAAAAATAATATTTGTTAAATATACATAAATATTTACTAAAATAATTTTGGAATTCATTCATAATTTCCAGGGCTTTAAACTAATCTTACAAACAATAGTGGTGAAAACTAAATCAATAACAACAAATAATTGAACTCACGGCAATCACAAGTACATGCATAACACACTACAACACTACAAACAACACAAGAAGTAAATAAACTGATCGAGCTCACTGTGCTTAGTAAGCAAACGCTCTCCGCTTTCTGAGCCAAATACCAAGATTATATTTGAGGATATTCAAAAATAGATAAGGACATGTGTACGAGAGGAAACGAGTGAACGGAAGGGCCCTTGGACAATAGATTTAGACGTACAGATTCGTAGAAATCTTTTAAGAAAAATTATTCATTTAGCATTTGCGCCAAGCGCGTGGTGAGCGGCTGTCAGCGCAGTGACGTCACAGCACTGTCCGGCGGGGTGCAAGCGTGGCGGGAGGGGGTCAAGGCGGCAACGCGCCGCGAACAAAGAAATTGTATAGCCCTTGTTATAGGGCCCTGATATCAGCCCTAGTCCAACCAATTACTTCTGCTCCTGCTGCAGGAATGGGTTTGTTCAGACCTGTTGTGAGGTGCCTGTGACACTCAAGCAGAAAGGTCACCTCGTCGGCTCACAACTAGCGGTTTAAACACCAATCCAAATCGTTCAAAAAGCTAAATATCTCGAAATTATTTTAATCAATACTATACTTGAAACACCCCGTACAGAATCTGTTTCGGGAGTTGGAGTAATTTAAAATGTGCGATTACGGCACAAAGTTAATCTCATAATTAAAGCCAAATGCGATACGGCACAAATAATCTGACTAAAAGAAATACAATTAATGAAACAAAATGTTATACTGTTAAACTTAATTACAATATCAGGAAGCGTGTAGGTCGTACCTGTAATCACAGTTAATGGTAGTACGCACTACACGAGGTATCACCACTAAACGCAACCTGTCCGCACAAAACGTAAGACACGAATGACCTCCTTGCCATTTCCTTAGGGGCCATGCATAAATTACGTCACGCTATATTCTGTTGGACTAGAAGAGTTAAATAATTATTTTTCAACAATGGGTTGTGGCAAGAACAAATAACAACAATCTGTGGTATGCACAGACAAATTAAGATTCTTTAGCAATAATAAATGTGCAGGAGTAAAACGTCTCCCTTCATGTTTGCTCCTGTCTCAGAAAGCAAGGTAAAGGAGTTGATGAGCAGCATAACAAGTACCGTATTTGGTGTGGATGGAATATCCATAAAAATGATAAGAGGATTAAGCCCTTTCTGCATTGGTGCAATTGCTCACTTGTTCAATGTATGGAAGCAGAGCGTGGTGATTCCTCTTCCAAAAACTCATGATCCTTCTTTAGCCTCCGAGTTCCAACCAATTTCAATCCTCCCTGTCATATCCAAAATACTGGAAAAGGTAGTTTCTGAACAATTGGTTTCTTTCTTGGAGTCTGAAGGGTTATTGCCTGAAACCCAGTCAGGATTTAGGAAAGGTTTTAGTACTTGTACTGGGCTTCTGAATGTGCTTGATGAAATTATCTCTGCTAGGGATGGTGGCCTGGAGAGCATAATGACTGCATTAGATTCCTCCCAAGCTTTTGACTCTGTTAGCTTCGACTTGCTGATAGCTAAGCTACGTTTTTTATCATTTTAACGAAACTTCGATTAGATGGTTTTCATCTTATCTGACTGGGCGAACTCAGTGTACCAAGGTTAACGGGCAGTTATCGGCAGCTCTTCCAAGATCTGTAGGTGTTCCTCAAGGTTCTTGCCTAGGACCTATTCTCTTTCTTCTATACACAGCAGATTTGAAGGATCAGTTGAATTTCTGTTCACTGCACTCTTACGCTGATGATTCACAGCTGCTGATATCCTTTAAGCCTCCAGAAGCAGAAGAGGCTGTGCACTGTGTCAACTCTGATTTGGAAGGTCAAGAGATGGTCGGATGATCATGGTCTTTACTAAATTCTAGTAAATGTTCGGTCTTGTTTGTTGACTCGTTGTCCTCGAGGAGTCAACTGGGAACTAGGAGTGTTGACAGGAGCATCCTTTTGGACGGCAAACCACTGACGTCAAGTAACTCTCTTAAGGTTCTTATGGTGTCACTCTTGACTCCCATCTTGATTTTTCTGGCCACGTGAATTCCATATGTAAAATCGTTATAGTCAGATTGAAAACTCTTCTCAGATTTAGCACAATTTTAGCAGAGTCCTCTAAACTGGAAATCATACGATCGACAATCTTTCCTGTCATTCAATATTCTCTCCCAGTTTTTCCCTCTTGTCTAACACGGGAAAATAAGATGGTTCTCACCCGATTGCAGAACAGAGCTCTGAGGTTTGTTTACAACCTGAAAAAATTCGACCATAGAGTGAGTTCAGGTTAAGTGCTAGGGTTTTATCAATAATGAACCTCTCTGATTTGCAAACTCTCAAGTTAGTCCACAAAGTTCTGCAGACTGGGAAACCTGAATATCTAAGAAAAATGCCAGTGTTTAGACATCAAATCAATGTGCGCAGTAGTCGACAGGATTGCCTGTTGCACCTGCCAAAAACAAAATTAGAAACTGGGAGAAGGGCATTTAGATACTTTGGACCACAAACATACAATGCTTTGCCACTTAGTTTAAGGAAAGTTAGTTACTCTAGATTTAAAAAAGATGTAAAAGAATTGTATATTTGATATTTGTTTGTATATATTACGCACAAGACCATTTAGATATCTAATTGTTATTTTCATTTTTGTTGTTGTTGTATTTCTTTGTCTATGTAAACCAGAGTTATACTTTGATGAACGCTTGCTCAATAAAGTCATTATTTATTTATTTATTTATATTCAGCCCTTTTGGACCCCCTTTCCCCTTCTGTATCACGCTCTGTCACGCTGCTCATTACTCCCCCCCTCCCCCCTGTCACGTAACACTTATTAATTATTAAGTATTGGAATTTTAATCTATGGTACTGGATTGCAGTGTACGGTATTTCGCCACTGTAACTGACGATTTCGCAGGCTTTAACTCCATTAATCGTGACACGTCACACAGCCCTTAGGCCCCCCCGCGTCACGGTCTGTCACGATGTGCCGGCACCCCCTCCCCACACGGGGAGGTGTGACATAATATATGCGCGGCCCCTTATTACTCACCCCTCCATTCCTCCCTCTGCAGGATTGGGTATGTTTATAATTTCCAGCGGTTTTGTTTCGTTTGGAGAAATCAACGTCACCGCTGTCTGGGTCTGGGTGGCGTTTAATAAAACAACGCCACAGGTGACTGTGTGCAACTGCGAGTGAGGAGGTTATGTTTGGTTGTTTCGAGGTCTTGGCGCTGTCGCTGGAGCTAGGAGCTGGAGCTGGCACTGGTCACTGTCACTTGTCGCTGTTTGGTGG
Source organism: Allygus modestus (assembly GCA_963675035.1). Taxonomy (NCBI): domain Eukaryota; kingdom Metazoa; phylum Arthropoda; class Insecta; order Hemiptera; family Cicadellidae; genus Allygus; species Allygus modestus. Next base: position 60,299,517 of record OY776116.1, read on the forward strand.
TTTCGAGGTATCGCCGCTAGGTTTGTGGCGCTGGCGCTGGTTGGAGCTTGGCGCTGTCGCTGGAGCTTGGAGCTGGGCATAGACGAGATGGGCGAACTACAAACCAGTGCCAGTGACTTCAGTGACAACACGAGCCCGCATCGTTCATGCAAGTCGCTGTTGTGCGTTTACTAACTAAAGCGCTGTTAGTACAATTTTTCGATGACTGTTATTTGTATAATTAAGTAATCTTTTTACAAGCTTTCTTTATTTATGATTTAGTAACAACTTTATTATTTTACTTCTAGGTAATTAATATTTTTTTAGTGATACTCCTAAATGTTTTCGTAGTTAAATGAGAATTTGTAGTTGTACTAAGAATTTTAATTATTACTTGTTGTTCCTATTTTATGAAATATATTTAATTCTAATGCCAATAAGTGAGCTGTTAATTCCTTATAAGGTCATGATTAACTTTGATAAATAACACAGTGTCAAAAAGGGGTAATTTATCGCTGGAGTTGTTACGATGAACTGCGGGAGTAACTGGTGCCAAGTCACCGGTAAAAGTAACTGATATTTCTTTGGCGCTGTCACTGCAGTCACTGATCCAACAAATAAGTCACTGGATCGCACATCTCTAAAAGTGAGTGTTCTGAAGCCTAGGCTAAGTTGATAACAGGATTGTGGCTGTGCTAGGCCTAAGGCTACTGTTAAGGACCAAGGCTCATGGCTATGCCAGGTAACCTTATCAGATAATTCTTAGGCCTAGATAGATAGCTTATATTCCTTGTGTAGCGAATTTATACCCCTCTCAAATTTTGGCTTGTTACAAGATTAAGAAAAACACCATGATGCCTCTTCTCTAAATTTTATTCCTGCTTCTCTCTTCATCATGGATATTTTTTATGTTGGTTTCTGTTGAACAAACTAAAACATTTTCAAGCAGCTGTCATACTTATAACTTTTGGTCAATTAAAAGTGTAAGGTTCTGGGTTGATTGCTATCACAAAAATATTTTTTTTAAATAAATTAATATATGTGTACTATTGCACTCAGGGCCGTACTCAGCTTTCACGGACCCCTGGGCAGGCCTGGTGGTGTGGGCCATTTTTGCTGTCCGGATCAAGTTGGTGACCTTTTTTCAGACAATAGGTTTTTATCTTTTGCTTGTACGATTCTGTGTGGTGTGGGCGCCCACCCTACCCCCCCCCCCCCCCGACGGGCCCGGGACCTGGGGTTTGTCTTCCCTGCCCCCCCTGCTCCTCTTGCCCCCTGCCCCCCGAGTACAGCCCTGATTGCACTAGGCAGAATATGTTATTGCAGATCACACTTTGATGAGCCACAGAAACAAATCTAGTGATTGCACTGTCAATGCTAGATGCCAGCTGACCTAACGTGTATTGTGTATTCCTATGCACCAAGTATGATCCTACCCCCACTTCAACCATACAATAGGTAAACAGAGAATACTTTCCGAATAACCCTCGTATATATGATAACAAAATAGAGTTGATCATTTTAAGATAATAACTCTAGTAGCTGTCAACAATATTTAGTACACATTAAAACAATATATTAATGCTAAAACTATCAATGGTGATTTTTCAGTCCTTCAGTTTGGTTTTGTAACAATTTTCGGGTCAGTATTCCCGCTGGCTTCATTGTTTGCTCTCATAAACAACATCTTTGAGATCAGGATCGATGCACAGAAGTTCCTGCTCTACTATCGCCGGCCGACGATGCGGCGCACCAAGGACATCGGAGTGTGGTTTGACATCCTCTGCTTCATCTCCAACTTGGCTATTTTTATTAATGCAAGTAACATTACCTCCCACCACTGAATCTATTAGAATAACTTAGTAATAATTTTGTTTGCAAAATTTATTATTATTTTTATTTTTATTTATTTTTATTTTATAGAGTGATCCTTTACTCATTGAATAAACTACTTATTGTTGTATGTAGTGAAAGTATATTATTTTTGTTATTTGTTAAGTTTTGATTCAAAGATTCATCATCTTTAGAAAAATGACTATATGATAATCTTACTAGTATAGTTATTATTAGTGATTAATTATTGGAATCATTATATTAATAGAAAAACATAAAACTGTCCCTCCTTTTTCTCAGCATGTGTATATCATAGGGGAAATTCACACATACCGTTTGTTAAAGAATAAAACTGAGTTTGCCTCTGAAGTATAGGCTTTATTTCATACAATTCAACTGATTAAAAGTTAAACATAGTTTGAGTTTAGTCATGGGAATGGAAAACATGTTATAAACAGTAAATATAAATAAACAATTTAATAATAATTAAGATTCCCAGCTGATATAATATTTTCTACCACATTCTCCCCAGCTAGTATAAGTTGAAGTCTTGTAACTGTGATGGCAGTCTCTTTGGGCAAGAACTTACCAAACGGCCGTTTGGGCTTACACGGCCGTTGGAATGCCGTTTCTTCAACTTATCGAGTTTGAAATGACTCTTGATTAGTTGTCGGATTTACTTCTGATAATTCTCTTGTTACTTGTGATGGGTCTTCATTTGAATCTACTGGGCGCTCATCCTGGTCAAACTGTAACAAGTTCTTTCCTGTTGTGTCATTCTCCTCAACTGTTGCTTCATTACCTGACTCTCCGCAGGGCGCTAAGTTGCAAGTTGATACTGTGGTCTCCCATCCATCTGGCAACCGTACATGAGCATAATCAGAGTTTCCTTCCAGTAGGGTCACCTCCTCGACCAACGGTTCATATTTTGAGTGTCTGATAGAAAGTCTCATTAACACTTGTCCAGGAGTCATTAACCAAGAAGGTGTGGAAATCCCATTTATTGACCTCCTAGGATGTCCAAACATTCGCTCGTGTGGAGTACAGTTGGTGGCAGTACACAGTAAGAATCAAATTGAATGTAGAGCATTCTCCAAAACCATTTCCCACTTAGTCACGTCAAGTCGATCATTCTTAAGTTCAAGTTCTACAGTTCTCCATATAGTACCATTATACCTCTCAACTTGCCCGTTGCATTGTGGGTTATACGCAGTAATCCTGCTAGAGGCAATACCTTTTAGAGTCAAAAACTCCTTTAATTCCTGTGATATGAAGGAAGAACCCTGATCGGAATGGATACAGCTTGGAGTACCAAACAACAATAACAATTGTTTTAGTTTCGTAATAACTGTCGAAGATGATATATCAGGACACGGAAATGCTAACGTAAATCATGAGTACTCGCAATGATTGTTAGCATATACCGATTTCTCGTACAAGAGGGTAGAGGCCCTTTGAAATCCAGTCTAAGTCGTTCAAATGGAGATGTTGCTTTTATTAGCTTTTCTTCGTGCTTGAAGAATCTAGGCTTCACTTGAGAACAAACTTTACAAGATCCAGTCATTCGTATTATTTTGTCAAGGGAGAATGGTAAGATTTTCTTGCTTCGGATCCAATGGTACATCCTAGTTTCACCTGGATGACACATTATTTCATAATATTCTTGAAGTTTGTTAACTTTGTCAGTCATCGAAGAGCATACTCTTGACAGACTGTCAGCAGCTGCATTTAGTTTACCAGGTCTATACACAATGTCATAACTGTAACATGATAGTTTGAGTCTCCATCTCATAATTTTGTCATTCTTTATTTTTCCTGGTAACTTAGTGTTAAACATGAAAGAGACAGACTTCTGGTCGGTGATTAATTTGAAATGGGTGCCCAGCAGATAGTGTCTCCATTTTCGGATGGACTCCACAATCGCATAAGCTTCCTTTTCAACTGAGTTGTGTTTTAGCTCACTGTGTGTCAGAGCTCTCGAGAAGAATGCCACAGGTCGACTATCCTGTGATAGAGTTGCCGCTTATATTGTATCCGAACCGTCTATCTCAATGGTGAATGGTAGCTCAGGATATTATAGGGCTCATTGAAGCATTTTCAATTTCTCTTTTAAGTTCATTGAATGCATTTATTGCTTGCATGGACAGGGGAAATGAGCCCGTTGTTAGTAATTTGATCTTCTCTTAAAAACCGCGGAATATATCTCAAAAAATGAGAAAACATACCTATAGCCCTTTTGAGTGATGATGAGTTTGTAGGCAAGGGAAAGTTCTTTAGAGGTAACAAACAATCTGAGTCTGGTTTTATAGTTTTGTTGCTTATAGTGTATCCAAGAACACTAATAGATTTCATTGAAAAAGAGCATTTGTTTTCGTTGATAGTCAAGTTATACTTAGATGCAGCGGTCATTAACCTGTTGAGGTTTCTATCATGCTCCTCTTGCGTTTTCTCACACACCGTTATATCATCTAAGTAAGCAAAGGTGTCCTTAAGATTTTCAGCTCGAATTATGTTATCAATTACCCTTTAAAATGCATTTGTTATACCAAATGGTATTCTGGTAAACTGATACAGCTGACCACATGCCTCAAATGCTGTAAAAGACTTATCTTCAGACTTGATCGGTATTTGATGATAAGCGTTTTTTAAATCGGTAGCAGTAAATACTTCATAGTTAGCCACTTTATTAACAATTTATTCGAGGTTTGGGATAGGATAAGCATCTAGATGTGTAAATTGATTTATGGTATTAGAGTAGTCTATAACCATGCGCCTCTTGTGATTTTCTGAGCTCTCCAAGAAGAGATACTTGGTTCAATTACTCTTTCATCTAAGAGTGACTCAATTTATGCAGAAATGAACTTGTAATGTATTACAGTATGACAGAAATGATTACAATCAGGAGAAAGATGCTCAAACGAGTTCGCACGCAGCACGCTGATGTGAGGGAAGTGAATTTCTATTTAAAAACTTTTAAAACTCAAAATCAATGTAAAAACATACATGTATTCCAATTTTTATTGAATTCTGAAAACATTGATTTTTTGGCAGTTCTGTTGCTCCTGGTTTCATTTACCTGCAAAGCTGGGAATACAATTTTGCACATTATAATGTTAGGAAAAGGTCCAGTCAGGCTTGAAAGTAGGCGTGAGGATGCTCGGGATGATAAAAGTACTCTAACAAAGGAGTAGCAGGCTTTCCTAGTGTAAAACTCCCATAGGACAACGTACTGTGTTTGGTCGAAACACATTTTCTTTAATAACTCGGTAATTATTTATGCTAGAATGATGAGAGAGGGCTTAGAACTTTTGCCTCACTAATTCCCATCTTATTACATGCATTAATTTTACATACCTCTTCTGACCCTTTTTGGGCCCAAAAACTCGAAATTTGAAAGATTAATCCCCAAAAAAGAGGTTTGGAGTTTTCCGATTGTTTTGCCCAACGAACTTGTCCAACTGATTACAGAAAAAAATGTCCCTACCAAATTTGAAGTTAATCAGACCAAAAATGTGACCGCTAGAGTGCAAACACACACACATCAATATATATCATCATATATATATGTGTGTGTGTGTGTCTATATATATATACAATTTTGAACGACCCCCCAAAACATGTTCAGGGGGTCACGTTAGGAACTTCTATATTGGTCCCGGGCTTAAGTTTCACCGTGCAGGTCATGCTAATAGTTCACTTTCCAAAGGAAATTCACTAATAATGAAGCCGGCTGTACATTTGCAGCCACTACAGATAATATAGCAAGTGGTGATTCTGGTCCACCCAATGTCATTTCTAGTTTAGAGTGGCGACTAAGTAAATCATGACCTATTATCACATCACAGCAAAGATTAGGTAAGATGCATAAAACTACATTCTTGTATGAGTTACCAATAACTTTTAAATTAACTTTGCATACACTTATAGTTTTATAGATTAACCCAGATGAAGCCATCGATACCTGGATGATTTTAGAGGGATAACTTTCTATTTTCAGGGAATTTGGTTAAGTCACTGCTTAAGAAACTAGTAGTACTACCAGTGTCAATGAGAGCTTGAGCCTCTCTACCATTGATATTTATTGACAATATCTTTAGAAAGACCAGTGTGGTAACATGATCAACAACTGATCTGACCTGAGATTGCTGAAGTCGTATGCTTTATTTTTGAGTTTGAACTAAAGTTTGTATTATCCATCTGAGAAGATTTACATACCTTAACAAAGTGCCTCTTTTTTCCACAACCTTTGCAGTATGAGTTTTTCGCAGGGCAGTCATTCCTTAGATATCTGCTGAATCCACAGAAGAAACATTTATTTTTACTAACAGATGCAGCAGCTACAGTTATCTGGTTTTTATCTTCATCTTGTATTTCTGAAGTTTTAAGATTTAAAACCGAGTTGACATTCAAGGTAGGTTGGTACATGAGTGCATATTGTTGTGCACTTTCTAAGCAACGTGCTTGTTCATAAGCGTCTTTCAGAGGTAACTTGAAATTCTCCAGCAATCTTTGGTGTATATAGGGTGTTAGCAGGCCATTTACAAATGCATCTCTAATACAGTCATCTCTGTTCAGTTCCACGGAGGTAGCTTTGAAGTTACAGTCTTTGCTGAGTAGGTATTTTTAATGCTTCTAGGTACTGGTCAACCGTCTCTCCTGGTTGTTGCTGACGCGTGAATAGTTTGTGACGGTCAAACACTTCATTTACTGGTTTGCAGTAAAGATTGCGTAGATTAGCTATTGCATCGGCAAAAGTTAAGACATTCACTTATATACAAATGTACCTAAGGCACTACAAAATTGATTAGTAGTTTCAGCTTTTCCGATTCATTTGGTTCTGTTACTTGAATAAAGTTAGTGAATCTTCTATACCAGTGTACCCACTCCGTGGTTGCTGTTGATGAGTTTGGGTCTATAGATAATTTAGTTGGAGATAGATGTTTTTCCATGCTGTCTTGTTTTCTATGTGAAATAAATTGTTAAAGAATAAAACTGAGTTTGCCTTTGAGATATAGGCTTTATTCCACACAATTCAACTAATTAAAAGATACATAGTTTGAGTTTAGTCATGGGAATGGAAAACATGTTATAAACAGTAAATATAAATAAACAAATTAATAATGATTAAGATTCCCAGCTGATATAACATTTTCTACCACACCGTTAGAAAGGTATTGTCGTGTAGATGTGCAGAAACCATATAATTTATATCAGCCCTCAGGCTTTAAAAGTTTCAATGTTAATCATATGGAAGAGCAGTAATTGATTGAATTGTATATTTGGCAGCTGTTGATATAACAAATGCTAACACAACAGCAAGAACATGTTTCGGGTATAATGTAAATTAAAATTACTATTGACTAATGAAATGATAACACCCATCTCTTATCCGTTTTAACTCCACATAAATCAAACTGAACCTGGGTGTGAGGGGAAAGGGGGAGAGAAAGAGAGAGAGAGAGAGAGAGAGAGAGACGTTCGTGAAGTTCAGCATAATGAAACTGGCAAATGCTGCTCACGGAGGATATGTGGCAAAACATTCACACAAGCAGCTATTATTCGTATGTGCCGCTTTGGGTTCACGTAGAATTGTTGTTGGTCGAATCTCGACCTCTAGGCGATCGCTAGTATTAGTAAATACTTCCAATTGTTTGAGGGCTCTTTGCATGTCATAGTAAAAATAGATTGTGAGACCTTTTGTGAAGTGCTAGATTTTTAGTTTTCTTGCAATTTTTCTATCGAAGAGTTTTCCTCAGAGATGTCAAAAAAGGTTTACCTCAATATGAGGAAGTGGAAGTGGACAGTGGTGGATCCAGCTTTAGAGTCGGAGGGGGGGTGAACTTAGTGGTGGAAACCCCCCCCCTCTCCGCCCACTCGAGCTACCGCTGTTGTATCTGAGATCTTCTGATAACTACACAACGTTAATCTTCACGTTTGCCGGCACCCACACCCAAGTAAGCGACGGTGGTTTCGCGGGTAAAAAAGGAGGCAGGGTGTAGGGACAGTCACCTCTTTGAGTCAGTGCAGCCAACTGTCAGGCGTCATCAGAACGAAATCACGCTTACCACAACTTTAGTATGCATACAGACCGTTTTATAAAAATAACCTATGGTAGACAATGCATAAATTTGATTGGCGATAAAGAACTAACCGCAAAAAATTCAACCAGATGCAAATTACATAACTGATCTATTTTTATACAGTATATATAACAAACATTTTTGAGCTTGAGGGGGGGGGGGCGATCGCCTCCCTCGTCCCCTCCTTGGATCCGCCACTGGGACACAAGCTGCTGGGTGTACAATAAACAATCACAACAGCTGGGACCTTTGGTCACCACTGTAAGGGTTATTGTCTTGACTTTATTGAGAGAGAGCATTATAGGGACGCAATTTTCTCTCTTAGTCTGAAAATAATTGGTGTAACCATTCAGAGTCGATTGTTTTGTTCCATCTTGGGTGTTGTGAATAAAGCTTAGTGAAATATTTTGTTTTGTGTTACCTGGCAAGACAATCACTCTCAATTGTGGGGAAAGATGCCCAAGAATACAAATAATAGTCTTCCGATAAAAACTTAACCTAAAACCTAGGTCTTTTAATAATACAAAAAAAGTACTCAATTTTTATTCACATTATTCCTTATTATAGTAGATATACAGTATCTTGAAAAGTTGAAAGCGTATTCCCCAGGACTAACTTATCTAGAATTTAGCCTTAACCCTTTAAATACCAAGCCTGTGATTGTAGTGGTTTGTTTTGGGTTGTATTATTGTTTTTTTATCGTGTTTATGTTTGTTTTATCTTACCTATGTTGATCAAAACAGTTGATCAGATGTACAACTAAATAGAGTCCTTCCTTGGTTTGTACCGTTTGTAGACCTTTTAAGGCCCCTTCAACTTGGCCACAAACGGGTGAACTCTCATGAGTTTAATATAAAACCCCTGACTTAAGGCAGAATTCAAACCTTTGAACCCACTGCTTGGGCGAGAGGATAGCACCTTAGACAATTCGCAATCAAACCACCAGATGTGTGTTGAATCTGGTAATATTCGAGACCTTATATATATTTTTGGTAATATTCTTCCAATGGCTCTGGAAGAGTTAGATCCATTTTCATCCAAAAGATTTAATTTCATGTTGGAAGCAGACCTCATTTTACCTATCCTTACTGAGTGTGTTCTACCAACAACTTTTTTTAACGGCTCAAAAATTAAATCCACAGGGGTTCAATACGTTTTTTTTAAAACAAAATAAACGGTATCAAGAAACTGATACATACTTTCTCCCTTTTAGCCCAACTTTAATTAATAAATTACTTTTTAATTACAAAATATAGAATACAAAGCACGGTCGAATGTAGAGGGAATCTTGTAAACAAGTTGTTTTCAAAAATATCCACCCAAATCCCTAATTTAGAGGCACTACAGAATCCATCGCTACACACGTGGTTTTAAGATGGGATATGCCCCCTATTCCCCCCTTAGGATTATTAAGGGGCAAAATATTTCAAATTTACTCTGTTGGTCGATGCTAACTTGACAAGCATATCAAGTTTGAACAAAATTTATCAATAAATAAGAGACAAATAGTAATTTTTGTATTCCCCATAAGAATAACATTGGACAACGTACTGCGTTTACCGCAAAATGAAAATTTAAATTTTCTCCACAACCGGTAATTGTAGAGTAGTAATTCAAAATGCTAAATTATTTAGTTTTTTGAGCTCTTTTTAATGGTAAATAGTAACATTTTTATATTTATGTTTTTTTTATAAAAATCCAAACTGAATTTTTGATATTTTAAGTCTTGTAATTTCTCAACCCGAATTTTTACAGAAATGCCGGTGGTGTCATTTTGTTGGAAAACTAAAGTTCTACAAACGACTAAAGTTTAATCAAATTCGTTAGAGCCGTTTTTGAGAAATCTTGATTTTTCATGTTTTTTGGCCGTTTTTTGGGGATTAATTACCCTTAAAAATCAAAAATTCAAAAAATGCCTGGAGATATCTTGGATTAGTACCTACATACCAAATTTCATAAATATTGGACCATTGGTTAGGGCTCTAGCTATGTACACATCCATACAGACAGACAGACAGACATCACGTAAAAATTACTTTTTTTGGGTTCAGGGAGCACCAAAACAAATATTTCCACTAACAACTCAAATTCGAAAATTTTGACGAAAATAATACTTTCTCCATATTATACTATGTATAAGGGGAGAAAGTAAAAGTACAGACCCTCTATTTAAGCCTGACAATCAAATCATTAAACAATACTAGTGGTTTTAGAGGCTTTAGCCCCTACATTTTGTTGGTGTATGTGGATATATTTTATGGTTACATGATGAGGAAAACAAATCAGTATAAAAAAGCATAAACACATGTTTGTATGTAATTAACGCAGGCACTTAAATAACTGGCTTGGTTGCGTAATTCTTGGAGTGTTCGTTTCTTAATCTGGAGTTCCCCGGATCAATCCTGAGCAAAGCCTGAAAATGGTAGGAAGGTTATAAATTCTAAACTGGACCCAGCTGCTATTTGTCAATGGACTATTAATCAATGATGCTTTCTAACAAGTGTTAGATAATAACAAGACCAGGGTTCGGACCGTTGCCTGTCAAAGCATTAAAGAATGCCGTTGGTGTTAAAACACACACACATAACTTTGTTGGAGATTCATTGCTGTTGATGGTGAGTACATATGGACATTTTCCATTGGAAATGGGATGGAAAATAATGTCCGCAATAATTTCCGAAATAAAACACACACAAACACAAATAAATTTGGAAATGTATGCATTTTATAGCCATCAAGCTCTTATGGGATGATCTGTCCTTATCTCTGGTTGACAAGTGATAAAAAAATCTACTATTTTGCCCGAGTATTTTTTTCTTTATATATATCTTATTTACCTTCTAATATCTAAAATTGACTAATGTCCACAATTTCTCTTACAGAATTAGTAATATAGACAGAGATGATCAATTAAATATTTCGTCAATTTTATTAGTATTACCTTCTACAGTTTTCCATCTTCTTTTTTGTTAAAGGGATTTATTGTTGCATTTACATCCAACTTTATCCCAATATTGGTGTACCGTATGAGTCATGACTATGGAGCAGAGGGATTTTTCAACAACACTTTGTCTTACATGGCCGTTGCGGATCTGGACATGCAAAACAAGCCTAATACTACCTTCGAGTACTGCAGGTATCTGTCACAGAGCACTCTGTAGGATTGGTAACAAATCGGTTTCCTTCAAATAATATTCATGAATTAAAAATGATTTATTTTATAGGCTTGAGTTTTTTTACTGGAAATCCTCCTGAAGTTCTTAATTGTTTTCTATGTTTATATAGTTAGGCAGATTAATGCAAAATGTTGATTGGATGTGGACACGCCGGAAAAAAGCACCAATTTTGGTTTACATACTAGTTGTATCATAAGCTTAGAGTTTTTAGTAGGATCCACTCAATCTCACCACCTATGTGGCGTCCATCTTGAAAAATACAGGTGAGTCAGACCATACCCGTCCACCATGTATAATGGGAGAACCGTTTGGTCTATAAAGTCATCAAACAAAATTTTTCCCTACTAAAACGCATATGGAACATCTATTAATCATAAACATAATTTTAAAGGTCTCGTTAAAAGAAACGTTTTGGCTGTAATAGAATTCACTAATCCTTATCCGTTTCAAAATGGTGTTTATGAAAATATAGACATTTACAGATTATATTTTTTCATTTCTAAACCACTCCTCATATATTTTTTTACGATTCAAATTTCTTACTCCTGATAAACTTAGCTTTACTCTGGTATGCTACATGACATGCTTTTTTGAAAAAATCAATATTTCAGTTACATTGTTTTTTGTATATGCCCACAATTCAAAAAAGTCAGATGGTAGCGTAGTTAAAAAACAAACCATTGAACAGGACTTGTGAATTGTAGCACCTTCTAATTGACACCAATCTTGAACCGTAACTCATTTTGTTTTATTCAACCAGCAAAAACATTATTTTAAATATGAAATGCAAGTTAATTGTATAACACATTTAATAAAAGTGGCCGCAAGTGTTATTCAAATTAACATTCAATTCATGTAAAAAAATAATGTTTCCTATATAGTTTTCAATAGACAGTTCGTTTGTTATATTTGTTACCAAAATTTATGATTCTATTCCTAATTAATTGCTTTATATTTCCACAATGCTACTATATTTTCCAATTAATTTAGATATGGCAAAAACCAAATAATCATTTGTTCAATCAAGATATTAGAAAAACTGTTTCTGTTCTTCTTTTACTCTCTCATGTTGGACATATAAGTTTTTAAACTAAGACTCAGTCATTAAGGTTTTTAAACTAATACAAAAGACTCAGTCATAAAGGTTGAGAATAAATGTCATGTTAGATTTGTTGTGCTAAGGACAATTTAAATTAATTTGTTTGTGAGCTTAATTTTAAGATATAAGAAATTTGCAATTTTTCCAGGTACCAGGATTACAGAGAGCCTCCTTGGTCTGAACACAAATATGAAGAGACAAAAATGTTCTGGACAGTGTTAGCTGCACGCCTTGCATTTTTTATACTTTTTGAGGTAATTAAAAGCATGATTTAAACTAAACATTAAAAGTTGACTACAGTCAGGAGCGTCAAATTAGACGGGTGGGGGATTTTGCGTTGTTGCCATATTGTGGTTATGGCATAATATGTCTAGGTCGAAAATCATGGGTTTTGGGGCATGAACTGGCAACGCTGAGAGACCCATGACGCCAGATCTTGCGTCTGTAATTTGGCCATGCATAAGTTTAAATTTATAAAGTCATATGTTTTTTTCTTTGTTTATATTATTGTTTTGAGAATAAATATTGAAGTTTATAACTGTGGTAATTATTTTAAATAGTTTCAAAGTATATCATTATTATAACTTACTACAACTGTAATGTTGTTCTAGTAAATGTTTTATATTCAATCCTTTATTTAATATGTGATTCTCTGATTCTTTTGTTTCCTTGTTTTTGTGTAACATTTGTAAATTATACTGTTGGGTGCAACATGGAGTAAAACCAAATTCAGCCTGGGCCATCGTGTGCGCCTAATGTGATGCTCCTGACTTTAGATTATGCTCCTGACTAGGTTATCTCCCACCAGCAGCTAAAAAAAGGCTGCTCCACTGGAAGTGGAGAGCTATAAATAGGCTGCTCCACTGGAAGTGGTGAGCTACAAATAGGCTGCTCCACTGGAAGTGGAGAGCAAAAATAGGCTGCTCCACTGGAAGTGGAGAGCTATAAATAGGCTGCTCCACTGGAAGTGGAGAGCTACAAATAGGCTGCTCCACTGGGAGTGGAGAGCTATAAATAGGCTGCTCCACTGGAAGTGGAGAGCTAAAAAAGGCTGCTCCACTGGAAGTGGGGACATTTCTATATGAGTGCTGCCAGTGTAAAACTTTGAAATCACACCGAGTGCTACCCGGCAAATTTTAAAATCACAGCATCATCTGCTGCTTGATGAATTGTAATTTTTACTTCGTTCGATATGCTATGGCAATAGCAGTCTAACTGATATGGCACTGGATTCACGATCATGCAGTCCCAGGTTCAGTTCTACCTTTTCATGTTTACTTTTTGAGGTACCATTTTTTGTTATATTTTACACAAACCCATTTTTGTAATATGTTACAAAGAAAAGAGCCGCCATACAGTGCTCTGCGGAGTTAGGTTAGGTTAGTTTACTATAATTTTTTCGTAAATCTAGCGTAATTTTGTAGAATATAAGTAGGTTTCTTCTGTTTACATTTATACTACATTTCACTGGTAATTTAAGACACACGTTGTTTTCTCATAATAAAGCATCTGTTGCGGATAGTTCGTTTGTCATCGGATGAGTTCGGGTTCCTTCGTGTGGCAAAGTCTCCACTTCCAGTGGAGCAGCCTTTTTTCTAGCTGCTAGTGTTATCTCCCTGGATACCTTGAAGTTTAATTCTTCATGATGAACAAGCTCAGGAAAGCTTCTTACTTCTGTGACTCGCCTATTAGCGAATTTTATATGGAAATGTGTAATATTGCCATGACCCGGTGCAACTTAAGCCTGGGACCATCATAGAAATTCCTAACTTTACCCTCTGAACACTTTTTAAGGGTATCTAGAAATTATATATATGTAAGTATAAAGTTTAAGATGAATAAAATAAAAACTGAGTACCCTTTTTTATAAGGTCCCCACTCTGCAGGGTGCAAGTAGTGGCGCACTCACCCGGAGATGGATGCACCATTGCACCGCCAGGTGTCTAGCCAATGCGGCATCAAATAAAAACGTCTAATGACTTTTTTGTCTGTTTCATGTACCGCCTCCGTCGATGATGGAGTTCCGTGCTGACCACGAGCCAAATGGAAGGAGGAACATTGGTTAAAAACAAATCGGGAGACCCCCTGGTTTCTTACAACGCTAAGTATAATTAGGTTAAGAAAGGGAAACGGTAGAGGGATCAATCTTGTAACCCAGGTGAGAACACCAAAAGTTCCTCCATTCCAGGAGTGTGTGGACAGTGTGGAGCTAGCATCAGGTAATGGAATGCAATTAGGTAATGAACAGTAACAATTTAAAAATATTTCAGGTGTAACCCCCCCCCCTTCCTATCCCCAAGGTGTTTGAAGCTTCTAGGTTTCAACCAGCAAAGCACCTCCCTTTCCCATGATACAGTAGCTGGGTTCGCCCAGGGGTCTGTATCAATATCAATATCAACTGAGTACCCTTTTTTATAAGTTGATGCTGCATCTGTCATATGGTACATTAATAAATTTATTTTGTTTTAATATCTGATTCTGAATTGGTTGTTCTCTTTTCTTCTTCATTTTCCCAATTAGAGTTCTTTTATATCTGTTTTTCATTGCTAATATTCTTGTGTCTTTTTCTTTTTTGAAGTCATAATATAACACAATATTCCCGTCGCAGCAAACCTGCGTACTCAGCGAATTTCCAGTGCAAAATACATGTCTTAATACAACATAAAGCCGCATACCAAGTTTCATAAAAATATATTCACAAATAAACGATATATCAAATTTAAATTATTCTCTATAAGAATAACATTGTGGATGAGTACGCAGGTTTGCTGCAACAAGGAACAACAAATATGGGGTTTCATGTAAATATCAATATTACTCAACTAAGAGAAGCCACATACCAAGTTTCATCAATATATTCATTAATAAGCGATATATACCATTTTGATTATTCTCCATAAATAACATGGGGAATGAGTATGCAGGTTTGCTGCAACAAGAAACACAACAAATGAGTTTTTATGCAAACATCAATAGAACTCAACTAGGTGAACCAAAATACCAAGTTTTAATACTTTATGTTCATAATTAAGGGATACATTACATTTTACTTATTCTCCATAAGAATAACATGGGGCTGAGGACACAGGTTTACTGCTACGGGAATTATCGGTAAAAATTGCAATTTTTGTGCAAATAACAATAGACCGCAACCAGATGAAGCTGTATACCAAGTTTCGTTAGTATACGTTCATAAATAAGCGAGCTATAATTTTTTCTTATTCTCCATAAGAATAGCATTGGACAACATACTGTGTTTAGCACTTTAAATATCTCTGTAACCAATTGACGTAGAGAAATGAGCAAAACACCAAATTGTGTGTTTTTTAAAACTGAATCCAATGGTGAAAACTAAAATTTGACTTTTCAAAATATTACATGTAAAATTTTCAAAAAACCCATTTTGGGGTACAAAACCCCCCCAAAATACCGCTTTGGATGGGTCGATCTGTCTGGTTTTCGAACCTAAAGTCATAAATAATGCTTTACACGTTTGTACCAAATTTCGTCAAAATTGGACCATTTTTACGAGAGTTATCGCACCCACGGACACACACACACACACACACACACACACATATATATATATATATATATATATATATATATATACAGTTTCGAACGAACGGTGTTTTTGGGGTCTGGGGACCTCAAAACGAAAAATTATCATGGTCCCGGGCCTAGGTATTACCATGCCGACTACAGTAATAACTTCTTTCCTATAGGGGAAATTCGCTAATTCCCTATAGGGGAAATTCGCTAATAATGAAAGACATAACTTTTTTATTCAAAACATGAGTAGTAGTTATGTAAGTGTAGTGTTTCATGGTTAATTGACATGTTAGTTAAATTTTATTTGTAAGTGAAAATTCGTCCTTTATAGTGAACTGGTGTGTGTATGGGTGATTGAACTATTCCTTGTGAATGAGTGTGAGAGTGAACGAGTCAGTGTGTGTGGGGGTTTAGTTTGTGTAAATGATGGGGAAAGGGTAGTGGGATATGGGTATTGCAAGGGTATTGTAAGATTACTTGGTTAAGGGTGTGACAAGGTTATGGTAAGGGTATTATATAGTTTACTTGGATAAGGATAGGTTAAGGTAGTAGGAGGGGTTTGTGAGTATGTGATGGTATGTGATGGTATGTGATGGTATGTGATGGTATGTGTTGGTATGATGGTTTTTATATATAGTATGTGACGATGGAGGGTAATGAGGGGTTAATGTGATATGAGAGATTATTTTTTTGTGTGTAATTTTACAGTATCTATAGTATATTTTTGTAAATGATTGAGAGTTCTGTAAACGTATGTTTTTACATATTAGCAAAGTGTGGGGGTGAATCTTGTTTTTATTATTAGAGAATATGTGCAATGCGTGTTTGTGTATTTTTAAAAGAGTTTATACAGAGTATGTACAGACACTGGTATAGGACGATGTCTTTGAACCTTAGAGTTTCAGTGTGTGTAGACACCTGTGACCTCTTTCACTACTGTACATGGTTGAGTGCGTGTGCATGAGTGTGTCTCCGGTCTTTCACCCATCGAGTGGTATTTAATGCTCCTCGACAAAGCTAACGCTCATTCCACAATAAGAAGCCATGGCCTCTGTAACATCATATACCTTGTGGGATGCAGCGAGCATCACCAACTTGCTCAACATAATAAGAGGCGAGGTGGGTGTCCACCTAGTCATTCTACGGTGGGGCCTCCTCTCCCCCGACGGCCGCCACCACCTCCTGCCACGGCGTTACGTGGCAAACCAACCCGGGCACCTGGAGGAGGTGGAGATGCGGCTCCGGAACCTCACAAACAACGGCGAGGTGGCCCTCCTACAGAAGAGGACAATAAACCTATTTTAGAATATAAGTTTTTTTATAAAATAAATAAAAATAAATAAAAAAAAACAAAAAAAACAACAAAAAAAACAACAAAAAACACAACAAAAAACTATAGTTTTAGTCACTTCTCTAAGAATCAGTTATTCTTAGAGGCATCGCGCTGGTTCTTGGAGCGTAGTGTCGCGGGTTCGCAGGATCCAAAAATACTGTATATGTGTTTCCGTGAGCAAGATACTTCTCGTAAAAACTTTGGATTAAATTTGGTATAAACGTGTAAAGCAACTCTATTAAGAATTTATACGAGTCTGTCTAGAGTTTATAAATATATTATTAATTACCAAAAGATGATCCAAACATTCAAACATCCAAACATTTTACCTATCATACCGTATAAATAATACATCACAGATTAGCAGCTCAAAAAGGTAACAACAATATGTTACGGCTGGTAAATTTACAACGGGGAACTATATTATAGTCCGGTCATATTTGGTCATATTTGGTCATATTTTTAAAGACAAAATCACTATGATAAAATGAAAATAAACTGTTTAAGAAGATATAATAAGTATTTAAGATTTACGGTGCTAGTCCGTAATGTATAACCGGTTTTATTTAACTATACATTCTATATACTTAAACGTGTCAATTCCATAAACTAAGATGGAGGTCATTATAAAGTGTCTAACTATGCGAAATGGGTGGTTCATCCTTACGCGCCCAACACTATACAGCCAGTGAGCCTAACAACAGGGGAGCCAGAGAAATGACTTATTTCAATAATTGTTTAATATTATCAGACTTAATTTGTAAGTTGAGAAAAAGCTGTCTGATAAAATAAAAGTGGCTTTGTAGACAACTACAAACTTGAAGATATGAGTCTCAAAATCCTTGCTGCTCTATATATAACTATACTTGTACTGTAACTGTACTTGCTCTATATATAACTATCCGAAAATATAAATATTGTTTTATTTTACCGTGGTTTAATATTTTCAATTATTAAAACGGGGGACATGAGAGGTCACTCGGGGGTTTGTTGTTTTTAAGTTAGAAACTGTTAATCCTTGAATTGTGCTAGTACTGTTAGAGCACCAAATTTTACATTTTTAATTTGTATATAGTTACAATAGCTCAATATATGTTTCAGTTATTCGATTGTAAAAGAAAAAACAAAAACGTATCAGCTTTAATTAAGTTTATTGGTATTTAATATTTGGGTATATTCTGACGAAGGCCACCCGAATAATAGTTTATACGATGATTAAATCAAGTTTATTTACTGCCTACGATGTAGAATAGGCCAGCGGTGTACACCTTCAACTGGGTCAGGGCGCGTGCGTGACGGCGGGGAGGGTCAGTGCTCCGCGTGGCAACAATACTTGTCGTTATCACCACCTGTTGTCGTCGGTGGGCGTCTGACACAGTAGTCACACAGTAATATTGCCACAGCAGTCTTTGCTAATAGTACACAGAGAAAAATGGAATTTGAAAAATGGATATTGGTTGTCATGACCAATATTAGTTAAACCACGATTAGTTAACGAAAGTGGTTGGCCAGGAAAGGTTATCGTAAACAAAACAACAGTTAGTTTAACTTTTTGTAGTAGTTGTTTCAAGGCAACTTTGGCTATTCCTCCGAGAGCTAAGTTAAGCCCGGGGTTCTAGGACTGTCTGGGTTAAGCATTGAGGCTAACAACTAAATGAATGAAAATGAAATGGGTTGTAACAAACTAGAATATGGGGTTATTACAACTACTTTGGTTAAATTAACCAAATCCTCAATTTTCAGTCAAGCCGTTTGGTTCGGGTTTTAACAACTACTTCTAAACAAATTATTTTAACCAATGAATTTATTGGTTAACTTAACTTATAAAATATATATATATTTTTTAACTCTCTGAGCTTAGTTAAATGAACTCATACAAATAATTGTCCATATAGTAACCTCTGACACTGGTTGAACTAACTTATAAACTTGGATTAACCAATCACATTTCTCTGTGTAGTTTTTACCTGCTATTTGCTGAGTAACGTTTGTGCTAGTGAAAATGAGTGAGCGTATCTTAATTTTGGACTTGCCTAAAACAAAAGAAGGGGCTGTGTTTTTTTACAGCCGAAAGAGTGTTTGCCATCTCGTCACCATTTGGACTCGTATCTGGCCG
Source organism: Allygus modestus (assembly GCA_963675035.1). Classification (NCBI taxonomy): domain Eukaryota; kingdom Metazoa; phylum Arthropoda; class Insecta; order Hemiptera; family Cicadellidae; genus Allygus; species Allygus modestus. The sequence goes on from OY776116.1 coordinate 60,318,685, forward strand.
AGAGCGAGATTACAGTCAGCGATTGAAACACAACCGAGTACTTATATCCAACAGTGAGATTCAAGCAAAATAAAAAACAACCCCAGAATCCCACATAAAAAATAAATATGAACAACTATTAACTATTATTTGGAAAAATACAAGATATATAAATTTGAAGTTTAGAGTAAGCATACCCCAACTAGTCCAAGATTTCTGGAGCAAATTACACTTGGATAACTATTTATTTAATAACCTCTTATCAGATTTTCAATTATAATTATTAAAAATTATTAAAAACCATATTGCAATATTAATCATTAGAGTGTAACCCTTTCAATATAAATATATTTTTAAGTATTCTTTATTATTTAGCAAATTACAATGAGTAATATGTTAATTTTTAATAAATTATCTATACATAGTGAAAGTGTGCTTAATATAGTCGGGTTAATAATGGTAAGACGGTTTTGTGGATAATAATTTTATTATTTATTCAAGTTAACTTTAATGGGGTTTTTCTTTTTTCACTGGTTTGATAAACATTGAAAGCGAAATTGTGTAATTAGTTTGATTACATTTCCATAAGAACTTATAAACAGTTACTTTAGTTTGAAATTTAAATTTACATGTTTAACATTAATAACAAATATTATTTTAAATTTCTCAATTTAAAAATGAAAAGAAAAAATAGTTCAAGAAAAAACGTTTGAGGAATGTCTGGTCCGTGGTCCTGGGTCCCTGGGGGGTTCGATGTCGGGGCTCGGAATCGTCTGTAGGCGGTTGACATCGGGACTCGGTGGACTTGGTGGTTCTTCCAGACCGTGGAGTTGTGTGAGCTTCCGGTGCACGCCGATGCACACCGTTCCGGGGACGGGTTCGTAAGTAGACCATGAAAAAATAAACAAACGTGTGTAAATAAATTATTAAATAAACCACCCTAGGAGGAATAATAGTTTGAAATTTATTTCAGAAAATAAACTCACTGATTTTATTAAATTAATGGTAGCTATTCTGTTATGATTACAGTGAAGGCGGATTGGTAATTTGATTAAAATGTGCGGACTCCCAAAACTGCTGGTTGTGTGCATAGCTTCTGAAGTGCACGGTGTATTAATTTGTAGTTGATTGGGTATGTTACTCAATTTTATATTACTCAAATAAAAAACCTTGTACCAAAAATAACAAAATAAAATCATGGAACGTGTTGTATAGATTATCAATGAGTGATAGCCGGATTCTCTGATATTCTCTGATAGCAATTGCTTACATCTTTAGGCACTATGACATGTTTATACAGTTGCTCCAAGAACCAGCGCGATGCCTCTAAGAATAATTGATTCTTAGAGAAGTGACTAAAACTATAGTTTTTTGTTGTATTTTTTGTTGTTTTTTTGTGTTTTTTTTATATTTTTTTATTTATTATCAAAAACTTAAAAACTAAAAGAGGGGGATGACCCTTTTCTGTAGAACTGCCACCTCGTTGTTGGTGAGGAGGCCCCTCAGCCGCATCTCCACCCCCTCCAAGTGGCTTGGCTGGTTAGCCACGTAGCGACACAAGTAATTTTAAAACACTTGAAATAAATTCACAAATAATAGGAAGTACTTATTTCTTGAAATAAGTAGGATGCTATTAGTGGTAAAAGTATATTACACGGATAAATATTACTATTAGTCTCAAAATCCTAAGTTGCACGGGAAGGATTACAAAATAAAATTATTTTTAAACTATTACCCGTACAAACCATTTTCTGCAACAAATAGCCCCTAAAGCTTTAAAGGTCAAAGGGGAGAATCCTTCTAAAATTAAGAAAAATATTTAAATATTTTCTTAATTTTAGAACATTTAAGAATCATAACGAACATTTAGATTTGCCATAGGATTTGTTTTCCAATACAAACTTAAAATTTGATTCTGAGGGTTTCCTTTTAAATATATAGACTAGTGGCTAGTAGGGGCTAAATTTCTTACCTACTTTTTTAGTTTTATTGGAAAACTGATGTTTGCTGGAAACTAATTCAATACACAAATGATTACATTACAGAAATATTAGAAATAATTAGTTTTATTGGAAAACTGATGTTTGCTGGAAACTAATTCAATACACAAATGATTACATTACAGAAATATTAGAAATAATTAGTTTTATTGGAAAACTGATGTTTGCTGGAAACTAATTCAATACACAAATGATTACATTACAGAAATATTAGAAATAATTACGGCTAATCATTAGCTTATTTTACGATTTGATTTTTGGCAACAAATCTGGGCTCTGTTGGCTTGTTCCCCATCTAATTTGTTACTTCCAAGTTCCAGTCTCCTAAGTCGTAGGATGGCTTCAAAAATCTATACCCAAATTTACCAATTTTCTCTTTAGCAATTATAGACTAAGTAAAGATTTTCTAAAATACTTGATGAATGGTCTAATAAAAAAAATGAAATTACCTCTTTTACCTCAAAAACTCTGATGTACAACAGAACGTATTTGTTATGTTCTGGCGTGTTGGAAAGGTTAGTCAGCTTCCTACTGCCAACCCCGTACATTCCCGCATTCTCCAATTTACTCGGACCGCTAGTCATTACCACCCTTGTCACCTGGTGGGGCCAGCCGCCGATGCCATTCCGTCAGATGTGGGGCCCCGTGGTTTTGCTCCAGAATTGACATGGCGCTAGACTTTACATGGCGCTAGACTCCGGGAACTCAATCCGACAAATAACCCAATCTATTGTGAAACAGGTTTACAAGTGACAATGTAATTGCCACTTTGTTATGGATAATGTAAATAGATTATATAAAGAGTTGTATTGTGCTTTGACATTTTGACTTGTTGGGATAGTTATGAGATATTAGAAAAATTACTTGAGGCTACTAAAATAATCCAAACAATCTTTAGTAAACTTTTATTCTGGACAGTAAATATATGTTTATACAAATAATTGTTCTTTAAGACTTGGTTACTCTATTTATCAGCCAGCTATTAAATAAATGGAATATTCTAAAATATATGTTAAGCATAGTTTTATACATTTCAGAAGGAGAACAACTTTGAACGTCTGATTATTGACAAATTATGTGAAATTATCACTACCCCCCAATCAACCACCCCTAAAAATACTACCCAAACCAAGACAAAAAGCGGGTTAAATATATAAAGATGGCGGTATTTACGATTACAAGGAAGTTTTTGATGGTTTTTCAGTAAGTAAACAAAGATATAAAATTAGCGTACCGTCCGCTAGAGCTCGCAACCGTAAGTTGCAGGCCGACATCCGCTTGGGGTCCCGTGAGCGAAGGCTCAAAAAATGTGAATATTTTTTTGATAGTTAAACGGTTAAATATCGTAAATTGCATAATAAAATATTGACTTATTATATGTTATTAAACTGGCCGAAATTAAGTGGTGCAAGTCCGGGGATTCAACCCGTCATTAAAAATTATATCTTATATTATATAAAGTGGTTGTTGTTGTGGTGTCTTACCCCCCCTCCCGTACTTTATTGTTTTCACAAACGATAATAACGATAATAAGTGGAAATCTAGTAAGGTACAAGATTTGTATAGGGGCAGAATGTCCCCTCCCAGAAGGGGCAGGTGAGTGTCTTACAAACGAACGATAATAAAACGATAATAAAGAAATCTAGTAAGGTACAAGATTTGTATAGGGGCAGAATGTCCCCTCCCAGAGGGGGCAGAAGAGTCTTACAAACGAGTGTTAAAACAAACTTAATTAAATACCCAGCCTAAAGTGGCCTAAAGTGTTACAATAGCTAACTTTTTATTTTATGTCTGACAGTAAATTTCTTACCAACTTTTTATGGGGGACCTTCTTTATTTTAAGCTGAAGATATCCTCAGCCCCAGGATCGGAGAAATGCGACAGTTGCACAAAAAACAAAGGGGACACAATACGCTATTAGTGTAACGGAACCCGGTGACGGTAGCTGTCCTATCGGGTGAAAGTGGCACTTACGGCGGTACAACGCGCAGTTCACTCTCGCTTTCACTGCTCATGCGCGTTGCCGCATGCGACACCAATTAGCATAGACGGGTGACAGACAGCTGTGGCTAATATCATTCATAGTCATACAAGTCGTGAGGTCTTGTCAAATACGCTCTAATATAATCATTTTATTCATTACATTCAGATTGACCGATTAAAAACGAGACAACAAATCTAAAAGCAATTTAAAAATTACGCTGTTTTTGTGTTCCCCATATAAATAATAATGCCACGACGACTCGGGGATATGATAATTAGCTTCCGAGGTGTAAATGTAACTCGGCCGTTATTAATTAAAAGATCGGAGCAGTTTGATTAAAATCACGGGTAATTATTTTTATGGTAAATTATCTTGGGTTATTTCAATCCTACACGAGTAAGTAATGTTCAGTAATGCATGGGGACGAATTAATGTTTATTAATAAACTAGCAGATGTACCCGCCCTTCGTACGGGTTGTACATAAGTGGCAGATTAACTAAAAATATTAACAACCCACATAATTTTACAATACTAAAATTACATTTTACACTTTTAAAGTAGAATTAAAGTTAACGAAATATACTATGGCAGATAGTTCTGGTACTGCTGGGTACTGTTGCCAAGTCGAGGAACTCTGTCGGGTAGTGAACGGTGTGGTTTTTGCGACTCCAAATCGGTACACCTTGGATTCGATTTTAGAAATAAAAGAACTATCGAAATATTAACCCTGTTTAATTAAACATTTTAAATACTTTGATACATTAATCTTTACATTCCAATAAATTAATAGTAATGTAACGAAACATTGACAAACCACTTTTAAAATCACCAGTCTTGCCAGGTCCTGTTTTCAATATAATTGTAAATATTTCTAGGTAGTGAAAATGGGTTATAACCACTTTTAAAATCACCAGTCTTGCCAGGTCCTGTTTTCAATATAATTGTAAATATTTCTAGGTAGTGAAAATGGGTTATAAATACTAACTGGTTGGTCGGCGCTCTCGAGGCCCCTTGCTTCGTGGTCTCAACGGGAGCGGGGGGTGTGGGTGTGAGGGGTCTCAAACGTGGCAGATGGTCGTGGAATTCGTTTAATAGTGATAAGTAGGCCCAGCATTATTAATCTCCTGAAAAACAATAGCTTCGTGTACAACTTTTATATATTAGTCTGTTCCAAAAATGTCTTAACAGAATAGAATATTTTTATTTTCTCATAATACATAACGAAAATACATAGTTGTAACTTTATTTTTAATCACACGGCTTGTAACGGAGAAGTGTGGGCTAAGTGTGGGGGGGGGGGGTTAATGTGATGAGGATATAATAGATTTATTTTGTGTAATTTTACATACTCTTTTATCTATTACTCTGTTATAGTATGCGTATATTTTTAATGTATCTATACTGGATAGTATATTTTTGTAATTTTCAAAACTAAATGATTGGGGTAAGTTTTTTAATTGAGAATCTTTTAGAGTTTTGTAACCGTATGTTTTACATCTTACTGTAGCAAAGTCTAGTATGGGGTTATTGGGAGATATATCTTTGAATAAACCTAGACGTGAGGGGTGAATGAAATCTTGTTTTGTAAACGAATCGGTTTTAGAGAATACGTGCAATGCGAAGGAATCGTTGTCTGTGTATATGAGATCGAAGGGGGGAAAGGTTTTCTTTAATTTATTGTAGTACATGTCGTACATGTATCTCTTACTTAGATCTAGTATTGAAAAACCTAAACATATTGGCTTATTACAACGAACCTTTCTTTTTGACATAAAGACTACGTAGTTATTTTCGTTTAATATTAATCTGTCTACAAAGGTGGGCTGTTTTATTAATCTCATAAGTTTTCTAGTGTTGTTGTACAGGAAGTGTTTATTTAAGTTATCGGTTACCCTTTCTATTGATTTACCATATATCAGGTTTGATTGGAGTTTAAAGAAATTGGATAGGGCTTTGTCTTGGGAATAGTGCATTCTCAAGTCTGTGTTCATTTTTATGTAGGGTTCTAACCAACATGATTCGTTAAATGAAATAGCTCTGTGGACTTTTTCTAATATGAGTCCCATTGAGAGAGCTTGTTTTAATGTCTCGTAGTGTATTACGTAATGTTTTCTGTCTTGAAAAGAAGATATTAATTTACCTTCTACGTGATGAGGACATAGTGGATAGTCCCTGTGATCTGAGTTAAATGGATATTTTAAATCCACTTCTAAGATGTAACCCGTACCTTCTGGTTTACTTTCTAAATGAACCGAGTCTGGAGATACCCACTTGAAACCGTCCAGAGGAAGTGGACATTTCAACATTACAGCGGAGTAAAGACCGATAATGTCATAAAAAAAAATTAGTGAGTCGGGTTTAGTGGGATCGTAATTGGGGAGTGAGGGGTGGTTGGAACTTGCGTATTTCTTTACTGCACGTGTAAATCCACCTCTTATACCTTTCATTATCATATTATACATTTTATCATCGTTTAAAAGTTCTATGCGAGTGTTTGTAATCTTGAGCATGACGTCGAAACTGTAAGCTCCTATTGTCAGGTAGTAGAACATGTCGAGTTTATAGTTTTCAATACAGATTGATCTTATAGTTTCTAATTTATCAATTTCTGGATAGAATTGAGAAGAGTCTAAAAACTTCATTGTAGTATTTTTAATTCTCTTTGAAATGCATAGGAACTTTTCTATTTGACCCTTGAAAGGTATGAATTTTATATTGGCATTGACGCTAGTGAAGTAGTTTAACAGTTCTATTCCTAGATCTTTTATAATTATTGGGACAAAGTATGGTAATCGGTAGTTTATATTACAAGTAGAGTGGGCGTAACCTCTTATTGATCCGTTTAAGTGATTGTGATCGAGAACGTAATCGTTGAACATACCTTTACCACAGATGTGACAGGGAGAACCTTCTATGGGTGGATGTGGAAATTCCTTTGGAGGTATATTTCTCTTGTACAATCTACCGATTAGTTCACACTCTCTTTCTAAAGAGTTCATAAAAGCTGTAATGTCTGAAAAATTTCTAGTTCTAATTATTTTACTGTTTTCATTGACGATATTGTATGTGAGACTTTTTATAGTGAATGTGCCTATGCGGTGAACGAAAGAAGTGTTTGGATCTGGTTCACAAGTATCTTCTTTGTTTAGCTGTTGTTCTATGTCGCAGTATATGACAAACGGTATTTTCAACTGTCTGTTGTAGTTTTTAAAGAACAAAAACTTGTTTCCTTCTTTTGGAAAGGTGACGGTTGGTATTGAGTGACTGTTACAGTCGAGTTCGTGAATGAGGAGTCGGTCTTGTTTATAAAAGTGTTTGAAACACTGCCGACAAACGTATAACCTAGTAGTTGTTTTGACCAGTTGTCTACCGATAAATGCGTCAAAGTTTTTAATCCACATATAGTGGTTTTTATAAAACAGTATATCTCTGTGATCGGGTTTTCTATGAGGTGTTACTTTTAATGGAGTGATTTTTCTATTTCTATCTTCTATAGAGTAAACGTTTATGGAGATGTTATTTACGTTTTCAAATGTTTGTATTTCGTCTAGTTTTACGGGAAAAGACACGCACGACCATTTATACTTATCGTTCAAATGCACGTATTTGAAGTAATTTAATATATTGTGATAATTCTTTCCCGAATCAGCCAAAATTTTTCCCATTATGGCGATTTTGAAACAGATATCGTTGCAACACGTTCTTCTACTACCCTTACCGCGGAATGGATTTACAAGAGATTTTTTTCCTCTAAGAAAGGGGGGTAGTTTGAATCTGGTAGATGAACCCCAGACTGGTTCGTATCTGTTGATACGGAGCTCTAGTTTGACAATCGTGTATATAGCCCAACCCGAACCTCGTAACTCCAAAGTGGATTTTTCTAATAATAATTTATTTATACTGGAAGAGTACTGCTGATTTAAATCAGTTAAACTGAAAACTGTCAAATTTTGAGTTTTAAAACTTTTTGTTTGCAATTCGTCGTTAGATTTTGAAAACTTACACTCCAACAACATATTATACTTTATGCTATCGTGCATTTGTTGGTAGTGTTTCAATAAATAAATAACATTCCCCCTCAACCACTCCATGTAAGTTTTAACGCAAGAAAACCCGAGGGGGTTGTCAGCCTTCAGTGTAACGAGTCTGCACCTTGCAGCCGATTCAATTTGAACGAAATGGTTTTCAAATGAGGTGGCGTGTTCGTGCGTGTCAAGTTCGGGATATAAAACGCCACATACTTCACATAGCACGTCCATCGTGAAAAATGAGGAAATGGGGATTGATTGCGGATTAAATACCTTTGGAAAAATTTTAAAATTTTACATTTCTTTTTACTCCAAAACTCAATATGATCCCCTCTTGTAAACTGTTTTATATTCTTTTTTATATTTAATATTTGGTTTGAGACTTATTTCTCCATAGTTCGTGGTCTTCAACTTCTGTTATATATTTATCAAGTATTTGTTTTGCATCGATGTAACTTATAGAATCATCAAATTTTCTTTTTTTTGAAGTTGGAACTTTTCTTAAATCCTCAACATTAAGAATTTGGAAGTGGGTATCAATTATACTGGGTACGAGTGGTTTTGGTGAATTTTTTGTTATAAACATATTCAACCCCGCTTTGGGGAACTTATAGAGTAATAATAGTGCGTGTGGATATGTTACCTCATATGCGTTTTCAATATAGACATCTTTTACATCTAAATCTGGTTGAGTATAAATTAATGCTGTCTCACTGTAGTCATTTTTTTCTAAAATACTTTGTATGACATCGCAATCGTAAGGGTTTAGAAGATCTACAACTTTTTTTAATTCTATATCTATTGGAAGATTGTCTACATAGTAAAGTTTTAATCTATTTAAAGGGGGTGTTTGGTTGGTTGCAGTCATTTGAATGAAGAACTGCGATAGCCTTCAGGAATTTATATCCCAAAAGACTGAGGAAACAATACGAACATATGTAGTTGTATTTCACCATAACAATATAGAATGTCTGGGATGTTTGAGAATCGATAGGAGCCTTCAAAAAATATTTAATTTGGAAGATAATAAAACATATGATATATATTTGAAATTGAAAAACCCACTGTCTGACTGTTGCACTCGTCTTGTTCTGACAAAAATAACAAGTGAAAACTATAAACAATAAACATTTGAAAAATTTTAAATGAAATAATTATATATAAAAAATATTTAATGGAAATTGTTGAGGTCGAAAATGAAAAACCAAAATCTAAAATACAAAGTATTTTTTTAACAAGATTAAAGGAATTCATTCAAAATAGTCCTTCCCATAGAATCGAAAAAAATGAAATGAATGGCAAACCTTCACTGAGTACGGTGACACTTCTTGGAGTAGTTTTCACGATAATTTTTTCAATTTCAGCCGTAAAAGTCGGAATTATTAACGCATTACTTATATTACTGTTCATAATTTCTGTTATAATTCTAATTTTAAAAAATTCTAATTAATATTATATTCTATACAAAATAATACAGATTTCATTTTCAAGTTTTTATCACTTCTCTTGTAGTAAATATTTAAAATATTAATTTTATTACTATGTTTGAGCTCTAAGAACTGTATGAGAAGTTCTGGATATTTTTTAAAAACTATAGCTTTTTCTAAGCTCATGATGCATCTAAACTCCATTTAATGTCTCGGAAGAATTGTGATGTTGGTTCCTAATGACGTCACAAAGGCGCTTCCCGAATAACTCAAGGGGTTGGCAGAAACCCTGGCGGTTGTACTCCTACTTTCTCCAGATTTCTCTTCGTCTGCCAATTTCTTATATTCAGGAATTTCCAATTGTTCAATTGCACAATCCCACAGAGATTTCGTATGAGGAGAGTGAATTTGATCTATTTCCAAACTATTACCTTCGAAAATTAGGGGGTCGCCTTCGCATATTCGCCTTATTGAAACTACACCGATGGGCGTAAGTTTGCAGTTTGGAGTAAACGATGACACGGCTTCGTTTTTAAACTTCAATTCTGTTGGGTAGGTATTTCTGATAAACTTATACCAGTAGGCTTTGTGGCTATCGTCGAAGCAGTCCAGAATAGTTTCATCTGGTTTAATATCGGAATATTCTTCTCTAATCTTCACTATGTGAGAGTTTTCGTATTGTTGAATGAAGTTATGGAACCCGTCGCGGTTATTTTTACAAACGTCTGAACTATGAGATTCTGGAAATGCGATAGTGTTTTTTGGAAGATCTCCCGTGTACTTGAAGGCTTGACCCTTCTTATCGTCATCTTTATAAGCCCATTTGCTTATATCATCACAATACGTCTTTGGCACTCCGATATTAAGAGTATCTTCCTTACAACAAATACTTTCTCTTGTACCGGGCGGATATTGCAAAAGCCGCTTAGCTTCTACTGGTATAACAGATAGTGCGCCAATGGATTGCGAGTAGAGAAGGTTCATTTTATGCAACATAAAATACTGTTCATCCAAGTTTCTACCTTCTGTATCTATACAACGATACGCTTTTATCCTTGTATAAATGTAGGGGTTTAACGTAACATAATGTAGTCCTGGTTTTGATGCATCTGTTGCTGTGTAGGGCTCAATTTTTGTTATCTTTAAATGTTCCCTATGCGTTTTAAACTCATCACCAGTAGTACCCACCGTTGGGATATTGTTTCCATCGTCCACCGCTTGTATGAATATTTTAAAATTATTCGGGTCACTACTAACGCCAATTTTATCGCCCGGTATTCCCAATAGAGACCATAATATCTCTCCTCTAGGTACTATAAGAGTGTTTTTATCAAATACGATATTATCGGGGCAACTATTTTCTGAAATTGGTGTGATTCTATACGGTCTGGTAGCAATTAAATACGAAATAACACTATCTTTTCCTTGATAACACGAGATGGTGCTGAACAAAGTCTTTACATAATCATCCCGCTGTGTAAGACCATACTGTGTGAATAAGTCGCTAATACACACCCCGGAAATAGCCGAGCTGATTTTATTGCCATACTTATTATACATGTATATTTCACGCTCGAAAACGGTATTCATAATGAAATTTTTAAACAACTCCTCCGAATCTCCTCCAGTTTTCTTGTAGTGTGGAACAACACAGTTTTTTATTCGCGTTGTATAAATTCCGGTTGTCATTTTCTTTTTTATTTACCAAAAAAAACCGATAATTAATTTTATTATTGCATTTTCAATTTCTTAGCTGGTGGTTCTTCCTCATTTTTAAAAAGCGATGCCACATATGGTGAAAACAACCTCTTCGTTAGTGTAAGGCTGACCAGAAGGGATATGTTCTGCAGGCTCGATTTTAACGCCTTCAATGAAGGCGAATCGTTATCCTGAACCGATCTGAGAATTTCGTCGACGTCTTTGGCTCCTAATATTCTAGCGATGATGTTCGATCCAGAATCATTTAAAATGGTTATTTTATCCTTTTGTAGGGACGTTGAAAACACTTCTATGTACTTTTGAATATCCGGAGGGGTAAACTTTTTTGCCTCGGTCAGTAATACCTCAAAAAATGTAAACACGTAATTCGCCATGTTTTTATCTGAACTGTTTTTACCCAAAACAGAATCAATTATGAGTCCAATTTTAAACTTTTTATAAAGTATATTGTCATTAACACCGTCAATGTCCTCTAGCTTTGCAAAACAACTCTGTAAGTAGGCGCAGGATCCCGTGTTGTACAAGTATTTAATAATGTCTTTCTTTAACGAGTCAGAGGACGATATTGATGAGGGAGGCGGTGTCCGCGGCGGGGGGAGTGTTGGTGATGGAACTATCTGTGGTTGGGAATTGCTGTTGCTGTTATTATTATTATTATTACTATCATCCATCCAATTTAAATCAGCGAATATATCTAACATTTCCGGGTTGGGTATATCTCGCTGTAAAGTGAAATCCTCTGCATTTAAAAAGGTGGGAGGGTTATTTAAAATAGTGTTCATTTTTTATAAAGAAAAAAATGATTTTTATGCAATGTTTTGTGTTTGACTTGGATGAAACTTTGGTTTACGTACAAGGAAAGGATATTTTTGTCAGGCCGTACTCAGAATCTATTCTACAAGCATTAAATAAAACACAGAGTAATATGCTAATTTTATGGTCGGCTGCTGATTTTACGTATGTTCATAACATACTTATAAGACTAAATTGGAGTCATTATTTTAAAAAGGTTCTTAGCAGAGAAGACTGCGAGGTTTCTTTTAAACTATACGGTGAAAATAAATCTTGTTTTTTTATAAAGAATTTATTGAAAAGGGAAAGTGAAATGTACAATATACAATTTATATTGATTGATGATTTAGCTTCAAAAAACGAAACAAAAAATCAGTACGATTTTAAAATTAATATTGTGCCGTATAAAAATCCAAACTCCGGTCCAGATATACACCTATACAATGCAATCAAATGTTTCCTATAAATTTAGAAACCAACTCTTTGACCACAATTGGTTTATGGCGTGAATCTGAAATAATCATAGTTGAAAAATATTTAATAATGAATGATAACCTTTCGATATTATAGGGCTGAAATATAATCGAAAATACAATAAAAAATAAGACTGATAATAAAAATAATGAATTTTTTATATTCATATTATTATATTTTTATACTTGTTATCATAATGGTAATTTACAAACGCCCCAGTAGAACCTTTGAGATATTTAAATACAACAATAAATATATGTATTTCAAAGAAATACCTATGGGTATAACTGGTGTAATTTACAATGGCATTCCGTATATATATGACAAAGATTCATTAACAGAGTGTGGTGGAAAGTATGATTCGGTGTTTGAAATAAAAGGAGTTAATAATAGGTTCATCTCGAAATGTTTTATTTCTGAAAACGTTGTAAGAAGCGTGTTTGAGGAAGCCCCATCCGCGTTAGGCGACGTTGATTTCAATTTCCCCACATTCGTTGACCATTAACAATTTTTTATCTGGTATGTAATGAAAGTTGGTATTTCTGATGAAATTAGTTGGCCTGTTGTACAGCAAATCGAGAAACCAAATTAAACTGTCCGCGTTGTTGACCACGAAATCTGCGACTGGAAAGAGTAAAATGTTGAGTTTTCGAACGCTTTTATGTGTTTTTAGGAATTCATTTAAATCGCTGACGCTATAGTCCCCGTTCATGTGACCTAAACGGCCACAGTTTTTTACTTCTATAATAGTCTGATATGACTTTTTTACGTCTCTGGAATCCCAAAAATGGATGCTGTATTCTGATAGCCGTTTAAATAAATCATCGTAATAAAATATTATATTCTTTGTATATTTTGGCATCCAAATATTTACTTTGAAGGGTAAAATAAACCGATCTATTTCGTTACACTTTATAGAATCTAAATAGCGTGTAAAAATATTGTTTGTATTTAAAATATATTTTTCTATTGTGGAAATGAAATTAAAGACTTTTTTTATCACCTCCGTTCTATCAATTGGTAATCCAACTTTATTTATCCTCTCATAGAACTCTACAGAATCTCTTTTTTTTCTTTTTTTGTCTTTATAAAATTTATCAAAGACTGGCAAAACGTAAGACAGCAGTAGTTCACCATTTGTTGAAAAATTTTCATCAACTCCGAGAACGTTTCGCCTATAACTGCATGTGGCGTTAAAGGAATTCAAATTTGTATATTCATAAAAAACCCTCGAGTTACAAACAAACGCGTAATCGTTTATTGAGGTATTCTCCAAAACATATTTAAAAAACGTCTCAATAAAAGTGTTATAACGTGGGTTGAATTCTTCCCTCTTATCATAATAATTTTCAATCATTTCTAAAAATTGGCGAAAGAAGAGTTCAACAAAATCTTTAAACTTTGGATTTATTCTTCTAGCCACCCCCACTATTTTTAAACACCCACTCTTAAGCTTCATTATGTAGTTTTTCTTCTCTGCTAAAAACATTGTCGTTTTTGCTTCATAATCTAGGGTTAAAGAGATAGTCTCTAAACCCAAACCCTCTTTTATGTACTTATTCAAGACGTTAGCCACATCGATATCAAAATTCTCTTGTAAAATAAAAAGAGAATCTGTATCTCCGTAAACAACAGTCATCTTTAGTTGTTTTTCTATATAGGATTTGATTAATGAGTGAATCTTTCTTCCGTATGACGTTACAAGTGCCGCACAGGGGAGGTCACGCATCCGTCCCTTTGACGCCAATAACCCATAAATGGAGTTGGCTATGAGTTTGTATGCCTTGTTTAGATAGACATTTTTTGTTTTTTTCCTCTGCTCAATTAAATATTCCACTATAACAGACAGCGGAGCTTTTAAAAACTGTCTTTTGATTGTATAAAATCTGTCCATTTTATTAGTTCGTCTCAGGAATTCTTTAGCAAGGGGAGAATTCTGATTTAGATTATCGATGACGTAATTGGAACTTATATTAAATTCCCTAATAATACTGGGATACAAAGAAGTAAAATCGACTACCGAAATTGGTCTGTTAACATAGACGGTTCTTTGAGCTTTCAATACCGTTGCACCGCGATACTGTTTGTTAACTATGGACTCAAACATATCTCCGGAAAATGTACGATCCTCTACAAGTTTAAATGGTACACACATGCCCTGTGCGGGGTACATTATCGACGTGAACTTACTTATAATCTTGGACGTCGCTTTGCTCATGTAGTCAACCGTATCACAAAAACATATACTTACCAAAGGTAGTAAGTGGTGAATTATTTCCTTTTTCGCATATATTTCTACTGTCAGTTCAGAATCGCGTGCAACGTAATCGCACATTTGTTGAAGAAATTCTAAATCTTGCCCACTCTCTGCATAGTATTGGTTTAGTTTCATGAAAGACATGTCTAATTTATTTTTGCCCAGTTCTACTTTGGCTATGTTTTTTAATGAAAATGAATTGTATTCGTTGGAGTGCATGCGTTTGAGATAAGCCATTACGTCGATGATTTGAAAACGCTCACAACATACCAAGGGACTTTTAATTCCTATTAACATTTTGTTTATTTCTTCTACTGAATAATAGTTTCTCGCCAATCCTAAAATTATCATTCTATTTAAAATAACAGGAAAATCAAATTCCAATATATTGTATCCGATTAAAAACGACGCTTTTAATTCAATTCTAAAAAAGTCACATAGTGCTGCTACAAGTTTCTTTTCTTCTACAAAACACTTATAAATCCTCTTATCGTCTGTAGAGTCTATTTTTATGTTCGGATTGGGTAGTAATAAATAAATTATTTCCAACTCTTTATCAAATCTCTTACCGCTGACGGTACCTATAACGAAAGAAACCGAAACAATCTTTTCATCGGGAGCTGCCCCATTGGGTATAACATCATACTCTCTACCTTTCACCACCTCTATGTCGAACGAACACACCCTTTGATTTGGGACTGTCTCGAAACCATATAATTCTTGTAATGTATTTTTAAAAACTCCATAGTAAAGAAAATCTTTGTTTTTACGTTTTTCAAATTCAAAGTATCTCTGCAGAGAAGAGGGGGTGAAGTTGATATCGAAAATATGAAAGAGCGACTTGTTGAAGGTTAAAAACTTTTCAAGACCTGGTAGGATGTGAACACTATTAACGTGAACAAACGCTGACAAACCCCTAAGACTATCTATGTAAACCACATCTTCCACAGTTATTTGAGACTGAGTTCTCAGATTCGCCAAACTGTCATTGTATGTGATTTTATATATATGTTTACCAAAGAAATCATGAGCTTTTTTTTCAAAATCTTCCTTCTTCTTTTTATGAATTAATAATTGCAAATAATAACAATTATCACTATTTAAATTTAATTTTCCACATATAAAATTACAATTGAAGTCAAATCCAACGTAATCACCCTCGGTGCTCGTCCACTTTGTAATAAAATGATCTCCCTCTTCGAACATTAGTCCGGACTGAGGCGAACCTATAAAAAACCTATATATAATAAAAAATGTTTGAAATATTTGTATTATTTATTATTGTTACAATTGTAATGTTAAAGCCAGATTCAATTCAAATCTCATTTCCAAAGTATGATTACAAAAAGTTTTGTGACAAATTCACAGGATCGTGGGACGGGGAAGATTGCACTTGTAAACATCCAGATTTCATAACAAACAACCACTATAACGGAAATTGCGATAGGGTTGTCGATATTAAATGTATAAAAATATTCAACTCGGGGGGAAAGTTATTGAACTTCAATATCCAAGATCCCTACACTGAGGGTTTCTGTGACTGTGGCAAATACTATTCTTATGATGTTTCGAGTCGTAAATGTGTTTTGAGAAAGTTAAATATGAGGTTGAGCATCCCGGAAAGGTGCGAAGATGGATATTATTTTGATGATAAATATAAAACCTGCTTGAAAAAACTCTGTTCCTGGGACATTTTAAACCCTCTGGAAAAAATTGACCAACACGCTATATCACCCACCACATGCAAGTGCGATTTTGAAAACGGTTATGCCCCCATTGCTTTAGTTAACGGCACAATCGGCTGTACAAAAGTGCTCAGAGGAAAGGCGTGGTCTACAAATCACATAATTCTATTAGAGAAGTCTGGAAATGGCCGGAAGATATCGCATTTGTACCCACTGTCAGCACTCGGTCCCAGATTTGCAAAACGCATAAGCGATATTAACGGTGACAGTGGAGCTTTTATGCTGGCCATAGAGCAAAGTCACGGAGACTGGCTGAAAGATTTATTTTCTAGGGGGGTTAAGATCGACTCCTCTGGTGACGACTATGACAAAGCCTTGGGGTTTTATGAATCGATGACTAATATATTAACTGTTAAAATTAAAAATGAATGAAAGTTTTAAACTGATTTCTCTGTTATTTATTTTCTTATCAATATTTATTCTGTTTAAAATATCAATTGAAACTGTTTATAGATATTTTGTCAATGAAAAGTTGAACGAAATACTTGGAATATCCAATAACGTAAATACAAAAGAAATTAAATTCAAATCAATTTACGATTTTGACAATACGTTGACGATTGACAGTTTCAAATTAATTAAACCAAAGAAAGTACTTTTGGAGGTAAGGGGGTGGAATGCTGACGGATTTAAAATATATTTAGATAATAAATTAATAATCAGTAGAAAGTGTTTGAATGGATTTTACTATACAAAAAATGGTTGTTCCAAAACAAACGCATGTCAAGACAGGCGGGATGGTGAAATAGTAGCAGATAGTCGGAATAAAAATATGTTATACAAATGCAATGGTCACAACGGAGTAAGAGACATAATCTCGGCATATGGTGTGAAACTATTGAAACCATTGAAACCATTGAAACCATTGAAACCAAAGGAGGATGTGACGAATAAACTCGGGGGAAATTGTGATTCACATAAAGCCGTCCCAGTGAACGTACCAGACATGTGGACTTCCTCTGACATGTATAAGCAGTGCGTAGACGCATTTTGGAATTTCAAATTCTGTCCCAAGGTTGAGAACACCAATTACTCGAAAATTTTGGAGGAAATCAGAGATGTTTTAGATGATGGAATCTTGTATCGTCCACTAAATTTAGATGTATCGGTGTTTGATGAGAACGTCCAGAATTGTGTTCCCTTTGATTATGCACGACATTATAAAAACGGTAAAATACCTCTACTGTATAATGACATTTTCATGTTAGATCACAGTAATGTTCTACCCACGGTGGTATACAATTCAATTACAAAGAAAAAAGAATCGATACCCAACCTTCACGAAAATGACAATTATAATGACCGAGACAAAGAGGAATGTCTTTCACAATACCAAGAATATACGAACGGTGAATTTTTGGGACTGTTAACAGTAGCGTATTCCAATGTAATTCTTTCGTGTAGATGCGGCAAACCCGTAAATAAACTCGTTGTTGATCAAAATGAAAATCCTAGTTTTTGGGGGCGTGGTTTTTTTGGAGAAAACTCCTACACCGATAAAAAACACAACATTCATATCTGCGAAGGTCATCTCCATAAGTTTATACCCACGTGTGTGGAAAACATCGAGTGTGTTAATGCAGACGGGTTAATTCCTCTGAAATCACCCGGTGTTGGTATAACGAATGATTTTGATTTAAGTTTCTGTTCAAAAACGGGACGTTTACAATACATCCTCCAAAATAATATAAAAATAGATAAATTCTGTAAAAATTTAAAAAAATATCGAGTTCACCCATACTACAATATTCCAATAGATTGTAAAAAGAAGAAAATTCTAAAAGATTTATCTTATAGAGATTTATCTTTAAACACTTTTAAAATTAAAAACGATTCAATATTTAAAAACGATATTAATGCGCTGAATTTGCATTTTTTGGGGGGGGTTCTACCGTAAGGGTATATAAAACCACTTTCCTTGTGTTGGGAAAAAATTTATCACGGCGCGGCTTCACGATACACACAACCCGTTGATCTTTGTCGAGCAAACACTCGTATATGGTGTTGGTAGTTAAATTATCGCTTGGTGTGCATATCTTGTAACAAATGCCGTTTCTATCGGCCATTTCGCTCGATGTAAATTTCAAGTCGACGGTAGACTGGTATTTTGTTTTGTAAAGTCTTTCACCGTGTATAAAGATACTTCCGTCGGTTTTTATATTAGATTTGATATATTCCGCATCAAAACTTTGAAATAGAATTGTACTATTATTGGGTGAATGAGTTTTGCGAATCTTTTCTGCTAGGCGTTCTATAAACTCCATTCTCACACTAGCGCCAAAGTGTTTCGAGTGAGCGAGGTCTATAAAAATTAAAACATTCCCCACCAGTTCCGCCACGAATGTTATGTTTTTTAAGTAAAAACTATATTCCCGTCCCCATTGTTTGTAAAGGGGAGGTTTTAAAGTAAAGCTTGTAGTATTGCTTGTAAAGATTTCATAGTTGGAATAAAAGTTCACTAAACCCCCTTCCCCGTCAACCTTTGGGTATTCATTAGTGGGTGTAATAAATGGATTTTGGGATACATTTTCAATGGAACAAGTAAGGTACTGTTCATCTATATGCAAACCGTAAGTAAGAGCGGTTTGTAAATACAAATTCCTCGAGTTCTCGTCCGCACTCAACGGGTTTTCAAGCTCTATTACACATTTGTTTTGGAGACTGTATATATTTACCTCGAGATTTTCTAAAGTGTACAGAATAAAACCCCCCTCTTTTAAATAGATGTTTTTTTTTACCAAAAGACCGTTTTTAATAATATCATATAACAGCGAGCTTGGCATAATTTCTTCTTGCGACTCGTAGCAAATTTCCAACGTAGTCCAATTTAAAAATATCGGTTTAGTTTTCAGGAGAGTTTTTTTCTCTATGCGAGGATTTTTACAGTTCGTGTATGCTCTGAGATTGTTCCAGTAAATTATAAAATTGGTCTCTATTGGTTTTAGAGATTTTTTTATCACCTCTACCGCGAGAGGACTCTTTCTCCGGATTTCGCACTCAAACTCCATAGTGTTTTAAAAGTCTTCTTTGGCGGTGGGATAAGATATACATAATATAAAACTCTTTAATGTTAATAATATCAGAGTATTGAAAATAATAAATGTAACAATAATGTGCATAGTATTGTGTTTTTATTCTCCTGCTTCTATACGTTGTAAATTTTTTATCACACATCCAACAATTAAAAACTTTGAACGAAGTGTCTGAACTCCTCCTGTCTACTAACCATAAGTTGATTTCCCTAAAACAGTTTTTATTATTAACTAACGCCGGTATGATCAGTTTGTCCCTATGCTCAAGTATAAAATCTCTTTTCATCGGCATACGCGCCGAGATATATAGCCAATGCCGATATGTCAAAAACCGCATACATTCATTGCTCATATTTTTAAAGTTGTGTTTGATAAAATATAGTTCGTGAAACAGTCTTTTCTTGTTAAATTGTTTTTCAGTTTTTTTCACATGTTTAATAAAAAAACGAAAGGGGGTTGACCAGTAAAGTGCTCTAAAATAGTTTACTTTGTCTTTTAAACTTAAATAACTTGGAATGATTTGTTCCAACACCAATAAGTCCAATTGTATAAATTTCATTTATAATAAAAGATGAGGTTATTCTGTTTAAAGTGTAAAAAATATACAAAATCGGAAAATATAAAAAAGGTTTTGATATATATTAGGGGGAATAAGAGGTTGCAGTTAAAAGCTCGCTGTTTTGTTTGTAATGTCAGGAAGTGTAAATTCTTACCAAATGTACAGCTCCGGTGATAATAATTACAACAGTTGTGGTGATATAAGCACGAGTGGAATTGACTATGACGATGATGAGTATATAAGCCTTAGTGATAATGATATTTATGAAAATTCTGAAAACACTCAGTATCACAAGGAGTATATTTTGAAGCATGTAAAATTTGCATTTAAGAAATTTGGAGACATAGAAAGTTTGTTTTTAAAATATTTCATTATTATTTGGTATTTGTTAGATATCATTTCTCTACCACCCCAGAGTATAATGGAACATGTAATACCAAACGAGAATGAAGAAGAATTGTGTGAGCCTTGGAAGTTCTTCTCTATTATGATAAAACATTACAAGAGATATTGTTGTTCTGAATACAAGTTATACAATATAAAGTCAACTTTGACTGAGACTCTTGAATTGCAAAATAAACTGTCTAAATACTTGAGATTACCGCTAGATAATTCTTTTATACCAAGAATAAAAGAAATTCTGTGGCATTATAGACACCATAAAACCGTCTGTAATATCGAATCAATTTATAAAATTTTAGCAAACATAATAGATTTGGAATAATCACAGACTGGGCGTCAAAAAGTATTTAAATAGTGGTCTTGGAATGATGTTCTCAACGGTTTTATAATAATTATGATCTTCATGATTCATATAAGAGTTATTGAATGTAACGCTACAGTATAGATGCAACATGGCGTGTAAAACGGCATATACCATATGGGTTACAAAAAATTCTACCTCCACAGATTTATTTTGAGAGGTGGTTATGTAATCGTTGTTGTACAAAATCTCTGATCTGTATCTATTGTCTATTAAATTCAATAACTCTTTAGAATTGTAAAAAAAAACTACAGCATTTTTAATAATAACGGGAATGATAAATTCGTTTGTGTATTTTTTTCTTTTAGATTCAAAGAGCAATTTTATTTTAAGGTCACTTTCATAAGTAACATTGAGAAACGACACTTGGCCCATCTTTTCTATTTTAGGTATCAAAAACAGGTGTTCGCTGATTAAAGAATAAACCTGTTTCAAGTCTATTATGTAATTGTTATTATTATACTCTTCAGAGTTTTTAAGCTTATTCATTATGGCAGATATTCCTTCGGTCCACTTTTTTATAATATTAACGTCGGTCTTTTCCTCCAAATCAATAAAAGATTTTACGTGTCTGCTCGGTTCTGACACTAAAAAGATTAAAAACGATTTAATCTCGGTAAGAGTAACGTAGACATCTTTAATCATCTGTTCGTAGGGGGTTTTTTCAGATGTATCAGTTGTTGCTTCCTCTGTAATATCGGAATTGTTTCTTTCTTGTAATGGAGTTTTCTTTAAAAAGTTAAACCACAGTGTCGGGTTTGTTGTCTTTATTTCACTTTTATAAGAATCATATAGTCGTTTGACCTCATCTTTTGGTACATTCGAAGCCGCACAAAATCGCTGCCACTGATTGTACAAATTCTTACTATTCATGTTTTTTTTTATATATAAATAAAAAAGGATGGAAAATACAAATCCTATTAATGGTTTTGATACTCCTATTTATTGTATAAAATGTACAAATTTCACAGCAAACAAAGATCCGATGGTGGTTAAACGTGAAACACATCACTTGAAAGCTTTGTGCGTTAAATGCAATTCTAAGAAAAATAAATTTCTCAAAAGAAATCGCCAAATTACCGCTAAAGAAAAAGAGATCGAATCAAAACCGGACATTATTAACTCTGATACCCCTGAACAATCTGATGAGCTTTCGTAAAAAGGATTGCCACGCCGGAAGCGTGTGTATGTACACCTTGTTTGAAATGTAAACTATTGCAAAAGACGTCACGATATTTAATGTAGTCGGATTATTACTGTCTATCCAAAGGGATTCATAGGGGCGTTCAGAGTATTCTTTTGATGAGGGGTGTATCAAATTTATTAACTTGATTGTTTTTAACGATTTATTTTTTTCTCTTAGTAGAAATATACTTTCAAAATCAATATATCTATAAAATACAAAACCGTTTATGTTTAACTGATTTACTCTAAGAATAATTTTACAAGTCTGCGCACAAAACTCATATTCTTTTTTCAAATCGTTGTACAGAAGAACTTCTTTGTTGTCCATTTACATATATTTTTTATATCTTGTTAAGTCGAATTTCCTTTACTCTTTCACAACTGCACATCCACCCGCAGTGTTATCTGTGTTTGATGAGTCGTGGAGTCTGGGAGTTTTGTCTCTGAAAGCTTTGATTGCTGAATTTATAACGTTTCTGTAATTCCTCTCGATGCATTCTTGATTCTGTTTGGTTGAAACTCTTTTAGTTTTTTTGTGGCTTTTCGCGCAAAATATTTTATGTATGCTACAAGTCTGCGCACAGTTTCTTTTTTCATCTTTTGTTGTCCATTTACATATATTTTTTATATCTTGTTAAGTCGAATTTTATTTGGTTTACTTTTTCACAGCTGCACATCCACCTATTGTTCACCTTCTTGCAGTCAAGTATATCTGTGTAATTTTTGATTATGTGTCGCTTTATAGATGAGTCGTGGACGGTTATACTGGGGCATTGGTCTCTGAAAGCTTTGATTGCAATACTAATAGGTTGATAAATTTCAGTTTTGATAGAATCAATGAATTTATAATGGTTCTGTAATTCTTCTCGATGTATTCTTAATTGTTCTTGATTCTGTTTAGTTGAAACTCTTTTAGTTTTTTTGGGTGGCTTTTCACAAGAGTCACTCAATGCCAGGGAATGTTCTGAGGCGGTATCGCTGTCAAATTCCTGCATTGTAGTTTGCTGGTCTCTCGGTTCTAGGGAATGTTCACTGTCGTATCCCATCGTAGTATAATGAGTGGTGGTCATATTTTGCTTGTATTTATACAGTTTAGCCGAAATTATCTTTTGTAAAAAAATATTACTATAATTCTTGTTATAAAACAAATATACAATATCTATGTTATTTTTTTTACAAATACTAGCTTTAACTAGATCGCGGTTTATAACTCTTAAACATTGGAAATGGAAAGGACCCTGCAATTCAAAAGCCAATTTTAGTTTTGGAATGTATATATCTAGTTCAAAACGAAACCCCCCAATTCTTTGATTTATTTTTATTGGATGGTAGTATTTTGGAAGAATTTTATAAATCTTTTTGTATATCGAACGTTCCCACTGAGAATTGAATTTTAATTTTCCTAAAACAACTCTTTTGGATTTTATTATCTTCAACATTTTTATTTCAGAATAAATTGCACATTTTAGCACATTTTATCAGGGTGTTTTAAATGTAGGCGCTTTGGATAAGTAGTACAGTGTGTTGCTTTGCAAGCCGGCTGCGTACGGATCACATTTCTTTAATATTAGAGGAAAAAAATCTATAGCAATTGTTGGATAGGTTATTTTAGACTGTAAAAAATCGTCTGCCTCATTTATATTGTTGAACGATTTATTTATCATACTGTATTCTAGAATATTATTTATATCACTAACGTCGACACTTTGTATAAACAACACAAGACGATGTTTCAATATCAATTCTCGTCTATTTAACCAAATTCTTTTTTCTAAAGTTGAGGAGCAAACGTCTTCTAAAAATATTTTTCTTGTTATTTTCGGCCAAGCACATTTTAAAATTTGTAATTGTTGGTTTAGTATGTCCTCATCCTTGATATTAGCATAGAATTCTAACGGACTTTTGTTGTAAATACATCTTACAACATTATGATTTGTATACCCGAGCAATTCCAAAATCAAGTTCATTTTTATTCAAACTATAAATAAAATAGATGGTTTACGTATATCTAGCTTTAATATTAATCATATGCCTTTCCACTTACTCGGTGTATTACGCAAAAACTGCAAGCCCCGAAAAAACCGAAAGGGCCGAAAAACCTCAAATAGAGGACAAAGATGATTTAAAACAAATTTTAGATAAACTGTCCCTTATTAAAGTGGACAATTTGGAAGATTTCAGGGGTTATATGAGGGGGCCTACCGAAAATATAAATACAATGTTGAGTTTACTTAAAACCCTTAAAGAACATTACGATAAACTGGATACACCATTAAATGAATTTTCGAAATTAAAATCAAACTTGGAAACAATTAGCAACTCAATTACACGGTTGGAAAATCAACAGTTGTCCACACTAATCACGAATATGCAAATAGAATTGCAAGGATTAAAAATCATAAATAATGAAGATGTTTCAAATAAAATAACAGAATTAGGAAAGAGCATTGAATCATTAAAGTCTCTCATTTCTGCACTCAAATTGCCAGAATCTGAAATGGTAGTTTTAAAGGGTCAGATTACGGACTTTCAAAATTCTTTAGGTATACTTAAAGACATTAAAGAACGTTGCGATAAATTGGATACACCATTAAACGAGTTGTTGAAATTAAAAACGCTATTGGAAACAATTAGCAACTCAGTTACGCAGTTGGAAAATCAACAGTTGTCCACACTAATCACGAATATGCAAAAAGAATTGGAAGGATTAAAAATCATGAATAATGAAGATGTTTCAAATAAAATAACAGAATTAGGAACGAGTATTGAATCGTTAAAGTCGCTTATTTCTACCCTCAAATTGCCAGAATCTGAAATGGTAGTTTTGAAAGGTCAGATTACAGAATTTCAAAAGTCTTTAGGAAAGACTAGCGAAGATGTTAAAGAAGTTATAAAAATACTAACGAAAATAGAAAAATTAAACATTTCCGATGAAGTCTCCAAAATAGAAAACAATCTAAAGCCCCTTCCCGGAATTTTAAAAACCAGCGCCGAAATTAAAACGAGTGTTGATGATTTAAAACCCCTTATTGAATCTCTAAAATGCAGTCCAAATCTTCACGATATTGAAAGTAAAATAGATTCTCACTGGCAAGAACTATCAAAAACGCTAGGTAGAGTCGATAGTGTCGTTAAAAGTTTAAAGGATATTAAGGAGCTTATTGAAAAAATACCATTAAATCAAATAAACAAAATTTCTGATGTGGTAAAAACCTCTTCAACAATAAACACTAATTTGCAAGCCGTTAAAACAGACGTATTAGCGAATAAAGAACTTGTAAATCGAGTAAATCTTAGTCTAGCTGACATTAAAAGTAAAATTGAAACTCTTGATTTGACCCCTTTACAAGAAGTCAAAGATAATATTTCTCAACTACATGCTGTGTTTGAAAGAGTCATTAAAACTTTAAAACCAGGAGCGCGTAATCTACTGCGAGACGGTGTTTTGATTTTCAAAGATGATCAAAACCAAGATTACCCTGTTCACATTAAAATCGCAGCTTATAGGATAGGGGAATTGGAAAGTGAAATTAGGAAATCCTTAACCAAAGACCAAGAAAAGTTTAAAATTCAATTGGTAAATGGTCTAGTAGAAGTGGAGTATTCGCAGGGGTTCCATATGGATAATTCCATTCGCGAATTACTAGGATTTCCTAGGGTTGATGGTCCGATATTTTTAAAACACTACAAAGCTACCAACCCTAGTAACATAGAACACATTATCTTAGAAACCTTGGTTCACAAACATAGCGTCGACGCAATTACTAGGAAGATGAAAAGTGCCGTACACGAGCAGATAAGTATTGTAAATAAAATACCCAAAAATTTAGAAACTATCATAAAAAAATTAGAGGAAAACAAGATTCCAAAATCTGTTGCTATAGCTGCGGATCATATAAGAAACAACTATTCTGAAGCTGAAATGTGTTGGGTAATCGATATTATATTTAAGAGTCACGAGTTCAACAAGGAATTTAAAAAATATTTAAACATTCCCTGGAACGCTGATTATACATTTAAAGACATAATCAATTTATTGGACAAGAAAATTGACGTTCAAATTCAAAAAATTGTCGAGAAGCTCAGAATCGGAACCGTTGAGACTTTATTAGATAAGCAGACATATTTTGAACATTATCATCTATTAATAACAGCAATAGACTCTCAATTTAATGCGCTTGAAAAGAAAGTAGTCGCCACAATCACTGCGTTGCTAAATAGGGGCGATGGAAAAACAATCTAATGCAATCTAATGCAATCTAATGCAATCTAAGTAAAAATATTTGTCCCAGATAGTGCAGGTAAATTAAACATATTTCGACTACGCGAATAAACTAACCTATCTTCCTCGTTATCAATCCGTAAAATCTTTCTTTGAACATCTTCGTACATAACCGATTTGAGGATTTCTTTTCTTTCTATGGTCGCGTTCCTAGTTATGGGAGAAATATCACTTTTAGGAAATATTGCCAGTGCTAAGAGTATTAAAGTGTAATTAATCTCATTAGATTCGATTCTATTTAAAAGGTTTGAAATGTTAATCATAGAACAGAGGGGGCCCATTATACGTAGATAGCTATGAATGTCAGTGCAATATTCAATACAACATTCGGGGAAATCATCGTACCACGTCCGGAGCCAAGGGAGTTGTTGCGTTTGAGTTTTTCTATACTGACAAAATATTGGATTCGGTTCTCCGTCAAATTTGATAACCACGATATTTTTCGGCTTTAAAAGGTCAATAAAATCGCTCAATTGTTTGTACAAATTGATATCGCGCAGATCGTGTTCGTTATAAAAATTTACCTTTTCCGTCTTTAAAATGTGCACAGAATCTAATTTCTCTTGTGTTGGAACCTGTTGGTATTTTTTTATCATATTAATCGTGATGTTAGTCCTTCCAGTCGGAAAACCACACATTTTGGCGCTTACTCTTTTAATCTCCTCATTTATCATTTCATTAAAAACTTCCTCTCCATATAAGTCAACACCGACTAAATACAACTTATCTGTTAATTTAACACTCCCACCGTGCATTGTCCAATAAAAATACTCTAATGTTATAAGATACCTCCACAAGCTTTGATATATATTCTTCTTTAGATTTGAATCTTGTATTTAAAATGTCTTGTTCTAGTTCCTTTGGTATTTTTAAAACTGTTTCGTGATTCAAAGCCCACATTGGGCATTTCTTCATGTAATTCCTAACAACACAAGATTTTATTTTTTTAAAACCCCCAAAGTCTTTCACCGCATAAAAATCATCCACTATCACAAATTCTAAATTTAACCTTTTCATAGACACTATCAAGAGCTCAAACAACTCGTCGGGACTCCATCTATGACTCTTTGTCATGTCAATATCCGCTATGACGTTTGAATCGTGAAAATTTACAACCCTGTTGTATCGAAACAAGACAAACTTATTAGGAATTAGTGGTGGTAATATTTCCAACTTGTAGTTTAGAATGTGTAAAGTTTGTTTCTTAAATATTACTATTTTTTCCGCCATGTAAAAAAGGAATGATAGATACTAACATTCAATCCTGTTATATAAGGTGTTTAGTTGATCAGATAAATCCCGAATGGATTGAAAAATGTAATTTTGTAAGCTTGTACAGCAACAAGAGTAAAAACAATATCACAGCGTTATATATCACGGACGATGGGAAAAAGATACTGTACATAACAAATAAAATCTACGTTTTAAATGACCAAGACGGCAAACCCTGGAGTCAAAAGTATGAAAAGTACCTAAAACATCTGTTTCCAAAAGAATTGACCATTTCTATGTTTTCTTACAGCGGTTTATACTTTAATGAGTTTAAACACGGGGATAGTCTACTGACTCTATCTGAATACATGAGAGTTGAAACTTACAATCCTAAAATAATTTGCGGGTTCTTAGATGGTTTGAAGAATTTGTTAAAATATCATTTAAGTATATTTTGTTTTTCAGAAAACCTACTATTGGTAGATAGAAACAATGAAGAAATATTGTTGCCATCTTATAATTATATAGTTTCTCTCGCCCATCCTATTCCCGAAGAATTGTTTACGGTTTTCAAAAACAAATTACACCCCAGCGTTTTAAAACATATGAAAACTTTAAAACTAAAAAATAACGTTGCCAACACCGGCTTGTACAATCCCTCAAAAATGAAACAAATCTGTACTCGAGTAATAGAGAGAAGCGCAGCGAATGACCGAGTTTACCTTCTAAGCTCTATTATATATTATTTTTCAACAATTGGAACTCTGTGGAAATTACAAAAACACTGGACACTGGGTGCAAAGAAAAATCAAAAGTGTGTTGGTCTATGTTCACATTCTAAAAATCATACAAATGTTAACTTAAAAACAATGATTCACAATTACGTTTGTGTAGATCTTGTGAATTTACCAATTAATTTAAAAAAAACTAAATTTCTTTATACTGAATTTATAAAACATGTAAATGATTTGCAGTGCTACCTTGAGAATCTAAATTAGCTGTGAAGTAATCAGTGGCAGTATTGTTTTTAATATATAGTTTACTAATTCAGAAAAGGAGTGGTCGGTTTTCATAAAATAAAACAAAACCTCATCCGTGAGGTTGTTTATTTTAAAACAGGGGTTTTTCTCTTGTAAATTCAACATATATTTTTTATAGGGATCAACAAAATTAAAAATCACTGCCACGTCATTTTTCATTTCTTTATAAAGATTCTGACGCAACTCGGTGGTAACGTTTCGAATACCGATGTTTTCTATATTAAAATTAGCCAAATTTTTTGTCCCAGTTATATTTTTAATTGGTTTTGCAATGCGTAAGCTCGAAAGGCTTAATCCAAATATTATAATGTAAATATAAAGTTCTGGTTTTTTATAAAAGTTGAATACTTTTCTCATGTAAGCTAAAACTACGTCAAACTCGTGATCCTTGAAGATATTAAATTGAAAAAACAGATATTGTAAAATATCCAAGCAGTCTTCGCGACTACAAACGTTCTGGGCATTTTTTACTTTCATTTGAAACCTGTACCATCCATAATTGTCGTCTCTATTAAATTTAGCCCTGTTGAACAACGTTTTCGCTTTATTATTTAGATCTCTGGATATTTCTTGGGGTATTGAAGTCGGCATAGTAGACGTGACTGCCAAGGCACACATAAAGGGCAGTAGAGCAGAGTAGTTGTTTGTAGAAGAGTTTGTATCTTGTAGAAATTGAATAAATATTATATTACTGGCTATGACATATTCAATGTTTTTATCAGCCGCTTCCCAAACGCAGATATATCTCATTAAGTTGTTGGCTAACATAAACACGTCACGAGGATGAATTTTATACAGGGTTTCAAGAGTAGGAATGATTATCGCGTATTTTTCTATGACCTCGTTAAACCAAAATATTTTCTTAATGTTACTGTTGAAATCAAATAAATTCACAGAGTCTGTAAAACATTTTCTATTTTCTTCTGATATATCATTTACATTTAAGTTTTTAAAAATCTTCTCTATTTGTAATTGATTAAAGGGTTTAAATTCCACATCTGTTCCATTTATTTTTCCAATTATAAGCTTTACCCAAGCATAGAGCTGTTTTAACGACGTCAAACTAGACTTTACATTTGTGTGGACAAACATGTCCAGATTTTCTGGCATCAAAAGCACAGTTGGTACCACTTGTTTATCTTGGGACATCAAAGCTATCCTTATAATATCCTCTTTGTCGACTCTATACAACAGCTGGCTATAATCAATAAAGAATACCATTTCATCAGTTTCAATGTTTTTAAATATGTAGGAGGTGTCGTTCTCTGTAATATTTACGGGAACGCCATTATACTTATAAATGTGTTGGTCAAACTTTAAACCGTGTAAAGTGTTCATTACGAATGAGGAGCTGGCTTACTCTCCTTCTTTATTTATATAAAAAATATGTTGCGCTATAAACCGCAATCTACAAAAACCCCTGATCTGAAAACGATTTTAAAAAGAAAGTTGATTTACAAATTATTGGTTAAATTCCTTTTATACATAAGTTGTATTACAATATCGTGCTACTGCTTGCTGGATTATTCAGAATCTAATTTTCACACTGTAAAATACTTATTGCTGTATTCGTCTATCATGTCTCAACTGTCCTGTCTCGCTATTATGCATTTGTCTTAAATACTTGCTAATATCTTTGGGGTTTATATTTTTAAATAAAGATCTCCATTGATCATATATCGGCAGCAGCATGATATCTGGTAAATCATATCCAAAACTATAATATCTAATGGTTTGTGTAACAGACTCCATTTTGAGGCGCGTTATTCGACACAAAACCCGGAGTGATAAGCCCGTAATGACGACCGACTTTGATGGTTTGATGTTTAACGTTGACCAGAGTCTAAGTAAGTTTGCAATGGATACTTTAAAACTGTGTTTTTTTCCAAAGTCGTATATCTGAGAAATTTGATTTTTTGTGCCAGAAACTATGGGGCATTCGTAATCGTTCCCACAAAAAAATACGAAATAAAATAATAACCTCTTGTAGCATAATGAATTGCTATTTAACCAATTATTCAATGAAGAAGACGTAAGGCACTGTAAACCCACGTTGGGTAATCTAATTACTATAAGGATATTTTTATATCTCAGCGAATTAAGAGAGATGAAAATGTCTGTATCGGCGGTTATTATAACTTCAATAACTTCAGTCGAATTTATTGAGTTCAAAACCGCTTTTACAATTTTAATATCCGCTTCACCGGGTTGGTCCGTAGAAAACAATTGGATATTTTCACATTCCTGACCAATTTTACATACAATATTATTGGCAATATATGAAATTATGGAACTTCTTCTATTACGATCTGTAATTAAACTCAGACCAAAGAGTTTTTTTCCAGCAGTTAATGCCCGTTGAATTCTTTCATCTCGTTTCTTTTGTAGGCTTAATTTTTGATCTGGAGATTTTCCATCGAAAAACAAATAAATGGATGTGGGATTTAGTGATAGTTCTTTGACAATTTTAATATAATATACTAAATTCTCCACCATTAAATTTAACAAAGTATCAGTGTTTTCGACTATAACCCCGGTGGGTATGGCGTAGGATATTTGATACAACAAACCCGTACAATCAAAATAAATTCTGCTGCACTTGTTGTTTTCTCTAGGATGACTCTGTAACGGATATATTACTTGGTCTCCAAAAATATATCTATGCAAAAACGTGAAACCCATTTAAGAAAAAATGAGAAAAAAATGACAGCGAAATCAAGCACAAACTTCCTCGGAATGGATTTTAGCACTCCTCTGAAGAGCAGTTCGCCGTTTACTAACATAATACTGTTACTCCTGTGGTTTATATTTTCGTATATCGCCACAGTAATTGTAAAATTTATGGATGGAGAATTTTAAAATATTAAATAAAAATGTTTATCAGCGATGAGGACATTGATAATTTACTATTTGTTGATGAGATTAATGAGTTTTTACACTACATATCGAATAAAGATATTGATAAAAAAATTATTGTAAATATTATACTTGTTGTATTTGTAAATACAAATATAATATGCCCGGACTGGATAAAAGAAATAATTTCAGTAATAGAGAATGACAATTTCAATACTAATATGCTGGCACCGACATTGAAATACGCTGACGGAATAGAACTGATTTTCAATGACCTTGTTGAAAAGATTTACGATTTAAATGACAACAGAGAAATAAACGTCAACGAATATTGCGTTACTTATGACACGTTCAACGAATATTTAGATGCCTTGTACGTGTGGTTCAAAGAAAACTTTGAAATTAATTAGATTCAATGTCAACGGAAAAATTAACATCAACTCCGACTAGTGACAACATGTCCAGAACCCTTGCAGCCGAGGTTGAATATGGAATGTTTACCCTTTCGCCCCTATTATTTTCTAGGGTTATGTTTGTTGAATCACTCAAATCGTACATTTCCTCAACGAAACTGTTCAGCCCAAGTGCGATCAAAACCTCTCGTTCGCTCTCAGATAGCCCGAATGCGTGATTATTTCTATTGCTATATTTTTGATAACTTACTTCCGGTTGTCCAGTTAAAGCCGACGTGGGTGTCGAATCTGCTTCTGCACTATGTATTAATCCGTAAGGGTTCTGTTTCCCCATTATAACCACAAAACCCTCATACAAAATTGCTTTAACGGGGCTTCCGTCTTTACCGTTGACGTAAAAACTTTTTGTGGCGGGATCGCTTACAAAGTAGTCCTTTTTACTTTGCAAAACTTTTAATTTGTCATAAGGTGTAACCTGAAAACATTCATTGTATAACGCTGATATTTCGGGAGTAAAAAGAAAATTAAATGCTAACCTTTTAAGTGAAAACGGGTGCTGAATTATATCAATATCGCGCTCTGCGACGTCATCCAGCGATAAAGTATTGTGTAATTTTGGCATAGATTTCGCTTTGAGTATGTGCCCAACAACGGATTTTTGCGCGCCGTTCAGTATAAAGAGTTTTGTTCCCAAACACCCGTCTTGTTGGTAGGAAATTGAAACGTCACAGTACAAATTTGTATTGTCATCGTAATTAAGTTGAATCCTATTTAGAAATATCTTTTTAGTTTTTATCAAATCTGGATTTGGGGTCCAAATTAAATTCATGACTTCTTTGTTCAGCGGGTCGGGATTAATGGATAGATTTTTACCCAAATGAATAACTTTATCGCTTTTAAATTTTAAAAGAACTAAATAGGGTTTGATTAGAACGGGAAATTTATTTACCAACACTTGAATTAATGAAACCTGTTGTAAATGCAAAGTTACAGTCACTATATTGTCAGTTGTGAATAGTTTCTTTTTATATACAGAATTTGCGTTTAAGACACACGAGTCTTCTATGTTGTATTCCAGAGGTAGTATTAAAATATTCGCCTTCAAACAATAAAAAGGAACACCTTTAATTAGTTGATATCTGTTTTTTTTTCAGTAGCAATCTTTCATTGTTTAGAAAGGGCCAAGCCGTTACACCGCTGACACACTGTTTTATCGCATGTGTGATCATTGTATTCCTTACCAAGTTATTACTGTTTAGATTGAAAATCAACAGAGACGTTGGACCGTGCAAGTTACATTCCTCGGAGATTATTTCCGTCATTAATTTTTCTGACCGAGAAACTTCCATGGCAGAATAAGCACAGCCGTCTGGTAATATCTTATACATGGTTAACGGGAAGGAGTATATTGTATACAGTCTACTACTTATGTGATAAACCTCAATACACGGATATATTGATTTTAATACACGTCTTAAAAAATTAGTCCACTGTTCAATGTTTACATCTCTCGGGGAGTGTTTGTATATAGATTGGTTGATGATTACGTACCACCAGCAATCTTGTAAATCTTGTAAATCGTTTGAAATTAAATTCAAATCTACATATTTGCTCAACACCTCCTTTATATGATCTTGGGGCATACAGTCCTTTTCCGAGGAGATGAATGTCCCAATAACAGATTCCAGTCCGTTCATACCCGGGGAATTCTCACTTGATGATGTAATACAAATAAATCCACAATCTTCGATTTTAAAGTCGATAGGTATTTTTTTTGAATACAACGTAGTCAGTATATCTAACTGCAAGGTTTTTGAATATGTTGTAACGTCTAATTTTGTCAATACTTTGTACCTGCCGATATTATTGCTATAGTATTTCGGATTAGTGCCGGACGAGTCCAGACAGTCCTGCATATTGAAAACCGTATTTCTACCAATAATCGCATCAATAACGCCCATATTAACGCGTTTTGTTTGTGTTTTATTTATTTGCTTGATAAATAGATTCTTTTTGGGTAATTTCAAAACCTTATTCACATCAACTAATGTTTGCTTCAACATTTCCGTAAAAATATAACCTCCATGGAAAATCCTGCGATTCCCGATACAACATTCCAACAAGTGCTTGATGTCATTAAAATCGTTCAGAATTGGAAACTCTTCAGCGGTAATTGTTATGTTTGGCCTTTTTTTGAACAGCGTTATACCTCTTTTTTTCCTGAGACAAACTACTTTATCGTAGTTTGTCCACGCCAGCAGTCCCAACGTATAACACTTACCTTTAATAACAAACGTTGTTGGCTTCATCTCGTCACAGTATCCACAGAGTAAACATTTCAACGAATCCTTCCAGTAAATATCACTCCATAATTTAAAACCGATTTGATTGTAGTTTGAAAGTAAAAAAAACATTTTACTTCCCACTAAAATGGGGCAGTTAAACAGTTGGTGACCGAAATAGTATGTATACACACCCACCGTTTCACGTTTATTAATGGCACATGCTACGCTTTTAGTCGTAGGATAGAATACGAGACTTGGAAATTTATTAAAAATACAGTCAAATTGTTCACTTTCTACTCGTAAAATTCTTGTCAAAGACTCGCGAACATTCCATTCAAAATTTGAAACAGTTTCATTACCGGAACAATTGCAGGGTTCTTCTATTAGCCTCCATTTGAATTTTTTTAATCCTGTAACATCCACCATGTTTATACCGTTCACGGTTAACAACTGATATTTATCACGATGAAAATAGTTTTTAATGGTTTTAAATAGTTTTAAACAGTTTTAAATAAACATTTAAAAATCCACGGTTAAGAATAACCCGTTTGAAGAATAACCATTATTTCGATATGAAACATGGTACTATCAACACTTGTTTCCTATCTAAATCCGGACAATCAAACGAAAATGTGTATGGATTGGCCCCAATCTGTGTGACCAAAGATTGTCTTGAATCTTATGCAAAATGTAAAAAAATTAAACTCTCCAATTATAAAAAAATCCCAAAGTCTTTGGCGTTTAGGCTAAGCAAAATTTGTCCAAACTGTTACTTTTTACAGTGTACGTGTAACATATCTAGCAATTTTTGCAACAATTGTAAAACGCGTTATATAGTACAAAGAGAACAGTTTATTGCTATTTTAAAAAAAATTATAAAAAATGAAATTTTATCTCGCTGTAAGATATGTAAAAATAAAATGGAACGTATTTTATTGAATTATAAGCATTCGTACAAAAATAAGTTAAAATTATTTGAAAAAAATACAGAGAATCCGATTGAAAATTTTAAATTTCGAATTCAAGTGGGAAATTGTACATACCCTCCAGCTTTTCTTTGGAACACAAATAGCACTCTATGTGATTTAATAATCAAACTCCTAAGGAACAATAAGACTTACGACCCAACACAAAAGTCACAAGTAAACATAAAACCAGACCCCCTAACATTCATTGGACAGGGTAAGAATAATTGTTTTAGGAAAGTTCTTTTAAGTAAAAAATCCTACTACTCGGCACGTAGTGTCGTCACACCCGCCCCAAACTGTAAAACCAACGAAATCATCCTAAACAGAAAAATTTGGGCTTGTATGAACTATCCAAAATATGTTTTGGCTATAAGGTATCCAGTTTTAGATACCAGGGCGTTTACTTTCCATAGAGTTAAAAGTACGTGGAATGCACCAGTAGTAGGCCTACCCACCTCGATCACGGAAAAAAACAATTTGGATTTTGACGGGGACACTTTGAGTTTTTATGCCCTCAATAGTTGTATGTCTATTTCGGAATGCTACTTTTTATTAAATCCCGAATTCTCTTTCGTGGCGATGGGGGAAATCAGGCCCAATCTGACTCACGAACAACTGGAGACTATGTTTACGTTTTTTAAAATAAAGAAGCAAAACCTCTATAATTGGCTTTATGCAAAATATTTATTGTATGATTCTCATACAGCACTAAATATTTTTGAAAAGCTAAGAAGTGTCTTGATGAAACTTAATTGTATCGTAAAACCGACAGTTTCTTATCATGAATTTTACAACATTTTAAAACTGTTTTTGCTACACAGCTATGACGAGGAGGATTTTTGTAACATTTGGGAGACTAATGACATTACAAAAAACACTTTGTTCAACCGATACATGACTTCAAATAGTAACCGTTTTAAAAAGCAACATCTTCACTTGATGATTAAGTGTTTGAGGGGTTTAAATAAAATTGAATATTTGAAAGAATCTTTCAATAGTCGGTCCATTCTGTCAAAGTCGGGAGTGGAAATGATGGGTTATTCCACGCACAAACTCAGTTACGTCTTGCCCGAACTGTATTATGATAATGATGGTATTGTATACTACGGCATTGATCAAATAGCTTATCAGAATTTTAGAAGATTATATACTCCCGTCTACCCATTGAATATTCTAAGACAATATGCCATCTACAACCTAATCCGGCTTCGTTTTTGATTGATCTAATACTCTTTGTAATATTTTAAGAAATTCGTTGTAGTCTAGACCCGATTTTAATGGTTGCTCTAAATGCTCCGGTAATTTACACCTAGGATCTAATTCCTCAGTTTGAATGTTTAATTTATTTTTATTAATTATATTTGTTAGAAAGTTTTCTATTGAAGTACCGATGTCAATGGCTGGAGGTGGCCGTGGACAAATCGGCCAATTCAACCCCAATAAATATTCAACCGTAGTAAGAAGGATAGAGTCGTTTAACTGACTACTCTTTTTAGTTGTCGTGATAAACTCAACCGGATAAACGCTCTCAGACGGATCTTCAGTCATTTTTATTAAATAATTTTAAATAATTTTAAATAATTTTAAATAATTCCAAATAATATTATATCAATTCGAACGCTTCCTCATATAACATCTTAAAGCGGTCTATGGATATACCTACAATAACCTGTTCATATATCTTCTTAGATTTGTTGAGGCACGTGCCTACAGAATACCGGTGTTTCAATAAATTTAATATAGTTTCTATATCTTCATTGAAAAAACTCATTTGAAATTTAGAACATTTATTTGAAACCCTTATTGCATTAATTTCCGCAATCAGATCATTTATCCTTATGAATAGATTTGGAGATTCTATTATATTAAAAGCATTTAAGATACCACTCGTCAAATCATTTTTCCAGATCAACTCGTGAGAGTACCACTTCACCGATTTTGGGGGGTAAACTATATCATATTTATCGTTGTAGAAAATATTTGTTTCTAAATAGTATTTTTCCAACCAAAATATTGTTGCTAAAATATCGCTTGCTATAATTTTAAAAGTGTTTTGGTTACAGTAGTAGTCAGAATTATCTGGGAAAAAGTTTAAAAACGGAATCATCAAAATTCTTTTCATCGTGGCGAAATCCGCGTTCAACCTCAAGGAATTACAACTGCCCGTAAACAGCCACTTCATTTGAATATCGGTTCCGCAATTGTACAAAGTCCTCAGGTACATGTGGGCTCCGGAAACAATTTGTTTTAGAGTAGTGGGGTTTATCTTTTGTAAATCGTCTGCGTATACTATCTTTGCGTCTTTTGCGTTATATAAATCGGGAGCGAGAGTTGATATTTTTCCACGAATCGTATCAGTGCCAATGAAACTCATGGCTTTACCAAATAACGCGTACATAACACAACTCAAAGAGCTTTTTCCGTTCTGGCCTTGGCCATAGAATATGAATGCTCTCTTGATGCTCAATCCTAATAGGACAAATCGCAGCGTCCACAGCATGAAAAATACCAGCTCTACATCTTTTGAAAACAATGTAAGAAAATAGCGCAAACAGTTATACACCGGACATTCCCCCTCGCTGTTGCACTTCTCTAAATCATTGATACAAAGCTCGGGACCATTTTCTTTTGAATAATTGTAACGGAAGTAATCAATAACTCCGTCGGGACAAAGTGAACTTTCGCACTTTGCACCGATGTTTTCATTAAGAGTATCGAAAACTTTTTGATACGTGCAAGAACGGTTGCTGATGTGTTGAATCTTTTCCCTCATCCCCTTCCAACTGAGTCTGCACGGATATCCTCTAAATAGAGGTGTGTGTGAAAAAACAAGATACTCGTTACTGATTAACACGAAACCGTCCTTAAAAGATACAACATTTGTTGGAAACTCAATCGTGATTACTCTGCCCCAGAACTGGATTAAATAAGTGTAAATCTTGGGAAGGCTTTCTTCGGGTTTATTTTTTTTTCGCCTCTTTTTCAAACCACTTTCGGTTTCCAATTCTATATCATCACAACCGTATTTATGTAATATTTTCAAAGGTAAAAACACGTGCTCTAACCTGTTTAAGGACATACACCAAGAGTTCTTTTCGTAATAAAATATGGAACCGTCCTTCTGAGTTGCATATATGGGATACATCAACTTTACTAGTTCTAAAATAGATAAAGACTTTTTGTTGACAAGCGATAAAATGTTTGACGATATGAAGACGCTTTCATCAGTAGAGTCGTCAAAAATTAATTCCACTTTATTTGACTCTGTATACGATTGAACAAAGAGGCATTTTAAAAATAGCAACGGGTTTAGTTTACGAAATGACTTTTCAGAATCTTCACACAATTTTACAGTTTCCTTGACTAACTGCACAATCTTTCTCGAAATGTTAGTGAAATAGTTCACAAGGTCTGAGTTTTGAATTTCACACAGTATTTCTTCTGCAAAGGATGTGTTGGATTCACAAATTCTATCATATAGTGCTATTAAGAACACGAATATATTAAATATAGCTCGAGACTTACCTCCGGTGTCGCCAGTTGTTAGGTCTGTATAAAAAACCAAGAGTTCCTCCCTTAAATAGGACAGACTGAAAGGAGAAAGCGACTTTTCAATTTGGGATTCGCCTAGTACTATTAAGCAATTATTTTTGTAAAACCGCGACACGGCAAAATCAGCATATGGAAGTACGTTTTTGTTTATTGTTATCACACCCTCCAAGTCATCACCCAATAGCGCAAGTTGTGAATGTTTGTAGACTTTTACATTATTGCAATTACCAAAGTAACATCCTTGAAATTGTTTGAGTAAATCCAAAGGGAAATAAGCTTGTACGCTGTCTGGATCATAATTTTTTATCACCGAATAGTTTTTTACAAATGAATTATCAAATTCATTATTTATCAATAACTCCCTTCCAGACTCCCAAAATTCAATGTTTTCGGTTAAATTATAGGACCCAACTGGTAGATAAATGTCTTTATTTTGTTTTTTCGATAGGGGTAAATTCCAGTTGATGGGTTGGTCGATTACGTTGTTTTTAATAAAGTGTGGGTATTTACCGATTAAAAGCTTCTTTAACACCTCAATAAACCAGATATTATCTCCTCTGTATAAGACTAAATCTTTAATTTCAAAATGGACACCGTTTGTTGCGCTCTCGAAAATATCTTTGTTGTCTAGGAAGTTTAGATTTTTTTTTACCATCAAAGTCAATTCAAACTCTTGGTCATTTATTAAATTGTTTAAAATACTTTTAACGGCTTTTGAAAAATCATCACAAAACTCCTTTACAATTGTCCTATCTATATTTTGAAGTTTCTTAAAATCTACATCAATCACAACGTGATGGAACTCCAAATGGTTTAAATTAACGCATATACAATAGTCAATATTCCTATTTAACAAAGATAAAATATAATCTATAACTTCATGATTATAATGCTTTAAAATACAAGCGTTACATTTAAAAATAAACGATTGAATTTTTAAAACAATATCCGATTTAGAGACGCATTTGTAATCTGCATCCGATTTTGTTAAAAATCCAGGCAAGTTTCTTAGTTGGTAAAAGTTGTATATAAGTGCTATGAGATCATTCATAAGATAAAATGACTTTGAAAGAGTGCGTTACCGATATTTATAACCTCTCTCCTTTGTCATATAATAAAATTTACAAATTCGGGCTATTTGCAACTGAAATTCTACTTTTGGAAAATAAAATAGCAATCGGGTCTAATAAAAGGAGTTCCCTGACGTGGAGCATTCATAAGAATGGAAAGCGAACAATCAACCGGCGATATAATTAATCTATGGGCTGAAGAAGACCAGATTGGGGACTATATGGAGGAATGGGAGGAACAGATAGACTTATTATCACAGCTAAAGTCCAAACACTTTGAGTCTTTACAAAAGACGTTATTTTTTAGATTGTCTGGATTAATAATTGCTCGCTTGGATGGAATAGTTAATGAGGAAGATTTTCAAACCATTATTAAAGAATTTTTGTTAGAATATACACAAAATTATGATTTAATTGACAAATTAACTATTCAAATTTACCACATTATGAGAGAAATAAACAAAAACGTACCAGGAAGTGAAAATTACTATGGAAATGATGGTATCAAAGTCACATTTAAAGGAAGTGAGAACGCGAGACGAAAAGTTGTTTTCGTAGACCCGATAGATACCAATCAATTCTCAAACCTGCTTCAACTTTCAGATTTTAGTTTGATAAATAGAATTGAACTTGGTTTGTATGCTGTTATGTTAGAAATGGGATTTAACCAGTTTAATCAAAACGTCCGAACTGAAATTGAAACGATTCGTCAAAGGGCGCATGTGGATTTATTGCCAGCATACAGAAAAGGAGTTGACCTTGTGATTAACAATTCAATGTATATGACAAATCGTACGTATGGCGTTATGTACAATAGGTTTTATAACCGCGTCTTGAAGCGGTTTGTAGATAAAATTTAAAATAAAAATAATGGAGATTAGTGAAACCGACGTTTTACTTTACATAAAATCTTATCAATATTCAAAAGCTAAAAAACTCCTGTCATCTTTTTTAAAAACCCTTTTACAAACTCTTCAGTCTCAGCAGGGTGAAAATGTTTTAGTGTTGAAATCGAGCGAAGACTGTATAAGTTCGTTGATATTTAGTTTACTTTCAAAGAAATCTACAAAACTGCACAAGGCCCAGTATGACGAACATTTTGAAAACTATAGAGCTCAATATAAAGACATGCTCCGTTTTTTAAGTGCAAATATGTTTGAGTTTTTAAACTGTTATCAGTTAGTTTTTAACGATGACGCGGAGCTTGAAACCTTTTTAAAAAGTGGAAGTGATGTTTTGGATATATTGATAAGCTGTAAAATTGACAAAAAAATTATGTTATTACAAGATCTTAATAAAAGATTAACTGTTATCGGCGCACAAGATAATTTTTCACCATCGAATGTAATAAGTATATTTGAAGATATACTGTCTAAAACAAATTCTTTTACACTATCTAAACTAAAGGCCGGAATCGAGTATGTTGTAAATACTTTCGGCGGTAGGGAGTTTAAATGGAAAAGTTTAGAAGCTCCTTATAATTTTGTTGAAAAAATGTCTGATAAACACACAACAACAGAAACGCCTCTAAAATTCAGTAAAGCCTTACAGACTGACGATTTAATCATCGATGACGGTAAAATATTGTTTGCCGAGACGGTTGTAGATATTTTAGGTCTAACAGATGTTGACTTCCAAACATTAACCTACAGTAAAATTAACTCTATTTTAAATGAATTTGTTCGTAGCAGATTAAAGAAAACGGTATCTTCAGAAAATATCTCAGAGGCAGATATCAAATGTATGTATTTGAAATATACAGACTTGTGTGAATTATTTTCAATTATATTAGACGAATTGAAAGTTTTAGAACCACGGGTTGCTGTTACAAAAATACAGACTATTAATCAGGTGATTGAAAAAATATTTCATCTATTCAATGTTGACGATGAATATGTGCTGTTTGGTATGTTGGAAGAGCAACATAAATTAGTTAAGACTCTAAATATAAATCAAACAAATTATAAACTCATACAAGAAATTATCAGCAACCTGTTATATCTTAACAACAACTCAACCCTGATTAAATTTGGTAAAGAATTTAAAGAATTACACAAAACATTTTTAGATTGTGATTTCAACAGTTTGTTTTCTTTAGAAAATATTGGGATTATGTTAAAACAGTTGAAATCTTTGACTGTGGATATGGAATCAATAAAGAATCAACTCTCTAATAAAATTATCGCCTATAACCGGTTATATGTAGATGTAAAACCATTTCTGGTTTTGGAAAATGAAATGGGTGTAGACCTTGCATATATCGTGGATTTCCTAGATAGTGTTTATAAACAAAAACCGCTCAACGTAGATGTAAAGAATTTCCTCAATAGTTGTCAAAGGCGAATAGTTTTATTTGAGGAGGTCAGAAAAGA
The DNA here is from genome assembly GCA_963675035.1 of Allygus modestus. Lineage (NCBI taxonomy): Eukaryota > Metazoa > Arthropoda > Insecta > Hemiptera > Cicadellidae > Allygus > Allygus modestus. The sequence continues at coordinate 60,360,680 of OY776116.1, forward strand.
AAGTGTTCAGTTGAAATCCGAAAACATACGCCTTTCTGCTGAGGTCACCAATTTGGAAAAAGAATTGTCAGATTACCAAAAGTTAAAAACCGATAACATGTATTGCAATCAAAAACTATCAGAGCGCGAACAGATTATTCAAGATTTAAGGCTAGAAAATGAACAGAGCTCCGAGCAATTGGCTCTGTTGGAAAAGGAACACGAACAGTTCAAGAACGCTCTTGTCTTAGCTGAACAATACAACATAGAAAGAAACAGATACATCGAGGATTTGGAAAATCAAATACAAAACTTTGTCGTTCCCGTGTGATGAGACTCAAATCGGTTGAAACACTGAAGAAAAATAATCCAAGGAACTGAAAAACGTTGTTTTTACAGCATCGACAAAATTTAGATGTACTTGGCCCAAAGATTTTTTATACTTCATTATACTTCATGCACTATGCTGACTGTATATTTGAGAGGGGAAGATTCTCTGCGTTGGAGTATTAAACCCCGAAGTGTTTGATTCCTTTTTTTGTGACACGTTTTATAAAATATTACAAACATAAATAAAATATGAATTTCATAATATTTGTTGTTGTTTGTTTTTTTGTATTCCTTAGAATTATTTTGAAAAGAACAAAACATTTTAACCTTTCAAATTTACCAATGAAATCTATTGAAACAGATTGTAGGTTTCAACCCAAAAAATGTCCACAAGGTGTGATTAAATGTGACTGTAAAAACTATTGCAAAAGTAAAGATGCCAAAATTTTGAAAACAGATGAAAACTATTACTGCTACATTCCCCATTACTACTTTGGCTGTAAACAGGATTACGGGACTTATGATTTTGATGGAACTTGGAAATGTCTCCCGAAGTATCCCGGTGTTTTTACAACGTCCGGGGACCAGATAGTGGGCAAATATCCATATTCAAAAGCCAACAGTATTGCAAAAAACGTGGATTATAATGATCCTTCACAGTACAAAGTCGATTGTACTGGGTTATACGATGAGTATGGGAATAAACTTGTTAAAGCAACTCTGAATCGCGGGGTATCTTTTTGCGTAAAGGATTATTGTTTAAACAACACACCCAACAATCCGGCCAGCGGTTATAATTTCATCACGGGCCTATGTGAATGCACTAACGGTACTCGAAACTTGGACGGTGGTGACAAGACTACGCCTTGTGTTTTGAGCCATCGGAGCACTCATCAAAACGCCCCCTTTATAATAAATTGTTACAACAAGGATTCTTATTTAAAAGACGTGGTTTCAAATTATTTAATAGAATGTCCCGATGGGGAGGAGTATGTCGCATCGAAAGAACATGATGTCAAAATTGTTAAAATATATTCTTAAATAAAAATGATTTATTTTTGTAAAAAGTGTAATTTGTATTATAATTATAATTTTTTAAAAGACATCAAAATAAACAGAAAGTTATGTTTAATGTGTTTATTAGAAACTATGGATAAAATATATTGTGATAATGATATTTGCCTTGATATGGACACTCCTTTACTACGTAAACCGTTGATATGTGATTACGGGTTTTTTGATGTGATTTATTATGTATAATAAAACAAAATGGAATCATCTGTAAAAAACGACTTGATTGATACTTATTTTGCTGATGTGAGAAAGCGGTTTCCTAGACGTCGTTACGTGTTGAAGGGTATAAATGATCTAATTCAGGGGGACATTATGGATTTAAAAAAATACGAAGAATTCAATGATGGTTATATCTATATACTGACCGCAATTAACTGTTTTACAAAATTTGCATATATAGAGCCATTAAAAACAAAAACGGGTGACGAAGTAACAAGCGCCATGAGTAGAATATTACTACGAGTTTTTCCGATGGTTAGAAACCTACAAGTAGATCACGGTGGGGAGTTTTACAACGATAAGTTTAAAGCCCTGATGAAAAAATATAACATTAACATGTATTCTGTCTATACGGAAATCAAAGCATCATTTATTGAAAGGTTTCATAGAACATTTAGGAAAATGCTTGTAAAGGAGACTTACAAGAGAAACTCCCCCAAATGGATTGATTTTTTACAAGATGTCTTAGATAGATACAACAACACAATTCACAGCGTAACTAAATTCAAACCCTCTGAGGTGTCATTTTCGCATGAAAAAATTATTCTCAGACGGCTGGCTCCGAAAAAACACCCCAAGAGAGCGAAACCTAAATTTAAAGTTGGTGATTATGTTCATATATCGAAATCCAAGCACGTTTTTGAAAAATCTACTTTTAATTTTACACCGCTGGTATTTCAAGTACGAAAAGTAGTGTTAGAGGACAATCCCGTGACTTATAGACTCAGAGACACAGAGGGTAGTAGGGAACCCATCAAGGGAACGTTTTATGAACAAGAGTTAAAATTAGCCGTGCACGGCTTAACTTATGTTGTCGAAAAAGTAATCAAACAGAAGAAAATTCGGAATAAACCTCACCTTTACGTGAAATGGCTTGGGTTTGACTCGGAACGGTGGAATTCCTGGATTCCAAAAGAGAATGTTGTAGTTTAATTGAAAATTAATTGCCAATTAATTGCGAATTAATTGCAAATTAATTTGAATTAATTGTGAATTAATTGCGAATTCGATTCAAAAGTTTTGTAATCGAGCCCCCCGATTTACAGCTAAAACAATAAAAAACACCAATTTTCAAATTTACACTCATGCTTGGGTTTTTATCGGTGTGAAAAACGCAACACGTCTTAAAAATATCATCTTCGGTTTTAAAATATTCTTTTACCATAGTATTCCTCATCCCACCTGCAACCCCTGCAACCTTTGCAATCATTCCTTTCCGAGCAGGAAGTTTGCGGATGTTTCGTAATAAATTAAACTGTTGTCCACATGACTCGGGAAATTCGACATGTTTGCCAATGTAAAGCGTACCTTTGGACTGCTCAATATCTTTTTCATTCAAGTAAAACCCGTAGTATATGTTATCAACTTTTAGAGTCGTAATTAAATGGCGTGTGGGTAGGTTCTCTCTGTTAGTATCACACTTTACGATGATTGCGTCGTTATCGTTCCGGAATAACATGTTAAATAAAAAAACTGTTATATTACGAACAAATATATTCTATATATTTTTCAAATAAATAAAACAGTGGATTGTGCACTAACAGACATATTAAATAAAAGTAGTAAAAAGAGATATAAGCTGTAATTGAAGACGCCCCCGATATGTCAGCACTGGTGGTGTTGTCGTCATAAAAGTGGACAAAACTCAAGTAGTTATTATGTTCCCTTATGAACTTGCCAGTTAACCGCTGATGTTCGAATAACACTTCCCAATCCAGCTTATCTTTAAACCTGTCGATGAAATTCTCAGATAGATTTTGATATTTGCTTACTACTTCCCAACAGTTATTAAAATTTGATGTCATCTCCACAAGAAAGTCTTCAGAAAACTGTTGTCTTTGTAGAATATGGATCCAGTTAACTTGATGAAAATACATTCTTAACATGGTCACCGTAAAAAAATAATGTATGGAAAGTTGTTCCCAATCCATATAACTATCAAACCGTTGAACAAAACTATCTGTCAACACTCCTTCCGGGAACCTCGGCTCTTGAGATATTAAACTCCAGGCAGTAATATTGGATGCAATCATCGTGCAACTGTCTGGTTTAGCCATGCGAGTGTCCTTTTATACAATTTTATACAATTTTATGCAAAGACTTCGTCCAATTTCGCAACCAATTCAAAAAGATTTATGTTCAGGAAGTAATTTCTGATTTTGTACCAACAAGTACATATTACAATATTAAAATTGTCACTTACAAGTGGCAAATCTGGTGTTTTTAAAATTGTCGTTGAGTATCTGGAAATTGGAATATCAACTACATAGTAAAAGCACGAGTATGTTTTATTGTTTTTAGCGGTATAAGTGTAGTCAGTGTTTGACAAAATATTGACTGAATTTGCATTCAAACAAATACCAGTTTCTTCAAAGAATTCTCTTGCGGCACAGTTAAAAGGCGTTTCAGATTTCTCTCGTACACCCTTTGGAAATTCGTAAATCGTATTACAACCAAAATACATGCTAAGAGCCATGTCGGTGCTAGCATTTTCATAGGGTATAATGTTGTTATTCAATCGGTTATAAAGCGCGTAGTTAATTCTACTTAGGACTAGTGTATTTTTTAAATTTCTATCTACAAGTATTATCCCGTACCGTTTAGACTTCATACTTGTTTAAAATTATCTTGACTTGAGAACAGTATACGGTGAATCAGAGGAATACACACATCAAACTCGTCGTAATACTTAAATAACACACTGTTGCTATTACAAACACATTTGTTTTCTTTGACATCGTCGCAAAAATGTATCGTTTTTGAACAATCTTTGCCATAATAAAGTGAACTACAAACACATTGATATTTCACCTCTTTTTTATTGGAATCGTATATAGCCGTTAATTTACCAAAAATACAATTTGGTTTTAAAGTATCGGTATTAACAGTGCATTGACTTTCCAAACAGATCCAGGGTAATCCCTTATTGCAAATGTCTAAACATTCTTTATCAGTATTACAGTTAAATTTCTTTCTTAAACAATCTGAAAGTTCATATTTATGTTCACTATGTAAAATCTCGTCTAAAACTGATAGATTATTTTTATCATAATCGTGAGTGGTTGGAGACTTTTTTCTATTATACATTATGAAAAGTAAAATAAATCCAACCGATGTAAATATGAATGTTTTGTTTAAAATCATATTTTTATTATAATAAAAATAACCAATGATAAACTACATGGCATTATACGCAATTATTTTTGTGGTAATTTTATTAGGCGCCGGCGTGTATTACTTCTACAAAAAATATAAATCAAAGAAGGGTGATGATTCAAAGGACAAAAGTGAGAGCAAACAAGCTAAAGGTGGATCAGCGGGTGGCGGAGGGACTACTCCAGTGAGTGGCGGAGGCACTCCTCCCGCGGGTGGCGGGGGCACTCCTCCCGCGGGTGGCGGAGGCACTCCTCCGGCGGGTGGCGGGGGGAGTGGAAATAAAAAATCAGGACAAAGTGGATAATAACACATTAATAAAATAACACGGGCGATTGTATATCTTACACGTTTTTTTCATTTATAAAAAATACAAAACATGGTCGATATTATGTCATTGGGTCTCGGAGCGGCAGTAGGTATTGTCATAGGCGTATTACTATATATGATGTACAAAAAGTTTGTTGAATGAATGGTTTACCAATAAAATACTTTTCTGAGTTCTAAACAATAAAGTAAATATTTTAAGTCTTCAACTTCATCAAATAATATATTATTATGAAACAATTTAAACCTATCAATTACAGAATGGTTATTTGTTATTTTTTCACTTTGTAATAATTCAATACCCGTAATGAGCTGCATACTTTTTATTTTAAGATTCTAAACTCTTCAACAAATCCAAAGCCTTTAAAAAGTATTCCTTATTAATTTCTTTTTTTTTATACAGATTTATATTTTTTATTAATTCGTAGAGTTCAAAAAATTTCACTATCCTCAAAAAATCCTTTTTGTCCTCGGGCAAACTAGAAATTCGAAACATTTGCCAGAGTTTATTCAAACAGTTTTCCCTCTCATAGAAATCTTGTAATTTGTGTGTTATGACTTTATTCAGTTTTTCACTATACGCGTCTATCTTATTTCTTCTGAATCTCTCCCTGTCGGCTCTTCTCTGTAACAGAGACCTATCATCTAATTTATCTTTTAAAAATGCAACTTTTGAATTAGATCCGCAATCTATGACGTAAACCAAATCATAAAATCTCACACTCATTTTTATAATAAAAATGTTGACACGTCGCTTTAACGGTCCCAGTGCTGTTGTTGAGGGTGAGAGATATGGATTAAATTTATTATTCCAAAACCCTCACCTTATATATTGGATTCCGATGTGTTATAAGGTGGCAGACCACGAATTTCATAATCCAGGTAACGTAACATTTGAATACAATTTTCAACTGAAAAGGGTTACTAAACATACAATATTTTCCAAATACGCATTTGATTTAGTATACTACTCAAATAAAGGGAATATCCCATTCAGGACAAGCTCAAATTTAATTTCATTTATTGTAAGTGTTTTGATTTGTATTTTATTTGTAAACATCTCCCAAGGTGCTGGTACAAAATAGCACAAAATATAATATCTTCACGCTAGGATTTTACGTGTAGACTTTGATTTGGAAATTTTTGGGGAATTTTTTGGGGAATTTCATCGCTCTCTCTTTCCAAAAGATTTTTAAAATTGTTTTAATTAAAAATACTAAAAGGTATATAATAAGTAAAATCAGAGACAATATAAAAATTGGAAATTCAAGAAATGCAACAAAAACAATCTCCATTTTTGAATATTTATGTACCCGGTAGCTCCGGGTCCTCGATTGAACACTTACGTTTTTGTTCTAAACTTTATTTTAGCCGAAATTATTTTAATCACTAAATTTTTCTAAGTTCAGAGTAAAAAAATCATATTTTAGCCGAAATTATTTTAAGTACTAAATAAGACTTGGGCTGATTCTGTGAATCTACAAACATAGTATTGTAAAAAAAACTTATAAAAGAGAATTTATCCAACCAATTACCACTCCATGACTAACATTGCAATGATATATAAACATATAAGGCAATTTAACAACGAGATTCCTAGAATTATTGAAAATATTAAGTACCAATACAGTTTTATAAACATTATTATAATCCTGATGCAAGATGTTTGCAAACAGATTTACAAAAGAATTAGGCATTTACCCGCAATAAAGAACACAATAGACATTTAATATTTTTATTCATACCCTCTTTGTTCCAAGTAGGTTTGAATCTTATAAACATTTTCAAGAGCACACATGAAACTATTAAATCTATGATAATAACAATAATTATTTAGATACTTAGATTTTAGTTTTTTAAGTGATGGCATGTCGTCCAAATTTTCAACTTTGGCGTTCTTAAAAAGTCTTTGAAGGAACACTTGTTTCTCTTGACCCTTTACGTAGACGGTGGTGTTTTGTGATAACAGCTCCGCCAGTTGTCTCTTGACGTAGTTGAAGGACGTAGTTCCTTCCTGCCATGGAATTCCGTGGTAATAGTTTGCATTGAAGATCGCCTGTCTTCTGTAGTCCGGAGATAGTTTGTCAAAATCGTACGGCGATTTTACAAACCAGTGTCTCAGAAACCAATTGCCGCTGGTTTTTGTAAGTGCAATTTCTTTAATAATAAAATTGTTTTTGTTGTCTTTAAATCCTTGAAAATCGATAATATAAGCATGTTTAGCCATGTTGAGACGTCCTTAGATATCGGAATCAGCGAGGTAAATAGAGCTCTTTTCGGTTCTCTATCAGACCAAACACCAGTGCAGGAGTTCAGCAACTACTGGTATATTGGGGGGACCCGTTCCTTTATAAAGCCTCGGAATTTGTATTATGCCCTTATTTCAAATGTTGACGGGGGTGGGAGAATTTGTTGAAAGCAGGGGAATATAATAGTTTCTCCGTGTGAAACAAAACATACCTACCATTTACATACATACTGTAGTTTCAAACTCCTACATAGTCTTCAACATGGATCCGTGTGATGATGTCTCGTACCTAAGCGAAAGCGATTCGTGTGATGATGATGATGTCTGTTACCTAGGCGAAAGCATTTGCCAAGCATGTCGCCACCAACGCGCTCAGGGCGCGGGCGCGTCGGAGGACAGTGGAGTTGGCTGGATCATTATAAATTTGATGAAGGACGGGAGACTCGTTCGCAAAATAGATTTCAACGGGGAACTTTTGAAATTGGAAGTAAAATCTAATGGAAATTTTGACAGAATAGAATTCGAATTTATAGATACTAAGGCCATGTCCCTTAGCGGGTTCTCAGAGAAGCAGATTATTCAAAAAGCAGATTTTTTTTCAAAGTATAACAAATTGGACGTCCACATTTATACCAAAGACAAATGGCATGAGCGCGAATCATTTTGGATTGAGGATGATTGTGATGAAACAGATCGTCCATATACTAGCCTCAAAGAGTTTGGAGAATTTAAACAAGAAGAGGTAGATTACGTGGTCATTAAATTTAGAAACCCAAAGTATGATGACTCTTCAGATGAGGAGGGAGAGGAGAGGATCGAGTTTGCAATCGACTTGCAAGTTGGACGGGGGAGGAGATTGAAAAAAAATACGAGAAGTTTGGATTAAAAGAGGAAGAGGGTAGCTTAGGACTATGGATGTTATCATAAGCGTTCACACACAAGCGGCATTGTTTCAGAGTTTATCAACTATTATTATTTTAAGGTTTTAGTTTACCAACTCCAAAACTTAAAATCTTTAATGTTGTACAAGTTATCACTATCTTGTTAAAATATTTCGTCATTTGACTAACCCACAAAAACATAAAGACCTGGCTCGCTAAGAAAGATTGTATGTTTCTCATTATGGGTTAGGGGGGCGTTTCACCTCCCTCGTACTTCCAGTCTTGTTTTGCGGTGTTTTTGTCTGTTAACGTTTAAGAATAAAGAGCGCTAAAAGTATCGTCAAAATAAATGTTATATTCTAATTCATCGTGGAGAATTTAGCTACTTTTTTTATAATCCTTTCTCTAGAGAATCCACTATTTAGCATAGCCCTACTGCTCAAAAATTCAACCCCTATCCTGTCAAAGTCTGCATTTGATTTTAAGTCCAATTTTAATGGCTTTCCATCAAATTTTATTTTTCGAACGGGTCTTCCGTCATATAGGTTTCTTTCACACTAAATTATTCTCTTTATGTTGCACTCCAGTAAAAATGTGATAACTACTTACTTTAAAAAATATATTTTCACTAAACTCTAAAAACAACTTAGGATCAAGATTTTCTTAGGCGAGTTGAGTTGTTGAACTTACCTCGGCCGCTTCAGAGACTAAATAGACTATCTTTTTATCATATCAGAGGGGAAAATTCAGGTTTCGTTAAAGCAAAGTTTAAAGTTAATGTTTATTTATTAATTCAATTAATGTAAAAAAAATAACAAAATTGCATTAATATTTGAGAAAAGAAGAAAAAAAAAATAAAATTTAGATTAAATTTTGTAACACAGAGCGTTTTCCACTAATACAAAAATGGAATATGTAGATTCAAAGTAATTTAGAAGAGGAAAAATCTAGACTGAGAAACACTTAGTCTCTTGGTGATTTTTGATGTATTCCCTCCTCCTTGGACAGTCGCGGATAAAAAACAATATTGTAAAATTTTTCATATTGTTTTTTATGATATTCCACACCTAATCTTTCCCTCCTGTCCATGGGTTTACAGTTGTCGTGAAGTATACTATAAAACTCAAAGAGTTCGTTATTCTTGGCGTACATCATTGATTCAAATGGAAGAGTTAACTGAAACGGCCGGGCAAAATCTTCTTCTTCGTTGAACTTAAACAAACTTGAATAGTGATATCTGCATATCGAACATGGTAATAAAAGATCAAAAAATCCCGTTAAACTGCATAAAGCTTCTTGATATTCTTCTTTAAGTCTAGATTCCTCCATTTTATCTATAACCAATGTTGTGAAATGTATTACTACCCAGTACGAACTACCCCAAGCGACCATTCCACTAACTATTTCATAAAGCCTAGAACACGGTATAGCGTCTGTTGATTTCTTAATGGACCCTACCGGAAAGAATTTTGAAATGCTATCAATAAATAACTTGGAGTCCTTAATAGACATGTAATTCTCAATTGTAATAAACGGAAGAACAACGTCTTTTGAAAGATGTTTAACCCCTTTCAAGTATTCCACATTTTTTCTGTACAATTCATCATTAAGTTTTATTTTGATTCCCAAAACACAATTGATAATTACAACCAAAACATCCAAGAGGTGATTTTTATTTTGTAAAAGCTCTTTTCTGCTATTTTCAAAACCCCATTCCTCGTGACTGTAGATTTTCGGCAGTATTCCAAGAGCTAACCAGTTATAAACAACAAAGGGCAAATAAGTAGCAGGGTGGTTTAAATGAAAATCTTCAAATTTCAATACGTCTCTGTACTTTATGAAAATACAATCAGACATTTTTTATATAATTTTATTTACTTCTCGACCGAGAACGACTTCGCGACCTAGATCGTCTAGTTCTAGACCGCGATCTAGACCTTTTGGGGCATTTATTTCTAAGCTTGGTAAAAGATTTTGGTCCTTTTGCGGTAGAATATTTAAAATAACCAATAGTGGGACGTTTTTTTCTCTTAATATTCATACAAGTGCACACAGCGGTTTGAGATTTCTTAGACTTTTTCATGATTTTATTTATAACAAAAAAATATGTAAAAATAATAAACTCTCGAGTGATCATGCACTGATCATGCACTGATCATGCACTACAATCATAGAGATTACCCCAGTTGCGATGTGTTCCTCCAACGTTGATCACTAGAAAATCCGCACGGTGGTGCCAACCATCTTCTAGAAGTATTAGAATGCTGCAAGGAATTCTATATATAAATGGGGGAGTGATTAGAAATATTAGTTCTTCGTTTGAGATTATTTACTTTAAATTTCCCCGGGGCGCACTCTACAATCGGGGTAATATTGGTTTCAGAATAATAATTTTAAAAATTCAAAATTATAACAAAAAACACACAAAAAACACACAACTCAACCCGTATTAACTTTATTTTTAATTACACAGCTTGTTTGTAACTTAAATAAATAATAATGTACATTTTACTTGTCGGGCTGGCATAAAAATAAAAATAAAATAATGAAAAAACAATAGGTCCTCTTAAGACAAAGCCTGCTATAGGGTTCCATCACTTAAATTAAAAATAATGTAAAGTAGGCGAACAGAAATGATCGAAATATAATAAACACAATTGTCTCAGACAACCCATGTGTATACAAAAATTAAACAAAAATTAAACGTAAATTTAGCGTTAAAATTAAACGTTAAGAAAAATACAAAATTAAATATTTGACGCGCCTTATTTCTCTCATGAACACTGAAATTCAGCGTGTGCTCAGTGCATAAAAACTAATTACAGAAAATAAATAAAACTGTATTTGTAGATTCATATAGTCTATCATATAAATTATACACGTATTATAATATTCTAAGGTTTACTCTTTCAGGCGGCTTATGGCACCTCTCCAGAGACTTGCCTCTGGGGTTGGTCTCCCCAGGTGCCGTCGAAGCTCATTGCATGCAATGCATAGTCCCCGTGTGAACCCTCAGCTATAATATCAAAAATAAAACTATTGCTGAATTTGAAATAACAATCAGTATTCTCTAGTTGAAATAACCATTTCCTTAATCTACATAAAAAAAAATTAATATTAAATGCAATCTTAACATTTTCAGGAAGTTTATTAAACAGTTTCGGAGCTATAAAATTGAAAGTTTTTGTAAAAAATGTATTGGTTGGCTTGGGAATAAAAAACTGGTTAGCTTTCCTTAATTTTTTTCTATACTCATTCTCATTTTGGGGCATATTTCCACTTTTATTGTAGAAAGGTTTTAGAAAAGTTTTAGTTTTAGAACTTTATAAACATAAATATATTTAAACGAAAAAATTCTCTGACTTATGAAAAGGGGTTTTGATCATTCATATCTGGTTTTGTATAAAATCAATCTTAAAATATGTTTCTGCTGCAAATATAATGGTTTAGTATATGACTCGTGGGTATTACCCCAAAAGACTATGCCTTATACTATTATAGGGTTGGAAGAAGGTCTAGTAAGGCCAGGTTGTAGGTGCCAGGTTGCTGAGGACTATAGAGATATTTTTATATACTATTTAATTATACACATTTTAAAACCTGTTTTCTGTCAAGCCGTTTTAAAACGTCGATAACGTCGATAAATATTCTTGTTCTTCTAACGATAGTTCTGGGGCCGCGATCACCATCCTGTTAGGATTTTCCGGAAATAGTATACAGTCATCTGTGACACCAACAATAGATTCTTCATCCGCTTGTCTAACTTGAATTAATCCAATTAAATTTCCTTCTTCTGCAAAGTTCAAACTATCTGAGTCGTTACGCACTTCTGTCGTCTCTTGATTCGTGGCGGAACACTGCTGTATGTTATTATCTACTGAAGGTGGTTTTGAGTTTTTTTTGCGATATTGTCGCTTTTGAGAAACCTTGTGTATAATTGATTGTTGTTCGTCGGGCGGAAATTTAAATAATAATCTGTTTATTAAATGTTGGAATTCGTGATGATAATCTTCTTGCAATAGGGTGAATTTGGATTGCATGATCAGAAATCTTAGAATGCGTGTAACAATCTTCTTTTGCTGGGGTGTATACACGCTCTCCATTTCAAAATGACGCGTTTGCAAGTTCACGATATATTTAAGTGAAATTAGTTATTTACTTTTAAATTTTTAAAGATGTCTAAAAGTCATTTGTTTACACTTTCAGTTGTATGATATATTTAAATGTGATTTAAATGTGATTTAAATGTGATTTAAATGTGATTTAAATGTGATAACTACTTACTTTGAAAAATATATTTTTACTAAACTCTAAAAACAACTTAGGATCATAAGAACTCTCTTGGGCGAGTTGAGTTGTTGAACTGACTGACTTCGAACCAAGAAACGATTCTAGACACTCTCTCGGGGACAAACCAGCCCGGAAATCCGGTTGCAGAACACGGAAACTCGCTCGGGGATCTTGTGTAAATAGTGACCGGCGACTCACACCGTGACCCAGTTGCGCAACACGCAATTGTACTCACACCGTGACCCAGTTGCGCAACACGCAATTGTACAACAGAACTACATTAGCCTTCGCAACCTCGAGAATTTTAAAATTCTCAAGGAAGTGGTATATAAACAAACACAGGAAGCCGCGGTGGCCTTTTGTTGTCCGCGTGCACGTATGTATTGTTGTTACAGTTTAGATGTGGCTAGTAATTTTATACTTTTTGTTTAGTGAAAATAATAGTTTTTCCTGGTAAGTTTTAAAATATAACTAAATATGGAGAAGATGAACAAATTAATTGCATTATTAGAGCAAAACAATAATGTGTACGGGAATTTATCGAATCTATCAACCGTAGAAGTGCTACATTTATACATCAAAGTAAGAAATGAATCTGTGCTGGAAATATTGAGAAACAAACTATTAAACTTCCCAACCGACAGTTGGAACATGATTTCTCTTTCAAATAATTTGAAAACGCCATTTTTGATGGAATTCCGACATAAAATTAACTGGGTAATTCTTTCTCAAAACATTAGGTTAACAGCTGATATTCTGTACGGGTTTCAAGATTATCTGGATTTGGACATTATTGTAAAAAGGGGCTATTTCATACCAGAAGATATAATTTTTAAAAAGTATACTGCAATCAACATACAACAACTTCTACGTATGCAGAATTTATCCGAAGACTTATTATTGTTTTTGATTTCGACGCCCAGTGAATTAGAGCTGTGTTATATTTCATATATTGATATAGAATCTTACTTAAACATATCATATTGGCCTTTAATTTGCCAAACACAAGATATGTCGGAGAGATTAATTTCTATAATTTACAATACCAGAGTTAAATATACAAGCAATTCATTAAAAAACCATTATTGGAATCTTATTCGTCGGTATCAAAAGATGAGTCTTCAAACTATGTCACGATTTGAAAAATACCTCAACCGCGATCAGCTGAAATGAACTCTAAAGTATAATGTGCTTGTGTTGTTACGTATGGTGTTCTGAGAATTATTTGTGATGTGGTCTTGTCGGTGGAAATTTAAGTGTTATGAATATTTATACGAAATATTTTATTACGTTGTAGCTCAAATCATTTTTAAGGGTATTTTTTATGATTGTATTTTAACTTGTAAAGTTGTTCCTGTTTAATAGTAAGATTTAAAGTTAAATTGTCCCACTTGTTGTATTATATTTTACACATTATCAAATGAGGAATAATAAACACAAATATACAACTAAAATGTGCCTAGCTCAACTCATATATCATAATTATTTTTAATTATTTTTGATATAATTTATTAGTATGTTCCAGAATGTATTTTAACAGATTTAAGTTTTAACATTCGCTCGCAAAGCATATAAATAGGCCAGAATTGGGTCAATTCACATACCAAAGTTTCGCTAAAATATGATCACTTTAAATAACTGAAAAGAGTATTTTTTAGTATTTTTTAGTATTTTTTATTTAAATTAAACAACAGATAATTTTAATCAAAATATTTGTTTACAAAAATTGAATTAATACAGTTCATATGATAACGGTTTTTAACAAGATCCAGTATAAAATACGATTGAATCAGTCGGCGTGGCGGGCCGATGCAGTTTAGTGTGAGAGAGTAAAGAGGTGTGCGAGTGAGACAGAAATATGGTGAAATCGGACCACTCCCGTTTCCACCTTTTGAGAGGCCTCCACGCATGCGTCATTTGTTACCAAAATTTGAAAGTGGGCTACGTGGAATGTTCGCATCCGGGGCGCGCGGGCGTTGCCAAACCGAGCGTTCTTGTCCAAGGTTGCCAAATCGCACGCCAGGTGCAAGGTTTCGGCCCGATAAAATATCACGGCCCCGTCCTACGGGTCTTAAAAGTCCCCATATTATTCATGTTGAGGAGTAGTATTAAAATGGAGAAGTAAAACCGTCTTGTGGGTTAATTCGCTAACTCAAAAACTTTAAAAAGCCGCGAGATTTTAGCACGACAACGTCCTCTTGGGTCAGTGTTCCTGTATCACTTATACCGATTCTGGGGTTTTAAAGTATTAAGATTTAGGCAGATTCGGGACTTGTACGATTCTACAATGAGTTAATTTTATTTAATTTTAGGGCTCTGGACCTGTAAAATTTTACAGCGATTTCCCAACACTTAGAAACCAACTATTGGGCTCTAAACATTTAATCTGGGGACTAACACCTATAAACATTCGCACTCGCCGCTATTTAACTAACAACTGATTCTAGTGTCTGTCTTATCAAGGCGACACAATTCAAAATGCAATTTTAAAATTGGAGTTTTAAATTATTATTATTTAGGCAGATTCGGGACTTGTACGATTCTACAATGAGTTAATTTTGTTTAATTTTAGGGCTCTGGACTTGTAAAATTTTACAGCGATTTCCCAACACTTAGAAACCAACTATTGGGCTCTAAACATTTAATCTGGGGACTAACACCTATAAACATTCGCACTCGCCGCTATTTAACTAACAACTGATTCTAGTGTCTGTCTCATCAAGGCGACACAATTCAAAATGCAATTTTAAAATTGGGGTTTAAAATTATTATTATTTAGGCAGATTCGGGACTTGTACGATTCTACAATGAGTTAATTTTATTTAATTTTAGGGCTCTGGACTTGTAAAATTTTACAGCGATTTCCCAACACTTAGAAACCAACTATTGGGCTCTAAACTTTTAATCTGGGGACTAACACCTATAAACATTCGCACTCGCCGCTATTTAACTAACAACTGATTCTAGTGTCTGTCTCATCAAGGCGACACAATTCAAAATGCAATTTTAAAATTGGGGTTTTAAATTATTATTATTTAGGCAGATTCGGGACTTGTACGATTCTACAATGAGTTAATTTTGTTTAATTTTAGGGCTCTGGACTTGTAAAATTTTACAGTGATTTCCCAACAAACCAACTATTGGGCTCTAAACTTTTAACCTGGGGACTAACACCTATAAACACTCGCACAAGTTCACTCGCCGCGATTTAACTAACAACTGATTCTAGTGTCTGTCTTATCAAGGCGACACAATTCAAAATTCAATTTTAAAATTATCTTTTGAAATATTATTATTTGCAAATGAAACATTCTCAGGGTTACCATGTGCCTAGAAACTACCACGCATCCGCGCCACAACGCCGCGAGATTTTAGCACGACAACGTCCTCTTGGGTCAGTGTTCCTGTATCACTTATACCGATTCTGGGGTTTTAAAGTATTAAGATTTAGGCAGATTCGGGACTTGTACGATTCTACAAGGAGTTAATTTTATTTAATTTTAGGGCTCTGGACTTGTAAAATTTTACAGTGATTTCCCAACACTTAGAAACCAACACAGTGATTTCCCAACACTTAGAAACCAACTATTGGGCTCTAAACATTTAATCTGGAGACTAACACCTATAAACATTCGCACTCGCCGCTATTTAACTAACAACTGATTCTAGTGTCTGTCTCATCAAGGCAACACAATTAAAAATTCAATTTTAAAATTATCTTTTGAAATATTATTATTTGCAAATGAGAATGTTGCAATTATCAAGACTAACCCGTGCCCAGAACCCACCACACACCCGCGCCACAACGCCGCGAGATTTTAGCACGACAACACCCCCTTGGGTCGGTGTTTCCTAACATTTAGACCAAGACTTGGGTTAATTCTGTGAATCGGGATTTTTAAATTTTATCTTATTTTTCGGCTCGGCACTTGTGATTTTTTCAAACTTTTAATCTGGGGACTTTAAATTATTTTGAAATATTTTGAATTATGTGGATTTTTGACTCTCGGGACTTGTAATATTTAACGGGAATCGCGGAGTACTAACAAATATAAACATTCGCACTCGCCGCTATTTAACTAACAACTGATTCTAGTGTCTGTCTCATCAAGGCAACGCAATTAAAAATTCAATTTTAAAATTATCTTTTGAAATATTATTATTTGCAAATGAAACATTCTCAAGGTTACCACGTGCCTAGAACCCACCACACACCCGCGCCACAACGCCGCGAGATTTTAGCACGACAACACCCTCTTGGGTCAGTGTTTCCTAACATTTAGACCAAGACTTGGGTTAATTCTGTGAATCGGGATTTTTAAATTTTATCTTATTTTTCGGCTCGGCACTTGTGATTTTTTCAAACTTTTAATCTGGGGACTTTAAATTATTTTGAAATATTTTGAATTATGTGGATTTTTGACTCTCGGGACTTGTAATATTTAACGGGAATCGCGGAGTACTAACAAATATAAACATTCGCACTCGCCGCTATTTAACTAACAACTGATTCTAGTGTCTGTCTCATCAAGGCAACGCAATTAAAAATTCAATTTTAAAATTATCTTTTGAAATATTATTATTTGCAAATGAAACATTCTCAAGGTTACCACGTGCCCAGAACCCACCACACACCCGCGCCACAACGCCGCGAGATTTTAGCACGACAACACCCTCTTGGGTCAGTGTTTCCTAACATTTAGACCAAGACTTGGGTTAATTCTGTGAATCGGGATTTTTAAATTTTATCTTATTTTTCGGCTCGGCACTTGTGATTTTTAACTAGTGTTAACCGACAAGTCTCCATGAGTACTATCCGAGTCAACAATGTTATTTCGCTAAATCAAAAACTAAGTTAAATTTAACTACAACAGTTAAAACTGTTTTGTTCAAAGTTCCATTTATGAATTGAATTCTAATTGCTTTAATTTTAATAATTTTAGATTATTGGTGATGTGATCGTTCCACTCAGACACAGTCCCCCGCCGCACGCAAACACCAACAGAATACGCTTCATTTCTACACACACCCGCGCGTATAAAATTCAAAGAAACGGTTTCAACAAATTCCCCCACCCCCGTCAACATTTGAAATAAATGCACAAATACTTTGCGAATTCTATTTTCTGAGGGTTTATAAGGGAACGGTTCTCCACACATACCAGTAGTTCCTGTAATGAACTCCTGCGTGTTCGGTAAAGTTGTTGTTTGTTTTTGAGTTGATTTGTGATAGGTAACTAGAACCATGGTGGAGAGAATTACATTTTACGAACTCAAAGCTATTTGCCAAAGTATGGGTATCAAGTCAACCCACCTAACTAGGAAAAAGATTTTGTGGAAGATTTTAAATTCTATTAAAAGCGCTGATGGTGTTACCGCCTTTATAGACAAACTTACGGATCCTTCTGACTTGTACAGTTTGTATACTTCATTGGAACAGGAGACGTTAGATAACAGCAGCCAATTTCTACACTTCACTAAATTGGAAAAAATTACGGAAAAAATTCATCAACTCCCAGTCAACCTTTGGAGAATACTATACCGGAGAGAACAGTTCACGCATGGGTTCATGTTGAAGTTTAAAGAAGTTTTAAATTTTAACGAAATTGTCATCCACCAAAGACTGACGACTAAAGATATAGAAAGTTTTCAATCAAAAATTAACTTTTCGCTTTTGGTTAAGTACCAAAATCTCTCTGAAGCAGTGTTGGTCAAATTCAATCACAAGTTCGACTGGAATGCAGTTGTGGAACACCAAAATGTCCCGGAGTGGATTCTTAGACAGTTTTACCATAAGATTGATCCAATTGTCATAATAAAATCCATGAAGCTGACTCAAGATTTTATGTTGTGGATGGTGGATGGGGTTAATCCACGGTGTAAATTTCACAATACAGACGAAGAAGAGTATTATAAAATGGTTCTATGGCCATATCTCATAAAACACCAATCATTAAGTAAAAATTTAATATGCTACATTTACTTCTCGAAAGTGGGTAATCAAATCGATCTTTTAAAACTACTGTTTGGCTCGCTAATAAGTAAATGTCAAACTCTTGATTCTTTTCTTCTGGATACGTTTAAAAATATTTTGTGCTGGTGGTCCGTCTCAAAACATCAAACGCTCAGCGATGAAGATATTATTAAATATTGCAAATTAATCGATTTTCAAACATATACGTCGCGAGGATTACAAATTTCTGAATTTGTGAAGAGGAATCTGCCCAATCCATTTACAAAAGTAGAATCTGAAACCGATTGTCCAGTTTGCCTTGACACGAAAAAAGATTGTATCAGTCTTAAGGATTGTCAACACGTGTTTTGTACAACGTGTATATTTAAATGGCTTAAAGTAAATAAATCATGTCCTCTTTGTAGGATTAAAATTCACTTGCCAGGCTACTGTTGGGTATAAAATAGAACTCGCCGCACATATTTGCACATATTTGTACTCATTTGTAAAACTTGTGAAAAATAAATCATATTTAAAAATTTCAAATTGTGTTTTTATTTACATGACTTAAAACAGACCCGGTCTCTAGAGGTTAATCATTAGTCTATTTGAATGTTGTGCAGTGTGGTTTAAAGACAATCAGTATATTTTAATTAACATTGGCAATATTGAGGTTTTTTCGCGTGATATAATTTACCAGAAAACCCTTTGAAAAACGAGTCCATTAGACTTCTTCTTGGTTATAAAACTCATTTTGTCTCCTTTAGAAAAACATAAGAATTTGTTCAGTGTTTCAACATAAAATATTACAATACCTTAGGGGAAATCACCAAAAGTAACAATGTTAAATTCTTTTTGCTATTTCTGTATTTGAAGTCTTTGATAAATGGCTCTGTAAAGGTAATTTTGAATTTGTCAAACTTTAATTTAATTTTAAATGTATGGTTAAAAAAGAATATACCGGTTATAAATAGGATGTCAGCCCGATCCTGGGCATTAAGTCCAGGACCGCGAACCTTGTACAAGGACCAAGGCAACGGCGCAAAACATAGCCTCTCCTGGTCAAGTCAACCCCTACCGTGACGTGGTGTACGAGGCTTTACACATACGGGGCTCTGGCGAAGTAGGTTAAGTAGTATGTAGAGGTTTGTTCTCTTAGTAGTTATAAGTGTTCCCCTCCTCATAACGTCGGTTAGGCCAAACTACCGCAAAGGATCCTAAGACGCGCTCGAAATTTCCAAAATCGCTTGTTATTTTAGTTTGTAAGTTATTTGGGGGTATTTTAAAAGAGTGATACGTCGTGCAAATATTAGTGTATTAGTATTGGGTTAGTGCTTCGTGACCAACATCTCGCAAATCACTGGTATTTTAAATATGGGTATTTTAAAATTATGACTAACCAAAAGAGTAGTATTTATACGTCGACAGCGACGCGTAACTGTTAGTTGGGTTAGTGCTCTTCGTAGTGATAAGTGTTTCCCTCCTCATAACCCCGGTTGGGCCCAACCACCCCAAAAAATCAAAAACGCGATATTCCCCACATCTCCCCATTTTTAGTTTGAAGCTAAATATGGTTATTTTTGAATAATAATTGAGTGGTATAGGTAGTTTTAAGGCATGCATATGTTAGGTAGGTTACACAGAGGTTGGGTAAGTCCTCTCTTCGTAGTTATAAGTCCTATCGAATTGCTCCGGTTGCCTTGCGGTGTTAACGAAGAGCAATTCCCTTCCAGCACCAAAACTTTTCATATCCTAAACCCTCCAAACCTCCTTTCCTTTATGGCTCTTTGCGCTGGCGGATACAATCCACGCAGAGGGTCTCCTTCCAATTTCCCAATTGTCCCTCACACGTAGCTAATAAGTTAGATAGGGGGGCTTTTTAGTGGTAGGTAGTTTTAGGTAGTTTTAGGTAGTTTTTAGTCTGAGGAGGCGTTTTTATTAATGAGATAAGAGGGCCCAGCGGAGTACGCTGATTAACCTCGTCACAGCTTCTAGCGGAGTACACTGGACTGTGACATTTTTCAAAATTTAAAGGGCCCAGCGGAGTACGCTGATTAACCTCGTCACAGCTTCTAGCGGAGTACACTGGACTGTGACGTTTTTATATTTGAATAACATTAATAAAAACGTCTCGCGGACACTCATTCCCAAAAACCCCTCCAAACCTCCTTTCCTTTATGGCTCTTTGCGCTGGCGGATACAATCCACGCAGAGGGTCTCCTTCCAATTTCCCAATTTCCCTCACACGTAGCTAATAAGTTAGATGGGGGGGCTTTTTAGTGGTAGGTAGTTTTAAGGCATGCATATGTTAGGTAGGTTACACAGAGGTTGGGTAAGTCCTCTCTTCGTAGTTATAAGTCCTATCGAATTGCTCCGGTTGCCTTGCGGTGTTAACGAAGAGCAATTCCCTTCCAGCACCAAAACTTTTCATATCCTAAACCCTCCAAACCTCCTTTCCTTTATGGCTCTTTGCGCTGGCGGATACAATCCACGCAGAGGGTCTCCTTCCAATTTCCCAATTGTCCCTCACACGTAGCTAATAAGTTAGATAGGGGGGCTTTTTAGTGGTAGGTAGTTTTAGGTAGTTTTAGGTAGTTTTTAGTCTGAGGAGGCGTTTTTATTAATGAGATAAGAGGGCCCAGCGGAGTACGCTGATTAACCTCGTCACAGCTTCTAGCGGAGTACACTGGACTGTGACATTTTTCAAAATTTAAAGGGCCCAGCGGAGTACGCTGATTAACCTCGTCACAGCTTCTAGCGGAGTACACTGGACTGTGACGTTTTTATATTTGAATAACATTAATAAAAACGTCTCGCGGACACTCATTCCCAAAAACCCCTCCAAACCTCCTTTCCTTTATGGCTCTTTGCGCTGGCGGATACAATCCACGCAGAGGGTCTCCTTCCAATTTCCCAATTTCCCTCACACGTAGCTAATAAGTTAGATGGGGGGGCTTTTTAGTGGTAGGTAGTTTTAAGGCATGCATATGTTAGGTAGGTTACACAGAGGTTGGGTAAGTCCTCTCTTCGTAGTTATAAGTCCTGTCGAATGATTCTGGGAATTCCTTGCGGTGTTAACGAAGAATCATTCCCTTCCAGCACCTTTTCATTCCCAAAAACCCCTCCAAACCTCCTTTCCTTTATGGCTCTTTGCGCTGGCGGATACAATCCACGCAGAGGGTCTCCTTCCAATTTCCCAATTGTCCCTCACACGTAGCTAATAAGTTAGATAGGGGGGCTTTTTAGTGGTAGGTAGTTTTAGGTAGTTTTAGGTAGTTTTTAGTCTGAGGAGGCGTTTTTATTAATGAGATAAGAGGGCCCAGCGGAGTACGCTGATTAACCTCGTCACAGCTTCTAGCGGAGTACACTGGACTGTGACATTTTTCAAAATTTAAAGGACCCAGCGGAGTACGCTGACTTCCTTGTCACAGCTTCTAGCGGAGTACACTGGACTGTGACGTTTTTATATTTGAATAACATTAATAAAAACGTCTCGCGGACACTCATTCCCAAAAACCCCTCCAAACCTCCTTTCCTTTATGGCTCTTTGCGCTGGCGGATACAATCCACGCAGAGGGTCTCCTTCCAATTTCCCAATTTCCCTCACACGTAGCTAATAAGTTAGATGGGGGGGCTTTTTAGTGGTAGGTAGTTTTAAGGCATGCATATGTTAGGTAGGTTACACAGAGGTTGGGTAAGTCCTCTCTTCGTAGTTATAAGTCCTGTCGAATGATTCTGGGAATTCCTTGCGGTGTTAACGAAGAATCATTCCCTTCCAGCACCTTTTCATTCCCAAAAACCCCTCCAAACCTCCTTTCCTTTATGGCTCTTTGCGCTGGCGGATACAATCCACGCAGAGGGTCTCCTTCCAATTTCCCAATTTCCCTCACACGTAGCTAATAAGTTAGATAGGGGGGCTTTTTAGTGGTAGGTAGTTTTAGGTAGTTTTAGGTAGTTTTTAGTCTGAGGAGGCGTTTTTATTAATGAGATAAGAGGGCCCAGCGGAGTACGCTGATTAACCTCGTCACAGCTTCTAGCGGAGTACACTGGACTGTGACATTTTTCAAAATTTAAAGGACCCAGCGGAGTACGCTGACTTCCTTGTCACAGCTTCTAGCGGAGTACACTGGACTGTGACGTTTTTATATTTGAATAACATTAATAAAAACGTCTCGCGGACACGGTTAGAATATATTTAGTTAGTAAGTTAGGGACCCCATTAAGGACTGTGGATGCGGAACTTAAAGCTTCTCCCAGTCAAGTCAACCCCAACCTTGGCGCCGGTAGTGGGGCTTTAGACAAACGGGGCTCTGGCGAATATATATATATGATTTGAATATTGCCACCCGGGATATCTAGGGGCATCACAGACTATTTATTGCATAGTTTCACGTCCTTGTGATTTTCAATTTTTTAAAGATAAAACATATACACATCATATAGTAGGAAGTATTATAGGCGGGATCGTGGATACAAGAAGAATGCGGCCACACCGTATCACCCCGGAGGGTTTGTGTGGCGAAGGGATCATTGAAGACTTCATTTCTATTTTATGTAAAAAAAATGAAGAACGCGCTGACGGATTGAAATTATATGCTTTCCCGACAGTGTTTTTCACGGCAATTGACCAGGGCGGTTTCCTGCGGGTGGAAAGGTGGACCAATAAAATAAAAATTTATGATTATGACATCTTACTGTTCCCAGTGCACATCCCCGCACCAATCCGGAAGGATGGGAAGCCCGGTGTATCCCACTGGTACCTAATTGCCGCCTTTTTAAAAGATGGGCTCGTGCGGAGCTACGACTCACTGGGAAATGAGTACCCAGATAGATTAAAAGAATGTTTAAAGTATATCGAGTGGGAAATGGGCCGGTTGGGTGTAAAAATCAACCGGGAAGAGTGGTCCTTAAAGGGGATACACCAATCGTCCGAAATTTATACTACTTCCTGCGGTTCACCCCAACAACATATCAGAGATGGAAGAGAAAATCTCTAAAACTACCTGCAAATACCAGCGTCTTCATCTGATTAGAAGAAAATATTATAATGTTGACATGTTTATTCAAGTATTTAAAATATTTGTGAATCTTGTATCATCAAGTACTTAGTCATATACAATTGTATCATATGTATCATATATATCACGTAATAAATAATTTAACTCTTATTGTTGTTTTTTTCTTTAAAATCTTCCAAACATTTGTAATAATCAAGAAGTTATTCAAATAACCAATTCTTTTGTTTTCTATTTTTGGAAACCATAAAATAAATTATTCTACTTGTGTCATTTGTATTGAAGGTGATTTCAATAATATTTTAATTACAAAGCGTTTTCACGGATACTGTGGTCTTGACATTTAACTTTTAAACCTTTTCAAGTTTAAGTACTCATTTAAATAAAAAACCTTTCAAGTTTAAATACTCAATTCAATGATTATTATATTATTCTGGCATTTGTTGTTCAATTTTATTATGAGCAGATTTTGCAGATTTGAGATTTACAAAACCACAAATGGGTTAAATTGTAGGAAATGCAAACCATTTTAGATTACCCATATTCAAAACTTTTTATTGAGACGTTTCTCGTCTTCGGGGTATTAAAGCATCCGCTTTATAGGGGCAAATTAGGGGGAATTTTTTCCCTCACAACTTAGTATTTTAGTATTTATAATTAAAGCAATTAAAAAAAATTAAATCTTTTGAAAAGAAAGGGGTCTATTTAACTCCCGAAGAGGCAATTTAAGTCAGTGTTGAGATTTACAGCATATGATCAACTATGGAGTATTGTTGCGAGCAGAGATGTTTTAAAATTCCTGGTGACCAGGTTGATGGGAGGGCTTGTAGGAAATGTCACCATTTTGGTTATTGCATTTGTAAATGTAAAAACTTCACAGCCTTCTCTACAGAATACAACACCACGCTCGGTGTGGAATACGGCGGCCGGGGAGATGGTGCATCTCTCAGAAA
The DNA here is from genome assembly GCA_963675035.1 of Allygus modestus. NCBI lineage: Eukaryota > Metazoa > Arthropoda > Insecta > Hemiptera > Cicadellidae > Allygus > Allygus modestus. The sequence goes on from OY776116.1 coordinate 60,385,101, forward strand.
GAAGAAAGACTCGGATCGCGCTAGCCCGTGTTGTGGTATTAAAATGTACCATTCGCCAGTGTCTGTGGGATTAAATTATAATTTTACGAAAGAAACAAACACTCCTAGATTTCATTACGAGACCGAAAGACTTCATAGTTTTAAGGAGTGGCCAGTTACATTTTTAAGCCCCAAAGATTTATCCAAAGCTGGTTTTTATTATTTGCGTGTTAATGATTATGTTAGATGCGCTTATTGTGGGATTGAAATTGGGTTTTGGAAAAGGGGTGACATTCCTTTCTTAGAACATAAGAAATTTAACCCGTCCTGTATATTTATAGAGAAGTTTTACCCTTTAGAATGTAAATAAAACTAACATTCAAAGGGTGTAGCATTTTATTTTCTTAACCCAAAGTCAGTATTTGAGAATTAACAAGAAATGTGAAAACTTTGGCATGTAAAACAACATTTGAAATAAGGGCATAATACAAATTCCGAGGCTTTATAAAGGAACGGTTCCCCTAATATACCAGTAGTTGCCAAACTCCTGCACTAGTGTTTGGTCTAGTGTTTTGTTCAGAGTTTGTGATTCGGAACCGAAAAGAGCTCTATTTACCTCGCTGATTCCGATATCTAAGGACATCTAAATGGCTGAACAAGCTTATATTATCGATTTTCAAGGATTCAAAGACAATAACAATAATTTTATTATTAAAGAAATTGCACTTACAAAAACCAGTGGTAATTGGTTTCTGAGACACTGGTTTGTAAAATCGCCGTACAATTTTGACAAACTATCTCCGGACTACAGAAGACAGGCGATCTTCAATGCAAACTATTACCACGGAATTCCATGGCAGGAAGGAACTACGTCCTTCAACTACGTCAAGAGACAACTGGCGGAGCTAATATCACAAAACACCACCGTCTACGTAAAGGGTCAGGAGAAACAAGTGTTCCTTCAAAGACTTTTTAAGAACGCCAAAGTTGAAAATTTGGACGACATGCCATCACTTAAAAAATTAAAATCTAAGTATCTAAATAATTTTTGTTATTATCATAGATTTAACGGTTTCATGTGCGCTCTTGAAAATATTTATAAGATTCAAACCTACTTGGAGCAAAGAGGGTATGAATAAAAATATTAAATGTCTATTGTGTTCTTTAATGCGTGCACCCAAACTTAATTATCTTGCATCAAGATTATAGTAATGATTATAAAAACTGTATTGGTAATTAATATTTTCAATAATTCTAGGAATCTCGTTATTAAATTGCCTTACATGTTTATATATCATTGCAATGTTAGTTATGGAGTGATAATTGGTTGGATAAATTCTCTTGTACAATACTATGTTTGTGGATTCACAGAATCAGCCCAAGCCTTAGAGTTTAGAACAAAAACTGTTAGGAAATGTACACCGGAGGTATTGTTTCTTTGACTATTGTTCATTTTCCAAACCAAACTCTCAAGCGCCTTTGCTTAAGGAAGGGGAAATGATTCTATTTTGACTAACCCCCCCCAACCTTCCCCTCGGGTATCCCTTTGAATAACATAGTTACAAATGTAAATGCAATTTATTAATTTCTTTATAAGTAATAGATTATAAAATCCAAGGGACCGAAACTACACAATCGAGGACCCGGAGCTACCGGGTACATAAATATTTTAAAATGGAGGTTGTTTTTGTTGCATTTCTTGAATTTCCAATTTTGATATTGTCTCTGATTATACTTATTATATACTTTTTAGTATTTTTAATAAAAACAATTTTAAAATCTTTTGGAAAGAGATAGCAGATAGTCTATTTAGTCTCTGAAGAGGCCGAAGTCAGTTCAACAACTCAACTCGCCTAAGAAAGTCTTGATCCTAAGTTGTTTTTAGAGTTTAGTAAAAATATATTTTTCAAAGTAAGTAGTTATCACATTTAAATCGTAAAATATCAATGTGATGACAATGAAAATACTTTAATATATTAAAACTAATTATCCAGATTCAAGGGCGAGTAGCCTGGAAAGTATAAATATTAATTTAGAAAAAGACTATTGACTATAAAACTTACTTGGATCCGAGACCTAACCGGCCCTGGACCCCGGGCTCCCCCGCCCCAACACTACACCCTAAAACTCCATCTCACAGACACACTGTGTAAATTACAAAAAATCAAACTTGAGAAACGCAAATTTAATAACTCCTTCTAGCATTGGCGAGTACGTTTACGCTTGTGTTCCTCCATTGTCCAAGGCGCGGATAGACCCCCTTTCAGAGAGTATATTTATAGCCTTACACGTATCTTCTTCATCAACAATTCAAAGGGAGGAACGAAAAGTTCCTCCCTTCTTCGGGCAGGAGGAGTGGCAAAAGTGACCAAGGCAGAGTCAAAGTCTGCATTTGATTTTAAGTCCAATTTTATTTTTCGAACAGGTCTTCCGTCACAAAATAGATTTATAAAGATCCAACCAATATTTTGTTCACAAACTTCCCCCCCCCCATTTCAACAGGTACAGCAAACAAATTGCAATAGCACATATCAGAGCTACGTAAGGACGTCAGAGAAAAATATCGTAAAACAATGCCCGAAGAAGGGAGGAACGAAACGCCCCCCTTGTACTTTCATTCCCAAACAATCTTTCTAAACGAGCCTGGTCTTTATTCATTAATTTTAAAATCCAAATTGCCCATTGCTGAGAAGTTTCAAGACTGGGTTTTTGAAGAAGTCCTGCCTTCCATTAGAAAGTGTGGAATGTATAAAATCCAACAAGAAAATAATCAGTTGTTACAATCACTTACAAAGTCTCTGGAAAACAACCAAAAGCTAGCTCAAATTAACTCAGAATTTAAAACTAAAAACGACATATTGTGTAAAGAGAACCGGTCACTGAATGAGTTGTTGACGTCTTTACGTAGCTCTGATCTGTGCTATTACAAAATTTGTTTGCTGTACCCGTTGAAATGGAGGGGGAGGAAGTTTGGGAACAAAATATTGGTTGGATTTTTATAAATCTATTTTGTGAGGGAAGACCTGTTCGAAGGAAAGTCATTAAAATTGAACTTAAAATCAAATGCAGACTTTGACGGGATAGAAGTTGAATTTTTGAGCGGTAAGGCTATGCTAAATAGCGGATTCTCTAAAGAAATGGTTATAAAAAAAGTAGCTAAATTCTCCACGATGAATTAGAATATAACATTTATTTTGACGATACTTGTAGCGCTCTTTATTCTTAAACGTTAACTTCACTCTGCCTCGGTCACTTTTGAGGTAAGACCTTACGTTGCTCTGATCTGTTCTATTGCACGATACTTGATATAAAATGTCTAACTTAACCTCTTATATATTTAATAACCAGGCCGTTGCTGTACTGTTTGACGGAGAAAATAATCCTTGGTTCAAAGCAAAAGATGTTGCTCAAATCCTAAACTATCAAGATACAAAGCATGCAATCCGTACCCATGTTAGAGAAAAACACCGCAAAACTATACTGGAAGTACAAGGGGGGCGTTTCGCCCCCCTTGTACTTTCATTCCCAAACAATCTTTCTAAACGAGCCCGGTCTTTATTCACTAATTTTAAAATCCAAATTACCCATTGCTGAGAAGTTTCAAGACTGGGTTTTTGAAGATGTCTTACCTTCCATTAGAAAATATGGAATGTATAAAATCAAACATGAAAATAATCAGTTAAAAAATCAAAACTCTCAACTCTTGGCTGAAATTACAAGGTCTCTGGAAAACAACCAAAAGCTAGCTCAAATTAACTCAGAATTTAAAACTAAAAACGACATATTGTGTAAAGAGAACCGGTCACTGAATGAGTTGTTGACGTCCTTACGTAGCTCTGATCTGTGCTATTACAAAATTTGTTTGCTGTACCCGTTGAAATGGAGGGGGAGGAAGTTTGGGAACAACATATTGGTTGGATTTTTATAAATCTATTTTGTGAGGGAAGACCCGTTCGAAGGAAAGTCATTAAAATTGAACTTAAAATCAAATGCAGACTTTGACGGGATAGAAGTTGAATTTTTGAGCGGTAAGGCTATGCTAAATAGCGGATTCTCTAAAGAAATGGTTATAAAAAAAGTAGCTAAATTCTCCACGATGAATTAGAATATAACATTTATTTTGACGATACTTTTAGCGCTCTTTATTCTTAAACGTTAACTTCACTCTACCTCGGTCACTTTTGAGGTAAGACCTTACGTTGCTCTGATCTGTTCTATTGCACGATACTTGATATAAAATGTCTAACTTAACCTCTTATATATTTAATAACCAGGCCGTTGCTGTACTGTTTGACGGAGAAAATAATCCTTGGTTCAAAGCAAAAGATGTTGCTCAAATCCTAAACTATCAAGATACAAAGCATGCAATCCGTACCCATGTTAGAGAAAAACACCGCAAAACTATACTGGAAGTACAAGGGGGGCGTTTCGCCCCCCTTGTACTTTCATTCCCAAACAATCTTTCTAAACGAGCCCGGTCTTTATTCACTAATTTTAAAATCCAAATTACCCATTGCTGAGAAGTTTCAAGACTGGGTTTTTGAAGATGTCTTACCTTCCATTAGAAAATATGGAATGTATAAAATCAAACATGAAAATAATCAGTTAAAAAATCAAAACTCTCAACTCTTGGCTGAAATTACAAAGTCTCTGGAAAACAACCAAAAGCTAGCTCAAATTAACTCAGAATTTAAAACTAAAAACGACATATTGTGTAAAGAGAACCGGTCACTGAATGAGTTGTTGACGTCCTTACGTAGCTCTGATCTGTGCTATTACAAAATTTGTTTGCTGTACCCGTTGAAATGGAGGGGGAGGAAGTTTGGGAACAACATATTGGTTGGATTTTTATAAATCTATTTTGTGAGGGAAGACCCGTTCGAAGGAAAGTCATTAAAATTGAACTTAAAATCAAATGCAGACTTTGACGGGATAGAAGTTGAATTTTTGAGCGGTAAGGCTATGCTAAATAGCGGATTCTCTAAAGAAATGGTTATAAAAAAAGTAGCTAAATTCTCCACGATGAATTAGAATATAACATTTATTTTGACGATACTTTTAGCGCTCTTTATTCTTAAACGTTAACTTCACTCTACCTCGGTCACTTTTGAGGTAAGACCTTACGTTGCTCTGATCTGTTCTATTGCACGATACTTGATATAAAATGTCTAACTTAACCTCTTATATATTTAATGATCAATCTGTTACTGTACTGTTTGACAGTGAAAATAATCCTTGGTTCAAAGGAAAGGATGTTGTTAAAATCCTGGGCTATCAAGATTCAAAACAGGCATTGCGGATAAATGTTGATGAAGAAGTGTAAGGCTATAAATATACTCTCTAAAGGGGGGTGTATCGATACACCCCCCTTTAACTTCCAATATCAGTCTAACTTCATCAATGAATCTGGTTTGTATTCTCTTATTTTGCGCTCCTTGAAACCAGAAGCTAAAGCATTCAAAAGATGGGTTACAAGTGAAGTCTTGCCTTCCATTAGAAAGTATGGAGTGTATAAAATCAAACATGAAAATAATCAGTTAAAAAATCAAAACTCTCAACTCTTGGCTGAAATTACAAGGTCTCTGGAAGACAACCAAAAGCTCACTCAAATTAACTCAGAATTTAAAACTAAAAACTACATATTGTGTAAAGAGAACCGGTCACTGAATGAGTTGTTGACATTCTCCACGATGAATTAGAATATAACATTTATTTTGACGATACTTTTAGCGCTCTTTATTCTTAAACGTTAACTTCACTCTGCCTCGGTCACTTTTGCCACTGCTCCTGCCGAGGTAAGAACTAGGTACTATTTCACAATACTTTATATAAAATGTCTAACTTAACCTCTTATATATTTAATAACCAGGCCGTTGCTGTACTGTTTGACGGAGAAAATAATCCTTGGTTCAAAGGAAAGGATGTTGTTAAAATCCTAAACTATCAAGATACAAAGCATGCAATCCGTACCCATGTTAGAGAAAAACACCGCAAAACTATACTGGAAGTACAAGGGGGGCGAAACGCCCCCCTTGTACTTTCATTCCCAAACAATCTTTCTAAACGAGCCCGGTCTTTATTCACTAATTTTAAAATCCAAATTACCCATTGCTGAGAAGTTTCAAGACTGGGTTTTTGAAGATGTCTTACCTTCCATTAGAAAATATGGAGTGTATAAAATCAAACATGAAAATAATCAGTTAAAAAATCAAAACTCTCAACTCTTGGCTGAAATTACAAGGTCTCTGGAAGACAACCAAAAGCTCACTCAAATTAACTCAGAATTTAAAACTAAAAACGACATATTGTGTAAAGAGAACCCGTCACTGAATGAGTTGTTGGCGTCCTTACGTAGCTCTGATCTGTGCTATTACAAAATTTGTTTGCTGTACCCGTTGAAATGGAGGGGGAGGAAGTTTGGGAACAAAATATTGGTTGGATTTTTATAAATCTATTTTGTGAGGGAAGACCTGTTCGAAGGAAAGCCATTAAAATTGAACTTAACATCAAATGCAGACTTTGACAGGATAGAAGTTGAATTTTTGAGCGGTAAGGCTATGCTAAATAGCGGATTCTCTAAAGAAATGGTTATAAAAAAAGTAGCTAAATTCTCCACGATGAATTAGAATATAACATTTATTTTGACGATACTTTTAGCGCTCTTTATTCTTAAACGTTAACTTCACTCTACCTCGGTCACTTTTGAGGTAAGACCTTACGTTGCTCTGATCTGTTCTATTGCACGATACTTGATATAAAATGTCTAACTTAACCTCTTATATATTTAATAATCAATCTGTTACTGTACTGTTTGACAGTGAAAATAATCCTTGGTTCAAAGGAAAGGATGTTGTTAAAATCCTAAACTATCAAGATACAAAGCATGCAATCCGTACCCATGTTAGAGAAAAACACCGCAAAACTATACTGGAAGTACAAGGGGGGCGAAACGCCCCCCTTTAACTTCCAATATCAGTCTAACTTCATCAATGAATCTGGTTTGTATTCTCTTATTTTGCGCTCCTTGAAACCAGAAGCTAAAGCATTCAAAAGATGGGTTACAAGTGAAGTCTTGCCTTCCATTAGAAAGTATGGAGTGTATAAAATCAAACATGAAAATAATCAGTTAAAAAATCAAAACTCTCAACTCTTGGCTGAAATTACAAGGTCTCTGGAAGACAACCAAAAGCTCACTCAAATTAACTCAGAATTTAAAACTAAAAACTACATATTGTGTAAAGAGAACCGGTCACTGAATGAGTTGTTGACATTCTCCACGATGAATTAGAATATAACATTTATTTTGACGATACTTTTAGCGCTCTTTATTCTTAAACGTTAACTTCACTCTGCCTCGGTCACTTTTGCCACTGCTCCTGCCGAGGTAAGAACTAGGTACTATTTCACAATACTTTATATAAAATGTCTAACTTAACCTCTTATATATTTAATAACCAGGCCGTTGCTGTACTGTTTGACGGAGAAAATAATCCTTGGTTCAAAGCAAAAGATGTTGCTCAAATCCTAAACTATCAAGATACAAAGCATGCAATCCGTACCCATGTTAGAGAAAAACACCGCAAAACTATACTGAAAGTACAAGGGGGGCGTTATGGGTCCCAACTCAATTATCATGATTCTAAAGTAGTTTTTATATCAGAACCGGGTTTATACGAGTTGATTTTTTCCTCTAAACTACCAGTTGCTAAAACATTTAAATACTGGGTTTTTGAAGAAGTCCTGCCTTCCATTAGAAAGAATGGAATGTATAAAATTCAACAAGAAAATAATCAGTTGTTACAATCACTTACAAAATCACTGGAAACTAACCAACAGCTCACTCAAATTAACTCAGAATTTAAAACTAAAAACGACATATTGTGTAAAGAGAACCGGTCACTGAATGAGTTGTTGACTGAACGGGCACCGAGGGTTGCTGTGATGTCGGGCGGCGATGGACTAAATCATGTTTTATGTGTCCTTATTAAAGAAACTCTTCTGGAACTCTACGGGGTCTGCGAGTACAAATGTATTCGCATACAAAAAAGAAAATTTAACCAAGCTCTCAATAAAGCCAAAAATGAAGGTTTCGTACCTTGTTTCATCAAGTCTCCTGTTCCTAATGGGATTAATGTACTTAACAAAGCGAAAGAATTAATGAAGAGTAGTGGTATGCACTTTAACTCTGCATACAACAACATCCTAACTTCTCACAATTTTGTAAATATAGTTGAGCACGTCTTGGACAATGGAGGAACATAAGCGTAAACGTACTCGCCAATACTAGAAGGAGTTATTAAATTTGCGTTTCTCAAGTTTGATTTTTTGTAATTTACACATTTTTAAAATGTATGTCTTGATAATATAGCATCTGAAACAACTCATTACTTGTTATTATTTATCCTAAACCAAATTAAAATAAAAAACAAATGTTAAAAAAACGAATATTTGGTTTGATTTGTTTTAAAAATTATCGTTTGAACGAATTAATACAGATAACTTTTGCAAATCATATTAAAGGAAATTGCCCAATTTGTTTAGAGTATAACATCTTAACTCATATACAGTGTGGACACATTATATGCCACAAGTGTTCCAAATTAATTGGTGTAAAATGCGGGCTGTGTAGAGAGAGTGGATTAGTTTATTTATGAGAGTGAAGTTGTATCACCACCGTGTTGGTTTTCAAAAGGTGAGTACTGGGACCATTCTACAAAATTTTCATAATACTTTCACGCTGGCATTCTGGTTTGACTGAGTTATCAAGTTGCGGGTTACCGATTTGGGATCACGCGATTGTTAACTTTGAGATCTGTTTTAAATCTTACCGCACCAAAGGTTTACAATTATATACAATTTTAATTTAAATACAATTTGATTATTTTCACTCCAGAGTGGGTATCACCCGATATCCACTGATATCACCTTAATCTGATTCGTCACCCCTTTGCCTTTTTGGTGGTGATTTAGTTGGTGGTGATTCTACGCGGACCCGTTTAACCCGCGGGAGTGTGATCCCTACTCGTTTAGTAGTTACAGCCTCATTATAATCTACTAATAATTTATTATATTTTTCTTCTAAACTATTGTGATCATTGTGTAACTCATTAAACTGTGTTTTTAATTTTTCAATCTCTGTTGCGCGATCTGTGTCACTAATTTCAAAGTCATATAATTTATTTTTAAGTTTGTCGTTTGTTTCTAATAACGACTCGTTAGTTTTTTTAAGAGTTTCAATTTCCCGCGAATAATTCAACCCCCGTTCTTCGCACTCATTCAGTTCTTGTGTTATTGAAGAATTGGTTTCTTTAAGAGTTTCAACCTGCGACTTAAGAGTACTGTAATTTTTAATTTTGTCCAAAATATTTTGCATCGATGTTTCATTTAGTTGCCCGCTGTTTTTTGAGATTTCAATTAAAAAATTTACCAAATTATCAAAAGAAATATTAGGACATAAGCTATTTAGCTTGGTCATTAAATGCTCATTGAGGAATTTTATTTTTTCATTGAAAGTGTCGCCATATACAAATTCTAAATTTGCTTGAACTTCTTTTAGTGAGGTAATTAGTGTCGTTATATCATTTAGTGAGAATTTTCCATCAAACGATTCAATATAAGCGCGGCTTAACGTATCAATCTGGCTTTGAAAATCTTGAAAATTTGTCACGCCGGTAAAGTCATATATTCGTTTTAAAAATCCGGAAACTTGATTTAATGAATTTACTCCAAACATATTGACTAGGGATTCCGCCTCTTCAAACACGTTAATCATAGTGTTGTTGAAACGTTCGTTGTATATTGATAGCTTACTATTTAAAACTGTTATGCTTGATTCTCCACAATTGTTGTATAACGTTTTAAGCTGCCGCGACGCTTGCACAATATTTAATGAACCAAAATCTGCTAAGTGTTGGGTCAGGATTCCTAAATCCTCTGCTCCAATCAAGGTTAGAGTGTCCACTTTAAACTGTATTAATTCATTATTGTTTTGTTTAGAATCAATATAATTTTGAATCGACTGAAAACAGGTCCATTCATTGTATACGTCTATTGATCCGGGAAGTTTTAAATGTGATGTAAAATATATTCGGGAATATAATTGAATATATTGTTCTGCCGACAGATTACCAACTTCGGTAATTTTGTTACTGGAAAGTAGTTGTTTGAATATTACCACGATTTGAAAATCCTGTTCAAGAAGTATTAGGTCACCTAGTTTTTTTATTCTTAACGTTTCATAAACCTGTTTTGTTATCAACGTTAGTTCACTAAACGAAGTTATTCCCACTAAATTAAATATCGATTCAATCTTAGATTTTATCTGTTCCAAATGCTGCCTCAAATCATCTTGACGGCTTGTTGAAAAATATGATCCAATTTCGTTTAAAACTACCAAGCTATCGTTAAACCTAGTGGCAAATTCTTTAAAGTCGTCCAGGCTCGAATCAACGTTTAGATGTGTAAAAGATTTTAATGCTTCTAATTTATTTCGACAGTCTTCGTCTTGTGTGAAATCGATTTCCATGTTTTGCGGATGGAGCAGATTTAATAATTGTTGTACAATTTTAAATAACAGTTTCTCGTTCGAGTGTCTAGTCATTATAGGCGATGTGTCATGATAACCACTTATAGTGGTGACCATACTCTTTAGCCTGTTGGGAAACTTTATATCATTTAAACATTCTTGCAATTCTGTAGTGTAGGACGTCCATGTAAAGTAGCTATTTTGATTTGTCAACATGTAGAATATTGCATCGGTTATTATTGTAAACAAATCAATTTGGGGTACCTTCTTCGGTTCAATTAAGTAGAGGTTATTGTATACATCTTTTAACAATTTACTAAACAAAGACTTGGCCTTTTTATTTTGTTTATCAAGAACGGCTTTTAATATAAGAGACTCGACCGTTTCACGCATTTTTATTTATGATTTTATGCGTTGATGGTAATATTGCTAGCGGCAAGTCTACTTTTACTGAAAGTCTTTGTGATTTATTAACAACACGAGGCTATAATGTTAAACTATTTACAGAACCTCTAGACAAGTGGCGGAATGTGGGGGGTTTAAATTTGTTGGAATTATTTTACAACGACTCCAAAAGATGGGCTCTAACATTTCAAATTAACGCGCTGTTAAGTGTTGCAGATATTGAAAAAAGTGCGGTAATACATTCTTTAAACAATTCAATTGTTATCATGGAGCGATCTTCGTTTAGCATTTTTGAAATATTTTGCAAGTACTTGAGGGAAAACGTGTTTAATTCAGCAGAATCTGCTATAATTGAGGATTTTAAAACTAAATATTCAAGTATAATAGATTATTATAATAAAATCCTCTACATTTACATCAGAACAACTTCTGATATTTGTTACAAGAGGTTAAAAGAAAGGGCGAGACCCGAAGAGATTGATTCAATTGACCAATCGTATTTACAGTCTCTTGAAGATTTGTATGAAAAAAGTGTTACCACTCTTCGAGTGCCGCTAATTACAGTCAATGGAGAATACGATAAGAATTCGATTGAAGATGCCAAGAATATGTTTGATAACCAAAACACGGTAAATGAGATTTCAAATTACATCAGGCTGTACGGTTATTAAGATTTAGCTTTATATACAAAAATATAAACATTACAAGAAATATAATAAGGACAAGAGTTAGTGAAATATTTACTAATGGAATTACTATTATCAAAGTAATAAATATATATTTAATTATTTCTGGGCTTCGATCCGCAGTTTTAATGTGGGAAAATATCTTATTATAAGAAATGTCGATTTTTTCGGTTGATAAATCTTCCATATAACATTTTATTATATCAAGAAGGTTTTTTATGCCCCCATATTTCAAATCATATGCATTAGAAACTTTCTTTTTTAATTTTAACTTCATTACTTCCAAATTTAAAATTGTTTCGGGAGTGATAGTCTGTACTTTGATTTTATCATTAAAAGTTGTATCAAACTTATTCATCAAAGTATTAAACTCTAGGGAAGTCAGTGCTTTGTTTAACTTTAACGTATCCACAATATCTAATACCGTACCTAAAAAATATATTATAAACAATTCCCAGTTTCCAGCTACTCTTGCACATACAGTGAGAACTTTCAAAGTATTTAGTATTAACAAATCGGTGACTATATTGTTTATTTCTAGTAAAATTATACTTTTAGATATGTGCTGATTTAGGTTATTCGTAAACTTGTAAAGGTATTGAATAGACAGGTTACTAACATAAAGGGAGATTTCTGGCGTTGAACCCACTATAAAGTCTTTTGTAAATTCGACAAGTTTACTTTCAACTTTGGAAATATTGTATTCCGAACTTTTTTTATTACAAGAGTACGGAGATATGACGTGATCAGTTATTTCATGATTGAATATCAAACTTGGGTGTAATAGTGAACGTATCAAAGTTTTACCAAACATATATTTTTCGAAAAAACTTTGCACGCTGGGAAGAAAACATTCGTTATTTTGAGCGTTAAATGATAAACCAAAATATTGACAGTACTCTGGCGACATAAAACATTTATTCAAATTCTGATCCCAAAGCAAGGGGGGGATGGATTTATCATCACTGGGCTTTAAACAAAATATTTTCTTAGGTAAGTTGATTAACCTACAACATTTTAAGTTCTTATCAAAATACACGTCCAGTGGCTCATTCGCTTTAAAACAATTATCTTGACAAAAGTCCACTTGAACCCTTTCGTTAAAATTTGATTTACATATTAAATTACCATCCAAATGGGGAAACTGGCAATGGGATCTTACAACACCCTCCACACAAAACGCTGCGATATTTTTGCATCCATTTTCATCAAATGAAAACGTATAATCGTTTGGATAATGTTTCAAGAAACTCTTTGTAGGGGGTCCACCATATTCTAAATAATTCCATGGCTTTTTTGTAACTATCACGTTTTTAAAATAAAAATGATTTGCATTTTTTAAATTTATAATTTGATTACATATTGCTGTTCTTTGACAGTATTTAACAACCTTTTCCATTTTTTATATATTTACATAGTTTTGCATATATATGTGAGCAATTCCTACGTTAACTTCATAATAATGTCTTCCACCAGTCTTGAATACCAGGAATTGTTGGCCAATGACGTTTCCGGGCGCTTATTCAAATTTAATAACCGCCCATCGGCAAATGTAAAAAACGGATTGATATTCGGTTTTCAGCGATTTAACAGCAATACTATAAACGGTATTTATGTTGAAAATATGTCTTTTTTCGAAAGGAATTACGGGACAGATAGTTCCAGCGTGGTGAAATGTAATTTTCGGGGCCATGCTGATATTCAGAATGACAATTTAAGAGACGTGCTTACTCAAAAAATTAAATCCAGCTTATATGAAACTTTAAAAAAGCACCTTTTCACAGAAGATTGTAGATTGGTCCTCAGATTTGGAGGAATAAGCACCTGTGCGGGAAATCAGGATGGCTCTAAATATCAAAGCATACATTTGAAGTGCTCTCAGGCCAAGAAACTGTTTGAAGATGTTTATTCTACTCAACTGTGTGTTAATAAGCCAAATTCACTCTTAGTCCCCTGTTTGTATAACAATTTTGTACACGATCACAAAGACTTTAACAAAATAAAATATTACTGTGACGAGACTACGGGGAAATATACTATGTACAATCATGAGGAATCGAATGAACGAAAATTCACAATTACCCATTTGCCAAAAATCCACCCCGACGAGAACATCTACCTACTATACTCAAACAAGTTATCCGGTCTTGTAAACATCCTTATTACTGGCGTTTACATAAAAGACGATAGTGTTCTGAGCGATACGATGAAATTGTGGTGCATTATCCAATCATCACACTTGCTGAGCAACGTTTCAGAAATATCAACCCCTTTTTCACTTGACCAGGAGGAAGACGCTGATGACATCTTAGATTAGTATTTTAATATAAATTGTTTTATGTCGTGACAAACATCCAATATGTCAAATAAATGTTTACTCCTCTCTGGTTTCCAAACAAATCTAACCCCAGTAATATGTTGAGGAATTTGATTAATGTTGTTTGTTAATGTTGAGATATAGTTTAAAAGGCGACTTTCATATTTAATCATACACTCTGTACTATTAAATATTAAAGTAACAATCCATAGTAAATATTCCAAGCCACCTCTTGTTTCATACGTGAAATGTTTGTTCTCAGTAAATTTTTCTGTAAGATGTTTTTTCAGTTTTGTCATATTTGAAAATATAGCAGTGAATATTTGCTGTAAGTTTTTATGAAATTGGCACCATAAAACCGTTGAGTAAATTAAATTTTGTAAAACTTCTGTTAACATTTTATCCAACATTTTTATTCATTTTTATTATGAAAACACGATACAGCTAGGCCCATAATATGGTAAGTGTTGTTCATAGATTTAACGGTTTCGTGTGTGCCGCTGAACACGTCTTTAAACTTCAAACCCACAGCAAAATGGTATATGAATAAAAATATTCAACATCCGTTGTGTTCTTTAAAAAATGGGTTTGCGTGCACCCATTACGGGTAAATGTTTAATTCTTTTGTAAAACTGTTTGCAAACATAATTATCTTGCACGGTAATCTTTTTAATATTACTTACACATAAATCAATTATTAACCTTTCATAGTATTTATAAAACAAAACCCAAATATGTTTATTAATCATATTTATTACAATTGTCTCATAAAAAGAACAGTCACCGGTACTTAGAGACAATGGATTTATGTTTATGTAAACAGTATTATCCTCGACGAGTTTTTTTTTACTGCCGATTATTATATTTATATCATTTAAAACATTTGAAACCGCGATGGATTCATCAAGTTTATAGTTAAGATTATGAAAACTGTATTGGTACTTAATATTTTCAATAATTCTAGGAATCTCTTTGTTAAAGTCGTTATTAAATTGTTGTATATGTTTATATATCACGGCACTGTTAGTCATGGAGTGACAATTGGTTGGATAAAATCTCTTTTATAAGTTCGTTTTTTACAATACTAGATTTGTCAAAGGGATACACAATTGCGTTAATATTCTCAAGATATAGTGAGTTGACTCCTACGAGAACTAAATGCACCGTGGAATCTGTTTTCTGTATCCCGCTTTTTTGGAAATCCTCTTTTGACATAAAGTACGAGTATGCAAGTTTTTTCAGCCAAGTTTTTAATTCATATTGATTTGAACCAAAATAGTTATCTAAAGCAATAGATGGATTGGTTATTTTTGAAACTGTTTCCACAATTAATATTATCATATTAAAAAATATTAAAAATGCAGTTAGCGATATTATTCTTATTATACTTTATAATTCACTTAATAATAGTGGGTTTGTTTGAATGTTCTGCTGCCAGAGTGTTTGTACTCTGTATTCTGACCGGAATGGAGTTGTTTATTTTATACAATCACATCAAGATTAACTATTATTTACTTAATAGAAAAACAAATTAACAATGCTTAGAGCCTTGGTAAAATCTCTCAGGGGGTCCTCTTCTCCAGAATTGAAAATATTAAGTCCAAACTTTAATGAAATTTTATCTAAAGAAAGTTTGAGTGAAAATAGCGTTAGACACTTTATTCTAGATCTTGAAAGTGGTAAAAGCTTTGATAGTGCTTTAAGAAAACTAATAACTGAAACAAACCTTTCAGATTCTGAAATTAAACTGTTTCAAAATGAGCTGACGAAATCTAAGGGCATCGCTGAAGTTATGGTTGTTCAAGATTATATAAATAAATCCGACATACTGGAGACTTTGAAACTGGACGTTTTACCCAAGGACGCTGATGAACTAAACGAACTAATAAAGACAAATGACGATTTAAAAAATAAGATACAAACATTTATAAAATTAGTAAATAAACATAAAATAAAGTTATCGTTAATTACCCTGACACTAGGTTCAGCGGGAAATTACTTATTCCAGGCGGCTAAAAATCTTTCCGGTTGTTATAGATATCAAATCACACCCTCTGGAAAATACAAATTGCTCTGTAAAGTCAACGATTGCGGTTTTAATATTGAAAAACATTCCTCAATTAATAAAGTATTCTGTGACGAACCTTGTCTACCGGATATTTGTGGTGAGAATTGTATGAAACGTACGACAGACAAATTTAAGTACGTCTGTGTTCAGTTACATTGGTATGACGTCGTCAGTGTTGTCACTAAACAATTTTCAAATACTTTAGGTAATTTTTTTATTCAGTCTTTAAAATATGTGTTTATATTCTTAATTGTGTTTAGTGTTTATACTTTCTCGGATAAATTGAGTTTATTTTACAGAATCGCTCTAGGATTAATAGTTTTATCAATTCTTGTTATAAAACTTATTTGATTTTTGAAATAATACGCGACTCACATCCGATAGTTTTTAATAGTTTTTTATAGTTTTTTAATAGTTGTTTATAGATATGATTTAACCGGGACATTGGGATAGTTAAAAGGTTTCATTAAAATTTAAAAAAAAAAACACGCGGGTTTAAATTTTAAAAAATCACTTTTCACCTCTATATAAAGCGACTAATCAAGCATTTTGTTAGTGTTTAAAACATGTCAGACGCGTGTCTTTTCTACGTAAAACTTAGTGAATCCGCTCGGAGTCCCTTTAAAGGTAGCCGAAATAGTGTAGGGTTTGATTTACACAGTCCAGCCAATTACGAACTACCACCGAAATCAATTATAACTATTCCTACAAATTTGGCATTTAAATTCCCACCATCAACGTATGGTAGACTGGCAATGAGGTCCAGTTTGGCGAAGTACGGCCTAGAAGTTCTAGGCGGGGTGATAGACCCAGACTTTAGGGGCAATGTTGTTGTCGTTTTGAAAAATTCAGGACCAAATCACATCATAATACGAGAGGGACAACGATTCGTTCAATTGATTTGTGAAAAGGTGGAATTTCCAGTTTTAAAACAGGCTTTGTCACTTGATTTCACCGAAAGAAACGAAAAAGGATTTGGATCGACTGGAAAATTTTAGGTTAATTTTAGGTTATTTTTGGTACATTTTTTGGTAAATTTTTTGGTACCTCAACGGGCTCTAAATAGGCTCTCAAAAAGGTAAATTTAGGTCATAAAGGCTCTCATTTAGGTCATTGGACCTATTTGGACCTATTTGGACCTATTTGGACCTATTCGGACCTATCTGGATCTATTTGATCGTATTGAAATTTTTGTTTTCAATTATCTAAATTTACTTTTAAAATAAATTGTGAAGTATGTTTGTTAATGGTATTAAAGAATATTTTAAATCTTAACACGTAAAAGTGCCATAATTGTTTTAAATATTCCAAATACCTAATAATTAATATAAATATATATCCCACGTTTGATAAAAATGTGAATCCATTAATGTTTTGCAAACACAAATTGTATATATGTTTATAAAATACATTAACTTCTTTTATTGTTGTTTCAATTGAATTTATATAATAATCAACCTCGAATAAATACAAGTTGTAAATTTTGTTTACATAATTTAATTCATCTACTATACTCTGAGGAGTTAAATATTTTAAATTTCTGCTAATTAGCTGTTCCAGACTTGAATTCATTGTTGTATTTTTAAATAAATCAAAACTTTATTTGAGTTGTGTGTTACAAGCTGTGTAATTATGTGTAATTAAAAATAAAGTTACAAACTGTATCCAAGTCTAACATATATAACCCATATAACGCCCGGTGTTTGTAACAATGTGTCGTAGAACCCGTCCTGCTGGAAGGTGTGGGTCGAAAAATACTCAAACTTAGAAACGCCGGAATCACTATGGATTTTGGTTTACGATGAGTAACGAACACCTAAACAGCACATCTTGACTTGCAAGTATTGCTGATTGACGACGTGAAGGTAACCCGAATATCGGGCAAAACGTTAAACTGATAAACAAGCGTTATACATGAAAGGTGCAGACACGTTATACGTCTGAGGTACCCGGGTCGGGTCTGATCTTTAAATATATCTGGCGAACACAACGTTACACATATAAGTTCAGGGGGTACTAACACACTTTAAGGACTGGCTGCATATGACTGTCTCGTCCACATATAACTGAACAATACTACTCAAATAACGATCTAGTTCTAAATGAGAACAAAACTGTACAGATTGACTTTTCCACCAAAAAACGCCTGTACTATTCTCCATGAATATTTAATAAAGAATATTGTCTATATTGGTTTTTTAGTTTAGACAATTACTGCGGGGGTATAGTCCTAGCATTTCAACGCTTCTAAGTATAATGTTAGCTTCAAACCCCAACGGTTTTATTAATCGTCCAGATTACTGTGGCTTGATATTATTTAGAGCGAAATTGAGTTTACTGATATCGTGTTGACTAAGCTTTATAATTTGTTTAAATAAGGGTACTAAAACGAATACCCTGGCGACGCGACACACGCATGATACATTTTCGACTTCCGAAATACTCAAATATTTACACATCAGTTATTGTATTCATTCTCGAGAATAACTTTTCTGGACGTGATAAAAATAAGAGCTAACTGTAGAGCTGCTGACTTTACCGAACATCCACAGCCTGGTGTAATTTCATTCTGTTCGATAAAAGAACAACCACATCTTGAACAATTGTATTTTTTGTTAATGCAATTTGAAGTCTTCTGAGATGACTCGAATCGAACCACTCGTTCATAGTTGTCAATATCAGCTACACTATTATTAAAACATCTACGACATATCTGAACGTCTTCTCGTTTGTAATAACAGATCAAGGAGCTCATACAATTTATACAATGTTCGTTGACAAGTTGTTCATATATTTCACAAGGGAGTTTATTTATAACTGCAACTAGTTCATTAAACTGTTGAAACTCCTCCAGAATAGTTTTTTTAGTTAATTCGTATAAGGACATCATGAGTGCATGCTCGTCTCTAAAACAAAAATAGGTTTATGTTATTTAAAAACGTATAAGAATACAAGGAGTTGTAACGTAGTAGGATACGTGTTTTAAAAATAACTCTAATGTTCTTTAGCAATGACATTAAAACTACATGATATAGTAGAGCATATCAGCAGCTTTATTGTTTCACACAATTTTGTATTAAAGAATTCGGTACTACCGACGAATCAGGTTATTACCCATACAGCACACCAGGTCTAAAACACGTTTAATAGTCGTTTAAAACAGCTAAAAATTATACGACTAATTATTAACCACATAAATGACGTTTTCGAAACGTGCCCGGTTATACGTCTTCGCTTCCACGTTTAGGAGATGACAAGACTTAAACCATTTTAAGACGAGCTCATATTAACCTTATAGAAGATGTTTTCAAGACATGCTCCATTGGGATTGTTAAATTTAAGTTCAAAAATGAGAACGTCTCAGTTTTTTCAATCACTACTAAAATACACTATTTATTTAATCCAGATTTCAAATATCACTTCATCTTCTTTATTTTAATTTTACAAGGGAAGTCTTCAAAACATCTCTAAAGGGTTTATTGTTTACCACAGTAATTCGTGTTAAAGACGTCTAAAATGCATAACCGATTTTGAAATAAAACGTCTGTGGCCGATTTAACATGGACTTGGACAAATATACTGTCAATATGGGGTTAAAGTCTTAAAATGAAATCGAATTAGATTTGTATTAATTCTAGCTTTCAAAAATAGTTCACTTAAGTCCAGAATTAATTTAAGTTTTTGTTTTATTTGCATTAATACTTATATTTACCGATAAATAAAACTTAAATCACTCATTATCACCTACTAAAACGTCTTAAAGGTAAGTAATACAAAAAAGCTAGTGGTTTAATTTGAATTGATGAGTAATTAATACAAAGTATTATTTGTCGATTATAAGATTAATAAAACACGTCCACAAAATGTTATCGAATCCAACGTAGGTGACGGATTGTAGATGTCAAGATTGCGTCTTAGGGCGGTCCTATACTTCTCGCTGAACAGGCCCAAACATTCAGCCTATACACAAAAGAATGCTCTGCGTCAATCACTATGTATTTGTATTTTAAATTCAGACGAATCATACATCTGATTGTAAGTGTACGTATGCCTTCAAGCGTCTCAGATAGATGCCAGACCAACAAATATTTGGAAAAGCATTCCTTTTAAAATGACTTTTAAATAATGTTAATGTGTGTGTTAATGTTATTTAAGAATTCATTGCGGACATTTTCTATAATTTCTTAAATAACATCAACTCCCCATCACTAACAACGATGTAAACAAATAAATGAAGTTAGTGTTTACGAAATACAATGTCCTTGGTTTATCAGCTGTGTAAAACAATGTTAAAAATGATCAAAACTGCTGATTAAATTTGAATAAAAGCCATTAAAATTTATAATAAACATTTATTTAAGGTCTATAGATAAGGCAGCGGGAGATATAAGTGAGAAAGCTCCTGCCACCTATCGGGAACAGTCGGAACTACCTCAGAGTTCAAGTGGTTCGACGATTCTCCGCTTGGTAGCGTTCGCGTCTACAATACCAACATTGTTTCTACTTATTGTTGTCAATACCGCGTGCCTTAGCCTAATCACGTGTTTGCCGCGTTTGTTGCCCCCACTCGCCACTCGACTGCTTGTGATGAGCATAGCCGGCGGTGAACTTTAAAATGGCAGAGGGGTCTAAAAGATTAGAAAAGTCCAGCTGGGAGGGGGACGCACTCGCTTCTGAAAACGTCACGACTCCTCCTCCGCTGAAAATCAAACAATCCCATGATCCAGGCATGCTAAGATAATAAGATAACTTACGGTCAGCGACACGCCCATTCGTAGGCCGACACTCTACCGCTTCACTCCTCACTGATGTCCCCAGAGGATGGACCCAGAAGATAGACTCGGTGGGATCTCGTCGACACCGGCCACCGGACCTAACTACAAGACGTCCCGGCATGCCGGGACGTGGGGTGTCACAGAGGTGTTTGTATTTTTTTAAAAAAATAATATACAATAGACTAATTATGTGAGAAGCTTAACAATATTTTCAAGGCAGGATCGAACCAGGTACATAAGTACATCAGTACATCGGATAATATATGACTTAATACCACACAAAGCCGCATACCAAGTTTCATAAAAATATATTCACAAATAAGCGATATATACAATTTTAATTATTCTCCATAAGAATAGCATTGGTGATGAGTACATAGGTTTGCTGAAACAAGGAACACAAACAATTGGTTTAAATATAAATATAATTTAACTGGGTGAAGCCACATACCAAGTTTCACAAAAATACATCCATAAATGATATATAGCATTTTATTTATTCTCTATAAGAATAACATTGGGGTTGAGGACGGGGGTTTGCTGCAACGAGGAAGATAATCATTTCAAAACACCCAATCTTGGTTTTGAACATTTTATAGAGCTTAAAAAAACAAATGATTTAGTATTTTAAATTATTAACCTAGGTTAAGTGGTTGCCGAGAAAATCCAAAACACCTGCTCATAAAATCTCTCATGTTAATCTTATGGGAAAGGGGGTTTTGGATTTTCCTCTCTTCATTTTAATGTAAACTTCACATTTGCTTTTACCAATCAATTCAGCTCTAAAAAACAATCATTGTGATTCTATGTCAAACCGTTGCAGAGATATTCAAAGTGCTAAACACAGTACATTGTCCAATGTTATCCCTATAGAGATAAATCTCTAAATCTCGATTATTTTTTAAACTTGGTATATGGCTTCATTTCGTTGTGGTCTATTGATAATTTTCCAAAAAAACCAATATTTTTCTCATGGTTCCCGTAGCAGCAAACCTGCATACTCAAAGCCCATGTTATTCTTATGGAGGATAAGAAAAATGTTATGCATCACTTAATCGTGAACATAAATTAATATAACTTGGTATGTAGCTTCATCTAGTCGAGTTACATTAATATTTGTATAAAAATCCATAATTTGTGTTCCTTGTTGCAGCAAAACTTCGTACTCAACCCCCCTTTATACTACACTATGTCCTGAAGGGTTTTTGAACATTTATAACTTTCTCTCCAGTAAACTGCATCTGACAGTAAATGAAACATTATGCACATTTACCTGTAACCATATACTTGATGAGATATCTGACTGGTGTCTCGATAGTAAGGAACAGTACCGGGGAGAACAATATGTAGGCTGGATATGTAGGCTGCAAAACATAGTCAGATCAGTATGATGCAAATCCAAAATCGTGATCCTTCTCTTATAATCTGGATACCTTTTAACTATAAGAGAGCAAACGAAACCAAACTTTTGTTCATTTATATTTTTGTATAGCATTTTTGTTGATTCGTTATAAGAGAGTGATAAATAAAATTGTTCCAGAAAGTAATTGCAGAATTCCCGTAATTCTCGCCTGAAGGGTTGTTCAGCCTGTCACATATATTTGCAATATGTACGTGTTAAAATTTTTATGAACCCGGGGAAATTTGGGTAACAAATTTAACTCATGTTAAAATGTTTAAAATCTTAAAATCTACCCCATTACTGTAAAAAAATTGTAAAAGTGTTAACAAATCTTCATGTTATACACTTTACACTACCAAACATGATAAGTTATAATCTTTAAATTGAAACCAAAGAATTCTCGTTATAAATATAATTTATTTTACATTTTTAAAACATGTTTCAAAATGAACATTATAAAGCCTAGAGGTCTTTTACAACTTCCTTCTTGCAGCATCTTAATGACTTGTGACAGTCATAACAAGAATATTACTGTCAATAGATTTTATAGATTATCAACAAAATAGGAGCATAATATGATACATTAAAGGCATACTAGAAAATTAAATTTGTTTCAAGCCCTGTTCTATCAGCAGTTATCCCAACTAATATATTTGTGGTCAGCACAGATCATGCATTCCAATGAAACCATTATTGAACTTGCCGATAAGAGTAACATGGACATAGCGTTTTCCTCCCATCTTAGGTAATAGGTACGTGGTAAACGACTGATGAAATTGATAACTGATTATCAACACAGTGCATGCTTCATATCACTAATTGAAACCATGTTTGGTGAATCGGGAGATATGATCATCATTAGAACCATTCTGCATTGAAAATTGTAGGACATGGTTAAGTCTATCCCCGCAGGCTTGCAACACATTGCCACTACATAATTGGACGAAATATGCTCCCTTCCCACATTAATGATGCCAAATATTCCTACCTCTAAAGTGCATTTCTCGCTGATCAGATCAGATCTAAGATACAACATCTCGATTTGCTACACAAGTTTTCGCAAACAATAGCTTTTGTAAGATGGGTAGGAATAAAACGTTGAAAACTGTATTTCTACAGTTATGTTGAACATGTACATAATCATTTGATAATAAACCTAATTTAGGGGATAATTTTAATAATCCTAGGCAAATAAAATAAGAGAATACAAACCAGATTCATTGATGAAGTTAGACTGATATTGGAAGTTAAAGGGGAGTGTATCGATACACCCCCCTTTAGAGAGTATATTTATAGCCTTACACTTGTCTTCTTCATCAACATTTATCAATTTCATTACATTCCAAATTAACTATGCCCACGGATTTCGGAAACATTTGCTGTGCTCCAATTATGTACTAGATAATTTTTATTGTTTACTAAAAAAACCTTTTACTAAAAAAAAACTTCTTAAAGATATATGATACTGAAATATTACCACATCTATTTCCCCCCTTTTATTAGTTTATTAACAAACACTTTTATGAAAAATTCACACTAAAGTTAAGACAAAAGCATTTTATTTTTAGTGAAAATACAAAAAAATAATAGAACTTCAACGTTATTAGTTACACTGAGAAAATTCATAGAGTGGGAGAAAAATTTGTGGAGGAAGTGATGAACTTACGGCTAGCACATGCTTACATGTTTAGATTTACAATCACTTGACCAAACCATATCTGCAAAATAAAAATTGGAACTTTTAATACCAATGAGAGAAATTGAGATTTTCCCGAATGTTGACAGATATATAAATCATAAAAACATTTTGGAGTTTTACCACGATACCACGATACCACTTTCAAATTTGGCACAGTGGGGTTCCCATATGATTCCAAAATCAGTGCTTTAAATACAGATTTATTTGTTATATATTTTTAAAATTTGCAAATAACAAATTATTTAAAAATCTTGTTTTGGACCGTTTTCCTTAAGTGCTAACTCAAATTCTTAATAGAATATAACTTATAACTGAACACTACCCCAGCCCATTCTTGGTTTAAGGAGGATAACGATAACGAAAGTGACAATTTATAGTTTAAATATGCAATATACCTTTAGCCAAGGATCTCTGCCTATTGCTTTTTCCTATGGATCCCACGAAAGAGCTCTGAAACTATTGTAAATGCACCACTGTTCCAAAAAATATGTGTTTTATTTTAAAACAGACATATCACATTTTTCTAGACATTCAAATGAGGAGATATAGTTTTAGTGTCTAGTAACCATAGGCATTTACAAGAGGCAGTGATTTTTGGCTTTAGGGATACACTTATATTTTAAGGCCTTAAGCATATGGAGTCAAATGGGATAAAAAGCTAAAAAAAATTTTAAGGTGTTATCATATATAAAACCCCTACAATGTAGCTGATCAATTGTTCACAAAACATAACTCCAAATGAATGAAGAAATAAGGAATGTAGAGCAAGCTGTTCACTTACGGACACCCGTTACACTTTTTTAACAAAAGTTAGTATTACAAAATGAACAAACCCTTTTTAAAAATAGTTTTACTGTAAAAGTGAGATTATGGGTTTCCCTAATGCTCTGGTATTATTGTTTGAATTTTAGTTTTATAATTTAAGGAGTAATTTGTGTAACGGGGGTTACATAATTTAATGTAACGTGTGTTACAATCAACACAACCCACAACCATTCAGTTTTTGGTATATTTATATTAATTTTAACTAGAATTTAAATACATAGCTCTATTGAGAGTTTATTAATTTTGGTAATAACACCTAAAAAAGTTAACAATAATATGTTATCTCTACTATTATAGTACGCTTCTTTTTTCTATATTTTAGGCTAACCAACAAGGAACAAAAAATTGTTAATATCAAATATAATGTAGATTGATTGGTTCTTATTAGAGCCAGTTTAATAATTCAGATTCAATCATTCTTTTTGTATGTAATTTACAATTAAAGTGTCCAAAGTGTAACACCCGTTACAACGGAATCCCTGCATTGCTAGGTGGACAGTAAACAATACTACTCACCCCCTCTGCCGGGCCACTGGGGAGAGAGACCGGGAGCCGGTAGATGAACTAGACCCCTTCCTCTTGGGTGACCGAGACGAAGATCTGTGTTTACTCTTCTTCTTCTTCTTCTTTGATTGTGCACCAGCCTCTGGCACAACCCGGCCTTCCTTGGGGAGGGGGGGGGACTGAAAACCAATCTTTCCATCAAACCGAGGAAGAGCAAGAGATAAAAATGTCCAAATGTGTTTTGGATAGTATTTACTGCTATCGGCCATTGCTAGTATTAACTATTATTATCTTCATTGTTTGTTGATTTTATCACAAAAGTATTTATTACATAAATATTCTTAAATGACATTAAAACACAATATCGTAGTTTTAAAATGTTAATAAACCTTTATTATACTTGTAATTTATTGCTTGTAATATTCATTCATGTAAACTGCTTCAAATTATTTAATTTTATTTATTTTTCAAAATTGATCTCATTCCAAATTCAATTTGATATAGTACAAGCGTTTAAAACAAGTGACGGTGTCTACAAGAACTTCAGAAACATATGGCTGTGACTGACATTATTGAGAACCGTGTGATACAATTTAAAAAATTTAGTTTTCCAAAATGCGGTGGCCAAGTGATAGCTTTTTTGTGGGCATCTACCCAGAATTAACATTTTCCCTATAAAAAAGTGTAGTGGAACAACTAATACACTCTTTTTGTTAGGTAAGAAGAGTCACTGGCTTAAAGCAATGAAATACGGGGTGAAGTTATAGCATTAAATTACAACACTCGAGATAATAATTCACGCTTACCAAGTTGCTGTTTGGGGGGTTCCATGTTGTTAAACACACTAGAGGCGTGTCGCTGCAGCTGGAACTGCTTTAATGTAATTCCTAGGAAAATAACCAAACAAATAAAAAATATTAAATTAATATTGATACAATAAAATAATTAGAACTTAAAAAAACAAATACTTTAGTATTTTGAATCATTTTAGTGGTTGTAGAGAAAAGTAAAAAACGCGTCCATAAAGTTGTCCATGTTAATCTTATGGGAAAGGGGTTTTGGATTTTCCTCGTGACATCACAATAATTATTACAGATAATATTCACTTTATATGACTGCCTATTGTTTATTTTTTATATTTCAAATGAAATAACAATAATTCAAAACATTTGACCCGAATCACTATAACCACCAAATTTTAATTAAATATGTTTCTGAAAAACGTTTACTTTGTGTTTTTTGCGGTTTTCGGGGGAATTGTCCTTGAAAATAAAAAATAAACAACTGGAGATAAGTTATCATAGATTAGTACCTATAGCAAACATTACTACTGCTTTATCTGTATTCAATTTAATAATAGCAGAAATGGTGAAATGCCCCAGTAGTTTCCTCTTTCAAGCAACTTAAAATGCCTCTGAATTTGGAGTGGCAATGTTAGCCTGGCTATAGTTTTCATTCTAAAAAATACCCGTCAACGAAAGTGCGAGCCAAAGTATGACTTACATTGTGTTGAGAAAATCCTATTTAAATGTTGTAAAACGTAAAAACACGAGGTAAGCAAATATTGAAGGTTCTTCGTTCTGGAGTCACGGTCAATCCCCATGAGCGCTATGACCAATGACTACATATACAATAAGACAGGCAAGCCATATGGAAATAACTCAACGCCTGTTGAGAAGTCGGAGAGACTGCTTCAGCGACCCGCCGCCAGTTGGCGCTAGTGGCGACGGGCGTTGACTGTACTACTGATCTCTTGGCGCGGACTGTACGAGTACCCTCTCTCTCTCTCTCTCTATTTCGCCGTACCAGCGGCATGGCAGTGGGCAGTAAGCGTGTATGCATGAAATGGATACGGGCATTATTCGGGTGTATGTCAACAGGCAGATAACCTCCAATAAATATGAGTTCTGATGTTTACCTTCTGTGCCTAAGCTATCAAATCTGGCTATCCCTATAGAGTATAAGGATGGCGGGGTGGAAGTGTATATGTATATAACATAATTATTTTAGTTACAACAAAGGGTACCTAAATTAAACCTAAATTAAACCTAAATTAAACCTAAATTAAATACAAATAATGACTAATTATAGATACATCATTTAAAATTTATTAGCTCAAACAATGACGTTGCGTAAATTATTTATCCTCAGAATGTTGATTTGAATTATAAAGGAAAAAATAAGAATATTGTTTTAAATTAAGTTTTGATTTAAAATAAACATTCAAATCTCCTAAAATACAAATATCTAGACCCGGTCCTTTCGTGTAGTAGGCGTGGTATCGAGCTTATTGTACGTTTACAAATCCAGGATAATCTCCAATAGTTCCTATATAATGATGAAAACGGGGTTAAAATGTCCCATACGGCACTTGGAATGGCTGTTATGAGGTATTAATTTAATCAGGAAAAACATTTCTTTAAAAAATAAATAAATAATACACTATACTTGCATTAAAAATTTTGGACTTGGCCAGTTTACAACAGAAACCGAGTACCTATTTAATAAAAGTAAGCGACCAGATAAACCCATTCAGATAAACAACTATTAAAGTAATAAAACTGAAAATCATAAAAATGTTACATTTAAAGCCTACATGTACAGAATTGTATAAAAAGCAGAAAATTGATTACACCTGATTGACTTTAGTTGAATTGAACACACAAGCCACGTGGAACCACTACGAATCAGCTGTTTGGATTTCATCAGCTCAAACAAAAATGAATGTCCATAAGGAATACATGGGAGCTTTGAACCCCCGTGGGGCATAGCCCTATATGATTTTCACAACTTTTCACAACTTTTCATAACTTTAATGCCTATATCTTACTCAGGACTATCAAGTACCTCTCTGAAAATTTCAGCTCAATCGGTCCAGTAGTTTTCATGTGATGGAACAGAGTTACGCACAAACATCCATATTTTCACATTTAAAATATTAGTATGATTCAAGTTATATGGCTGTAACATCTGTTCGTGCTGTTTTACCAGTTACGTATTGACAACTATTATCCATACAGTAATTAAATTGATTTATATTCTTCCAAAACATATACAAAGAACCCTTCCAGGCACTTGAAAAACTTAAATTACAAGACGTTTAGACCTCGACTTGAATCAATCATTCAAGCAAGCAAAACAACACGAAAAACAATCCCATATGTTTTTTACGTTTCCCTTACGCACTTTCTATATAGTATTACATTTAATAATAAATAATAAAATACATGTTAATAGTAAATAATACTACATGTACATGTATTATATATTATAACATATGTACAAATCTTTGCTTAGTTCATTTTTTAATGTCTTAAAATACACTGAAGGAATTACAATGTGGAACAATTAATTAATCAAAAATCTAAATTCACCCGTCGAGTGGCAATAACGATTATAACAAACATATGATTACATCAGCACAACATTACATAAAGCTTTAACCCTTGGTGTTATAAGAAACAGAAAAGGTTTGGTCTAATGCAAGCTAGGGTAAGGTCGATTTAAGGGTAAGGGTAAGGGCTACTTAATAGGGGTTTGGGTCACCTAGAAATATAATAATAACGATAACAACCATTAAAGCAAATTTCATTTTTAGTTTATTTGAAATATAGTTTTTCTATTATAACTTTTTCATTACGATGAGGTTTTTATTTTGTACTCGGTGATTAAACTCATTTGGTGATGTAAATAATAAAACAGCATTTAATTTTCCTATTTACTTAACATGGAGTAAAAGTTTTGCTTTGCTTTATTCACATCCCCTTGGCTAACTAAAAAAAAGATACTTGTTAGAATTTAGTTTTATACTGTGTTCGAAAAATATACTAATCTGATTAATCCCATTTCCTTCTTAGTAATAAAAAAAACTCGTCTCAACAGTATACAAAACTGCTATCCAAAGTACCAGTCAATTAACCAGTCAACATATATAGAGAGATTTCGGTATTGCATAAAATTAATAAAATTAACGTATCTTGTTTTTTATACCCACTTCAAAGGCATTTTCAGGGAAAGCGGCCCAAATCCATATCATAAGATTAAGAATTTCAGTAATGTATAATTATGTAATGATACATGATATGACCCGTATAATTTGGAATTAATTATGTTTATTATGAGAGTCTATTGGTCTAACACAGTGGTTATGTTATGATATTAGAGATCGTCGTGTTGAGAATCAATACAAAATCAATACAAATGGGATAAGCACAAATTGAAGTTTGCTCTCATACGGTGGTCCTAATGCCAACAATGCTTCCTGGCCAAACCATTTTGACCCGTAATCATTATTTTAGTGCACAAACCATGCGAACGTTTGTTTTTAACTCATTAATTTTTCAATGTAATAAAGCTATTTAATTCTGATCATGAACCAAAGATAATAATGGTGTATTGAACTAATTCAATAGGCGATATTTTGTGGTTGTGGTTGTATGAAATTACAAAGTAATCAGTCTATATATACATGCCTTGTAGAGTAATAGAAGCTGTTGACATAACACAGTTAAATATAGTGGATTATTTATAGTGGATGTTGTACTGTAAAACGTTGCATTCATAAGCCACATTCTCTGCGTTGTGAATTTTCTTGTAGTGTTTATGTTTTATTCTGATGAAAAAGCACATTGTCACAGTTTTGCAAAAGTCGATTATTAAATGTTAAAGTCAATTTTTAAGTATCTAATTATCTTTCAATATGTTTTAGAATTAATTTACATGTTATTATTAAGTTTGGATTTGTTCCAGCCATTTTAGTTTTTGTAAAGCCCAATTCGATGAATAAGTTTCATTTGTAAATAGATCAGAGGTCAAGAATTATGTTTTTAGCAGATGGCATTCCTGCAAGCCAGTTCTCGGTAACGTGCTGCACTCAAGTGGCCAAACTTTTAACTATTACAACGCTCATCAAGCAACAGCACATTGTAACGCCCATTTGATTGTACGGAGAATTGATAATTTTGAAATGTATTTAGTTTAGGAATTGTAATTTGAATTTTTGTTGTATATAAATGTTTAAAATAAGTGAAATTTAAAAGGCACGCAAAGAAGGTTTTTATCACTTCGTATGTATAACATAAGATTGTGTAAGTAATGGGTTTCGAGTCAAACTGTATAGTTATCGTACCTTATTCAGACTAGGATTCGTCATATTTAAATTTGTTAATTTATTTAAACTATATTAAAAGGAGTCCCACTCTAGAATCATTCTCTCTGCAGCCCAAGATAAATGAGTCAATCCCAACACGGGTGCTGCTTACCTTGTCTCAACTCAATGTCTCTGGGATTGCATTCATCCGCGTCTCAACAGTGCACTACTTAAGACCAATCAGACCCGCGAGTCTTACGGGGGGCCATTGAAACAACTGAATTTTCTATAGTATCATAATTTTAACACGTTGGAGGGTCATCACTTACTTGACCAAGTGACAAATTTCATGGTGGTACTTTAACCGTCTCTAGGTCCCCGTAACGGTACCTCTGACAACAAGCACTTTCAAGGGGTTTTCAAAAATATATTTCGATTTCTCTACGAAGGGTTTTAAAAACTTTAGGTTTAAGTTTGTACGTACAAAATTTATTTTCCTTTCCCATAAATTAAAATGCAATTTTTAAAATAATGTATATTATTTGAATAAACTGCTCATCAGTACAAGGGTGTAAAAAGTATATACATTGTATGTATACACCTAACACCCAAAGCCTATCATTCCATGGATCAAAGTAAATAAAATGAGACCCTAAATCATGTTTTCATTTACAGTAATTAAATATTGCTGTGGTAAATACGTTTATTTGTTTAGTTACACGCATAATTTCTTAAGTAGCGTGACACGTTTTGTTACAACTAAGCGGGATACAATAAACTACATTCGATACACTTAAACTGAACACTGGGCTTATGGTCTCATGGTTTTTATTTGATTTATTTATATTTTCTATCATTACAACCACTTAAAACTTAGTTCACTGTAAATTTATACTTAGATAAAAATAACTCAAATGTGTATAAACTGTAAGCCACATAAATGAATTTAAAAAAATACTATTAAGAAAAAACAAAAGTTTTCTTGTTTAGAATTTTCTGAAGAACTTCTGGTTTAATTTTCATATACGTTAACAGTGGTTCACAATATACGGCAAGTTTTGTGAAAACGTATTACAGGTGGTCACATTAGGAACTTCTATGGTAGTCCCGGGATTAAGTTTCACCCTGCGGGTCATGCTAATAGGAAATCACCTTCCTTAGGAAATTCGCTGTTAATCTAGCGGAACTAGGAATTGCGTTGTACAAAGTCTAATTAAAAAGCGTTGTCCATAAACAAATTAAACATTCACGTCCCAATTGTAATTTATCCAAGCTCTTTGTTAAATTTAAATGCTTATGTATAATTTTTGGGAATTTAAGTTATTTATTCCCTGTGATATTATGAGCGAAGAATGAACAAAAGTCATGTCATAATGAGTTTATTTTGAACTACATTCAGTAACAGACTCATTTCTATAAACCGGCATTTTGATATCACTCCTTCCAAATTACGACTGTGGTCACGGGTCTTTCCAGAAGGGTATCTTTCCTCCACTCGCTCGAGAAAGTAGTTTCTTCCTTCCTTCCGGTTGAATTGGATTAGAAATTTACCGTATACAGGCACGCAATAGTCTAGCAATGTTCGAAGCAAGGTCCATACACATTGTACGGGTTACTGAGTCGATTCATTTAAGGTTTTCTAGTTAACCGGAATAGACCTCGTTAAAGCAGCTGTAAGGTCACGTGATCACCAATCCAGTCTGCAGTGTTGCTGGAAACATTTATCGTACGCGTACCATATTTTCTACATAAAATAAACATTGTTTAACTGCTTAAATTCTATGATCAGCTGAGATTTTATGATACTAATATATTGTTTTGATTTGTTTGTATTATTAGATTAATGGATTAAGGGTTTAATTTGTCTTTCTACATGTCTAGTGACAATTTAAAAAAGCTGTACCATTATTATACTCTTGGTATGTGGCTTCACCCAAGAGTTATATTGATATTTGCATAAAACCCCATGTTATTCTTATGGAGAATAATTAAAATGTTAGCGCTTACTTATGATTGAATATTGTTTAAACTTAGTATGTGGCTTCGCCTAGTTAAATTATATTTATATTTGCATAAAAATCAATTATTTGTGTTCCCCGTCTCAGCAAATCTACTCATCACCAATGCTATTCTTATGGAGAATAATTAAAATTGTATGTATCGCTTATATATGAATATATTTTTATGAAACTTGGTATGCGGCTTTATATGGTATTCAAATATTATGCATTTGAAATTCGCTGAGTACGCGGGTTTGCTGCGACGGGGGTATTTATGTTTCTGGAAAAGCGTTATTGTTTCCCATTGGTACATTAATGCAAAATATACACAAAATGGTAAACTTTACATCAACAAATCAGTTTAATTGAACTGTGTGCAGCCATTCAATTTAATTTACTTCAATGAGTTACATAATATTAAAATTAAAATTATAAGCAATCAGTTTACGTTATTTTAAAAGCTTACCGTAAATATTTAATGTAAAATGTGTTTTGAATCTTCACAGAATAAGCTTTAATAAATATTTTTAGCAAGCGGAAGGGTCTTTTTCGCCCCCATGTTATTCTTGTGGAGAATAAGTAAAATGTAATGACTCCCTTAATTATGAACATAAATTAATAATCTTGGTATGTGGCTTCACCCAAGAGTTATATTGATATTTGCATAAAACCCCGTGTTATTCTTATGGAGAATAATTAAAATGTTAGCGCTTACTTATGATTGAATATTGATTAAACTTGGTATGCGGCTTTGCCTAGTTAAATTCGATTTATATTTGCATAAAAATCCATTGTTTGTGTTCCTTGTTTCAGCAAACCTACTCATTACCAATGCTATTCTTGTGGAAAATAATTAAAATTGTATATATCGCTTATATGTGAATATATTTTTATGAAACTTGGTATGCGGCTTTATATGGTATTCAAATATTATGCATTAGAAATTCGCTGAGTACGCAGGTTTGCTGCGACGGGGGTATTTTTATTTATTTTTTTATTGAAAATACAAACACATTGCTGACATTTTGACGACAGGACTTAATGTACTTAAATTATATCTAAGAAAAACTAATAATTTAAAAAAAAACACACAAGGGTACAACAAAAGAATTCAATTGTTGTACACTTCTTGTGAAAAAAACCTGAAAAAAATGCTGCAATGGTCAGGACTACGGCTGACTAGAGCATAACAAAGTCCCCTCAAATCCATCATTGGGGTGAATTTCCCCGACTTTCCCCGACTTTGGGCCCACTTCCCCGACTTTCCCCGACCAAAATTTGTTTCCCCGACTTTCCCTGACTTTCCCTGACATTCCCTGACTTTCCAGAATGTGGACGCCCCGTGTTTACTAACCATTGCTCTGCTGTATGTATCAAACTCTGTTTAACGATATAGAGACCGTGCATCAATTACGTCACGCTATACGTAGCACTTCTTGACCCCCTCTCCCCCCATTGTCACGCTCAGTCTCGCGCCCCCCCCTCTCCCCCCGTCACGACACACTAATTAGTTATCAACAGTTGGTACGGCATTTTATCACTCGTGTAACAGACAGTTTCGCAGGCTCTATGACGCGTAACGCAGCCATAACGCAGACTGTTCAAATTGCACTGATATTTATACGGGTTCAAAGAAAAATAATACGAGGAACATAGACGCGTTGGTTTGTGAATGACATAAATAATAACACTATAGAAACTACAAACTAAATTAATCCTTATTGAGAACAATTGTATCAACATTTTAACCTATAATGTATGTTTTATTTAATTTTCTTATTACCTTCTTAAAAATAAAAATAAAAGCTATAGAGCTCAAATATAGCCCAAATTAATGATTTAATGTAATTCAACCGATTTTACTAAAGCCCATCAGAAAGAATACAGTCGTTTTGTATAAGACTATAGCACAAACTGATTTCTTAAACACCCCCTTCCTCACACATTCTACACACATAATTCATATTTGCCTTAAAATACGCCCCAGATGCGTTGGCGTGGGGATTGGGAGAGATTAAGATTAAGCTTCAAGTAGTGAATAGAGTTTACAAACCAGAAACGGAAACAGTTAAATACAAATGCAATAATCATTTTATGGTGAAAACCTAAATTATTAAAAAATTAAGTAACCTTTCCAGTTTTGTTTTTGAAGTAGTCATTTTCTTTGGCTCCTTGAAAGTCAGCTTATTAAATGACTAATGGAAAATATTTTATAAGTGGTATATAAACCCT
Source organism: Allygus modestus (assembly GCA_963675035.1). Taxonomy (NCBI): domain Eukaryota; kingdom Metazoa; phylum Arthropoda; class Insecta; order Hemiptera; family Cicadellidae; genus Allygus; species Allygus modestus. The sequence continues at coordinate 60,419,607 of OY776116.1, forward strand.
TCAAACCTAACTCCCTCCTGCCAGTTTCAGTAAAGGATTAGCGGATGCAAATGTGACATTTGGAGTATTTTGGTGTTAAAACTGGAAACCCAGGAAAGCACGTCACTGCTAATCATTAATAACGTATTCCACTTGTTTCGTTAATTTACAAATTTTCACCGGCCCTTGAACATGTTCTGTTGCTTGCAACCAACGGTTAAGTCATCTAACTGAAATATCTTACTCGTACTCGATTTATGAGTTCATGACAAACAGCTGGGAAAATTAAATTCTAGGTTTTATGTCGAAATAAATTCAGGATGTTGGTAGTCCTGAAGACTGCGGGCGAAAAATCTAGGGCAACTTAATATTGGTCTTATGCAAAATTTTGTAATCTGGACCTTGCAATGCAATAGTTACTCTCGATTGCAATAAAGAAGGTTTTATACGCCAGTAAAGAATAGTAAAGTTCGTCTTTACTTCTGGCCTAGGCCTGTTGTCGGAGTTTTAGGTCGCACTAGTGTCTCTAACACGATCTGTTGACTGGGACCAACGTCTTAACGTGTACGGTAGCAGTTTTGAGTTTCAACAATCAAATGAATGGCCAGTTACAACCAACTCAGCAGAATGTAAGGCGTGGGGGGTCATCACCATCTCCCCAGTCACCCAGCAGTGGAAAGTCCCCAGGAACCAATCTGTCCGCAACTCTCGCGGTTCTCATTTGCAAATTAAAAGCCGCTGAACCGGTCCTTGGAGGGCCAGCCGGGAGTCGGGCTAATTCGCGAACCGCGAACAAGAGAAAACAAGGAAACTAGATCACAACTGGTCCACGGTAATTGAATACAGCTGCAACCACGGCAGTGAAGGGAACAGTATTTGACCTTTTCATTTATTATTATCGAGACTCCATCGAGTATAATTAATCCACGTATAAAGATGGGAATTAGTGAGGCGAAAGTTTTAAGCCCCCTCTCGTCATCCTAGCATAAATATTTATTAAAGAAAATGTGTTTAGACTAAACACAGTACGTTGTCTTATGGGTTTTAGAAAAGTCTGCTACTCCTTTGTTAGAGTACTTTTATCATCCCCAGCAACCTCACGCCTACTTTAAAGCCCGACTGGACCTTCTTCTAACATTATAATGCCCGGCTTTGAAGGTAAATGAAACCAGGAGCATCAGAACAGCCAACAAATTCAGATTTCAATAAAAATTGGAATACAAGTATGTTTTTAGACTAATTTGGGGTTTTTAAATTTTTTATGTGGAAATTCACTTCCCTCACGTCAGCGTGCTGCGTGCGAACTCGTTTATTTATCAGATTGACATGTCTAATTACAAAAACAATTAATCCTGAAGTAATTTGCATTATACACTTAAAGGGCTTCACGTTTACAGATCAATATTGAACTGGTCATTAGTAGAGACCGGTTTAATTTATCACCGTTTGACCTTTTCAGTGAAACACTTTTTAGTTCCCAATTTTCGTTTTCTCGAGTTATTGAACAAATCAATTCATGATACTAAAATATATCATTCAAAATACCAGTCACGAAACAAAGCTAATAAGAAACTTAACTAATGATAATTATTGCCAAGGTATTCGCTTAAGGTTTGCAAGATTGTGACTTAGTAAAAAACTGACCCGCATGCCTAATGATGGACAGTCGTACCAAAACTCGTACACAAAGAAACAGACACCCCGACATATGAATTTCATTCTTGGCAGCTATTAATCGAAAACCTTAATCATAGGATTAATAACACGCTGATGAAAAGAATTAGTTTTGACACGTGAATGCAAAATGAATACGTGGTGTACCTCTCGAGATAAAAATTGCCATTGATTAAAACGATTAGAAAAATAATTGCCACCCGAGTGAATCTGTGAAGTGCTTACAATGTGTCTGGGTTCACTCGTATATATATATATAGAATGTGTATTTTCCTTATCCCCAAAAAGATTAAGTTTCAAGCTGAAATACTTGAGAAATGTACGCTACGTGGCTTCCCCTTGTTGAGTTATATTGATATTTGTATAAAACCCCATTTTTTTAGTTACTTGTAGCAGCAAACCTAGATACTCGGTCCCCGTGTTATTCTTATGGAGAATAATTAAAATGTTATATAGTGCTTACTTATGATTGAATATTGATTAAACTTGGTATGTGGCTTTGCCTAGTTAAATTCTATTTATATTTGCATAAAAACCAATTGTTTATGTTCCTCATTTCAGCAAATCTACTCATTACCAATGTTATTCTTATGGATAATAATTAAAATTGTATGTATCGCTTATATATGAATATATTTTTATGAAACTTGGTATGCGGCTTTATATGGTATTCAAATATTATGCATTAAAAATTCGCTGAGTACGCAGGTTTGCTGCTACGGGGGTATTTTATTTCCATTATGAGAGTTGACATTCAAGTAGGTTTTTTATTTATATAATGAACATATATTTATGCCTTTCGGTTATGTTAAGATATACTCCTAATATAAAACTATGATAATGTAATTTTTTAAATGCCACGTTTGGACAAATAGACTGTTTACAAAAATAGCTGTTTTATCGAAACATTATCTCTTATTAATTAAAAACAGAAAATGATAAACACATGGTATTTTGATCATTGCCCCACGTCAATTGGTTACTGAGATATTACAAGTGCTAAACACAGTACGTTGTCCAATGTTATTCTTATGGAGAAAACGACAAATTTTATATCTCGGTTATTTATGAACATAAACTGACGAAATTTATCGCTTCATCTGGTTGTGGTTTATTGCTGTTTGCACAACAAAAATGTTTCGCCCATGGTTCCTGTAGCAGCAAACCTAGGTTCTTGGTCCCCATGTTATTCTTATGGAAAATACTTAAAATGTTATATATCGCTTATTTATGAATGTATATGGATGAAACTTGGTATGTGGCTTCACCAAGATGAGTTCTAATGATATTTGCATAAAAACCCATTATTTTGTGTTCCTTGTTGCAGCAACAATACTCATCCCCAATGTTATTCTTATGGAGAATAACTAAAATCATATGTGGCTATATGATTGAATATTGATGAAACTTGGTATGTGGCTTCGCATGGTTTCTATTTATATTTGCATAAAAACCAATTGTTTATGTTCCTCATTTCAGCAACAATACTCATTACCAATGTTATTCTTATGGATAATAATTAAAATTGTATATATCGCTTATATGTGAATATATTTTTATGAAACTTGGTATGCGGCTTTATGTGGTATTCAAATATTATGCATTGGAAATTCGCTGAGTACGCAGGTTTGCTGCGACGGGGGTATTCCCGATTCCCCGGGATCAAGACCTTTAATTTGAGTCGTCTCCCACCATCCCACAATTTTGACTTAAAAATTTCGCTTATAGAATGATATATAAAGATTTTCTTTCTCGCAATTATTGTCTTGAAAACCTAAGTAAACAAATTACTACACACACTAATATACAAATTTATCCTATCCTTTAACACCTCGTAAAACGTTTTACCATCCAAAATTAATCATACGGTTCAAACCCCGTTACAAGCATGCAAAAGCATTTTACCCAACAGGCAGTTCAGATATACCACGACAAGTTTTAGTTTACTCTTGTAAAATGTTATTTTTGGCAAAGTATGTGTTCAAATATTAAGTTTATTTTTCGTTCATAAAAATAATAAACTCACGTTGGAAAAACGCGACTGCTCTTAAATGTTTACTCTTTTTTTCTATGGTATTTGAATTTTATTGAGAATCAATTTATTAAAACCATTGTTGATAAATCAATATAGCTTGCTCCATAAAGTTGAACCGGAGATTAATCTACGCTTCCCACCACCCGGTTGTGTACAGTCTGAGTGTACAATAATAGGCACTTTATTAGTTAACTGCTATGGCTGTACTCAGAGAGTAGGTTTTTATTCATAGGACTCTTATTAATCCATTGACCAAAAACATATTGGCTGAGTTATTTTGGTTGAAGTGATGACCTATAATAATTTAAGGTTTTCCAGATTTGTTTGAGCAAAATGTTTCCCAAGCGGAACTCGGAGAAGTGAAACGGAGCGGAACGTGGCTACATTTCCGTTAACGTGACCGCATTTCCGGTTTGACTTGCCTTCGTATCCTACATGAGACACACTTTCTCAAACCATTGGTTCGCCAGAGCATTTCAGATGGCAGCAAGAGAATTTTTGGTTGTATGCAGATTTGTTAAAATGCAAAAATGAAAAATCAATCTTTAAATTTTAATTATCTTAGTAATAATAATTTATGTCAAAGTGGGGAATATTCGTGCTACTCTGTGAGGAAATTTATTCTACATAAGGTTTCTTGCTAAGGTTTTTTTCACAGCATCATCGCTTATGAATCCTGTTAAGCGTTTTAATGTGTTATGTTATATATTCATTGGAAATTCGCTGAGTATGCAGGTTTGCTGTGACGGGGGTATTTTATTTGTTGTATTTGTGTTTTGGTACTACCCTCAACGGTTACATTCAGCTAAAAAGCCAAACTTGTGGGTTCTTAATCAATGGCGCGGGGTGGATATGAATTTATATTTTTAGGAGATTTCAAATTTACACTCATCATAATTACTGAATATTAAATAAACAAATTGAAATGGGATTTGTTTAACGCTCCCGGATGAAACTTGGTGTGTGACTTCACTTAGATGAGTTCTATTGATATTTGCATAAAAACCCATTATTTTGTGTTCCTTGTTGCAGCAAACCTAGGTATTTGGTCCCACGTTATTCTTATGGAGAATAATAAGGGTGTTATATATCGCTTATTTATGAATGTATATGGATGAAACTTGGTATGTGACTTCACTTAGATGAGTTCTATTGATATTTGCATAAAAACCCATTATTTTGTGTTCCTTGTTGCAGCAAACCTGCGTAATCAGCCCATTCTTCTGGAGAATAATGAAATGCTATGTCCCCCCTAATTATGAACATAAATAAATAAAAACTGGTATACGACTTCAACTAGTTGAGTTATATTGATAGTAGCATAAAAACCCATTTATTGTGTTCCTTGTTGCAGCAACAATACTCAACCCCAATGTTATTCTTATTGAGAATAATTAAAATTGTATATATCGCTTATTTGTGAATACGTGTTTATGAAACTTGGTAATTGGCTTTATGTAGTACTAAGAAATTTATATCTCCATTGTAAATTCGCTGAGTATGCGGGTTTGCTGCGACGGGCGTATTTATTATTTTGAATCATCATCACAATTTGTACTCGGTTGCCGTCTGATGTTTGAATACAATATAAGTGTAAACCTATTTTTAAGTGTTGTAATACGTTTTTTATTACACCCGTGAGTAATGACAGCTACTATGCTAATGAAGAAGTTGTTTCTTGCTATAGTTTAATAGGTGTGGATGCCCCTTCTCAGAGAAATGCGGAGTGTCCAGATCATGAATGCATGCACAGGACTCGAACATAATCAGATACAGTCTGGAGACATGAGATATTCCAACTCATGAGTGCTATGTAGTCAGTAATCATGAGTGTTATAAGGACTGTTTAAGAAAGCCTACTTTTCAGATTATTTATTAATTATTCAGTCAAAAATAAATAATACTGTTTTTCAAACCATAAATTTGCGTTACAAATAGTTACTTTAAGAGTCTTCGGTAACACCGACTTATGAAACAGACCAGGTCTAGCATCTAATAATTTCGTATTTTAGCGGTGAAATCAACTTGAAAACGTACTATGCGTTTTATCTTAACAACGAACCAATGAACCAATTGCCAGCAGATTTTGTTCATACAAAAGATTGAATTAGATTTAGCTGAATGTAGTCGATTATACAGTTCCTGGTGTACTTGAGCTTCTGCACGAATGGACTCGTTTCTGCAAGACCCATCGACGTCTTATATTTGTAAAATTACCCTATCCTTTATTCCAAAACTCAGACAAACATTAAAGTTTGTTAAGAAGGGCAGTCCAATGTTGTTACTGTCAATTTACCTCGTTCCAAATAAGTTTAAGTAATACAGCTAAGCAACGGTTGTTACTCAAACTTGAGTCAAGCCGATATTTATGAGAAAGTAATTTATCTTATACAAGTTATGTAACAGTAACACATGTTAAGGATCAAGCTTGTTTGTTGAATGTAATGAGATATACTGTAACAACATTTACACGATCGGGCCCGGGGGTATTGTGACTGAACGACGCCATCTGAAGTACAAATCAAGTACAAATCAAGTACAAATCAAGGAGAGGAAGTTACTATATATTTCCAATACACTGCACAATAGAAAACCATCATTTGTAAGACCGAAAACTATACAATGCCTAAACCGGAATAATAGAACTCGAGAAACAATTGTTGTTTTGTGTCACCCAGGATAATAACAGTTTTAGTATAAAATCAGCCTAATAAACATACGATACTATCAATAAAACAACTTTAATTACATCATGTCTCCCATCTATAAAAACGGCTTTCAGCTTGTTAAACTGTATTGATACTGTACAACTACTCATTTGAAATCAAACAATAGTCAATGCCAGAAGGTTTTGGTGTTATGTATATAACAATTGAAGTTATGATTATAATAGTATAATAGAGGTATCTCAAACTTTAAACTCGCATCATAATGTTATATCTATAGGGATATTAATATAATAATTGCAAATTTACATATTACGTAGTAAAAAAAACTCAAATAAAACGCACGAACATACAACTCTTGAGTAATTATAAACGTTTAGCACGGATGAAACTTGGTATGTGACTTCACTAAGATGAGTTATATTGATATTTGCATAAAAACCCATTATTTTCTGTTCCTTGTTGCAGCAAACCTGCATACTCGTGCCCCATGTTATTCTGTAAACTGCCTCTTGTTATTCTGCGTTACGACGCCCAACAGGAGATTAACTAATAATACTATGACGTAACGGACCTTCCAGCCTTATTACTTACTAAGACTGATTCTTTAGCCATGACATTTCTAAATATTTCTAAATATTTCTAAATATTGACTTCCTCCCCTTAATAGTATATTTCTCTTATCAAAATATCTGAATAAATAACCCCAGTAACTCAAAAATGAATTATACTTCTAGATGTAAGGCAAAATGAATCACATACCAAAAAAGCTCTGGGCGTCTGGGCGCGCGTCGCAATCTCGTCAGTCAGTCTGGGCGCGGCCGTTGCTTGGTGTCCTCAGACGATCGGCTACTAACTAACTAGCGACGCGTCCGGCTTTTAAACCCCCGCTCGGAAACGGCCCCCCCCCCCGCCGCTATTACTGTAGGTCTCGCGGTAAGACTTAAGCCCGAGACCACGATAACCGTTTTAGGGTCCCGGGATGCCAAAAGCGGCATTTGTTCAAATTTATATATATGTGTGTGTCCGTTACCGCGATAACTTTTGAAAGAAGCGCCCGATTTTGATACAATTTGGCACAAGTGTTGAGAGTAACATTTATGACTTTGAGTTCAAAAACCAGATCGTTCACAGAGGAGAATGATTGGTTAATCCAAGTTTTAATCCAAGTTTTTTTATAAGTTAGTTCAACCAATTTCAGAGGTTGGACAACTATTTGTATGAGTTCAATTAACTAAGCTCAGAGAGTTAAAAAATATATGTTGGAACAAACAATTTTATAAGTCAAGTTAACCGATAAATTCATTGGTTAAAATAACTAATTTGTTTCAAAGTAGTTGGATTAATCACAAATGTAGTTGTTAAAACCTATATTGTCTAAGTTGACCAAACGGCTTGACTGGTTAAATTAACCAAATCCTCAATTTTCAAAGTAGTTTGTTACAACCCATATTCATTTAGTTGTTAGGCTCAATGCTTAACCCAGACAGTCCTAGAACCCCAGGCTTAACTTAGCTCTTGGAAGAATAGGCAAAGTTGCTGGGTTCTACGTTCCGTCTAGATCAAGGATTATGCATTCATGAGAAAGGGGGGCCTAACAGTTTTATGAGGACGAAATGAATGATTCAAAAGGAATTTTTTACAAAGACCCCCATGTACTAGGATTGTAAATTAATTAATTGTTTGGATCAAATAACTTTAATCATAAAAGGAAGCTGGTAATTATATGATAACTTACCTTCAAAACGTGGTATTAAATCGTCCAACCCCCAACTTATTAGAGTAGTTTACAACTAAGTTGACTCGAATAATTTTAAAATATTCATACAAGCGGTGGACTCATTTATATACTTTTAGGAGTAATATATTGCTGTCATGTCTATGCACACGTACCTCTCGGGTTAAAATAAATATATCTAACCTATATCAATTTCTGTGTCAGCTTACAATTATTAAGTTCTAAACAGAGTTTTTAATATTTCAATGATTAGCTATTAACATTTAAAATACGGCTGAAACATAATATGCTTATACCTTAATTTTAAAAACAGTATAACAGTATTATAACAGTATTATAACAGTATACCAGTATTTGGAAAAATAACAGTATACCTGCATACTCAGCCGCCATGTTATTCTTATGGAGAATAATTAAAATGTCATATTTTGTTTATTTGTGAATGTATATTGATGAAACTTGGTAGGTGGCCGTAGCAGGCCACAGTAACTTTAATGAATAATTTGCAAACTAATTACTTTAATACTAAAAACATATTTAAGGTTTAATATGACGAATTAAAGTTGTGTCAGTTAAAAGCGTTTCCCCAATGCGATACTACATAGTATAATATATAAAAAATATATACAAAATTATAATTTTAGCGAATTTCCCCTATAGGGAAGAAGCTATTACCGTAGTCGGCATGGTAAGACCCGGGACCATGATAACTTTTCGTTTTGAGGTCCCCAGACCCCAAAACACCAGTCGTTCGAAACTGTGTGTATAATATATATATGTGTGTCCGTTAGCACGATAACTCTCGTGAAAATGATCCGAGTTTTATGAAATTTGGTATAAACGTGTAAAGCAACATTTATGATTTTAAGTTCGAAAACCAGCCAGATCGCTCTATCCAAAGGGGTATTTTGGGGGGGTTTTGTACCCCAACAATGGGTATTTTGAATTTTTGACATATCATTTTTGAAGTAGTCAAATATTAGTTTTCCCCATTCGATTCAGCTTAAAAAAAACACACAATTTGGTATTTCGATCATTCCTCTACGTCAATTGGTTACCGAGATATTTAAAGTGCTAAACACAGTACGTTGTCTAATGTTATTCTTATGGAGGAAAAGAAAATTTTTATATCTCGCTTATTTATGAACGTATACTGACGAAACTTGGTATACGGCTTAATCTGGTTGTGGACCATTGATATTTCCTCAAAAAAAATTTTTTTTGACAAAGGCTCCCGTAGCAGCAAACCTGCGTACTCAGCCCATTCTTATGGAGAATAATTAAATGCTATGTCTCCCTTAATTATGAACATAAATGAATAAAAACTGGTATACGACTTTACCTAGTTAAGTTCTATTGATATTAGCATAGAAATCCATTTTTTCTATTCCTTGTTGCAGCAAACCTGCGTACTCAGCCCATTCTTATGGAGAATAATTAAATGCTATGTCTCCCTTAATTATGAACATAAATGAATAAAAACTGGTATACGACTTTACCTAGTTAATTTCTATTGATATTAGCATAGAAATCCATTTTTTCTATTCCTTGTTGCAGCAAACCTGCGTACTCAGCCCATTCTTATGGAGAATAATTAAATGCTATGTCTCCCTTAATTATGAACATAAATGAATAAAAACTGGTATGCAGCAAACCTGCGTACTCAGCCCCATGTTATTCTTATGGAGGACAAGTAACGTGTTATCTCCCTTAATTATGAAAATAAAGCAATGAAATTTGGTATGTGGCTTTGCCTAGTTGTTATATTGATATTTGTATAAAACCCCAATTTTTGTGTCCCTTCCTTCAGCAAACCCGCATAATCGGTCGCCATGTTATTCTAATGGAGAATAATTAAAATGTCATATTTTGTTTATGAATGTATATTGATGAAACTTGGTATGTGGCTTTATTTGGTATTAAGATACATTTATATGCATTGGAAATTCCCTGAGTACGCAGGTTTGCTGCTGTATACTGTATTCGATTTTATTTAAACCCCGGTATAGTATAAATGTATAATGATACTGTATTACAAACTTAAGAAAACTAAGCAAATTAGATAAATACTTAAATTTGAGAATTAATAACTAATTGTCCACGTTTTCAAAATATATAGTCTTGTAATACACGTACCGTATTTACTATTGCATTCACAGACACACACACACATATATATATATATAAACCCCCAATATTATTTTGTAAAAATATACAATCTTGAACGAATAATATGTTTTGACTCCAGGATCTCCAAACGAAGCGTCTGGTTGTTATAAAACCACTTTCAAACAAGTTTTAATGCCAAAGTGACCCGCAGGTTTCGCGAAACCCAACAAAAACCAAACCCCGCCACCTGCCACCTGCCGTCACCCGCGGGTTTCGCTTGGTGTTGAATCCAAGGTAGCCCACAAGTTAGAAATTCAACTGCTATCGGCCGTTTCAAAAACGTTGACCCCAAAAACATCATAAAAACGGATACAAACGGATACAAACGGATACAAACGGATACAAACGGATACAATAAGGGGTTCACAGCCCATATAAAACCATAAAACTATTTTATACACATTAAAATATATAGATTATCACCTAGATGTTATATTGGCAAATATAAATGAACAATGAGTGTATACACGTTAGAATAATGTGAACTGTCCATTATCCTCCACAATATCTAGTGAATTTGTTCATTATATAATCCTCACACAAAAATTCACACAATATTGGAATACTAAGTTAGGGTCAAATATACATACAATTAAATCATACCCCCACACTACTTTTCTAGTGATGTACACGTCTATTTACTCCTCTCCTACAAAAGCACCTACGCATTTCCACGTTCCGCATAGTCTTCTCTTACAGGTAGGGGACACACTAACATATCCTCTTAAAATCACATTATTCCCTCATTACCCTCCATCGTCACATACCATATCAAAAAACCAACACACCATCACACACCTCTCCTCCTACCTTATCCAATCCTTATCCAATCCATATCCAAGTAACCTTGTCATATCCACATATCACCCTTAGCCAAGAGATTATTGATGTAATCTTACAATACCCCTATACAAGTAAACTATATAATACCCCATCACTCTCACTAACACCCCCCCCCCCCCCCACACACTCACACTGAATCGTTCACTCTCAGACTCACACACAAGGAATAGTTCAATCACCCATACACACAACAGTTCACTAAACAGGACGAATTTTCACTTACAATAAAATTTAACTAAACTTGTCAAATAACCATGAAACACTACACTTACATAACTACTAACATGATATAACAAGGCAATACATAAAACATTTTATTAAACAAATATCTAAATAAGCCACTGATTTAATAATAATGCCTTTGAAAAGATCAAGAGAAAGCCCAATCCAACAGACAATCAAAGTAAATACAAGTCAGGTCAGGGGCGGATCCAGAGGTCAAGTTTGGGGGGGCGGTCACCGAAAGTTACCCCTCCCCCCTTCCCTGTGGATGGCCGATGGTCCCTGGCACCCCCATTATTTTTTTTAACTATATGAAATTATACAGCGAATGAAAGTAAGTTAACATAATATATCAATAACCTTGTACTCAATAAAAAAGCAATCTGCTTAACTTTTATAAACAAGCTAAACAAAAATTAACTTTAGTTCTACTGCGCCCGACCATAAATAAAAATAAAATATTTAGTCATTACACTTTTTCTACATCATCTGTAGGCGTCTAAGAACAAGTAAGATGCCTAAATATACAATTTATTTTAGTATTTACCCACGCGAAACACTATTCACAAATCGTATTTAAAATCTGCAATACTGAACTATACTACGCGAAGATACAATTAGGAATGAGGCTGTCAGCCAAGGTAAACCACTCGAAAAATGAAAATGTCATACCACATTTAAAAATAAATAAAATACTTGGCGTATGAGCTTCTGTTTGCATGCAATTTAATCTTTGTTTCCTCTTATTTCATTACATATAATTCGAGACACTTTTTGCTTCTAGCCTAGCCACTGGATATTTATTGCCTAGCAACGGATTACGCGGTTTTAAACAAAAATCAAACCTAACCTGTAATCAAAACCCCGCTGATAGCAAAAGACAGTAGGCAGTCAAAATCCAGGAAAAAATAATCACCGAATACAAGTGTAGTAACCTTTGCTGCTAAAATTTACCTCCACACACTGCACTGCATTTTCGGTCCGTCAACTGGCAAAACTGCAACAACTTCGCGATATTCGGGAATATCCATGTTCTTGTAACACGCTTTTAGGTTAAATACATGGATCTAAGTAATGTGTTATATACTAATATGGAAGTTTAAAATTTCACCTATCTATCGGTGTGTATTTTATTTCATTTAATGAAACGTTTAGGTTCGTTAGTTTGAATTTTAATGTAACCTTGTAGACGAGAGCGGCAAAATTTGACTCTCGGAACCGAAAAACGGGGTTTCGGGAGGCTTTTGATGCTTACATTTTCTTTCGGATTTATTCAAACTTTCATCGTATGCCTGAATAATAAAATAAAACACAACAAATCTTAGGTTGGGGGGGAGACCGCCCCTACCGCCCCCCCCTTGTATCCGCCCCTGAGTCAGGTATATATCAACTTAATTGTTCTGATTGTGAAAAGTGTTTCATAGGGCAAATAGGAAGACCATTTAAAGTGAGGTTTAAAGAACACATCCAAGCCCTCAAAAGTAACAAATAGACACGCATGAAATCTACATATGCGGAATATCTATTGGATTCAAATCACAACTATGAAAATAAGGGTAAAAATATGTTGTACTCAGCGTTGCCAACAAAGTGATTTTTTTACCCGGAAACCTGATCCATAATCCCCAATTTTACCCGGAATAAAAACCTCATTACCCGGAAAAATCCCCGGAGAACCCGGTCATATTACCATAGATAAATTGTACTCTTAATCTAAGATACCCAGAAACTTAAAGTCTACCGTCTGTTAATGTAGAATCATAATTGACAAACTGCATGTAATATTTTCAATGGGACCTCACAACCTATCTATATACAGTAGAACCTCGATAACTCGAACCTCAGGGGAACGGGAAAAATTCGAGTTATCGAATATTTCAAAATATCGAGGTTTGACTTATCAAGGTGTTTTTCCACAGACTTCGACTTATTGAGGGTCACAGTAACGCAATAGTAGATGGGTCATGGAAGGGTAGAATCCTTACATCATTTCGTGATTTGTATCATGAATAACTATATCGTATAATAATTATTACTAAAATTAAGAAGGTTAACGTAGTCTAGACTTCCTTCAGAGAAAAATTTGTAGGAAAGTAGACAAATAATAACTCACAGTTCGGTATTTTGGTGTTGTTTTCCTCGTTAGACCACTTCCTGTTTATTTTCTAGACGTTTTTTCTCACTTCTTATCACCTGCCCCAAACAAATCCCTCCCCCTTAAGAAAGTCAGTTCTGACCAAATGTGCATCAATTTAAATTTAGCTAAACATCAAATGTTCTGTAAGCTATTAAAATAATTTGCAAAACTAAAAGGGAATAACAATTATAAAGGGCAAACATGATAACAATTAAAATTGCAGAGCAATCTTGGAATTAGAATTAGGGTGAAGCAGTACGCCACTTATTTTTGTTTTAAAATTGTCGACAGAGTGTGTACTGGTGTTTCTAAACTTCCCGATATCATTTTTTTTATTTTTCGTATCAACAGCCTCAAATAATCTTCAACTTTTCCTCATAGGGTAGAGTTTTACCAACACGTTTTGCCAAACTGCAAACACTTAGTAAAAACACAATCTAAACACTATCCAGAACCTCTAAACTCGCACTAACTGACACCGGACACAAATCTAATCAAATAAAAACCATTTTATTTAAGAAAAAGACATAATTTCCAACAACATGAAACTGTTCCTTATTTATGAAATGAAATCCTCACATTTGTGAAACCCATGCGTGAGGATGAATGTGTTTGATATGTGTGTTGCTCATCAATATAAATTTGTCGGTTGTTTTACTGACACCAGGAGCACCCAGAAAGAGATGTAGTGGGGAGGGAGTGTTGCAATTTCCGGCTGCAAATAAATCAGTGGAGGTTTGGTGAATGAACAACTTCGACTTATAAAGGTTCTCTAGTCAATACTTTGACTTGTAGAGGTACGGAGATTGTAATTATTCGAGTTATAGAGGTTTTACAGCTAAAACTTTGACTTATAGAGGTGCGGCGTCAGGGTAAGAATACTGCACAAATTCGAGTTATCAAGGTGTTTCCTACTAACCCTTTGACTTATAGAGGTAAAATAACATAGCATTAGGTAGGCACGTTCAGGGAGAATAATAAAAATTTGACTTATCAAGGAATTCAAATTATAGAGGTTTCACTGTAATTAAAAGATTAATGGTTGACTTAAATATCTATATATATGATGTTGACCTAAGATTCCATATTTATTGTGTTATTTGACTGTAACTATACATTTTTGAAATGACTGTTAACGAAAATTCTATAAACTACAAATATTGAACACTTCCTAAGCAATCACAGAACTTTAGGGTATAACAATATAGTATGGGCATTATAAGTAATTTCCTATCTTGTATTCAGATTTGTATAAGGATTGCAAGAAAGAGTTATTATAGCACCCAAGTTCTATTGGTATTACTGGAGGCAACACTGATAAACAAAACGCAAGCTGTTCTTTCCAAATTTTGGTGAGGCAAAAGACTACTTGCTGAAAGCGAACGAGTTGGCAAAATGACTCAGACAAATACCTAGGCCTACTATAATTTTAACATTGATAAACTTGTATTTGTTTGTTTGCTCATAATTTATCATATTTCCCGACAAGAGTAGATGCATAAATCAAACGAAAAATGAATTTTTTCCAACTTTTACTACTTTTATTCCAGTGATTTGCATGAGCAGATTCACTTATAGGAATAAAACAACCAATCAGGATAGTTAAAAGAACGATAAATTTGCCTCACCAGTGTACCAACCTGACAAAATCACCAGCTCGCTTTTTCAACCAAAATAGTGAAACAGTGATACCTCAAGTTAAAAAATAAACCTCCCTGTTAGCACCTAGGGTTTGAATTTGAATTGAATACTAAAATATAAGTTATTCTCAAGGAGTTCTATTGTTAATACTGGAGGAAAGCTGATGAACAAAATTGCGAGCCATTCTTTGCCAAGTTTTGGTGAGGCAAAGAACTACTCGCTGAAATCGAACAAGTCAACAAAGTGAATCAAACAAATACCTAATCATGATTTGGACATCAATAAACTAGTATTTGTTTATTTGCTCATAGTTTATCATACATCAAGACAAGAGTAGATACATAAATCAAACGAAAAGATAAATTTGTTTAAAAGCTTTTATTTGGCCTACTTTATTCCATTGTTTTGCACGAGTAGATTCACTTATAAGAATAAAACAACCAATTAGGATAGTTCAAAGAAATTTGCCTCACCAGTGTATTAAGCTGACAAAATCACCGGGTCGCTTTTTCGACAAAAATATTGAAGCAGTGTTTCTCCAGTTATACTATTAAACCTCCTAGGCTATTCTTAATTTACCTGTTAAAATACTCGAGCACTCCTAATCCTGTTGGCCCATTGGCCTACAGTCTGTAGGAAAAAAAGGATGAACATAGAGTATCTTTTAAGTAAATCAAAGAGGGATGCATTTTTGGGATTAAAACAATGTTTTGTTTTTATTTAATGAGGCTGGATGATTCTGTTTTATATCAAGGTTGTGTTTTCCGGGATTCAGTATTTTGAAGATCATCATCTGAAATGTAAAAGACAAAAATGTTTGGAGCCAAAACATGTTGGTTGAAAAATAAAAGAGTTCTCAGTTTTCATTTTATTCCACTTAAATATAGTAGTAGCCCTGACCAGTGAATATAATAACAATTTCATAAGTTTAAAATATGAAAAGAACCATCTTTATATATAATTCTGTAAGCAAAATTGTTAAGTCAAGATTGTGAGAGTTTGGCAAATCGTAGGATGATGGGAGACAGCTCAAATTAAAGGTCTTGATCCCAGAGACTCGGGAAAAATAGCAGCATTTCTTAAAGTTACCAGCAAACGAAAAATTACGTAAAACATCCCCTATAAGAAAAGTATGGGGATTTAAAAGTGACTGCTTTGTTTACATTAAAACACTTGATTACACTTTGTTTACGAACTGACATGTGTTCTTTTACTTATATTGTTTTATTTTCCTCATCATGTAAAGTGTAAAAAATCAGATAAGGCAGAGTATTGTAGCAAGGTTAGAGGCTATGGCCCCTTCAAGCTACTAGTAAGTACCGAATTCTTCTTCTCTTTGTTTTTTTTTATGTTTTACTTCAGTGACTTCTTTTCCTTCAAACTTTAACCCTTCCCAAGCGGCGACTGCGGGGCGAAGCCCTACTCTGTATGCTATATATTTTTGGGCCGGGTCAAAAAATAGATTTTGAAATATTTATTTTTCCACTTAGATCTGATGGTTAAAAGAAATTATGTTCACTTACATTATAACAATAATTTGTTTACATGTTTTATGGCCAAAATTAGAGTGTTGTATATACGTCAGTCACTCACTCAAAAATGAAGGTAATTTTGAAAAAAAAACACGACACAGTAAAAAAATTTTCAAAACATCATTTGCTTGCACTTTACACACCAACTTGTAAATAACTGACCGAACGTAAACAAACTATCCGCAAACGAGACATTAACAAAAGGATTGCATCAGCCGGCCAGTAAATAACATCTATTGAAGAACAGCGTTGCCAACTCACCGAATGAAAATGTACCGCCATTAAAATAAACTAAAAAATAGACTAATGGCTTGAAGTAAATTATATGGAAACAATCATACAATACATAAATTAAATTTACACGTCTTGCGTACATATTCGTCATACACTAGAAGAATATGATAATAAGCATCTGGACCAGCTCAGATGTAGCATACACCGAGCCTTACTCGGCTTGTCAACAGGCTCTTGATGAAATCAACAGCTAAGATTCTTGTTACCATCACAACTGTTGTTATCCTGTTCCTACTAAGGTGCTGGGTGTTTTGTTCCAGAACATGATCGTGGTGGCAGTGGTCCTGGTCAAGTGGCTGATCCCTGATGTTCCGCAGAAAGTCGAGTGGCAAATGCGACGCAGGCATTATTTGATCAGTGAAATGATTATCAGTTATGAGTCTTCAAATAAATCTTTAGGTAATTTACTTACCCACTCATGGTCTATCGGGTTTCCAAAAATTACCTTTACAACTTTAATTTCATATACTAGCTACGCTATTCCTGTGCTTTCGTAACAGGGTGAAAATTCAAAGTAGAAAATTTGTAAACAAAATAATGACAGGCTGTAGGTAGACGTAATCATTATAGCAGATTTTTATTTAAATTAATTAAATTAATAAAAAACACATATGAGATAAACCAAATAAAACATTCTTCCATATGAATAACATGGGGACTTGGAGCTCACATTGGGCAGAGCCCTGATGAGGACTTTTCTAAATGGCAATAGGCCTATGTCACTCTTGGATACATAGACTATATTTGTGCAAAACTTGAGCAGAATTGGTCCAGTGGTTTTAGCGTGATGGAGAAATAGACAGACAGTAACCACCTAATTTGTATGATATTAGTGATAGAAAGAAAAATAATAGTTATACTTTAGCAGGGTTTGAAGGTTCTAAAGTTTGTTTGCTTATATTTTAAGTTATTAATTATTTACTTCATTTCTTAACTTCAAGTATTCTTAACACAAACCAAACTAATCTCATTAGGCCTAGTAAAACAAATCTGACCAGACCTAACAACCAGAGGGAATATGAAAAGTTACCTTACAACCAAAATCAACAACAAATCCTGCATGTCCACCATAAATTTCCACTTTCTTCTAATATACACTAGCAGATTTACCATTTAATTCACAAAATGTGCTAGAGGGGAACAAAAAGCACAATGTTAACAAAATATTAGTATTGTAAGAAAAAACAAATTCTTCATTTTTTGGAGGCAGTCATGGGCGAGGACTAATAATCTTCTCGATGAAAAGCTTCTCTCAAATTGTAAAGTTAAGTTTTATAAACTCATTGGAAGGTTTTTAGATATCATAGAAATCCTGACTATTGTCGCGGATGGCTGGTCCGGATTTTGAAAAATCCGGATTTCTCGGAGGTGGGCGTGAATCATTAATTCTGTCTTTATAGTATGACAATATGCGTTTACGTTCATGTGCCAAGTGGCACCGGCCTACTGATTTACATCGTTAATGATAAGTCATAAACAGGAGAAGACCTTAACGGAGCAGCGCACCGGATAAGTAAACAGTAACAAACACCGCACCGTAGTTGGGCTAAGTGAGGACTCGGACCATACGAGGTTGGGTTGGTGGATCGAACTATATAAACACGGGTATATAAGCGGGTGTTCCATGAAAACTGAAGGCACTAAACTGTGAAGTTGCGTTTTTTGTTTTTATTATAAAAAACTTATATACAAAAAAAATCAAGATCATCGGTCCGGATAACCCAGAGTCTGGATAAGTGTGATCCGGATTTCTGAGAGTCCAGTGTATCTACTTATATAAAGCTAGACGGGTTCACTCACTCACTCACTGACATAAACTATGAGACACTTCCTGTAATCGAACCCCCCTCAACCCCACTTACTTGAATTAAAGTTCTTGATGAGAAACTCCCAGAAAAATTACCAAAATAAGTTAACATTTTTGAGTTTTTGGGGCGGGGAAAATTCCACTTTTTCAATTTTTCCACTTTGAGCGCGTTTGGTACGGAAACGGTAAGATATGGCAAAAAATGACAAATACAAAAGATGTAGAAAATTTAATTTTCAACTAACGATTTTTCGTCAGATTTAAGATCCGATCATCCGTTTAGCCGCTATTCATCGGAGAAGAAGTAATTTTGAGTATTTTGGCCCATTTAAATGTGTACAGTTTTGGAAAGCCGTTTAATGAAAGCACACTATCTTTGGCTAATACCACATGATCAGCTGATCAGCCAAACAACCGCGGTTTTTTTGTATCAGCTGATTTTAAAAAACCGCCCGTGTAGGTGATACTAATTTGCTCATATGAGTGAGGTTTATATAAATCAGCTGTTCCAAAACAAGGTGAGCACATTATCGCTTACACGGGAGGTCCAATATCGCAAATATCGTTTGTTTCGATATTGGAAAATGTAATCAACCGATTGTTTGTTCTATCGAATGAATTTAGCCCAGTGGATATGTTGTAAGATGATTCAAGATCATGTGGTCACGGGTTTGAATCCTACTTTTGATGCTTACTTTTTGTGGCTGCAATTTATTTTTGATTAATTAGTCGTTTTTGTTTTTACAAATTCATTTATTTGTAATTATGTTGCACAACAAACAGCCACTATACTCTGCGGAGTTAGGTTAGGTTAGGATACTATAATTTTGTCGTGAACTGAAGTCTAATTTGTTGTTTTTTTAAACGTAAATCCATTTTTAGAACTCCAATTTAACATTGTAACCACAACTTTTTATTTATATCTGATTAACTTTAATTGAGTGAGCACTTTATTTTTCACTTTTATTCACCCCGAAACAACCATCGTAGTCGAGAGTTCATTCGATAAAACTAACAAGCAGCCGGTTGGTCAAATGTTTCGATATCAAACCGATATGGGACCGCCTGTGTAGATGTTAATGTGCTCACCAAAGGTAATTTTTGAGCAGTTTTTCTTTGGTTAATGAACTACAATAGTTGAGTTTGATTTAAACTTGAGTTGACTGAGGAATACAAGTGAGCGAAGCGAACTCCAAAAGGGGGTTTGGGGGCGAAGCCCCCAACGGCAATAAGCCTAGTTAAGAATATTATTGGTAATTATAAACATGCACCTCTTGTTGAAGATACCATTTGACTTTCATATAGCTTGCTACTTGTGTACCTATAAATCTTGTTACATATGAAGTGTCAGATGATCATGTGTTTATGTTTATGTTGATGTTGGAATAAATGTAGATAATCATTGTGTTCTATCAGTATCATGTCTTTCTTATTATCCCACTAAACTCTTGCTATTTACATCAGGTTATGGGCCCAGAAGTCCATTTTTAGCATTTTGATTTGTCCGTGGAATCTTTTATAAGTCTCGACTTATGTTCCAACAACCTTCAATAGAGAAGTTGAAATGGCGTGAGAAATATGATACTTGGAAAGTCACCGTTCAGGCTTATTTGGAAGACTGTGAACTCTGGGACTGTATTCTGGGAACCGAAGAAGACAGAAAGAAGATTACCACATGTAAATCAAAGCCAATTTTACTTGTTGATTCTGTAAATGATGTATATGTTCAATCTGCAGAAACTACAAAAGAAGCGTGGGACAACTTGGAACGAGCTTTTTCAGATAGAGGCTTAACTCAGCGAGTTGGTTTGTTGCATTTACTGATAACCATGAAATTGGAGGCCTGTAATTCAATTGAAGACTATGTCAACAGAATAGTGACAACCGCATTCAAGCTCAGCCTGAAGTTTGATGATGAGTGGATGGGTACCATTCTTCTAGCCGGACTCCCAGATAAATTCCAACCGATGATTACAGGAATTGAGAATTCTGGTGTCAAGATTACAGCTGATTCAATTAAAACCAAACTACTTCAAGATGTATCAGTGGAAAATGAACCTTCCGAATACATGGCAATGTATGGGTATGGTCGTGGGCAACATCAAAGACCGTGTACTAGGAACAGCACCAAAAACTAACATTCAAGTGAGAAGAAACTATCTAGTTCAGAGAAACCTCAAGACAATAAGAGCTATAAAGGTCCTCGATGTTTTCAGTGTAATGGTTATGGACACATATCTCGCGATTGTAACAAACACCGTAAGAACAACAACAATGACGGCAATAAGAACATAAGCAAGTCTAAGTCGAATACTTCCCTCTTTGCTGCTTTTTCAGTGCAAACAAATGAAAGTAAAGGCTGGTATTTAGACTCGGGAGCTAGTGCTCATTTATGTGTGGACAGTGGTGTATTTGACAGTAAAAGGAAGTCTCCGGATTTGAATATTACCACGGCTAACAATAACAATATGGTAATCGACACAATTGGAGATATTGATCTTTCTGTAAATGTTTCTGGTACTTCATCAGATGTCCATTTAAGTAATGTTTACTACGTACCTCAGTTAAACGTAAATCTATTGTCTGTTTTCAGATTGTTACTAAAGGACATACACTGTAATATTTGATAACAAAGGAGCTCGAGTTTACATTAGCAATAATGAAGTTATTGCTACAGCTTCTCTGGTTAACAATTTGTTTAAACTAGATGTTTTATCTTCCTATGGCACAGCTATGGTGCAATGATTACATTCTCTGGCACAGACGTATGGCTCATCTTAACTTAGATTGTCTGAAGAAGTTATCCAATGGATTGGTACATGGAATTAATCTTTCAGACAAGGTGCCTGATACTCCCTGTGAAACATGTTTACTTGGTAAAAGCCACCGTTTACCTTTCCAGCTAAGCTATAGTAGAAGTAGTGAACTACTGGAATTAGTGCACTCTGACTTAGTTGGACCGATGGAAGTAAACTCTCTAGCAGGTTCGAGATAAATTTGACTTTCTTAGATGATTTTAGCCACACAACATTTGTTTATTTCTTAAAGACGAAGGATTAAGTGTTGGAGACTTTCAAAACCTTTAAAAATCTGGTGGAAAATCAGGCGCTTTGATCATTGTAGTCTGGGTAGATGATCTGTTGATTTTTCATAATGATAAACATCTGAAAGAAATCCTCAAACAGCAGCTGATGAGAGATTTCAAGATGAAAGATATGGGAGAAGCTAAATTTGCTCTGGGCTTCCAGATAACTAGAGACAGGACAAATAAGAAGTTGCACATCAGTCAGCGATCTTACATCGAAAAGGTGCTGAAACGATTTAACATGGATGAATGCAACCCAAATCTACTCCAATGACTCCAAATGAGAAGCTTTCCAAGGATCAGTCACCAAGGAACAAAGAAGAGGCTGAAAAGTTGGAAAATGTACCACATCAGGAAGCGGTAGGCAGTCTGTTGTTTGTCGCCCAAGTGTCGCGACCAGACATTTGTTTTTCTGTCAGCTGTGTGAGCAGATTTAACAATAATCCGGGTGCAGCACACTGGGGAGCTGTCAAACGCATACTCAGGTACATGAAGGGGACGTTGGACAAAGTTCTAACCTTTGATGGTAAAAAGTTTGGTGACATCATTGATTACAGCAACTCGGACTGGGCGAGTGATGTAGATGATATTAGGTCTTTGACAGGCTACATTTTTGTCAAGTGCAATGGTACTATATCATGGTGTACTAAAAAGCAGCCCACAGTAGCTCTGTCAACCACCGAGGCTGAGTACATGGCAATGTCTGCGGCAACCCAAGAATTTCTGTGGCTGAAGGGGTTGGCGAGCGAGATCGAGATCACTCCACATTCAGATCCGATCTCAATATTTGTGGATAATCAGGAACCTCGAACCAAACACATCGATGTGCGCCATTATTTTATAAGAGAAAAGGTGCAATGTAAAAAGATCCGGTTTTGCTACACTCCAACGGTAAGTATGGTTGATTCCTTAACCAAAGCACTGGACAAAGACAAACTTATTAAATGCATTCAAGAGCAAGGAATATGTAAGTTGGGAGGATGTTGAAGATACCATTTTTCTTTCATATAGCTTGCTAGTTGTATAAATCATGTTTTACATATGAAGTGTCATATGATCATGTGTTTATGTTGATCAAATACTTATACTAATATTATAAATGTGAAAGTATGAATGTGCGTAAATTTGTGCATAAGTCTGATGTTCCATCACGTGAAAACTACTGGACCGATTGAGCTGAAATTTTGCAGAGAGGCTCTTGATAGTCCTGAGTAAGATATAGGCATATTAATTCTTCCCGGACGGGTGACGGATATATCCGCCTAAGTCTTTGGCGATAAAGGACGGGTGACAGATATATCCGCTTATGGTTTTTGATGTTCCAGACGGGAAGCGGATATTTCCGCCTACTCTTCAGACAGACTGGCAGGTGTTTGTGCAGTAACCAGATGTTTTGCGCTACTCTCTTGTGCTCTCCAAAACCGCTGTGACCTTGCAAGCGACATGCCACCCTCTCCCGTGCTCCCCCCCTCGACGTTTCGCGCGCAACACCACATTGACTGTATTGGCGCTAAAAGCTACAGTTGTCTGTCTAGCAGCATGAGATAGTGATATGCGTGATGGCCTATGACATAAATAGTCCAGGTTTTCTGGTGATATTACCTTAAAATGTTATTTTCTTGATGCAGTTTTGTACAATAAATAACGCAACAATATATTGTTCTTTATTTATTGCCTATCCTTGTCATGGCCATATTTTCAAAGACGGGCGGTGGATATATCCGCCGTTTTTCTACTCATCCGCGGACGAGTAGCGGATGTATCCGCATAGTTTTTTTTATGTAAAAACGAGTACAAAATTATTTAGACAGTATGAAGTGTTCCATTGGGTTTATTTCATGTATACTGGTATAACAAAACACAAATAATTAAAATTAATTTTTATTTATTCCTATAATTTTTTCCCGTCCTATATCACAAATTCGCCCGTCCGGGAAGGGTAAAAGTTGTGAAAATCCTATAGGGCTATGCCCCATGGAGGTTCAAAGTTCCCATATATTCCTTATGGACATTCATTTTTGTTTTGAGCTGATCAAAATACAAACAGCTGATCTTGATTCGTAGTATTCCACAGGCTAACCACAGAATGCAGCACACACAACTATCATAGTTTTTATAAATAATTCGCGGGGCAAAGCCTGCGGGTAACAGCTAGTGTTGGAATAAATGTAGATAATCATTGTGTTCTATCAGTATCATGTCTTCCTTATTATCCCACTAAACTCTTGCTATTTTCATCACCTCTTGCAAGCATGAGTAGAATATTTACACTCATCATGGTCTTCACTTAAATAAGTTAGTTAAAATTATATACACCTTGCACAATTGATTAGGAATCTCATTATAAATTCTTCAACCTTGTTTATGCTTCAATCATACTTCATGCTTTAATTTTACTCTCAAAAAGTATTAATTATTTAGTAAAAACAGGGACAAAGAGAAAAAACAATCTGTGGATAAAATACCAATTGATCATTTTTTATGCATTCGCTGCCCGAAATCGGAACATTGCTCAACATTAAAACGTATGAGATTTTCATGTTTAAACATGTCAAACGCAGTGAAAGTGTTAAATAGTGATAATCAATCTATATACGACACCTTTGTTCAATGGTTCTTGTCACTGGTTTCAAGAATTAGTTTGTTGATACTTTACCTTGTGTAAGTGCTACTTTGACAGTTCTCTGGTTATTCATTTATTCACAGCTATTATGAGTCTTTTGTTTTGATTTGAAACTCCATGAGCCCAATGTTAAAATTTCAAATTTTCAAAGGAGTTTTCAACAAAATATGAATTTTCCTGGGTTTAAGGTTTTAACCAATCAATTTTTTATGTACAAAAGCCCCTAATTCCAAAGTTTAACAAAATCGTTCTTCAGGATTCAAAGTTAAATTTTGCAGGCAAATAAATAGACAGGAGACATTACTTGCTTGTAGGATTCCAGGATATAAAAATTCATCAAACGTTGATCAACAAAGTGTCTGAGATAATGATTTGTGGAATAAGTATATTAACTGATATTAAAATCAAAGCAGTATGCAAATGCAGACCAACTATCAAAAGGATAAAGAACAACAATTTTAAATTTGTTTCAGTATTTAGGCTAAAGAAATATTAAGTGTGGTATCCATCACGCTTCAAAGTTTAAAGATAACTTTGGACACCCAGTATTATTTTTTGTTTTTGTTTTTTCTCTCTCTTGTTGAAGAGAAAGTTATAACCCCATATTGTATTAAGTTATTTTTGTTACATTCTCAAAAACATTTAGGTACAAAGTAGACGTATTTTTTATATTTATTTAGGTTTTCAATGGTGTGATATCATATAAATTTTTTAATTTCTTATTTTCCAGCAGTAAAACCAGTAGAGAAGAGATCATCCGATTAAAAAAATGTATGAGGAGACAAAAGCAGTGTCAAATGAAGAAAAGAGTGATCGTAAAAATTAAACACAAGCTATTCAATCATTTAGAATGGTTCTCACAGTATACACAACTTTTAATTTGTTATTGATAATTTTAAATTATACCACTGTAACACTTATTCCTATTACGCATTTCTTTATTAAGTTTTAAGTAAAATAGTAATATTTTACAGCTTTTAGCGAATTTCCCCTATAGGGAAGAAGCTATTATCATGGTCGGCATGGTAAGACCTAGGCCCGGGACCATGATAACTTTTCGTTTTGAGGTCCCCAGATGCCAAAAACACCATTCGTTCAAAACTGTAGATTCAAGATTCAAGATCTTTATTAGTCGTTAAACACAATACAATAGTGCAATAGACATTGTCAAGATTTAATGAACTTACATGCTCATTACATGCTAGACACTCTTAAACAAACGTCTTAGCTAAAAATACACATCACCCTAGCTAAAAATACACATCACCCTCTAAAGGGCTAAATAACAAAGTAATTAACATGTACAAATAAATAAATAAAAATCTCAAGTTATCCATACAAACTGCTTAACTAAACAAAGATAACTTCTTCTAAGGGCTAAATAACAAAGTAATTTACATTTATAAACAGATTAAAATCTCAAGTTATCTATACAAACTGCTTAACTAAACATAGATAACTTCTTCTAAGGACTAAATAACAAAGAAATTTACATTTATAAACAGATTAAAATCTCAAGTTATCCATACAAACTGCTTAACTAAACATAGATAACTTCTTCTAAGGGCTAAATAACAAAGTAATTTACATTTATAAACAGATTAAAATCTCAAGTTATCTATACAAACTGCTTAACTAAACATAGATAACTTCTTCTAAGGACTAAATAACAAAGAAATTTACATTTATAAACATATTAAAATCTCAAGTTATCTATACAAACTGCTTAACTAAACATAGATAACTTCTTCTAAGGACTAAATAACAAAGAAATTTACATTTATAAACAGATTAAAATCTCAAGTTATCCATACAAACTGCTTAACTAAACATAGATAACTTCTTCTAAGGGCTAAATAACAAAGTAATTTACATTTATAAACAGATTAAAATCTCAAGTTATCTATACAAACTGCTTAACTAAACATAGATAACTTCTTCTAAGGACTAAATAACAAAGAAATTTACATTTATAAACATATTAAAATCTCAAGTTATCCATACAAACTGCTTAACTAAACATAGATAACTTCTTCTAAGGGCTAAATAACAAAGTAATTTACATTTATAAACAGATTAAAATCTTAAGTTATTCATACTACACGAAAAATAATCATTGACTGAATAAAATGCTTCTATATAAATTAAGCCAGTCGCTTAACACTGTATTGAATTTTTTCATGTTTACCGCCCATGCATCATGAGGCAATTTATTAAACAATTGTATTCTCATACATAAATGACTAGTGTTACTCTTTTGTAATCTAACTTGTTCAAGTCTAGTGAATGCCCTATCCTTGTATCATACCTATGTATATCCTGCCTAAGTGTGTAGCTTAATAAGGTTTCTTTAACATTCAACAGACAGCTATAAATATACAAATATGTCAAGGTCATAATTTTTAAGTCTTTAAAAAAGGTAAACAAGATACTCTATTGGATGTTATGCCTTTAATAATTCTCAATGCTTTCTTCTGCCATACAAATACTTTGTTTGAGTCATAACTGTTACCCCACAGCATTATTCCGTGTGTTAAATGGGAGTGGAAGAAAGCGTAGTAAGATGGTAACAACATTTCATTACTTACACAATATTTTAATTTACGAAGCAAAAACGTGACTTTGGCCAACCTTGCTCAATGATTGTTGATATGGATAATCCAACTTAACCTAGAATCTAAATGTATGCCAAGAAATTTTGCAGACCCAATATTATGCTTATTTACAAGTGATGTGACCAAATAAAAAATTACATTTTCCGTTTTACTGTAATTCACAACTAAATAATTTGACTCAAACCATTGTACAGCCATTTCTATACCTAAAGCTTGTTCTATTCTTAAGTTTTCTAGGTCTGCACTGGAATGAATCAGTGTCGTATCATCTGTGTACAACACTGATTTGCAATGCATATTACTGGCAAAATCATATATTGTAATAATAAACAAAAAAGGGCCCAACACCGAACCTTGTGGGACCCCAATTTGAACAGTTTTCAACTCTGATTTATCCTGACCTTGTACAACCATTTGTTTTTTATTGTGTAAATATGAGGAAAATAAATCTAGTTCCCTTTCTCTAACACCATAGTGGTATAGTTTTTCCAACAGCAATACAATCAAATGCCTTAGAAAAATCAATTAAAGAGGCAGATGTAATACATTTATTTTCAAAATTCAAAATTAAATTTTCAACAACTCTTTCAACTGCTTTTACCATATTGAGGTTTGGAAGAAAGCCAAACTGCTCTTTACAAAGAAGATTATTCTGGACAAAAACCTATACAACTGTTCATTTATAAAAAACTCAAAAACTTTACTAAATATAGGAACTAGTGATAACTAGATGGACACGATTTCTAACCTTTCTTGAAAATAGGTATATTTTTGTAAATGCTTGAGGAAAAGTGCCATTTTGAAGTGCTGGGTTAAAATATATTTCAGTGATTCTACTATTGTGTTTATTATTTCTTTCAGTATTTTATTTTATAGTACTAATAATGCTCACTTTTAGAGGAACTTAACTGGGATACACATCTCAGAATATCCATATTTGTAATTGCTTTCCACTTAAAACTAACATTTGACCTATCACAGTTTAGTAAATACTTATTCAGTAGCTCAATAGCATTACTAAAACAATCAGGCACTTTATTGCTATTTGTTTGGAATGCAGCATTAATAAAATAATCATTAAAAACATGAGATTCAATTACCTTTTCATGAACATGTACATTGGAATTAGCTTAATTTTTAATCCCATTCCATGCTGCTTTGCACTTACTTTGCACCTGTATGTACTTTCCACTGTTCAAATTCTTTTCCTGTTTAATTTTAGCTCTGTAATTTTTTTTGTTAGCATTATATGCAGCTTTATATTTACTTTCCTCTAAAGATCCCTTATTTAGCCTATCTACGTCATACAGAACAACTAAATTATCCCTAATTTGTTTTAGTTCTGGAGTGAACCATTTTTTATTTTTCTTATTTAAGGTATTTAACTTAACTTTCCTTATCCTACAGCATTCTTCAAAAGAATTTGTCACAGTGTACATAAAATGATTACATGTATCGTCAATATTTACAAAAGAATATAGTTTCAGCCAGTCTGATTGAAACAGTTTTCCCCTAAAATTCAAAATTGAGAGTATAGTTAGATTTCTTAATGTTTTGAAACAGTAACTGGGAACAAAATTTTTACTGTAAAAATCATGAAATATTGCTTGGACACCAGCATGATCAGATAAATAGGGATTAATTACTTAAAAGTCAATATTTCCTTTTGGAAAACAATAAATTATGTTGTCCAAGCATGCTTCTAATCTAGTGGGTTCCTTGTTTAGGCAATGGAAATTGAGAGACCTTAATACATGAAGAAAGGCTTTAGTCTCATTATTTTCTTTTAAAATATTGACATTAAAGTCACCTGATATATATATACTTTGATTTCTTAAATTTGTTTTGTAAAAAGCCTACGAAGTTTTCCAGTGAAGAGAAAAATTCATCTACATCTGAATCAGGTGTGTGGTATATGGTAGCAATTAAAAAAATTGCTGTTACCTCAAACGTTATAGCGAATTTCCTCTATAGGGAAGAAGCTATTACCGTAGGCCTCATGGTAAGACTTAAGCCCGAGACCATGATAACTTTTTGTTTTGAGGTCCCCAGATGTCAAAAACACTATTCGTTTAAATTTATATGTATGTATATATATATATACATACAATATATATATATTACAATATTTTATATATATATATAATATATATATTAGGTTAGGTGTGTTTATTAAATACACGGATTTAATATATATTGAATATTTCTGATTGATTAGGGCTGCTGATAATAATAATATTAACATTTTAAAAAATAAACACCCTTTTTAAGATCTTTAATATTTTATTATTTTTTGACTGACATGTTTCAGCAATTATGCCATTTTCAAAGTCAATATAACCTCACAAAATGTTGTATAAGTAAATAAACGGTATCAGGAAACTGACACATCCTTTCTCCCTTTCAGCCCAACTGTAATGATTAAATTACTTTTTATTTACTAAATATAGAATACAAAGCACGGTCGAATGTACAGAAAATCTTGTAAACAAGTTGTATAAAAAAACAACCACCCAAATCCCTGTTTTGGAGGCACTACTGAATCCATTGCTACACACGTGGTTTTAAGAGGGGAAATGCCCCCTATTCCAACCACCCCCACCAGGGTTGTTAAGGGGCAACATATTTTGAATTTCCTCTGTTGGTCAATGCTAACTTGACAAGCATATGAAGTTTGAACTAAATTGATCAATAAATAAGAGAGAAATAGTAATTTTTGTATTCCCCATAAGAATAACATTGGACAACGTACTGCGTTTACCGCAAAATGAAAATTTAAATTTTCTCCGCAATCAGCAATCGTAGAATAGTAATTCAAAATACTTAATTGTTTAGTTTTTTGAGCTCTTTTTAATGGTGAATAGTAATATTTTTGTATATTTATGTTTTTTATGTAAAATCAAAAAAACTGAATTTGTTATGTTTTAAGCCCTATAATTTCTGAACCCGAATTTTTACAGAAATGCGAGTGGTGTCAATTTGTTGGAAAACTAAAGTTCTACAAACGACTAAAGTTTAATCAAAATCGTTAGAGCCGTTTTTGAGAAATCTTGATTTTTTATGTTTTTTGGCGGTTTTTGGGGGATAATTACCCTTAAAAATCAAAAATTCCAAAAAATGGAAAAAACACCTAGAGATATCGTGGATTAGTACCTACATACCAAATTTTATAAAAATCGGACCATTAGTTAGGGCTCTAGCTCTGTACACATCCATACAGACAGACACACAGACATCACGTAAAAATCACTTTTTTGTGTTTGGGAACACCAAAACAAATATTTCCACTAAAAAAACCTGTCTTCTAGCATATCAGAGTAAAGCTGACTTTATCACGAGTCAGAAATTAAAGTCGGAAAAATGATATGAGTAGTGGTTTAGAAAATACAGGGTATTCCGTAAATGTCAATATTTTACACAAAAATGGCCGCCATTTTAAAACGGATAAAGATAAGTGAATTCTATTTTCGCCAAAATGTTTCTTTTAACGAGACCTTTAAAATGATGTATAATATGTTCTATGTTTACATAAGAACATTTTGAGATTCAAACCCGTGACCTTCAGTTTTGGAACATTCTGTATATAGATTTTGATGAAAATATTTGTAATAGATAGCCCATATGCGTTTTAGTGGGGAAGTATTTTGTTTCATGACTTAGTCCAAACCGTTCTCCCGTTGTACATGCTGGACGGGTGGTCTGACTCACCCTGTATAAATTGCTATGTGTATCACTTATTTATAAATGTATCACTTATGTATATGTCATTTATAAATGTATTTTTATGAAACTTGGTAAAAGGCATTATGTAGTAGCATTGACTAATGGTAGTAGTAAGAAACATATGCATGCACTGGAAATTAGCTTAGTATGCAGGATTGCTGCGACGGGGGGTATTTTAAAGTTTCGTTTATCTTGCCAACTGCTTTGCTAGCCTCTTTAACAGCAACATAATTTGTACCGCACATAATTACTGACATATTTTTTAGCGAATCTCTCCTATAGGGAAGAAACTATTACCGTAGGTCTCATGATAAGACTTAAGCCTGAGACCATGATAACTTTTTGTTTCGAGGTCCCCAGATGCCAAAAACACTATTAGTTCTAATTTATATATATATGTGTGTGTGTGTGTGTGTGTGTGTGTGTGTGTGTGTGTGTGTGTGTGTGTGTGTGTGTGTGTGTGTGTGCGTGCGTGCGTGCGTGCGTGCGTGCGTGCGTGCGTGCGTGCGTGCGTGCGTGCGTGCGTGTGTGTCCGTGAATGCGATAACTTGATTGAAAAACATTCGATTTCAATTAAATTTGGCACAAACGTGTAAAGCGACAGTCATGACTTTAAGTTTGAAAACCAGAAAGATCGGGCCATGGGAAGGGGTTTTTATGGGGTTTTTAATTTTCCAAAAATCAGTTTTTTGCATTTTTCACCCTACAATTTTTAAAACACTTAATTTTGGTTTTAACCATGTTATAGAGCTTAAAAAAAACAAATAATATGGTATTTTATATTATTAACCATATAAAAGTTAAGTGGTTAAGTGGTTAAGTGGTTGCGGAAAAAATCCAAAAAACCTGCTCATAAAATCTCCCATGTTAATCTTATGGGGAAAAAGGTTTTTGGCTTTTCCTCAGTCAATTTTACTTTAAACTTCACATTTGCTTTTACCAATCACTTCAGCTCCACAAAACAATCATTTTGGTGTTTAAATTGTGATTCTACATCCAACCGTTGCAGAGATATTCAAAGTGCTAAACAAAGTAGTCTACGTTGTCCAATGTTATCCTTATGGAGAATAAATCAAATTTGATATCTCGATTATTTATGAATGTATATTGTGAAACTTGGTATGTGGATTCACGTTGTACTGGTATATTGATATTTGCACAAAAAATAAATTGTTTGATGACTGTCCCTGGATCAGCTAACCTGCATACTCAGCCCTAATGCTATTCTTATGGAGAATAAGTAAAGTTTTATATCTCCCTTAATTATGAACATAAATTAATAAAACTTGGTAAGTAGCTTCACCTGGTTCAGTTATTGATAATTGCATAAAAACTCATTTATTATCTTCCTCGTTGCAGCAAACCTGCATACTCAGTCCTAATGTTTTCTTATGGGGAATAAATAGAATGTTATAAATCACTTATTTATGAATGTATTTTTGTGAAACTTGGTAAGTGGCTTTATGTAGGAGTGAGAAACTTATAAATACATTGTAAATTTTCTGAGTACGCAGGTTTGCTGCAAGGGGGGTATTCTTCATATTTTCTCCTTCAACATTTATCCCATCCAGTACTTTTTCTGATCCCCCTCCAGGTTTCACAAATGTAATGGCTTCATGTGTGTTTTGATATTTGTCTATACTCCATACTAGTTCTCTGCCATGACTATCGGCACACAATATCATTTTCTTCATAGTGTTATTATTTTTATTAGCTTTCAGGTCTAAAGCTAATTTAGTGTTTTATGCTCTAAAGTGTTATTGTCTTCAATAGCAAGTACTTCGAACTTATTTATTAGATATGAAATAATCTTTGTGGACAGTGTTTACTAGATTTTTGGTGCACTTTAGTTTGCTGTATATATATAAAAAAATGTATAAAATATAAAAATATATAAAATATATAAAAAATCTAGTAAACACTGTCCACAAAGATTATTTCATATCTAATAATTAGTTTGAAGTACTTGAGTGACTCGGGCGAACGACTCGTCTTCATGCAGGGGCGGATCCAAGGGGGGCGGTAGGGGCAGTCGCTCCCCCCCAAACCTAAGAATTTTTGTTTTATTTAATTATTCAGGCATACGATGAAAGTTTGAATAAATCCGAATGAAAATGTAAGCAGCAAAAGCCCCTGGAAACCCCGTTTTTCGGTTCCGAGAGTCAAATTTTGCCACTCCCGTCTACAAGGTTACATTAAAATTCAAACTAACGAACATAAACGTTCGATAAATGAAATAAAATACACATCACTATACAGGTGAAATTTTAAACTTCCATTTTAGTATATAACACATTACTTAGATCCATGTATTTAACCTAAAAGTGTCTTACAAAATCATGGATATTCCCGAGTATCGCGATAGAAGTTGCTGCAGTTTTGCCAGTTGGCAGACCGAAAATGCAGTATTTTCAACATGTCTTGGAGGTAAATTTTAGCAGCAAAAGTTGCTAAAATTGTATTCAGTGATTATTTTGTACTGGATTTCGCCCGCCTACCGTTGTTTGCTATCAGTGGTGTTTTGTTTAAAGATTAGGTTTGATTTTTGTTTAAAACCGCGTAATCCGTTGCTAGGCAATAACTATCCAGTGGCTAGGCTAGAAGCAAAAAGTGCCTCGAATTATATGTAATGAAATAAGAGGAAACAAAGATTAAATTGCGTGCAAACAGAAGCTCATACGCCAAGTGTTTTATTTTGTAAAAATTCGGTACGATATTTTCATTTTTCGAGTGGTTGACCTTGGCTTTCAGCCTCATTCCTAATTGTATCTTCACGTAGTATAGTTCACTATTGCAGATTTCAAATACGTTTTGTAAGTAGTTTTTCGCGTGGGCAAATACTAAAATAAATTGTTTATTTAGGCATCTTACTTGTTCTTAGACGCCTACAGATGACACATAAAAAAGTGTAATGCATAAATATTTTATTTTTATTCACGGTCGGGCGCAGTAGAACTAAAGTTAATTTTTGTTTAGCTTGTTAATAAAGTTAAGATTGTTTTTTCTTGAGTACAAGGTTATTGATATATTTTGTTAACTTACTTTCATTCATCGTATAATTTCATATAATTAAAAACAATAAAGGGGTGACAGGGACCATCCACAGGGAAGGGAGAGGGGTAACTTTCGGTGACCGCCCCCCCCCCAAACATGACCTCTGGATCCGCCCCTGCTCGTGTGACCATCCACATTGCAGCGAGTCAAAACCACTAACTGCACTATTGGAGGACCTTTGACTCGATCGCTCGTCTCCTTTGACTCTCACAAAATTTGTCAAGAATCGGAATGATGGCGAGGCGATCGCAACCATCCCGTCCCGAGCCCTCCTCATTCTCGCATTCGCCATCGCTCGGCTAGACTCGGCGAGAGTGTAGAGCCGGCTTTAATGTGTCCTGGGTGACACTGCAGAACCAAACAAAAACTTTAGTTCTGTCAAAACACTTTATTAAACAGATAACTGTAATGACTGACATTTTGAATACTATGAAGTACTAATCTTGAATGCAAAATAAACATTTTAGTATTGCTTCTTTATATATTTTTCCCACTCAAATCTTAAGGTTAGGCATTCAGCAATGCTCCAAGCGGCACACAACGACGTGAGGCAACTTACGTTAAAAAACCGTTTTCATATCATACCCTTGCAATAAACTATTGTTTACATCATACTACACAGAAAGAGGTACTTTTCCATCCGTATTGATAGGCTGGAAAGTTGCCCTTTGCCGTGCCTACACACGGAAAATTACTTTACAGTGCACTGCACGGTAAAAGCTTTTTTTTGTGTGTGCTTAGTCAGCTGATGAAATAAACAGCTGATTGCAACAATACAACGTTAAACCACATGAGTAATTACGAGTGTTGAATAGTAAACACATTTTGAGAGAACAAACCATTCTATTTGATACTAAAGGAAACTTTTCTAACTAAAGGAAAATGTATCTTTCCATTAACAAAAATTCACTTCTGAGGAAGGGATTCAACATACAAAACAACAAAAACTGCACCATTTCAATAAATTTTAATTAGTAATCAATCTTTGTAATTGTTAAGGGCATCTGAAGGCAGGCCTATTTTATTTTCTGAAATATAAAAATATTATAATTTATGTTATGTCCTAAATAAATTGTGTTATGAGTTTAAAATGTGATAATTTTTCTGTGTAGTATGATGTAAAGTATCGTATGTTAATCGCCCGGTAAGCTTTACCGTGCTCGCACGAAAATCCCGCACTCGGCTACGCCTCGCGCGGGAACTGTCGTGCTCACACGGTAAAACACCACTTACCGGGCTAGTAAGGTAATATACTATTTCCGTACTATCAGCTGTGATTGAAACCAATCGATTCCCGATAGGCCGGGTAAACAGTCCGGGTAAAACTGCAAAAAGGCCTAGGCCGGGAAAGAATAAGGTTCCAAAATTTACCACCACGAGCGCTGCTATTCTACTTACAGTATTCCATTAAATGATTTTTAAACAGCTGACTATTTCTAGCAACATAAACAAATGAAACAATAACAAATCTCTGATGTTGTTAGTTGTAAAAGTGAAAACGTACTCAATAATGGCTGATTCAAATATTAATATTCCTGAATCAATATTGAAAATAAAAGGTGATATGATGAAAAGTACTGTTCATAACCGAAAGTGCTATGCCCGTGCATTCGAATTCAAGTACTAGGCTTCGTCCCGTACTTGAAACTCGATCGTGTACTGGTAACGGCCACTTTCCGGACTTGTGACAAAATATACTATTCCGACAAACACGATGGAGTAAAAATATTGCGCAATGTTTGCCAATATTTCTATAGCTCAGTGGGTGGTCAGCCCAGGCTTACTATTAAAGTTTGTATTCATATCCAACTTATAACAGATATTCCTGTCGAAAAACTGTGTTTTACAAGCCACCAACAGCTGTTATATCATGAGGTTCGATACAAATCATTACATATTCTCGCACGAATTCCGTTTTAAATTAGTTGATATAGCAATATAGGTGTGTGCAATAAATATTATCATTAGTGTAAGTATTTTTTTATAAATACAGTAACAGTTATCCTATACTCTAATATGAGTAAGGTTTGCTTGCTTGCTTGCGACACTGATCTCAAAAACGGCTCCCACGATTTCCTTCAAATATTCTAAATAACTAATTTCTGGGATAAAAATAAGTTCTAGACATGCCTCATCCCCCAGGAAAAATCAAATAATGTAAAAAAACTAAAATGAAAAGTTAAAAAATTAACATTGGGCTTATGGAGTTTCAAATCAAAACAAAAGAATTGTAACAGCTGTTCATAATCAACCAGAGGGAACTGTCAAAGTAATACTCATGTTGTTTATGATTATTAACATGTGGTTTCCTGAGAGCAGAGATTAAAAGATTTGAGTGAAGATTACATATATAGAGTAGTAAAATAAATTAAAGGGACATTGAGCTATAATTAACAATTGGAGTGACCTTAAAAATGTAGAAAAGAGGCAAATGAGTTATACAAATCTGATTTTCAGTAGGGGGAAGTCGTGAAATATTACTCCAAGTCATCTAAACAAACTGACTGGTCTTCCCCCGAGCAAAGCTCGGCCCCCCCAGGTACTAAAGGAATAGGTCCAGGAATAAAGTGACACTCTGTATAAACTAACGTATTGATTTATAAATTACAGCTGTGATGAAAACTGCTTTAGCCAATGGGAGTGTACAAGGACTGTGATTGGTTAACTTCCACTAATGCTGGAGAGGGGGAAGCATTTCCCCTCGCCACCATTTCCATCTCTCCCACAGTATCTCGAATTAGGACACCGTTAACTAAATCCAGCTATAGGCTGACTGTACTAAGATGTGTGGAGGGGGAAGGCGTCACTGTGCATGCACCATCCAGATGCCAACCACCGCGACCAGGGCTGTACTAACATTAACTAAAGCCATTGAATGAAGCTTACACAGTGGTTACAGTGTGGTCGTGTCATATCCAAAATGAATCAAAAGGTCTTTGAGCTATAAATAACAACTGGAGTAATCTTAAACATGCATGAAAAAGGAAATGAGCTAAGAAAATCTGCTCATCAGTAGGCGGGCGTGGTGAAATACTAACCAAGCAAGCTCGTCCCCCAAGTATTTAGTTTTATATTCTTGTGTTGTCATTCCTAAATTTAACTTAAAACAGCTGTTAATGCTTCTGTACTGTGTTTGGATAATATCAACAGCTGTTATATATTAAATTAAATTGATTTATATTCTTAAAATCAAAACTTTGAAAGCACTGGAGGCAGAGCCTGAAGGTGGATGTTTTCTAAAATTGCAAAAGGCACATCTAGACATTAAGGGCTTTCAAAGAATACATAAACCATGATTTAAAACAATTGTTTTTCAGTAGCGTTATCATAAAAATCAGCTTATTCTTTTTATAAATACAAGCAAATCCAGATGGCCTGAATTCGAGCAAATATTTTTCTTTTGTGATTACCCTGGTCATATTAGATTATAAAGTGATGCTATTCCAAAAGTTATCTTGAAATAGCTGTTCTTACTGTGTTTTGTGCAACAAGGTATAAGTAATCCTCCTAACTTGAATTGGGGCACGACCTGTGGAACAACCTATGGGGGATAATATTTCATTAATGAAATATAGAATTCTAGTTTTTCAGATTTGACTTCTGTTAGAAATTTCCAACCATATATTTATATATATATATATATATATATATATATATATATATATATATATATATATAGAGAGAGAGAGAGAGAGAGAGAGAGAGAGAGAGAGAGAGAGAGAGAGAGAGAGAGCTTTCATCTCTTATTAAAAAGTGAAGCCTCACTGGAGGACGTTGTTGTAAACAAAACACCTGGCCAAAGAGTAAAAAAGACTAACATAAGTTGTGAAGAGGAAATTTGATTCGTTAACATAATTGTTGCCCCATGGAGACCGGAGGGTATAGAAGCGGTCATCATGTAGGCATAGTTTTTACCCCAGACGAGACCTCTATAGATACCTCATTGGTTTTATTAGTTTAAACAGCTATTAAATTCTCAACTAAATTAATTTATATTCTACCATAAGTACATTGGAACTTTGATAGCCCGGGGGCGAAGCCTTGAAGGTAGATGTTTACCAAAACCTCCAAAAGGCACATCTAGACACCAAGGACTTTCAAAAACACATAAACAATCAAGTCCTAATAGTTTCACCGGTATCCTGGTCACAATAATCAGCTTATGGTTTTAATATAGTGATATCATTAGGACTAAGTAACCACCTCAGGGACCACAACAATTTTTTTTTCATACAAATATCAAAATAGACCACAGACAGATAAAAGTCACATACCTGTTTCACCAATACATGCTCATAAATAATTGAGATATAAAATATGACTTCCCTAAGGATTTTTTTGTGTGGTAAGCCATATTTTTATTTCATGTCTGATTTGATGATTGAAGTCGTTGAATTAAAGGGATTTTCCTAGAGTTGTTTTGAAATAAAATTAATTCCCTTAGTCCCCAGGGCTCCACCCCACAGGACCTTAATATTTCCATGTTAGTCTTATGGAAAGAATATTAGTAAGACTAAGACCTATTGTGTTGTATCTTCATTCATTCCATTCAAATATACAGCTGTTATAAGAAATATTTGTAACTGCAGACGTCACTATATATTTTGATATGCAGGATATGCAGTTCCAGTATATTAGTTTTTTGACACAATAACACCTTCTTCTTGTGCATCTTGATCAGTAAAACCATTTACTAATTTAAAAATTTGTAACATGAACATATATTAAAAACATAGAAAATTATGCAGGAGAATTCCTTAGTGCATTTATATTATTGTAAGATTATTGTATATTATTGTAAGATCCACTGTAATTTTCAGCTGTTTGTTACCATATACATTTTTTGTAGGAGTTTTGTTTATTTAACCTAGTTAATATTAACAACAAAATAAATCAAAACACACTACCTCTTGCCGTTTGAGTTTTATGACTGAAGTGGAAAACTTGATGAGTAAGTAGTTCTAATATTGTTTTAGGTCATGTTTTTAGGGTTTGATGTAAATGGCTGTAATTTGATAGTGATGCCAAAGACTACATAGTCTACTTAGCAACAACAGCCTTGGCATATAAGTTAAAACAACAGATGTTCTTTAAGGGTTATGGATCTATTGACAATTGATTATCTAAACTATTAAAACATTTCTAAATTAAAAAAGACTGAAGTTAAAAAAAGAAAAAAGTGAAAACAGGGGAGATGAATCTTAGCTTAGGTTTAAAGATTTCCCCATACATTAAAATGTTGTATCAATCAATCAATCTGATAAATTGTTAACCATTGTATTGGAATAAATATTATTATTATTACCTATTATATACAGGGTGGCTTTAATTCCCTTCCTCCCTACTTTTTTTTATATGGTATAAGTTAGAAGGTTTAAACCCCGCACATCTATGTTAGACCTAAATATCTTGTTTTTCATGGGTTCATTGACTCTCCACCTCCAATCGGGGACAACCCAAGAGTAGTAAGTCGAGATTCTTAAATGTAAGCATAGGTTGATATGTACATCAAATTAAAGGTCTCTGTTAGTGGAATACAATGCCTCAAACCAGACCTCAAAAGGTTCATCCTATGGACATTTACAGGGTTTTAAAGTTTACAAACTAGTAATGTGCTATTATCTGCGTTTTATGGCGTTACTGTTTTAAAAGTTAATTTCAAACTATTTTTCTTAAAACTATAAAACTATAAACGATTTGTTGTACACCAGTCGCGTGTGTGGAAGATCTTTGTAACAGAATTACTGAGGCCTGCAGGAAAGTAACACCAGAAATCCTAACCCTTGTAAGGAGTGAATTTGTTAACAGACTATATACTACTGTCAGGAAGTAACCGGCAGTCAGTTTGAATATCTACTGCAATAAAGGATAAGTAACAACCTACTAGTATCGGAATCATAGAATTTTACTACCAGAATGGCTGTTAAAATAAAAATATATGGGTCCAAAACCTTTGTAAGACCCATAAATTAAAAAAGTTACAAGGCGATGTTAAACAACACATCACATGACCATCTTCTTAATAAATCTTTTAGTTGACTCCTAGATCTTGGACTTCCAGTGATCCCTTACAATCATTAAACACAAGAAAAGAAAGTTTCTTTTAAGAACTCCTAACAAACAGCAATAGAAAAATATAGTTTTGAAATGAACTTTTAAAACATTAGCATGATAAAACGCAGACAATAGCACATACTATTTTGTAAACTTTAAAACCCTGTAATTTTCCATAGGATGAACCTTTTGAGATTCAGTTTGCGGCATTGAATTCTACTAACAGAGACCTTTAATTTGATGTGCATATCAACCTATGCTTACATTTAAGAATCTCGACTTACTCCTCGTGGGCCGTCCGCTATTGGAGGTGGAGAGTCAATGAACCCATTGAAAACAAGATATTTAGATCTAACATAGATGTGTGGGGTTTAAACCTTCTAACTTATACTGTATACAAAAAAATAGGGGGGAAGGGAATTAAAACTCACCCTGTATATTTATATTCATTTAAATAATAGAATAAAAGGTTCATAAGAAATTCATATCATGCTCCTAAGTCTTTAATTCTTTTTGATGGTTAAGATCGTAAAGAGAGTGGTGTTATTTGTGTTGTTTAATTTATTTTGTAATGCTCTTAAAATCTGACCGTTTAAGATTTAAAAACCCATAGTGATAAGATACCCAATGAAATGTATGGTTAACACTAGTCAAATATCACATAACATTTGCTGTCCACCCCATGTTGCCAGCTTCCCTAGCTGTCCACATTGTTTACTTTTGGTTGGGAGCCCTTCCCTTCAGCTTATCTATAGACTGATGAGCTCTCAGCTCTCAGTCAGTTGCACTTATTAACCAATGACTGAGGCATAATTTGAACTTCTGATCAAGCGCTGACCCCTTGTGGGAGGAAAGCACCTTATACCACTCGGCCATTAATCAGAACAAAGTTGAAGTACAAGTGTTGACAACACTAATTTTGAATGCGGCTTAATCCAATGTTGACAGTAAATTGTTATAACACTAAAGAATGCCGACAACTTATTATGTCAGCGACATTTGCTTGAAGCTTGGGTGTAATCAGGCCTTTAGACAGTATACTGGAAGATTTATTTATTTCTTTATTGGTATAAATCTTTAGTGCCATAACTAATTTATAGTTAAGAGTACATTAAATTAACAGAGTATGTAATGCTAATTAATAGAATTTTGATTAATTGAATCTTACAAGAAAATCTTGATGCCTCTTGAAACCAGGGGCGGATCTAAGAAGGCGGGGGCGGTCCCCCCCCAGACCCTAAAACTATTCTTTTTTATTTTATTATTGAGGCATACAATGAAAGTTTGAATACATCCAAATGAAAATTTAAGTAGACAAATTTAATGACAATTGGTTTTAAAGCCATACAAAAACCCGATTTTCGGTTATACGAGAGTCAAATTTTGCCGCTTCAATCTTTACATTATCATCATCATCATATATTTAATTTCGTAAGGCGATTCTTTGCGTCAAAATTGTGGGCGTCTGGCAAGTTGTAGAAAGATGGAAGAGGGCTCAAATTAGAGGTCTCTATTCCGAGACGGCGGGAAAAATAGTGGGATTTCTAAAATGTTAACATAATACCCCTGTCCCAGCAAACCTGCGTACTCAGAGAATTTCCAATGCATAATATATGTCTTAATACCACATAAAGCCGCATACCAAGTTTCATAAAAATATATTCACATATAAGCGATTTTAATTATTCTCCATAAGAATAACATTGGTAGTGAGTACGTAGGTTCGCTGAAACAAGGAATACAAATAATTGGTTTTTATGCAAATATAAATAGAATTTAACTAGGCAAAGCCACATACCAAGTTTCATCAATATTTAATCATAAATAAGCGCTACATAATATTCTAGTTATTCTCCATAAGAATAACATGGGGCTGAGAAAGCAGGTTTGCTACAACAAGGAACAAAAAATGGGTTTTATATAATTATCAATATAACTCAACCAAGTGAAGCTACATACCAAGTTTTATTAATTTACTAGCTG
The DNA here is from genome assembly GCA_963675035.1 of Allygus modestus. NCBI lineage: Eukaryota > Metazoa > Arthropoda > Insecta > Hemiptera > Cicadellidae > Allygus > Allygus modestus. The sequence goes on from OY776116.1 coordinate 60,461,481, forward strand.
ACGTACCCGTTCTTCGCACAGGGGTTTTCTTTACCCGTTCTTTAGTCAATGCAATTTGGATTTTAGTTAGCTTTAAACAGCTCTTCTTGCTTCTGCTCTTTAAGCTGTCAAATGGAAGTGTCTTCAGCTGTTCGCAATACAGTTTCTGAATGTTTACTTTCTTCTGAAATGTAAACATTGAAACTTAGGACGTTCACGGGGCGTAGCCCGAGAGGATTTTAAGGAAATGAATAGGCCTATATGTTGCATGGGTTCAAGATCTACCTTTATGTAAAGTTTCAGCCCAGTCGGTTCAGTAGTTTTTGCGTTCACCCGGAACATCAGACAGACATCAGACAGACAGACAGAAAGACAGACAGGCAGACAGACAGACAGACGGACAGACAGAAACCATCTCTTCTTTATAATATTATAGATGTTCATAATTAAGGGAGTCATTACATGTTACTTATTCTCGATAAGAATAACATGGGGCTGAGTACGCAGGTTTGCTGCTACGGGAATAATCAACAAAAAATCAATTTTTTGTGCAAATATCAATATACCAGTATTACGTGAAGCCACATACCAAATTTCATCGACATACATTCGTAAATAATCGAGATATCAAATTTTATTTATTCTCCATAAGGATAACATTGGACAACGTACTGTGTTTAGCACTTTGAATATCTTTGCAACGGTTGGGCGTAGAATCACAATTTAAACACCAAAATGATTGTTTTGTGGAACTGAACAGATTGGTAAAAGCAAATGTGAAGTTTACATTAAAATAAACTGAGGAAAAGCCTAAACCATTTTTCCCATAAGATTAACATGGGAGATTTTAGGAATAGGTTTTTTGGATTTTCTCCGCAACCACTTAACTTAGGTTAATAATTCAAAATACTATATTATTTTTTTTAAGCTCTATAACATGGTCAAAACCAAAATTAAGTTTTTTAAAAATTTTAGGGTGAAAAATGCAAAAACCTGATTTTTGGAAAATTTAAAACCCCCATAAACCCCCCTTCCCATGGTCCGATTTTTCTGGTTTTCGAACTTGGTCATAGAATGCCAAGTTGTACTAGTTGTACTAAAGTCATGAATGCCATTTTACACGTTTGAGACGAATTTCATCAAAATTGGACGTTTTTTACTCAAGTTATCGTGTTTTGGACACATATATATATATGAAATATATATTGATATATTTTCGTTCTTTAATTTTGTTAGATGTTATAGTTTTTTATTTATACTTATTATACTTTTATTTTATTTTATACACCTGAAGAAGCGAAATGCGAAATATAGTGTAATGTATTGAATTTTTCAGTTCCTTATTGAATTGTAGCTATATATATATATATATATATATATATATATATATATATATATATACATATATATAAATTTGAACGAATAGTGTTTTTGGCATCTGGGGACCTCAAAACAAAAAGTTATCATGGTCTCGGGCTTAACTCTTACCATGAGACCTACGGTAATAGCTTCTTCCCTAGAGGGGAAATTCGCTAAAACCTGTTTCCCATAAGATTAACATGGGAGATTTGATGAGTAGGTTTTTTTGGATTTTCTCCGCAACCACTTAACCTAGGTTAATAATTTAAGATACTATATTATTTGTTTTTTTGTTTTTTAAAGCTCTATAACATGGTCAAAACCAAAATTAAGTTTTTTAAAAATTTTATGGTCAAAAGTGCACAAAACTGATTTTTGGAAAATTTAAAACCCCCATAAACCCCCCTTCCCATGGTCCGATTTTTATGGTTTTCGAACTTAAAGTCATGAATGTCATTTTACACATTTGAGCCTAATTTCATCAAAATTGGACGTTTTTTACTCAAGTTATCGTGTTAACAGACACATATAAATGTATATATATAAATTTGAAAGAATAGTGTTTTTGGCATCTGGGGACCTCAAATCAAAAAGTGTTCATGGTGTCGGGCTTAAGTCTTACCATGAGACCTACGGTAATAGCTTCTTCCCTATAGGGGAAATTCGCTAAAATTAGATATAATGTAAAATGTTCTCCATAAGAATAGCACTGGAAGTTAAAAACGTCTGTTTGTTTACATCAATACATGTTATCGTGCTTTATCTTCAAGTCAGTGCTGAATATTAATGTGGGTTACCTATATGCCGGTCAACTCTGCAATGTATACTATAATAAAACCAGGGATGATATAATCTATACCCCCGTAGCAGCAAACCTGCGTAATCAGCGAATTTCCAATGCATATATATGTATCTTAATACCACATAAAGCCACATACCAAGTTTCATCAATATACATTCATAAATAAACAGTGTTGTTTTCATTAAAGTCTTCAATTTGGTATGGACATTTCTCGATAAGGTATTGCTTTAACGTATTTTAGAATTGTCTTATGTTATTTAAAGATTTTATTTCTGAAAGAATTTTATTGAACATTTTGATTGATACGTAACATCTTGAATGTTGAATTTGGATGTGTCAACTCTATCTTAGGTTGATATTTCTCGTGTTATAATTAAGAATTTGTCTTCTGAATGAAAATTGATCAAGGTTCGAATGTACAAAACTTGCTGCTTGTAATATAAAGATTGACCATAATGTTAGAATATTTAATTGTTTGAATAGTTGTTTACTTGATGTTCTTCTTGAGGCTTATAACTAAGAGTTCTTACAGTTTTTTTTCTGCATTTTAAAAACTATCTTGGCACTTGGGCTTGAACCCCATATACCGTAACTAGCCCATATTACATATGTGAATGGATATAAGCATAATATACCATTTTACTTATGTCTAAAGTGCAACATTTAGAAAGACATTTTATAAAATAAATTCTGAACTGATTTTTCTGCAAATATTTTCAATGTGAGATGACTATGAAATATTTGTTTGTAATGTTAAACCTAGAAATTTATACTCAGTTGCCAATGGTATTGTAGAGTTGCCAAGTAGAACATATTGACATTTTTCATTATTAAATTGTAAAGCTGCTCAGAATTTTAAATCATTTACTATCAAACTGTTGTCCGTAAACCATTGTTCCATTTTATAAATTTGAATAGCCTATTTGAGCTATTTTTTTCTGTTAGGGATTGAATTAATTTGGATGTGCAGAAATTTGATTACTGGGATAATACCATGGTAGGTATCTGAAAAATACATGTGAGAAATGGAAAAAACATGAGCTTCTATGAATTTTAATTGTAAAAAATTACAGTAAAACCTCGATCAACCGTCACTCTTTAAACCGTCACTCTCTGTTATCCGTCGTCCGTCTATGAGAATATTACTATTTATTAGACTCAGGATTTGCGCCGTACGGCAGTGTCTGAGCATCTATATGAGCTATTATATTATTTCAAACAACATAAATATGTATGTAGTGGGAAGTATTATCCTTTTGTACACAGTTTATTTTCATTTGTCTGCCAAACATTTTAAAATTTAGTTACTGAACACGTTTATAATATGATGTTTCTATTATCCGTCTATTCAGTTATCCGTCACAGTCCCAGTCCCAAAGGTGACGGTTAATAGAGGTTCCACTGTACATAACTCGTCAAAATATGTGGGATAAGATAAATTAAGATAGTATCAATATTACAAAATAGTGTTTTCACTCCGCAGTAAAAAATATCTTTCACGCCTTGTGGAAAATCCCACTTTATCCCTCATTCTTTCATGAAATATCCAGAAAAATAATTCTCACTTCCCCATAATTTGGAATAAAAAGGGTAAATAATTTTGATATGGTTATAATCATATCAAGTATAGCTTTGAAACATAATACTCTTTAGTTTTAAACAAAATGTGGTGCAATTTTATTTTCAGACGGTAATTATATTTTAATTTCCTATCTTAATTAAATTTGGTACAAATGCAAAAAAGTACCATTTATTTGAACGAGTTCGAAAACCAGACGAATCGTACCATCCAAAGGAGGGTTTTTGGAGGTTTTGTACCCCTAAAATGGGATATTTGGGGTTTCCTTAAGTAATTTTTATTCAAATCAAATTTTATTTTTTACCATTGAATTCAGCATAAAAAACAAACAATTTGGAATTTTGATCATTGCGCTATGTCAATTGGTTACTGAGATATTGAAAGTGCTAAACACATTAATATTGTTGTTTGCACCAAACAAATTTGTCGCCTATGGTTCCCGTAGCAGCAAACCTAGGTACTCACTCCCCATATTATTCTTATGGCAAATAACTAATACCCCCATAGCAGCAAACCTGCGTACTCAGTGAATTTCCAATGCATATTTTTTATATATATCTTAATACCACATAAAGCCACATACCAAGTTTCATCAATATACATTTGTGGCGACCCAGCTACACATTTTAATTTATTGTAAGATCAGCTGTCAATTTATTATTATTCTTTTGTTTATATTTACATTCAACCAGAGTTCAAATAAAAATCACTTCTATCTGGCATTATCTGGCAATTCATTTTAGCAACCCCACAATTGGTGACCCCGACGAACAAGTTTGCCCTTTTATTTACCAAGATAATTTCGAACCTTCCTTGTCCATCACATCACTTCCTCTTCACTACTTCAACCGTTCTTCAACAGTTGATTTTCATCCTTCAATTCTTCAATCGACATGGACCAAGAGCTTTTGGAACGTCTAGCCCAATTACAAAATGAAAATGAAAACCTTCTGGGACAGCTACAGGACCTGAATCGAAGACCCGATCGAGACGAAGACTTACCACAACAACTTCAAGCAGCGGTGAACCAACCCGCGCTTCAACCTCTTCTACCGCAGCTCCCACCGGATCACGCCGCCCATCCAGAACAACTCGAACATCTGGGAGTCAATAGGGTAAGTGTTAAATTACCGCCCTTTTGGAAAGAAAAACCAAAACTTTGGTTCGCCCAAGTTGAGGCCCAATTTGCCCTGGCGAGGATCACGAGTGAACTAACAAAATACTCTTATGTAATTTTATATCTTGACGAACGTTATGCCAACGAGGTGGAGGATCTCATTGTCAATCCTCCTGCTGATATTCCATACTCCACCCTCAAGTCCGAGATTATTCGATGTTTGTCTGTATCGGAGGATCGGCGCGTTCGTCAATTGTTGGAGGAGGAGGAGCTTGGTGACAGGACTCCTTCACAGTTCCTGCGCCACCTCCGATCTCTTGTGGGTTCTGCCACAGTACAGGATGGTTTGTTGAAGACCATATGGATGCAACGGCTCCCATCACATGTACAAGCGATTTTACAGGCCCAAGCTGGACAAGCAGGCGTCCAAACTGACATGTTGGCCATTACCGCTGATAATATCTTAGAAGTACAACCTAATGCATCTTTCTGTCCTTCACCTGTAACTTCCGTAAACGCAGTCGCTTCAACATCACCTGCGCCTAAATTTGTAAATATTTCTCAATTTGACGAACTAGTAAAACAAATGTCAGATATGCAGCTTCGAATGAAATCTATGTGTGATGACATGCACTCCTTACGTGACGAACAATCAAGGCCTTGTCAGTTTGTCTAACAGCCGGTATCGCAAAAGTAGCTCATCTAACAGTTCAGAGCAGGCTAGCTTATGCTGGTATCACAAGCGTTTTGGCAACCAGGCTAACAGGTGTATTCAGCCATGTACTTTTGGAAGTCCAACAAATTCCAGAGGCAGTCAGTAATGGCGTCCGCTGACTGTCAACCTTCTGGGCACCGATTACTAGTACTAGATAAAACTACTAATAATAGATTCCTAATAGACACTGGTTCTGATATCTGCTGTCTCCCAAAATCCTTTGTTCATAACCATCCAAAATGTGTTGAATACGATCTTCGCGCTGCAAACAACTCTACAATCCATACATACGGAATGATGACAATGTATTTAAATCTAGGACTTAGACGAGCTTTTAACTGGAAGTTTGTTGTCGCTGATGTTAGCACACCAATCCTCGGATCAGACTTTTTGGCACATTTCGGGTTACTCCCCGATTGTCGCAATCAACGGCTGATTGACAGCGTAACCAACCTTTCTGTCCCTTGCCAGTCGACTACAATCTCTCATTTTAGTATCAAGACCATCACTCCCGATTCTTCCAAATCAATATTGTCCGAATTCCCCGAGCTTACCCGTCCCTCAGGTACTCCTAGAAAAGTCCTTCATTCTACCATGCACTTTATCAAGACAACTCCTGGTCCCCCTATCTCGTCCCGCCCCCGGCGTCTCGCTCCTGAACGCCTTGTTCTAGCGAAAGCCGAGTTTGATGCAATGCTCACTGACGGTACTGCACGTCGGTCTGATGGACCATGGTCGTCGCCCCTTCATATGGTCCCCAAGAAACCCGATGGGTGGCGCCCATGTGGTAACTACCGTGCCCTGAATGCCAGAACAATCCCCGATAGGTACCCCGTCAGACACATCCACGATTTTACCTATCGTCTCCGTGGTTGCAAAGTTTTTTCAGTGATTGATTTAGTCAAAGCCTACACCCAAATCCCTGTGAATCCTGATGACATATCTAAAACAGCCATCACAACACCTTTTGGCTTGTTCGAATTTCCCTTTATGTCATTCGGCCTCCGCAACGCAGGTCAAACGTTTCAGCGTTTTATTGATGAAGTTGTGTTTGGTTTAGACTTCTGATTCCCTTACATTGATGACGTTTTAGTTTTCTCTAAGGACGAAGCTGAACATGAAGAACATCTACGAACCCTATTCAAACGTTTTTCTGACTATGGCATCCTAGTTAATGTAAAGAAAACTGTTTTAAACACCACCACGGTCACATTTCTTGGTTATGAAGTTTCTGCTGCTGGTACCAGACCACTCCTCGATCGTGTTGAGGCTCTCCGACAATTCGCCCGCCCCTCCACAGCAAGAGGCTTGCGTCGTTTCTTAGGCATGCTGAACTTCTACCGGATATTCATTCCCTCAGCCGCCGAACACCAAGCGCCGCTCCACAGTGCCCTATCATCGCTTTGTGGAAATCAACCACTGAACTGGACACCTGAATTGGATTCTGCATTTTCCGCCTGTAAAGAAAATCTTGCCAAGGCTACACTGATAGTCCACCCAGATCACGAGGCTCCCCTTGCATTGTTTTGCGACGCATCGGGCACACATGTTGGAGCTGTCCTTCAGCAGCTGGTCTACAATTCGATCTGGGAACCCCTATCCTTCTTTTCACAGAAACTCACCCCTAAACAATCTCTTTGGCCAGCATATTATCGTGAACTTTTTGCTGTCTATGCTGCCATATGCCACTTTCGTCACATTCTTGAAGCAAACCATTGCATTGTCTTTACTGACCACAAGCCAATCACCTTTGCTTTCAATCAGAAACATGAAAAACTTCCCCCAGTTCAGCCAACACCAACTAACATTTATTTCACAGTTTACTACAGATATTCGACACGTTTCTGGATCAGCCAACATAGTCGCTGACAGTTTCTCTCGTGTTGATGCCTTATCAGCCACAACTTCTAACATCGTGGATTCCAACATATTGGCTCACCATCAAGCAACTGACCCTGAGCTTCAAGAGATCCTGAAAGGTAATTCCTCCCTTCAACTAAAACACGTCAATATCCCAGGAACAGATCTCCACGTTTACTGCGACACATCAACGTCTGCACAACGACCCTTTGTCCCTGAAACTCTCCGACGATCAATTTTTGATTCATTACATAATCTTAGTCATCCTGGCATCAAAGCTTCAGCAAAACTTGTCTCAGAACGTTTTGTATGCTCCGAATTCAACAAGACTGTCGAAACTGGGCCCGCGCCTGTGAACATTGCCAACGTACCAAGGTAACTCGTCATGTACACACACCTCGGGCATCTACAGCTGAATTAGTTTTTGGACAGCAGCTGCGCCTCCCTGGAGAACTTCTAGACATACCTAGAGATACACAACGACAAGAGGACCCAGCTGATTATGTTGTGCGCCTTCGCCATCATATGTCATCCATCAGACCAGTTCCAGCATCTCGTCACGATAAACCAAAGACCTTCGTTTTCCAGGACCTTGAGAAATGCACTCATGTTTTTCTGCGTGACGACGCCGTGAGATGATCACTACAGCCGCCTTACACTGGGCCATATCCTGCCATCCGCCGTGATACGAAAACTATTACCATCCGACAAAATGGCGTTGATGTTTGAGTCACTTTGGACAGAGTAAAGCCCGCCTTCCTCTTGTGTGACAAACCTGAACACGGTCACACCATTCCGATGCCACTTCCTGCGACTGACATACCATCGGAGGCTGACGCCTCGCCGCCTTCTGCTTCTTTGGAACCTCGTTACCTCACACGCTACGGACGGCACGTCAGGTTCCGAATCCCGAGGAGCAACTCCGTTTCTCCGTAGGGGGCTTGTGTGGAGCTGCACATTTTAATTTATTGTAAGATCAGCTGTCAATTTGTTATTATTCTTTTGTTTATATTTACATTCAACCAGAGTTCAAATAAAAATCACTTCTATCTGACATTATCTGGCAATTCATTTTAGCAACCCCACACATTCATAAATAAGCGATTTATCACATTTTAATTATTCCCCATAAGAATAACATGGCGGCTGAGTATGCAGGTTTGCTGAAGCAAGGAACACAAAAAATGGGGTTTTATACAAATATCAATACAACTCAAGAAGGTAAAGCCACATACCAAATTGTATTAATTTATGTTCATAATTAAGGGAGATAACACGTTAATTATTCTCCATAAGAATAACATGGAAGCTGAGTACGCAGGTTTGCTGCTACGGGAACTATCGGCCAACAAATTTTTTTTGTCAAATATCAATAGGCCACAACGATATGAAGCTATATACCAAGTTTCATCAGGATAAGTTGATAAATAAGCGAGATATACAATTTATCTTATTCTCCATAAGAATAACATTGGACAACGTACTGTGTTTAGCACTTTCAATATCTCTGTAACCATTTGACATTTTTAGTTGTAAATCATACAACTAAAAATACCCCTGTCACATCAAACCTGCGTACTCAGCGAATTTCCAATGCATAATATACATCTTAATACCATATAAAGCCACATACCAAGTTTCATCAAAATATATTCACAAATAAGCGCTATATAAAATTTTAATTATCCAAGAGAATAACATATATTGGTTATGAGTACGTAGGTTTGCTGAAATAAGGAGTGCAAACAATTGGTAATCATGCAAATATAAATACTTAACTAACATAAATAACTAATATAATAATATAATATAATATATAATATAATATAATAATATAATATAATATAACTAATATAAATAATTTAACTAGGTGAAGCCACATACCAAGTTTCATCAATATTCATTCATAAATAAGCAATATATAATATTTTAATTATTCTCCGTAACAATAACATGGGGCTGAGTAAGCAGGTTTGCTGCAACAAAGGAACACAACAAAATATGGGATTTCATGCAAATATCAATATAGCTCAACTAGGTGAAGTCACATACCAAGTTTTACTAATTTACGTGCATAATTAAGAGAGACATTCCATTTTACTTTTTCTCCATAAGAATAACATGGGGGCTGAGTACGCAGGTTTATTGCTATGGGAAAAATCAGTAAAAATTTCTTTTTTGTGGAAATAACATTAGATCACAACCAGATAAAGCCATATACCAAGTTTCGTTAGTATACGTCCACAAATAAGCAAGATATGAAAATGTCTTATTCTCCTTTAGAATAACATTGGACAACGTACTGTGTTTAGCACTTTTAATATCTCTGTAACCAATTGACGTAGAGAAATTATCAAAACACTAAATTGTGTGTTTTTAAAGCTGAATCCAATGGTGAAAATTAAAATTCGACTTTTTTAAATGTTACATGTAACAAATTCAAAAAACCCATTTTTGGGATACAAAACCCCCAAAATACAACTTCGGATGGGTAGATCTGTCTGGTTTTCGAACTTAAATTCATAAATGCTGCTTTACACGTTTGAACCAAATTTTTCTCAAAATCGGACCTTTTTTACGAGAGTTATCGCACCCACGGACACACCCATATATATATGTATACAGTTTCAAACGAATGGTTTTTTTTGGGGTCTGGGGACCTCAAAACGAAAAGTTATCCTGGTCCCGGGCCTAAGTCACGCTCAACCATGCTGACTACGGTAATAGCTTCTTTTCTATAGGGGAAATTCGCTAATATGTTTGAATGGTTTATAATATTGTTGCAGGTGGTGAGGCGACTTAAAAGAACTTGAAATGAGACACGTCCAGGGAAAACAACAGAATTTGCACAACTATTCATTAAGAAGATAAATAGAAAATAAAATGGAAGATAACAGTTCTATACCAAAAAAAATGGAAGATCACAGTTATAATGAGGTGGGTTCAACTTAACTAATAAAATAACATATTTAGAGTTAATCTGCAATCAACAGGATTATAATTGAATTATTGAGGCGAATCGCAATTTGTTTGGTCATTTGAAGAGAATTGGATCTGCCTATTCGATTCTAGATGTACATCTAGCTATAAGACTAGCAATAGAGTAAATAAGTCTTATTTAATAAGAATAAAAATTAAATTAAAATAATCATCAGTAGAGGCAAAATGGGGAGTCTAGGACAACTGTAAATTCAGCGGTTTTTAATCAGAAGTGACGTTTGAGTGACGTGGTGATGACGTATGTGTGATGACGTCACTGTGATGACATAATGGTGTGACAACACACATACGTCATCGGATGTGAGGTAATGTGAAAACGGGTGGATTTATATTCGTTCCGAAACTGTTAGATATCGTGGGAGGGTTAGAAAATGAATTTGACGATTGCTGAGTGTCAAACGATTGAAAAATCTGGTAATTAAATTTGGCCAATCTATTCAGCTGTCGCTATGAATGTTTAAGGTATCTGTTTTGCAGGAGCTTATTCAAGATATTTAGGACTTTGTCATTTAACCACCATCATTTTAGTGGCCTTTACAAAGGCCTTTTTATAAGTCTCAATTTTTAAACTTTCATGGTACGAAGCTAAATGTTTATTCAGTTGTCGTTAAAAATGTTTGGGTGTCTTTAACTAATTATAAATAATATTCTCCTAACATTTTCAAACGTGTTCAAGGCCATTTTAATACCTAAAAAAATTATCTTAACTGTGGAGGATTGCCCATGCCGACCAGTCAAGAAAGGTCAGTTCATTCGTGGCGGTTTGCCCAGCCGACCGATTAATTAGGGTATGGATGGACCGCAAAACTCCACACTGCGCGAACCACCTGGGTTTTTTTGGGGTTGTGATGGGAATCAGATAAGGGACAGAGTTTAACTTGTACAATTCAACAAATGTGTTAGTGTTAGTGGGAAACCAGTGAAGCCATGCAAGACAGAAAAGGATAGTACAGACAAGAATAAGAGATCAGTGCTGAGTTTAACGATTTTCACGGGCCAGATCCATTGCCCACCGTACTGTTCACCCAATGGCTGGAGACAGTGCTGACCACACAGGGTGACTTGTCTCAGGCCTTGTGTGACGGAGAAGGTGTTGACTTCCTCGACCCGGCGGAGATCAGCATAGAAAAGCCGGCCGATAGCAAGTGAGACCTACGTTTGTGGTGCTCGCTATATCACAGAAGTTCCAAGCCCGGGGTACCACTGCAGGGATTGCGGTACTAAAAGACATCCGTAAACGTTCGGCTTCTCTCCAATGATCTCCGCTGTGCCCCACTGAATCTTACCTAGAACTGGTCCTGTGTCTGCACGCCAAATGATTCGAGTGAAACGAACATCCCGGTTTTATCACTTGTTCCGCCAAGTCAGCAGAAAAAGCTCGCCTAATTAGTTGATCTGTTTCGACCAGTGAGAAGCCGGCTTGTGATAATGATTATACCGCTGTTGTTAGGCGAATCACTTCTGTTCAACCATTCTCAACGGACGCTTCATTTGTCACTAAGAATGTTTTAGGTGACAAACTAATTATAATTAATATTCTCCTAACATGTTCAAACGTGTTCAAGGTCATTTTAATACTTTAAAAAAATCCTGACTGTAGCGGATTGCCCATGCCGACCAGTCAAGAAAGGTCAGTTTTTCATTCGTGGCGGTTTGCCCAGCCGACCGATTGAACTTTTTAGGGTATGGATAGACCGCAGAACTCCACACTGCGCGATCCACCCGGGTTTTTTGGGGTTGTGATTTAAATCAGGTAAGGGACAGAGTTTAACTTGTACAATTCAACAAATCGTGTTAGTGTTAGTGGGAAACCAGCGAAGCCATTCAATGCAAAAAAGGATAGTACAGACAAGAATAAGAGATCAGTGCTGAGTTTAACGATTGACACGGGCCAGATCCATTGCCCACCGTACTGTTCACCCAAGGCCGGAGGCAGTGCTGACCACACAGGGGGACTGTCTCAGGCTTGTCTGACGCAGAAGGTGTTGACTTCCTTGGGATCCGACGAAGATCAGCGTAGAAAAGCCGGCCGATAGCAAGTGAGTCCTACGTCTGTGGTGCTCGCTATATCAAAGAAGTTCCAAGCCCGGGGTGCCACTGCAGGGATTGCGGTACTTTATAATATAACTAGTAGCCTGTCGTGGCTTCGCTCGGGATCACAACGTAATATTATAACGTAACATTCCCGTATAAATATTATGTTACCGTTCCAAAGCCAACATGGCCTGCTGATTAACTGTGTTTACTCTATCCAGCTGATTGCTTAAATCTTATAGTTATTTCCCAATGTTAAGCTTAAGGGAAAAAACTCAACTTTAAGGGGCTCCAGGGCCTCACTCACAAATTATTTCTGTATAAAAAAAGGTTTCCTGCACAACTTCACGTTAGGCTCTTTCCAATGACACCAAAAACATGAAAATCGGTTCAGTAGTTTAGGAGGAGAGATTTTCACAAAAAACCTGCTCGCCTATTAAATAAGTATAGATTTATAATAAATTATTATAAAATAATTAACTCTTATTACAAATCATAAATAACCTTGGTTTTATTCAGGGAACATTAATGACATCTAGATGGAAAAGTTATTAAAGTTACAGCATTGAGCAAAATGAGTTCTCTTTATCTCAGAGTTTACAATTCGGTGGTTCATAAGCTTCTGGCTCGATCGATAATAATCAATTTTCTTCTATTAATATTTAAAACAAAATTACCAGATAATTAAATAGAGACTGAAATTTGAAAGAAATATCAAAATCTTTAAAAAATATAAATAAAACACAATCATTCTTCTTCAATTAACTTTAAAATCTCCTCTTGAGGTTAATTCAGAATATTATTGATATTAATCGTCCCTGAGTATCAATATTATATCAGAGTTTTCAATATATAAATGCTGAAATGGGTTAGCGTGAGAAAAGGATGGATCTCACCAGGTAGTCCTCAAATATGCCTAAATACGGTAAACAAATTGTATTTATGGGAAACAGCTGGGATTAGGGCTGGGGGAATTGGTAAAAATACTTATTTAACGCGCACGATAGTAAAATTGAGCAATGTGTACCTTGCTCGACTGTCCTCACCCGGGCCCATGGAGACACAACAGAGCGTCACCTCGTTCCAGATTTGGAGAAGAAGCACCTTCCACCAATGGGAGTCATTTCCAACAATATTTAGCCACTGTTATTTTTTAATTGCCTGTCAGCGGTAATAGTTAGTTGTTATTGGTCGTCACTTCACTGAATCTAAAATAATGTCTTTCTATTTAATTTAATTTGGAAAAGGTAAGTTTTTGTCAAAACACAATAAAATAATAGTTCCAATCGTTAAAGTTAATAAAATAAGTAAAATTTAGTTTAAATCATTCATAATTACATCTTAATCTAACATCCTACAAACAGCTGATTTAGGTAAACAACAAATAATATCTGTATTAAATTACGTATTACTTAAATTACACCATATATTCCTATTATTTACACATTTCTAAAAGTTTTAGATTATTTTTTAAGAATTTATAATATCATTAGTCTTTATTCAAAACATTACACTTAATGAAAACACGTAAAATCAAATATCTGGATTTGAAGCTGCGAATAAATTAAATTCCTATCGTAGTTCCATCGTTCGCCGCAAGAGTTCAGTACAGGACGGCAACGTCCCCGGTGCGGCACACGGGAGACATTTCAGGAGCCGTGTGACGTCACTAAAATGCGTCATCGGTGAGGTTCCCTTATCGCCCGCCGCTAGCGCCAAAATAGCTTTGACCGACATCTAAGTTATTCAAGATCCAAGATCATCATCATCATCTCATCATATGTTCAATATTTGTACTTGTAACCACATTCTTATCGCTGTGTGTCCTAAGTATTACCTCACCCGATTGTCAGCGCTCTGCGGGGCAGCAGTTGATACTTTTTCACTAATTTTACAATCAAAACAACAGCTAAGTTACTCATTACTGAAATCAACCCTTTAGCATTAACAGATTAACTTGGTACCACTTTTGCTTTTTGCACAGTCAAACACGTTACTTTTATCCTCAACGCTATCCCATCTAAAGGACAGTAATCCAACTTGGCCAGCAACCATATCTAGCTTAAACAACTTATAATTAATATAGCCCTAGTAAAATTATGTTCGGCAGGTTTTCCATAGTTATTAACATATTGCGTGATATGTTTCACTATTTATTCGTATTTTATAATTAAGTCAACCAATCGAGGACAACTTTTGTGTCCAATTAAAGAGAATCTTCTTAGTAGTAAAATTTAAATTTTCCAAATTGTGATCTCTTATTTATAGCTACAAGCAAACAATTAGCTTATTAAGAGAATAACCAAATGTTTTTACTCATTACGCCAAACTGAAGAGGAACTTGATTTATTCACATAGGCTATACTATGTTTGGCCTATATCTACTTAAAATTCTTTACAATTTGTGTGATTACACACAACAAATCAAATGAGTGAACCTAATCTACCACATTGAGTAAAAATAGAATTATAATGTTTCCAATTAATTGTAAGTAACTATTTATAAAATAACTATTTTCGAATAGGTTGAAACATTATGTAAATCTGCAGTAGCTTACAATTTTTAAAAATAGATATGCCTATATCATTTGTTTTCAACGCCCAAATAAACACTTTTTGTTCTCATTTATTTGATGGACAAAATTATTATTAGTATGTAAATTTCGTATGTAAGGCCAGTTACTGGGATATGTTCAGGTTAATTTATGATTGTCAATACAAAACATTCCTTTAAGTCGATTTATAGACTAAAGTTGTTAACATAACAGAGCGGACTACTCTTCAACTGACAGTTGAGTAGCAGACTAGCTACAGTACGTGTGATGTCATAGGGCTTCTGTTTTTGTGTTGATCGGTGACGTCGTACGGCTCCTGAAATGTCTCCCGTATGCCGCACCGCAACGTCCCTAGCGCTATTACATGTGTTTCAAATGGCCTGTAGACAACAAGGTTCGTAGAGCTTTCAAACAAGGTGTGCTGAGTCGGTATATTTAAGGTTTTATTCTTTACCGGAAGAGACCTCGTGGAAACAGCTGGAATGTCACGTGATCACCAATCCAATCTGCAGTGTTGCTGGAAACACGATATTGATCGTACGAGTACCATATTTTCCTCATCAGGGCAATTAGAATTAACATTGTTTAACTGCTTACATTCTATGATAAGCTGTTATTTTATGAAACTAATATATTGTTTTGATTTATTTGTATTATTATATTAATCGATTAAGGGTTTAAATGTTCTTTCTGCATGTCCAGTAACAATTTAAAAATTGCTGTACCATTATTATACCCTTAAGGTTGGCAACACTTTGTGGTATATTGTTGATTTATGAATCAGCTGGACGACCTCGTAAGACATCTTTGCTGCGAACATTGCTTCTATGTAAATAAGCACACCTGGTCTGAAAGCTCTACAAACCTTGTGTAGGTGTATACAAAGTCACAACCTTGGTGGAGTCACAACGAACTACAATCAAGATGGTTGTCCTCTTTTGGGAAAGTCTTACGTGAATTTTTATAATGCTTACTATTTAGAGTTTTACATTCAAATTAATAAGTTTATAAACTATATATACAATATGGGGGATTAATAAAGAGGTTATATACCAAATTATTATTGTTTTGACATGCGAATTTATCTGTGTCGGGGCCAATTCGATGAAATCCATCACTTTTTTACAAACTTGCCTTTGGTGGGGTTAGGTCGATTCTGTCAGACTTGGATTATTATTTCACAGTGAGTACCATGGGTTAAATGTTTTTTACAATACTTAAATTACAGGGATTAAACTTATCTAAATCTAATTATACCTAAAATATGCGTCTAATATGTACAAATCCTTTTTTTATAACATGCTATCAGGGTTCTTGAGTAGGCTAAAGTTTTTAGTTCATAGGCTGTTCTTTTTACTTTGGGCTTAAATAATTTATATGAATGGTATTAATGTCTTTGTTTACTAATAACACATATAAAATACAGTTATAACTTGAAGACTTCCGTGAACTAAGCTTCACTAAGGTGATCTCCGCTGAGTCCCGCTAAATTTTCTTTGGAGCTGGTCACGTGTCTGAATGCCAAATGATTCGAGTGAACCAGTTTAAACAGTCACATATTATTACATTTGAGAGCCAACTTATATGGTGATTTACTAATAAGTAAGATGAAATAGCTCTTGTAAGAAAGTTTATAAATAATTGCACTTAGTTATTGAACCTCTTTTCTTGACTAAAATAATGTAAACTTTCTATATTTAATTATATTAGGCCTATGCATTAATGCGCTAGCTCTCTTTGTTGTTTTTATTATTTAATTTAATTTAATTACATTTTACTTGGGTCTCAGTGTGAGCAGAATGCTTTACTCTTTTTATATATCCACAAGTATGGTAAATTTGTAGCAGAGCTCTTTTAATTTAAATGTATGTCAGGGTCGTTAATAATAAAAATATTAATTTAATAAAGTGATTAAATAAAAATTCTTAAGGTTCAAACAATGATTTCTTTATTACAAATTCAATGAAATGAAAAGAGTGAAATTCAATTTAAGATTACCAAAATGTTATATTAATATTGAACTATCTTCTAAACATTATATACATAGGCATAGAACAAGATTGATGAATGGTTATCAGTTAAACGATACACTTAGCGGTGTTTCCCTTTGTCCCCTGTCTGTATTGTCCGATGGTCCGATGTCCGCCATGGCCTGTGAAGTGAGCAGCTACCCTCGCGACACTGTACTGTGAAGACCGACGGTGCCTCTCGGTTTGCCGATTAAAAGTTCAAAGTTTATGATTTACCTCTCTTACCCCGGGCTTGGAACTTCTGTGATAAAGCGAGCACCACAAACGTAGGTCTCACTTGCTATCGGCCGGCCTTTCTACGCTGATCTTGCAACATTTCATAGATTTGATATATTTAAGTTTACCATATAATAAATAAACCCCACATTAATGTATAATAGGCCTACCTAGGTAATAAGAAGGCTCACTAATTCATTCATGTAAACTGCTTCAAATTATTTAATTTTATTTATTTTTCAAAATTGATCTCATTCCAAATTTAATTTGATATAGTACAAGTGTTTAAAACAAGTGACAGTGTCTACAAGAACTTCAGGAACATATGGCAGTCACTAACATTATTGAAAACCATGTGGTACAATTTTAAAAAAAAGAATTGAGTTTCCAAAAGTATAATGGCCAAGTGTTAGCTTTTTGTGGGTATCTACCCAAAATTAACATTTTTCCCTATAAAAAGTGTAGTGGAATACACCATCCACTCTTTTAATTATGTAAGAAGAGTCACTGGCAAAGTTTTATCCCATTTTGCAAGGCCAAGAAGAAATGCCAGTGATGAACAATATAAAACTATGGTGAGACCCTTCCAACTTACCTTGTAGATTGCAGCAACATATAATTGATGTCCAATTTTCAAGTCTAACATCATTTCTAGCATTTTGGAATACTTTAAAGTAAACTAAACACATCAACCTCAAGATTAATTCTCTGGACTTATACTTTTTATTAATTAATTTTTCAACAGACTAAAGTTTCAAGGCTTAGCCTATTTATTTCCTCAAGACTGAAAGAAGCCAATCACAGTGTATTACAAACTTTTGATTTCTGAGATCCTCATTGGCAAAACTTACAATGTGTCAAAATTCATATCATAACTAAACATTCAATTAAAATAAAAGATATTTTACTAAGACAAGAACAGACAGTCATTCTTGCCGCACGAGTTCCCCCCCTGCAGATCCTATAAACATTGTGTAAACCCTGAGCACTTCATGCATCAAATAATAATTATCTTATAGTAAAGTTAATCCTCTATATTTATGTGCCATAATTTGTGAATCCCTATTTTGTAACCTGAAATGTCTACTTCATTAATAAATCCATTCATTGTATTGTAAACCAGTTTTATTATTTGTAGTATAAACAGCCATTAATTATTGTCATGATCACGAAATGGAAGAATTAATTAAGCCAAGAACAGCTGTTAGGTTATCTATGTAGCGAAACCTGGAACTGAAATAAAATGCAGTAAAATAGGAAAGTCAAAGTAAAAAGGTAAACAAATAAATATCTCTCTATCTATCTATTGTTTATACATATGTTCACACTTATATTAAGCAAACAAGGTGTGTGTTTTGCAATTGGCGCTTCCAACGTAAGGCTTGAATGAGTGTCTGTTCTTAAATTTGAAGCAGTTAATTTAAGTAGGCATATTTGTTTAGAATAAGGAAAAATCAAGTAGGCTACTAAGAATTATTGTAAAGATAAGATTTATTCCCATACTCCATTTCCCCCCACTACAATTGACAAACTTTATAGTGAAGTAAGATTATGCCCAAACATTATAACTTAAGACCTAATATCAACCCACCCCGTCGTTTAATCGAGTCACCAACAACAACAACTATGAGTTCCCCAAGTAACGAATCTACGGAATCACAGACGTCCGAAACACTTACTGCTTCTGACATTACGACATTACACGAAGAACACACTACTACAGTAAACATTCCCACGCAATTTAACTTCAACGACGACACAAACACGCCATTCCTTGGTTTCGACTTGAGTAATGACGCAGACGACGTAAACAGTACAGACGCTTTACACGATAGTCCTGCCACGAACGCCATGACACCTGGCACAACCGGTGAAACCCCCACTCCCGCGGTTTCCATGACGACCACCGTTTCCCTGGCAACCACCCCTCTCCACCTCTCTATGTCATCACTACAGTCCCAGAATATACCGCTTGCGACTACACTAAACCCACTCAGTCCGCAGTCGACAACTAATATAGATCCCGCTGACATGTTGTCCCAAATCAGTATTATGTTTCAACAATTAGACATTAAGTTAGACATTAAGCTAAGCACAGTCCAAACTGAAATAAAATCCGAACTAGACACTAAACTAAACACAGTCCAAACTGAAATAAAATCCGAATTAGACACTAAACTAAACACAGTGCAAACCAAAATAGACACTAAACTAAACGCCGTTGACGATAAACTAAACGCCGCTGATGCTAAACTAAACGCTGCTGACGCTAAACTTGACACGAAATTTAATGCTGTTCATGCTGAATTACATAATCTAGGCCGCGCTCAAGTTAAATTTCAAGACGAAATAAACCAAATCCGACAAAGACAGAGTGAACAATCCATTAGAATCGAAGGAATTGAAACCAAATTATCCGCTGAGATCACCAAACAAACGTCTGATTTAAAAGAACATTTCGAAATCGAATTTGAACGACAAAGAAACGAGACTAACAATCTAATCTATTCTACTAACAATCAAATCCGTACCGAACTAATCACTAAAATGAACGAAGACGTAGGTGACGTAAACAATCAGATCAGAGAACTTAAAGATGAAACATTACAACGAATAGACGACACCATTGACCGTCACACCAAAACCACTCAAGACGTGTTTTTACCACTAATTCAACAAAATCAAATCAAAATCGAGCAGACCAAAAACGAATTTAGCCAACTAAACGAAATTGTAAACACGGAAATTAAACTCCTGAAAACGAAATCGTACAGAAGTCAACTATCGTCCCTTCAACCATAAATGTTGTTTGCGGAAACAATGGCAATGCTGTCGACCAAACCATACCCAAATTTTATGGACGCGCATACAATCCTCAAGAATACTTGATTAAATTAAAAAAATACTACGAACGGAATAGTCACAGAAACAATTGTACTGATCTGAGAGAAAATCTGATTGACACAATCGAAGCCAGCTTCGAAGGTCATGCGTCGCGTTGGTTCTCTTTGATAAAAGACGATATCAAAGATTGGAATGAGTTTGAAAATGCATTTTTGGCTAAGTTTTGGAATCGTTCAGTTCAGAGAGGAATACGACAAAAATTGGAGGTAGAAAAATTCCGGACGAATGGTAAACTGTCATGCTCCGAATACTTTATAGAACGTGTCATCACATTGAGATCTTTAACACCACCATTAAGCGACGATGAAATTGTATCCTGTCTCGCTGAACACTTCAGTGAAATAGTACAAGACGCAAGAAGAGTCCAAAACGCTAATACTATTCATGAATTCGAGTCACTACTACAAAGAGAGGACCTAAAGGACGCACAGAAGAGAGACAGACACAACTATTCAGCACATAACAACCGACCGACTTCACCCCAAAATCAACGTCAACCGAATTACCAAAACAATCAGAACGACAAGAGACCAAATAACAACAACAACTTCCAATACAACAACGGACATCAACATGGTAACCAGTACCGAAACCACAACATAAACCCACACTCCTACCAGCCTAGAGATAACCGTGCACAGTATCACCCCTACAACAACGGTTACAGAAACAACAACAACTACAACAACAACAACAGTCACTACTATCGACCTCAACAACATGACAGGAATCCCCCGAACAACAACAACATACACAACTACCATTTCCCATCCCCACGACCAGGAACATCAAGTAATGAGAGAAAATATCCGTCACGTGAACAGCATAATGTCTGTACGACAATCCTAGAGAGGACTGACCCCAACCAAAAACCCCCATCACCCAACCCCACTGATACAGCGCTACCTTTAAACGGGTAAGCACTGAAGTAATCGAAGGCTGTCTTACGGATTTGTCACTCCCCTCCCGTTTGATGATGTCTTCAGTGCCCACACAACATATCGGACATAACAGGCCTAATAATACTAATGATACTAATATTATATATAATCCCATAAATAACGAGTATACTGTAAGTACGATCTGCTGCGACAGAGAATTTTTAATGAGAGAAGAATCTGATGTAAATAATAAATCCACTGATAAACAAAATTTTAACTGTCCAGAACTTAAAGTAAAAATTAACGATATATATGTAAATGCGTTAATTGATACCGGCTCTAACATCACGTGCATGTCAGAAAAATGGTTTGAGGAGAATAAACATAAGTTTAATAAATTTGAAGAACTGCCCGTAACCAATACATTCATTAAGACTGCAACAGGTGAACGATCGAAACGTATAGCGAAAATAATATTATTACCCATACAGATAGAGAAGCAACAAACTAATGTACAAGTTTTATTGGTTCCCAACCTAGTTAGACCATTCATTATAGGGATTGATTTGTTAAGTTACTGGGAGATGGAAATAAACTTTGAACATGAAACGATTATGTTGAAAATAAACAATAATGTTATCAATTTGAAGTTTGGAGAAGCGTATATTGAAGGTATATCATGTTACATCGTAAGAGATGAAAGCCACAGGCAAAATAACATTAACAATAATACTCATATAAATAATCATACTAATCAGTCTAATTATGATACCAATAATCCCACAACTTGTAGTATCTCTTATAATATCGTTCAGCAATCACTAAATAACAATGAATTACTAAAACAACAACAACGGGAGCAGTTAACCGATTTGTTAATAAGTTACCAGGATGTATTCTCCGACGATCCCGGAATATGCAATAAATACGAACATGTCTTAAATGTAGAAAATCCAGAAAGTTTCAAGTGTAACACATACCCTGTACCCTTAGTACATCAAGACGCGGTGATGAAAGAAATTGAACGAATGGAATCCTTAGGCATTATTGAACGTAGCAACAGCATCTATATCAATCCGATAATACCCGTAATCAAAAAGACAGGAGAAATACGATTGTGTTTGGACGCCCGTAAGGCTAACCAGATAATTATACCCGACTACGAATGTAACCGGAGTGTAAATGAACTTTTGGCGAAGTGTAAAGACGCAAAATTTATCAGCAGCATTGATTTGACGGCATCCTATTGGCAGATACCCCTTTCACCCGAATCCCGGCAGTATACAGCATTCCAATTTCGCGGGAAGACCTACCAATATAAAGTTACCCCTTTTGGTATATCCACGTCCCAAGCCGCCCTTGTACGAGCACTTGACAAAGTTTTTGATGAAGAGGTTGAAAAGTTTACTATGATCTATGTCGACGACATTTGTATTATTTCTCCTGATTTTGAGTCACACTTAACCCATATGAATTATATACTCCAAAAACTACAAGAAGCCAACATGACTGTAAAGTTTTCAAAGTCCAAGTTTTGCCAAAGCTCTGTCCCCTTCCTAGGATATACC
Organism: Allygus modestus; assembly: GCA_963675035.1. Classification (NCBI taxonomy): domain Eukaryota; kingdom Metazoa; phylum Arthropoda; class Insecta; order Hemiptera; family Cicadellidae; genus Allygus; species Allygus modestus. The sequence goes on from OY776116.1 coordinate 60,484,080, forward strand.
CTGACCGAATCAGGACTCCAGATGGACCAAAGTAAAATTCGACCTATCCTCGACTTTCCCACACCAACAAGTAGAACCCATTTGAAATCATTTCTTGGTTGTATCAATTATTATAATAAATTTATTGACAAGTATTCTGAAACTATCCAACCACTCCTCCGTCTTACCTCTAAGAAACATAAGTTTACCTGGACTCCCCAAGATGACGTCACCTTCAAGGAAATTAAAAACCTGTTCCTCCAAACCAACGTCCTACACCATCCAGATATGTCCAAGCCGTTTTATCTCCAGACAGATGCGTCAGATTTTGCTATCGGCGGTCATCTCTTTCAATATCTCGATAGCGGGGATAAAGCTGCCATAATGTTCATATCGCGAGCGCTGCAGCCTTCCGAACAGAGATTTACGACCACCGAAAAGGAATTTCTCGCCATCGTCCATTGTTTACAAAAAGTGCGGTATATTGTTTTAGGAGCCAAATTAAATATTATAACTGATAATCACGCTATCACTTTCCTCAAGACGTGCCGTCTGTTAAATAATCGTTTGACACGATGGATTTTAGCAATCCAAGAATACGATTTTAGTATAGTACACTGTAAAGGTACGGAAAACGCTACTGCCGATGCGTTAAGTCGAATTCAACACCCCCAAAATCCGTCGTCAGAAAACAGTCCCATAGAACTCTCACTAAATTATATACAGCGCATCCAAGATCCCCAACTCCGTGGAGAACTTAATAATTTACCCCAACTCCAATCCGAAGATCCCCGTTTGCAGACACCATATAGAATTTTAAGTAATGAAAACGAAAATCCCGAATTCACAAAAGTCTCTAAAACATTCAAACTCCACGACCACACCCTATATCAAAAACTACATAAACACTGGCGAATTGCTGTACCAGAATGCATTGTAAATCGATTGATTTGGGAATGCCATCACTATTATCTACACTGCGGTGCTAAGAAATGTCATTTACTCCTTTCCGAAAGCTTTGTTTTCAAAAACATGTACAGGAAAATTAGAACTACCCTAGCAACGTGTGATTCATGCCAAAGGTGTAAAATTAATCCCCGTCCCCTCCAAGGCATAGCCCAAGGAATTCGCTGCCTAGCCAAAAACGATCAGCTGGCCGTTGACGTAATCGGACCCCTCCCAACGAGTACAGGAAATGTAAAATATATTTTAATAGTGTTAGACATATTTACGAAGTTTGTCATGTTATACCCTATGAGGAAAGCTAACACAAAAACGATTCTTAGTAAACTTTTTGATATTCATTTCAAAAAGTATGGGAAACCCAATAAATTACAAAGTGATAATGCCTCCCAATTTAAAAGTGATCTTTGGTTTCAAAAGTTGGAAGACAACGAAATTACCCCCATATTTAGTCCACTCTATCACCCCAGTTTTAACATGGCTGAAAGACCTATCAGAGAAGTAAAAAGATGCCTGCGGACATATTGTTCCAGACAACATCGAAATTGGTCGAGATTTATCCCGGACATAAACCAATTTCTCAACGAAGTGCAACACGACACAACTGGATTCAGCCCTAATGAACTGCAGTTTGGAGAAAAGGACAAGAGGTTCTGGGAAACGTATATCAATAACCCATTCAGCAACGACCTATCTTTGGAAACAAAATTATATTTAGCTTCACAAAGAATTCGAAACAAGCGAGAGAAGAGAGCGCAGAAATTAAACTCAAAGTTACATCCCACACTGTTCAACGTTGGCGACTTAGTATTAGTGAAGAATCACCCCTTATCAAATGCCGCATATGGAGAAACGGCTAAACTATTTGAAATCTATGAGGGACCATTTAAAATTGCAGAGGTCATCGGACATTCCACCTATCACGTGTGTACATTAGACGAACAATATAAATTCGGACCATACTACATTAATGCATTGAAAAAGTATATTAGCAGACCTGTGAACACCTGAATACATCATCATCGTGAACCCCACCAATTCCCTTCCCTTTGTTATGTTATAAATAGTTATGTTAGCATATAATATTCATTATGTTGTCATTTCAAAGTGTTATGTAATTTCCCCTATCAAGTGTTTTCCCCATTTAATGTATGTGTTTTCCCACTGTGTTTATATAACCCTTTACAAGTGTCTCCCTATGGCATGTGTCTCCCTCCCCTTCTTTCCTCCCCAAGACTCCCAAGTGACAAACCCGTTAGGATATGGACCAGAATAACAGTTTCCTCCCCCCCTTGAATAAACAATTATTATAATATTTCTTCCAGTGAGTTAGTTTAAAAAAAAAAAAAAAAAAAAAATGTATTAATGTTAAGGAATAATAATGTCAAGTGGATATTCTCCCTACCAACCCCACTATGGACAGAGAAACCCATGAACATTTCACCCTTTTTGTAACTTATGTCATGATATTCCATATTTGTGTTTAATGTTTAATTGATGTTATTTAATCCCAACTGTCATTCATCCAACGTTATAATTTTGTTATGTGTTAACCTTCATGTATTTTCAATGTTATCCAATTGTTATGTATGTTCATGTTATCATAAATATTCATATTATGTGTACCATCAAATCCATTCATGTTGTTTCGAAATCTCAGCTTCATTTCATTCACTTCGACTTCTGCGGGGATCATTGCAACATTTCATAGATTTGATATATTTAAGTTTACCATATAATAAATAAACCCCACATTAATGTATAATAGGCCTACCTAGGTAATAAGAAGGCTCACTAATTCATTCATGTAAACTGCTTCAAATTATTTAATTTTATTTATTTTTCAAAATTGATCTCATTCCAAATTTAATTTGATATAGTACAAGTGTTTAAAACAAGTGACAGTGTCTACAAGAACTTCAGGAACATATGGCAGTCACTAACATTATTGAAAACCATGTGGTACAATTTTAAAAAAAAGAATTGAGTTTCCAAAAGTATAATGGCCAAGTGTTAGCTTTTTGTGGGTATCTACCCAAAATTAACATTTTTCCCTATAAAAAGTGTAGTGGAATACACCATCCACTCTTTTAATTATGTAAGAAGAGTCACTGGCAAAGTTTTATCCCATTTTGCAAGGCCAAGAAGAAATGCCAGTGATGAACAATATAAAACTATGGTGAGACCCTTCCAACTTACCTTGTAGATTGCAGCAACATATAATTGATGTCCAATTTTCAAGTCTAACATCATTTCTAGCATTTTGGAATACTTTAAAGTAAACTAAACACATCAACCTCAAGATTAATTCTCTGGACTTATACTTTTTATTAATTAATTTTTCAACAGACTAAAGTTTCAAGGCTTAGCCTATTTATTTCCTCAAGACTGAAAGAAGCCAATCACAGTGTATTACAAACTTTTGATTTCTGAGATCCTCATTGGCAAAACTTACAATGTGTCAAAATTCATATCATAACTAAACATTCAATTAAAATAAAAGATATTTTACTAAGACAAGAACAGACAGTCATTCTTGCCGCACGAGTTCCCCCCCTGCAGATCCTATAAACATTGTGTAAACCCTGAGCACTTCATGCATCAAATAATAATTATCTTATAGTAAAGTTAATCCTCTATATTTATGTGCCATAATTTGTGAATCCCTATTTTGTAACCTGAAATGTCTACTTCATTAATAAATCCATTCATTGTATTGTAAACCAGTTTTATTATTTGTAGTATAAACAGCCATTAATTATTGTCATGATCACGAAATGGAAGAATTAATTAAGCCAAGAACAGCTGTTAGGTTATCTATGTAGCGAAACCTGGAACTGAAATAAAATGCAGTAAAATAGGAAAGTCAAAGTAAAAAGGTAAACAAATAAATATCTCTCTATCTATCTATTGTTTATACATATGTTCACACTTATATTAAGCAAACAAGGTGTGTGTTTTGCAATCTTCGTCGGGTCCCGAGGAAGTCAACACCTTCTGCGTCACACAAGCCTGAGACAAGTCCCCCTTTGGTCAGCACTGCCTCCGGCCTTGGGTGAACAGTACGGTGAGCAATGGATCTGGCCCGTGTCAATCGTTAAACTCAGCGCTGATCTCTTATTCTTGTCTGTACTATCCTTTTTTGCATTGCATGGCTTCGCTGGCTTCCCACTAACACTAACACAATTTGTTGAATTGTACAAATTAAACTCTGTCCCTTACCTGATTCCCATCACAACCCCAAAAAAAACCGGGTGGTTTGCGTAGTGTGGAGTTCTGCGGTCCATCCATACGCTAAACAGTTCAATCGGTCGGCTGGGCAAACCGCAATGAATGAACTGACCTTTCTTGACTGGTCGGCATGGGCAATCCGCGTCAGTCAACATCCTTTTTTAAGTATTAAAATGGCCTTGAACACGTTTGAACATGTTAGGAGAATATTAATCATAATTAGTTTGTCACCTAAAACATTCTTAGCAACAAATGAAGCGTCCGTTGAGAATCGTTGAGCAGAAGTGATTCGCCTTACAACAGCGGTATACTCATTACCACAAGCCGGCTTCTCATTGGTTGAAACAGATCAACTAGTTAGGCGAGCTTTTTCTGCTGACTCGGCGGAAAAAGTGATAAAACGGGATGTTCGTTTCACTCAAATCATTTGGCGTGCAGACACGGGACCAGCTCCAGAGGATATTCATCGGGGCACAGCGGAGATCATCGGAGAGAAGCTGAACGTTCACGGATGTCTTTTAGTACCGCAATCCCTGCAGTGGTACACCGGGCTTGGAACTTCTGTGATATAGCGAGCACCACAAACGTAGGTCTCACTTGCTATCGGCCGGCTTTTCTACACTGATCTCCGCTGGGTCCCGAGGAAGTCAAAACCTTCTGCGTCACACAATGCCTGAACAAGTCACCCTGTGTGGTCAGCACTGCCTCCGGCCTTGGGTGAACAGTATGGTGGGCAATGGATCTGTCAATCGTTAAACTCAGTGCTGATCATGAATAAGTTTGTCTGTACTATCCTTTTCTGTCTTGAATGGCTTTGCTGGTTTCCCACTAACACTAACACAATTTGTTGAATTGTACAAGTTAAACTCTGTCCCTTACCTGATTCCCATCACAACCCCAAAAAAAAACTGGGTGGTTCGCGCAGAGTGGAGTTCTGCAGTCCATCCATACCCTAAACAGTTCAATCGGTCGGCTGGGCAAACCGCCACGAATGAACTGACCTTTCTTGACTGGTCGGCATAGGCAATCCTCCACAGCCACGACCCTTTTTTTAGGTATTACAATGGCCTTGAACACGTTTGAACATGTTAGGAGAATATTAATTATAATTAGTTAAAGTCACCTAAAACATTTTTAACGACAACTGAATAAACATCTAGCTTCGTACCGTGAAAGTTAAAAAATTAAGACTTATAAAAACGGCCTTTGTAAAGGCCACTTAAATAAAGGTGGTTAAATGACAAAGTCCTAAATATCCTGAATAAGCTCTTGAAAAACAGATACCTTAAACATTCGTAGCGACAGCTGAATAGACTGGCCAAATTTAATTACCAGATGTTTCAATCGTTTGACACTCAGCAATCGCCAAATTCATTTTCTAACCCTCTCACGATTTCTAACAGTTTTGGAACGAATATAAATCTACCCGTGGTAAGTCACACCATTACGTCATCACCGTGACGTCATCACACCCTCTAGTCACACATACGTCATCACCATGTCACTCAAACGTCACTTTTGATTAAAAACCGCTGAATTTACAGTTGTCCCAGACTCCCCATATTGCCTCTACTATCATCACTACTAAATTAAAAGGCAAGCACAGCATTTGTAGTAGGGTGGTTGGGCAAGAGTTAGATAATGTATAATATATCACATATTAACTAGAGGGTAATGTTAATTTAACTTGAGATCTTACCCTGAACCTGTAATTCACTGTTGCATTCACCCTACACTTTTCTCAGCACTGTTCGTCACAGGAGAATTTCACGCCTACCAATAGAAATGTACTGCTGTGTACATTAGCAGAAATCCCTTATAATTTTAGCTGGGAACAGGAGACTCGCGGACGATAGACTGTGAGACTCGTCAAGTCCAAACTCGGGTGGGACGGCGGCACGGCGAGGTGGATTATTATCTGACCCAGTTCTTTATAAGTTACGGCTGTTTCAGTTCGTACCTGTACCTGAAAGGCAAAGCTGGTTCACCAGATTGCATCTACTGCCCGGGCGTTTCTGACAACGCGGACCACATTTTCTTCTGCGGTCCGCGTTGAGAAAGGCCTCCCTGGAGGTCACATGAGGGCAACATGCATGTTCACTTGTGAGGCGGAAAGCAAAATGAGACCTCATCGTGGCAAAGTGAAAATTTCAGTACAAGCAGTTTCATCGAATGAGGTCAAAAATATTGATTTTCGGTTGTTTGTGGTTTAATATGCTTCATTTCGTCCGTTACCAATTGTAATCGATTACAAAACTGTTGTAAACAGATGAAACGCTCAAAATAATCAATAAAATGGTTCAGCTTGGGAAAAGGGACCTCTTCGCGCTTATGGGAAAATAACATGGGTCGCAAACAGGTCCCTTTTCTCAAACACATCAGATAACTAGGCAATACTTTAAATACCCCTGTAGCAGCAAACCTGCGTACTCAGCGAATTTCCAATGCATATATATGTATCTTAATATCACATAAAGCCACATATCAAGTTTCATCAATATACATTCATAAATAATCAATTCATGACATTTTAATTATTCTCCATAAGAATAACATGGCTGCTGAGTATGCAGGTTTGCTGAAGCAAGGAACACAAAAAATGGGGTTTTATACAAATATCAATATAACTCAAGTAGGTAAAGCCACATACCAAATTTTAATAATTTGTGTTCATAATTAAGGGAGATAGCACGTTACTTATTATCCATAAGAATAACATGGGGCTGAGTACGCAGGTTTGCTGCTACGGGAACTTTTGGCCAAAAAATGTTTTTTAGTGCAAATATCAATAGACCACAACGATATGAAGCAATATACCAACTTTCATCAGGATAAGTTCATAAATAAGCGAGATATACAATTTATCTTATTCTCCATAAGAATAACATTGGACAACGTACTGTGTTTAGCACTTTCAATATCTCTGTAACAATTTGACGTAGAGCAATGATCAAAACACCAAATAGTGCGTCTTTCTAAGATGATTCCAATGGAAAAAAACTAAAATCTGACTTTTTCAACGATTATATGTAAAAAGCTCAAAAAACCCATTTTTGGGGTACAAAACCCCCCCAAAATACCCCTTCGGATAGGTCGATCTGTGTGGTTTTCGAACTTAAAGTCATAAATGCTGCTTTACACGTTTATACCAAATTTCGTCAAAATTGGATGAATTTTATGAGAGTTATCGTGCTCACGGACACACACACACATTATATATATATATATATATATATATAAAGTTTCGAACGAATGGTGTTTTTGGCATCTGGGGACCTCAAAACGAAAAGTTATCATGGTCCCGGGCCTAGGTCTTACCATGCCGACTATGGTAATAGCTTCTTCCCTATAGGAGAAATTCGCTAAAACTAAAAACCGGAAATTGCCGCGATGAGGTTCCTTTTTGTTTTCCGCCTCATATTTGGTGGTCACAGTCTGTGGAAAGATAATGGAGGGCAAGGTCTACTGAGACTGTTTGCCACGCTTTGTCCAGCGCATCCTCCGAAAAAAAGATTGATCTAGACCAGGAAGCAGGCTAGATCGAATGATCAGACGGCTGGAAACTGAGGAAGCCCTGCAGGCTTAAGCCAAATTTAAGCCTAACCTGAAGTAATGTGGCCAACAATCCCACGTTAGAGTCGTAAAGAGTTGAGGGGTTTTTTAGTGATTAGTCTAAAACTGTAGTTCCACACTGCAGGTTGTCCACCTTCTTCCATTCATATTTTTTATGTTTTTGTTTATAAAGTCGTTTGGCATCTCTTCTACAAGAAATGCATGTACAATATGTGTTCATTCTCAGGCGGTCACATTTGTTGTCCAATTATCTTCAATTTTTTTAGGGATATCCCTTCCTTCCTATGAACAGTTACTAAAGAAATACACCAAAATGTGAAAGTAGTATATGCAAATTGAAAGGCATGCAACACACAGTTATGTGTTAAAAATTTAATTTATTACATTTTTGGCAAATTCATCAATATGATTGCCAATATTAACATATACATCAGTGTTGAAAACCTTAATGAAAGCAGGGTTGAAAATACTTAAAAATAAGTGTTTACTAAAACTTAAACTTGACTTGGGATTTCAAAAAACATCAATGTAAATTGAATGAAATCGGAATTTTTCCTACCGATTTGTGGTATATCAATTTAGCCAATGGTGATGACTGATCCGTGTTATTTTGACTGTGAACAATGATTTGACCACGTAATATTGGCCATAAACAACAATTAAATCATATCACTTTCTTGTTTTGTTTTTTTAACTGAAATTGCGAGGTGGGGCCCAAGGCTGTTTTGCCCCACTTGCCCCTGCCTGAGGCAGGCCCTAAATCTTATGAATGTTTTAAGTTTTATAATCCATGGTTTTAGCCCCTGAGCTGTAGTTATTATATAAGACTAGATTACTTATGTGCCATCAGAAAGCTCAAATTGGAGAAATCATGATCAGTACATGTTTTGATGCAATGCATCATCAGTTTGATTTAAATAATCATGTCGATTGACCATGTGGCTTCATAAAGTCTACCCCATGCCCGGGCCGAAATCATGTACATATTGAAAAACATTTATCACAAAATACACAGCAATAACATAAATCTAAATCACAACTGCACTAAGTTAGATGTCTTTTCTATGTTATGTTTGTTCATTTGTGTCATTGTGTGCACATGAATGTAATTTATTTTGTTTTGTGTATTTTGTTTGATGGATCCGAAGAAGCCATCTAGTTGATCAATCAACTTCATTATTTGAATCAAGCTGATGATGTGAAAATTGCATAAAAACATATACTGATCATTTGAGCTGACTGATGGTACTTAAATGTAATCTAATCTTACGATGGTTTTAAGGGTTAAAATTATGTTTTAATTAGGACTATTCTGTTTAACAGAAACAATGGACATTTGAAGATAGTGAAAAGACTATTGATTTTGTGCTTGTCTGGGATGAAACAAGCAAAACCAAGACATCAAATGCCAGAGAGCAGAGAGCGGTGAGTAACACAGTGCCAAGGGTGAAGAGAGGGGAATCAGGAGGAGAGAATGGTGAGAAACACAGTGCCAAGAGTGAAGAGTGGGGAATTAGGAGGGGAGAAGGGTGAGTAACACAGTGCCAAGGGTGACAAGTGGGGAAGCAGGAGGGGAGAAAGGTGAGTAACACAGTGCCAAGGGTGACGAGTGGGGAATAAGGAGGAGAGAAGGGTGAGTAACACAATGCCAAGAGTGATGAGTAGGGAAGTAGGAGGGTAGAAAGGTGAGTAACACAGTGCCAAGGGTGACAAGTGGGGAATAAGGAGGAGAGAAGGGTGAGTAACACAATACCAAGAGTGATGAGTAGGGAAGTAGGAGGGGAGAAAGGTGAGCAACACAGTGCCAAGGGTACATGATAATAAATGGGGAAGTAGGAGGGGAGGAGGGTGAGTAACACAGTGCCAAGCGTGACGAGAGGGGAAGCAGAAAAGAAGGGTGAGTAACACAGTGTCAAGAGTGACAAATGGGGGAGTAGGACGGGAGGAGGGTGAGTAACACAGTGCCAAGAGTGACAAATGGGGGAGTAGGACGGGAGGAGGGTGAGTAACACAGTGCCAAGGGTGATGAGAGGGGAGGCAGGAGCGGAGAAGGGTGAGTGACATTGTGCCAAGTTTTGTCGGAAACTAAGTTTTTGCAAAGTATGGGATCCACCATTTTTGTTTTGTTTTTTACAAGTGAGGAGTTCAATAAAAGTTCTCAGGCAGAAGCTGAAAATTGTGTATAATTTTGTTTTTAATGTTAATCTTTACTCTCAAGTCAATTCAGAAACAAAGTTATTCTCTGGTTATATTATAGTATTTTTTTAAATCTCAGAATTAGACCCCCTCCTACTATTTACGCCAGGCTGGATCTTTCACAGCACAACATTATCATCCTATTGATGGGGAGTAAAAAGAAATAGGTAATCCAGAACAGCCAAAAACAAATCCTCCTCAGCATTCTATGTAGCAAAGTTTTCATTTGATACTATTACATTTTGTATTTAATTTTTGTAAATATATATTTTTTTCATCTGGAGATAAAGCACCGAGATATTATATTAGGTACATTTGAATTAAGGAGTATACAATAGACATTTATTGGTGCATTTGAGGACTTATTAAACCAATCCGAATATTCTGTACTCATAAATCTCGTTCTATTATGGAAGAGGAACTAAGAACCAATAATAATTTAATCTACCTTAGCAAAAGCATTTTAGATGTTATTTTGACCTAAAATCAATCACATTCTTCTCCCAATTATACCACTATCTCAATTCCTCGTACAAAAAAAAATATATATATATATGTATACATTTATTTATATATTCAAATAGGTTCAAGCACTTAACAAATATTAAAAATCTGTAATCAGTCAGATTATTACGAGTTTAAAAAGTACAGTTTGTACTTCATTATTCTTTTTACTTTACATTCATTAATTTTTCTACATTTTTACAACTTATGTACCTGCTTAGAATGTATCATAAAAGACTTTGCAATTCCAGGTATTCGAGGCCAATCTGATTGAGGAGGGGTTGGAGTTGGAGTACGAGTTTATTAAAATCACTGGACTGCATTTCATCAAGGTTCACGCACCCTTGGATATCCTTAAATGTTACGCAGAGATTCTCAAACTGCGCATGCCCATAAAAAATGTAATTACATTTTTATAATAGTCTTAATACACAAGGGTCAGCTATCCTTATCCTTATCCCTGAGCTACCTAAATCCTGAACACTCAAACCCAATTCCTAGTTTTGCATCATGTTTGATTTAACTTGCAATGTAATGGTTAAATAAACAGTAACAGGGAACTGACACAGGCATGTATAAAACATAATAATTATGAATATACATAACACACAGTGCACAAAAGAAAACACCTACAAAACAATCAAAACACACCCCAAGAGTGAAGAGTGGGGAATTAGGAGGGGAGAAGGGTGAGTAACACAGTGCCAAGGGTGACAAGTGGAGAAGCAGGAGAGCATAACCGTTTTGTTTATGGTTTATTTATTGTGATAGGCCTTGTAGCTGTGGTAGGCTATTATTGCATACCATAAGGAATAATTGTTATAATCATGTTTAGTTTTACATTATTTTGTTTGTTTATCTAATAAAGTAGAAATGGCTCAAAATAAATTATTGTATGTTGAGCTGTTCCTTTAACTGTACTTGCGGCGACCACCTGTATGTTCTAGCAATTTGTAGCACTGGTCACTGGCTCAACTAGCTATTTTTTTTGGTAATAACCAGGTGTTCTCTAATAGGTCAGTCAGTCTCCCTCACCTCTTTCTGGGGCAGACTGTTAATTAACTAACATATTCTCTCTTTTCAATAGTTTAAAGCTCATCAAAATGGCTAGGCACTGGCTCTGTTTGGGGGATTGATTCATTCGTGGTTCTCAGGTTATACCGTAAAACTGAACTCACCTGTTGCATTTTGTCATTTCAGAACAAATATCAAAAATTCAAATGACAATTCACCCTTCTTGTACGTATTAGTTTTGTTTTAGTTTAAAATAAGCTTTTAATAGTTTTGACATCTTAAAGATGTAATATTGCCCCAGAACTGTTATGCCACAACAATTGGTTTAGATTACCTTTCATCGTCCAGTTCCTATCAAGTTGTATTACCTAGGTTTCAGTGAATAATTGCAGTATCTTCAGGCTGCAGTACAAAATCAGTCCATTGGGCGTCGTTAACTTCTTGAAGTTCACAACTATGACAGTTTCACACAAAACACAAAAGTATATGACGAAGACAACAAGCTGTGAACTTTAAAAAGTTGTATATTTAACATCAATGGACTGATTTCATGCTGCAACCTCCAAGGTAGTGCAATTATGTACTAAAACCTAGGCTGCACAATACGACTTGGTAGGAACTGGATGACAAAAGGTAACTTAAACAACTTAATTGTTGAAATAAGCCTTTAAAATAAATTTGTGGAACACTTATATATATTTTTGAGATATCACATAAAATGTACATTTGTCTAATGGGATACTTAAGAACTTATTATTAATATCTTTAAGTACATCATTTAAACTTTAAACATGTTTTCCTCAACTGTAATAATTTATTTATTGAGTAGCATAATAGTGTTGTTACAATTAATAGGATAAAATAAACTATGTCTCACAACATTACAAAATATATTTATACTTATACTGTACTTATATACAAGACGGTAAATATACAAACAAGATGGTACAAGGAGATCGATTTCAACCAGACACACCGTCGTCATCAGGCCCAATCAGAGAATGACAGAAACAAGATGGCGTACAGCTTATTTACTATTGGCTACTGGAAGTTCCAGAAACAAATTGCGATAAGTACCACCAGAGTCAAAATTGAGATGTTGAATAATCAATTTTTTCCTATCCTTACATTTTCCCTTAAAAATAAACAATTTCCCCCATACATTCATTACATTTCCTTTCTTGCAAATCTGGAGAATACTTAAATTGTCTTCAATTGTTCCCAATGTGTGGCCATTTTCCAAGAGTTGCTTTGCAACATTTGATCTGTCCGGTTTCCTGTTCTTCCATGCTTGTAAATGATTCTTATATCTTTTTACAAACTTAACAGTTTGACCAACATAAAAATTATCACAATTATTACAACTAACTTTAACGTGTAAAAAATAATTTTATTGATCTTATAAACAGTGTTTTGCATCCCTGTAGTATTGATTGTGATAAGTTTGATAGGCCCAGTGCATATAAAATCAGTCGTAATGATTGTGATAGTGTTCATGTTGGTCAAACTGTTAATTTTGAAAAAATATATAAGAATCATGTTTCAGCATGGAAGAACAAGAAACCGGAAAGATCACTTGTCGCAAAGCACCTCTTGGAAAATGGCCACACATTGGGAACAATTGAAGACAATTGAAGTATTCTCCAGATTTGCAAGAAAGGAAATGCAATGAATGCATGGGGGAAATTACTTATTTTTAAGGAAAAATGTAAGCATAGGAATAAAATGATTAATGAACATGTCAACTTTAACTCTGGTAGTACTTAACGCAAATTGTTTCCAGAACTTCCGGTAGCCAATAGTATATAAGCTGTACGCCATCGATCTTGTTTCTGTCATTTCCTGATTGGGCCTGATGATGACCAGTGTGATAGGTTGAAATCGATCGCCTTGTACCATCTTGTTTGTTTATTTACCGTTTTGTATGTAAGTACAATATACATGTGAATATATTTTGTAGTGTTTTTAGACCTAGTTATATCCATAATAACTGTAATAATTATCCAAATTAAGAAAATTCTGAAATCAAATGACCTTATGCTGTGTTCTAAATTGTTCTGTCACCTTCTTTGTGTGTAAAGCTAAATTTACTCCAATGATAGTTTAGTCGTGAGAAAACATCATATAAATTAAATGCAAATATGTATTTACAGTATCTGACTGAAAATCAGATGTCTCACAATCAATGTAACTTGTCTTTTGTTTGTTATGAATGTTTTTTCAGGTATATCAATCAAAAGTCGAACCGAGTTCGACTGAAATATCCACTAAATCCCTATTTACTACCAGCCAGCCCTATTTTACTACAATGAGCAACTGGTTTGAAATTGAACCTAATGTTTTTCCTGACTTTAGTGAAGACTTAACTGCAACTTACACACGAGCAAGAGATTACTTGTAAGTTGCCATAATTGTTTTCAAATAACTTATGTAAGATAACAAAAGTTTAAACAATGAATTACTTATTGGTAAATCTTTTTAATGGGTTTATTGTTTTATGTCACAAAAGGAGTTAAAAACAACTTTTTAGCGAATTTCCCCTATAGGGAAGAAGCTATTACTGTAGGTCTCATGGTAAGACTTAAGCCCGAGACCATGATAACTTTTCATTTTGAGGTCCCCAGATGTCAAAAACACCATTCGTTCAAATTTGTATATATATGTGTCCGTAAGCACAAACTCTCATAAAAAAGGTCCGATTTTAATGAAATTTGGCACAAATGTGTAAAGTACCATTTATTTGAACGAGTTCGAAAACCATACAAATCGCACCATCCGAAGGGGGGTTTTGGGGGGTTTTGTACCCCGAAAATGGATTTTTTGGGGTTTCCACATGTAATTTTTATTTAAATCAAATTTTAATCTCCACCATTGCATTCAGCTTAAAAAAACAAACAATTTGATATTTTGACCATTGCTCTACGTCAATTGGTTACTGAGATATTGAAAGTGCTAAACACAGTACGTTGTCCAATGTTATTCTTATGGAGAAAAATAAAAATGTTAAATCTCGCTTATTTATGAACATAAACTGACAAAATTTGGTATATGGCTTCATCTGGTTGTGGTTTATTGTTGTTTGCACAAACAAATTTTCAACTATGGTTCCCGTAGCAGCAAACCTAGGTACTCGGTCCCCATGTTATTCTTATGGAAAATAATTAAAATGTTATTTATCACTTATTTATGAATGTATATGGATGAAACTTGGTATGTGACTTCACTTAGATGAGTTATATTAATATTTGCATAAAAATCAATTATTTTGTGTTCCTTGTTGCAGCAATAAACCTGCGTACTCATCCCCAGTGTTATTCTTATAGAAAATAATTAATATTTTAAATATCACTTGTTTGCGAATATATTTCTTATGAATCCTGTTAAGTGGCTGAATGTGTTATGTTATATATATATTGGAAATTCGCTGAGTATGCAGGTTTGCTGTGACGGGGGTATTTATTTTTATTTCTGCTTTCTTGGAATTACTTACTTTCAAACTCTCAGTAGTATAATCACAAAGGGAGCTAGTAAGTAATTTAAGACAGAGCGGAATGCTATCCAAGTTACATTAAGAGTATTGTTGGCCAGTCTGTTGTTCAGGGAAAAGCAAGAAAGTAAACCACTTCTTTTGGGGGTTTACCTTAGCTTTTAGGTTCTAAATTTGGTACTTTCTGAGAATAGCAAGGTAGCTTGAGATAGTCAATTAAGTTTTTCTAAAGCCCTTATCATAATGTCTTGGGCAATGTACGCATTAACAGCATATCTGTGTAGAGCCTAGGGCCGGAAAGAAAGAGACAGTTAGGCTCCAGCCAATGGCAGGGCTGCAGGTTGTTGATGTTGTGATATTGCCACGTGCCTGTTATTCCAAGTAGCAAACCAGTCATTCAAATCTGATCGAGACTTAATTTCTGTATTTATACAACAATGGAGGCTGGATGGTTAAAACCCTCTGTATGGTAAGGAGTACTGTACGGTAAGGGTTACAGTTTTATATATGAGAAAAAATGTATATTTTATGAAAATTCAACGAAACTTGAGGACCACCAGTCCAATTTCAATCAAACCTAAAGAGATCAAGTGAGAGGACGGCTTCCGATGTGGAAGCATTGTGAAGAGCTAGTGTTCTTAGTGTGCACAAGATGTTCCCGAGAAGCCCAGCCAAGATTTTACAGTTTGGCAAGGCAGCACTTGCATCTTGGCCGCTTAACTGCCAAGCCATGCCCTCAACTTTTCTCCCCTGCTTGTGTCTTTAGCTGTTGAAAAGAAGTACTGTACCTAAAGCTCACCCATGGGAGGTGAAACTTTTTAAATCAAAGTCCATTATAAGTTTTCTAAGTACATACATGTAGTTTTTTGCAATAACGAGTTTAGTTTTAGATTTAATTTTTTTAAGATAAATACGAACAACAATCTATCCGTTAAAAAATGTATTGAAATTATTATTCTAGTCTTACCTTATGATCCTTACTTTGAGGTTGTAGAGATGTAGAGGTTAGAGTGTGTGACTTTGGTCCCAGTTTTATTCGCCGCCAATCACCACAATTAAAAATCCTTGGTTGAGCACAACCAAGGACCGCTTTCCCAACTTACCGATGAGGAATTGGAATTACCAAAGTTCAAAGAGAAAACCCAGATATGACTGCTTGAGAAACCATTTTATTTTATCACGGAGTTCTTCTGAAGGATTTTATATGAGCATCGCTGCCTCTCACCTGTACATTTCAAAGATTCAAAGAATTTTATTGCACTCTCTTAGAAAAATATATTACAATTGAATAATACATTACAACTGCAGAAACATACATACAAAGTAAGATAATAATACCCCCGTCGCAGCAAACCTGCGTACTCAGCGAATTTACAATGCATTTATATGTTTCTCACTCCTACATAAAGCCACTTATCAAGTTTCACAAAAATACATTTATAAATGAGTGATTTATTACATTTTATTTATTCTCCATAAGAATAACATTAGGACTGAGTACGCAGGTTTGCTGTACGAGGAAGATAAGAAATAAGTTTTTATGCAATTATCAATATAACTGAACCAGGTGAAGCTACATTACCAAGTTTTATTAATTTATGTTCATAATTAAGGGAGATATAAAACTTTACATATTCTCCATAAGAATAACATTAGGACTGAGTATGCAGGTTAGCTGCTACGGGGATAATCAACAACAAATTTATTTTTTGTGAAAATATCAATATACCAGTACAACATGAAGCCACACACCAAGTTTCAACAATATACATTCATAAATAATCGAGATATCAAATTTTATTTATTCTCCATAAGGATAACATTGGACAACGTACTGTGTTTAGCACTTTGGTGTTTTGGTGTTTAAATCACAAATTAAACACCAAAATGATTGTTTTGTGGAGCTGAAGTGATCGGTAAAAGCAAATGTTAAGTAAAATTAACTGAGGAAAAGCCAAAAACCTTTTTCCCATAAGATTATCACGGGAGATTTTATGAGCAGGTTTTTTTGATTTTTTCCGCAACCACTTAACCTAGGTTAATAATTCAAAATACTATATTATTTGTTATTTAAGCTCTATAACATGGTCAAAACCAAAATTGAGTGTTTTAAAAATTTTAGGGTAAAAAATGCAAAAAACTGATTTTTGGAAAATTTAAAACCCCCATAAACCCCCCTTCCCAAGATCCGATTTTTCTGGTTTTCGAACTTAAAGCCATAAATGTCACTTTACACATTTGAACCAAATTTCATCGAAATCGGACATTTTTTACTCAAGTTATCGCATTCACGGACACACACACACATATATATATATATATATATATATATATATACATATATATAAATTTGAACGTATAGTGTTTTTGGCTTATGGGGACTTCAAAAGAAAAAGTTATCATGGTCTCAGGCTTAAGTCTCACCATGAGACCTACGGTAATAGCTTCTTTCCTATAGGGGAAATTCGCTAAAACTAAAAAAAAACTAAAACTTGCAGAGTCCAATAAATTCAAATTCAAATTCAAATTCAAATTTCTTTATTGTTCGAAACATGTAATTACATGCATAAACATCGTCAGAGGTTCTTAATCTATTTCACAGTGCATATTTATATACATTTTTCAGTCACAGTAAAAGTCAAATTAGGCCTAAATATCAACACAATATATTTACATGAAATATCTACAGAAAAAAGTTATAAAGTACACACGATTTATATTTCTACAATTGTAAATCATAAGGACACTTCATGATTAAATATCTCTTGAGTTCTGTCCTAAACTTATTTCCATCTAAGATTTTTATGTGTTGAGGAAGTGAATTAAAAAATATTGCACCTTTAACATAAGGACTATTTTCTGTTGTTTTGAATTTTCTATTGACTCTATAAAAATCAAATTTTCTCCTTGTATTATGAGCATGGACATCACTATTTTTACAAATATATTTATTATCCAGTTTCAACAGCATTATAACTTGAAAAATATACAAAGCATAAACTGTCAAAACATTAAATTCAATAAATATATTTTTACATGATGTTCTAGGATTCACCTTAGCTAGTAATCTTAAGGATTTTTTCTGGAGGATAAAAACTCTGCCCATGTGTGTTTTGGCTGCACTTCCCCATAACAGTAGGCCATAAGAAAGATAAGGGTACACTAGGCCATAGTAAACTTTCATTAACATATCAGGATGAAGATAGGAGTCAATTCTTCATAATAAAAATAGGCTAGGTGATATTTTTTTACAAACATAGTCAATATGTACTTCCCAAGAAAATTTGGTGTCAATATTAATACCAAGAAATTTACAAGATGCGACAGATTTAACACTAAAATCATTGCTATTTACAACAAACTCCTCATTTACACCACTTGGGCTAAAAAACACTAGTTGGGTTTTATCTATATTAAGCAACAAATTATTTTCTTGAAAATAAAGTTTGGACTCATTGATAAACGTGAGAACTTTATCTTTCAAAGCGGGATAGTCTTTCGCCCAGCAAAGACCAGATGTATCATCTGCATACATACTAAGGAAAAAACTATTGTCCAGTGAAATCTTAAAATCGTTAACATAACATATAAATAGAAATGGCCCTAAAATTGAACCTTGCGGCACACCAAATTTTACTACCCTAACATCTGATCTTCTCTTTTCTATTAGGTATCCATCATTATACATAATCTCAGTACATTGCATCCTATTTTTAAGATATGATTCTATTAACAGCAATAAACTTCCATTAACTCCAACATTTGACAACTTATTTAACAGAATTTGGTGATTAACCCTATCGAAAGCTTTCGATAAATCTAAGAATGTTCCTGATACTTTGTTACTATTATTTATAGATTCCAGAGCTGTATGAACAAATTCTGCAGCCGCAGATGTAGTGCTACGCCCTTTTCTAAAACCATGTTGAAAGTCTTTCATTAAGTCAAGAGAATTATTGAAACTAGTTAAATGTTTTAAAATAATTTTTTCAATCAATTTACTGAAAACAGATGTAAGAGCAATGGGTCTATAATTCTGAACATCGGTTTTTGTACCCTTCTTATACAGTGGCTTTATCAAAGATAGTTTTAAAGCTTCTGGAAAAATTCTTTCCTTAAGTACATTATTAATAAAATGTAATAGGGGAGAAGCTAATTCAAACTTAAATTTTTTCAACAAATATGGTGAAATTTCATCCCAGCCAGAGGTCTTTTTATTATTTAGACTATTTATTATATTCAGAACATCATCGTAATATATCTCAGAAATATCAGATATTATATTATTTTCAAAATTCTCATTACCCCTAAGCAAATATTCACAAGCATCATTTTCAACAGAATCAATAAAGTAGTTATTAAACTTATTACATACAACTTTAGGCATACATGTTATTTCATTATTTACATCAATTTCAATATTAGGCTTAATACTATGGCTAGAATTATCACCTCTTCTAATTTCATTTACCACAGCCCAGCAAGACTTTGATACACAGTCAGATGATTTGATTTTATTATTAATCTTGTTAGCTTTTAACTTTTTGACTTCTGCACGGAACATTTTTTTGTATTCAGTGTATCTGTCTTTATAAAAATCTAACTTATATGTTTGATGCCAATCATACATTTCCTCCATTTTTAGTCTTAGATTGTTTGTTTTCTTGTCTAATGTAACAGGATTTGTTTTTTTCTTTCCTTTCCTCAGATTGACCTTTTTTAATGGACAGGCCAGATCAAGATGATACCTTAATTACCTTAATAAATACCTTAACAAGCAATACTGTGTCCCATTAACAAAATATTGTTGAGTTGGGACACACAAAATAAATAAATATAATTACATTTAGAGAGAACGCAAAACGCTCAATAAACTAGTAAACTGATAAATTAAAATACATATGTAATAGAACTATTACCAATAACAAATATAACATTGAAGTATTTATAAGTAGTTTAAGTTTTTAACACATTTTGAAGAAAGAATTTTACATAGTCTATCCAGGAATATGGTCAATGACGCAGGGGAAGGTAATTCAGGTTAACCAATGGCTATTAGCTTTGTCTTTGAGCCGCGACTTAGTGGTAGTTCGGGATCCACTTTTAGCTGTAGAGAAAACAAAATTATGTAGATCTTTGAAGTGGGAACTATCTCTGTTATAGAAATTTCCCTCCATTGAATGCCATATGATAAATATATAAATAAACCTTATAATCCTATGAAGGTGAGGTTAATAAAATAGTGTAGAATGTGTGAGTTGTCATCGAACACAAATACAAAGTGTAATATACAAAGTCGACTCAAGCCAAAAGCAACTTGTCTAAACAGACTTAAACCTTGTTAACACATCTTTCCTTAAAAACCTTAAATACTAGCCAGTAACCAATTTGAAATTTTGGATTTAAAAGAGTTAAAACTTAAACTTCGTACATCCAGGGGTACTAAACATCTTTATCTGCAACACTTTATGGCTCTTCAACAACTTTTGGAGTCCAACTTGTGGGACAATAAGATTGTTACAATACCTTGTTTGTTAGCTGTGAACTCTAGTTCCCTCTTAGAAGTGTACCAAATTTTATTTCACACATATCAGATTTTGAAAGATGACAATGCAAGGCAAAACAAATTACATTCAAGTTTACAAAATGCGGTCTGCAACTCTCCCTACTATAGATACCTGCAAAGATCTACAAGGCCTTCTTCTGCCATAAGAATATGTGGGCAACACTAGCACTATTACCCCAAAAAATATTCCCATAGAGAAGGTGACTGTGGAAAAAAAATTGAATAGACCAATATCTGAACCTTCAAAGAAACACAGGATCTCAATTTACATAACTGAAAAAATAACCCGACAACACATATCTCTAAGGTGTCTTAGAGATCTAGGTTTTGAAGTCAGATTGCCATCATTAGTCCATGTTAGGCACTTTATTTTAATCATCTTGACAAAATTTCACTCCAGAGATTGAATGGAAGAAATAGCTTATGCAGTTAGAAAGACCTTGTCATCTCGACTGGTAATGGCATTCCAACTCCAAAACCTGTAGGTGTCTAGTGTCTAAGTTACCTCAACTTTATTTAATCGTAAGGTAAGACTAGAAAAATAATTGTCCTATTAAATGATCTACAGATGTAAATTAGTACAGTAGAACTCCAATTATCCGAATTAATTGGGGATCGGGCCAATTCGGATATGCAGAAATTCGGATAATCAGGTATACCTCGGGAATTAAGCAAAAAACATCACCATACATAAAAAATCAGAATTTTATCGACAAAGTTATTATAAATGTAGTGAACAGAAAGTGAGCGAACTGTATTAAGAATATACGTCATAAAAATTAAATTGCAGGAGTTAAATTGAATACAGTATATACAGTTGCTCTTTTCAATAGGCCTACATACTGTACGTATTTCACTGTTCAATGTTGGTTATTTCACTTGACCATCTCGAGCAAAGTGAGTTTATCAGTTAGCGAAAGGACAACACCTTTACATTTTGTACTCATTTCGAACGATAATCTCGGTGAAAGAACAGTAGCGACTGATGATGAGCAGAGCGGGAAGGGGGTATGACTCATTGTTCCCTGCGAAAATATCGTCCGGAAGGTAACAGCGCAGGCTTTTATTTTAGCGCTCACGGCGCATTATCGCTACACGCGCTCCCGCTGTTATTTTCTTGATTTTTATATTTCTATTATTTCACTCAAAATCGATTCGGATAATTGGATATTCGGATAATTGGGGTTCGGATAATTGGATTTCTACTGTAATGCAATATATGAGATTAAGTTATTTTAGTTTGTTAAAAAATTGATGTTTAAACTTTTAGATTCGATTGGAAATCACCAGGGTTTTTCACACCAGCACAGAAGGCAAGAATTGTCAAGTTTATTTTAGAAAGAACTCTTTATACAAAAACTGAAAATGGAGAAGTAGATGTGTTTGAGTTTGGCATCAACAGGCTGGTCATGCATAATGTTTATGTTGCAGCTTACCCACTCCATGACGTGAGTAATTCTTACTTAATCATGCAACTTGAAGGCAGTTGAGAATATATAAAGTTCCGGTAACTAGATAGACTACCGTAATAATACAGTCAATTTGTGCTTCAAAGGGCCCTTAGCGGATGTTGTGGGATAGTTTTGATTTTTCCATTCTGTATGATTTCTGGGGTGCTGAATCTAATTCTGAGGTTTTCTAACCAAAATTATATGACACAACATTGAAAAAAAAGTAAAAAAGGTAAAAAATCAAATCTTTTGCTTATAACTCGGAAACTATCAACTTTTCCTAAATTAAATTCCTATTTGAAGTGGAAGTACATAACACTTCCTAAAAATTGCACTCTTTATGTTTTATTCTCCAATGAACCATCAGCACTTACGTATTTTGACCATCTAAAAAAAACACACAAACACTTTAGCACGCCAAAACTAATTTATTACTAAAGGCTACCAATTACTGGATTCCTTCAGGTTCTGTGCACATACTTTATGTATATCGTACATGTAAAGGTACAGGTCATTAAACAAATTACAATTACAATTGCAATTATGTACTGAAACCTAGGTCGCATAATACAACTTTAAAGAACTGGACGTTTTAAGGTAATTTAAATCACTTATTGAGTCAACCAGTTCTGGGGCAAAATTACATACATAAGATGTCAAAACTACAAAAATGATATTCCAACAAAAATATTAAAAATTATATTACATATAATTTAATATTAAATTATTACATGAGCTGTTGTCATTTAGAGGGCTGAGCTGTTGTTCATTGATCGCAGCTGATTTTGGAGAGGAAAAATCCCTATTCTAAGGAGGGATTGGCAATGTGAGCCAGTGACCGCATGAAGGCACTCAATGCTTTCTGAGCGGCTAGTACAATTTGAATTGCCTTTTGAAATACATTACTTATGGGCGCTCCATAATGCACAGTGAACATGGAGCAGAGTATATAGATGAATCACCTCTAACTACAGTAGTCTGGAAGATATGCCAGCAGAGACGCTGATCTTTAGAAAGCTAATTTTCTCCATTACCTCATTCTCACTTTATAATGGACATAAATAAACGAAGAAACTCATGTTTCACTAACAAAAAAGAAATAAACATTGGAAGGCCTAGATCAATAGGAAAGTTTTATCCAGAATTACCATCAATGTTAGAGAAGAACATATATTATTTTAAACAAGATGGCATACAATAGACAAAATTTCAATTTTCACCATTATTCAGCTATTTTATTGAATTCAGCTTATAAAAACAACAATTTGGTGTTTCGACCACTGCTCTATGACAATTTGTTACAGAGATATTGAAAGAGCTAAACACAGTACGTTGTCCAATGTAATTCTTATAGAGAATAAGAACAATTGTATATATTGCTAATTTATCAAATTATCCTGGCGAAATTTGGTATATTGTCTCATATCGTTGTTGTCTATTGATATTTGCACAAAAAACTATTATTTTGCCGATAGCTCCCGTAGCAGAAAACCTGCGTTCTCAGCCCCATGTTAATCTTATAGAGAATAAGTAATATGTTATCTCCATTAATATTGGTGAACATAAATTAATAAAACTTGGTATGTGGCTTCACGTAGTTTAGTTATAAATTGATATTTGTATTAAAACCCATTTTTTGTGCTCCTTAATTGTTTCAACATCCCTGCATACTCAGCCGCCATGTTATTCTTATGGAGAATAATTAAAATGTCATAAATGAATTTTATTTATGAATGTATATTGATGAAACCTGGTATGTGGCTTTATGTGGTATTAAGATACATGTATATGCATTGGAATTTCGCTGAGTAAGCAGGTTTGCTGCTGCATGGGTATTTTTCCAGTAGGGCTATTAGGTCTGAGTGGAGTACCATGAAAACGAACAATCGGAACAGTGTAACCATAAAAATTACAGAAACACTTTAGATCAGCAAAAATTGAATTTTCTGTAAAGGTATCAAACAATTTTAAGTTCCTTTATAATTTGGAGGAAGTGACGAAGAAACATTAGTAATCCCAGTTATAATTTTGCTTCACATAAACCAAAAGAAATAAATATGCAGGGCTGTATTTAGGATCTCTGGGGCCCTGGGTTTATACAAAAATGGGGCCCCCTAACATAAATACAAGCTTGTGTGTAGGTATATGTACATAAGAAAGTATTTTTTTCTATTCCGTAATATAACCTTAATATTTTTAATAGCTTATCCTTTAATAAATAAACCAAATATACAAAGAAATAAACAATTTTAATTTATGATTAATTACTTCAGAAACTCACAAACAAAATGTTGTATTTAATTTTCCCTTACAGGATTTACACTATGGTTTTATCTCTTTTAAGCCTATATTCAATAAGCTAATAATATATTCAGTTAATTTTCTATGAAAAACATGATGACTAGTTAAATTAACAACGCAAATTTATAAATAAATAAAATAATCTCGTGTAGTTGCTTTATCACAAACATTATTGTACTAAGATAATTAAATACCCCCCGTCACAGCAAACCTGCGTACTCAGCGAATTTCCAATGCATTTATATGTTTCTCACTACTACATAAAGCTACTTACCAAGTTTGACAAAAATACATTCATAAATAAGTGATTTATAACATTTTATTTATTCCCTATAAGAATAACATTAGGACTAAGTACGCAGGTTTGCTGCAACGAGGAAGATAATAAATGAGTTTTTATGCAATAATCAATATAACTGAACCAGGTGAATCTACTTACCATGTTTTATTAATTTATGTTCATAATTAAGGGAAATATAAAACTTTACTTATTCTCCATAAGAATAACATTAGGGCTGAGTATGCAGGTTAGCTGCTACGGGGACAACCAACAAAACATTTATTTTTTGTGCAAATATCAATATACCAGTACAACGTGAAGCCACATACCAAGTTTCATCAATATACACTCATAAATAATCAAGATATCAAATTTTATTTATTCTCCATAAGGATAACATTGGACAACGTACTGTGTTTGCACTTTGAATATCTCCGTAACGGTTGAACGTAGAATCATAATTTAAACACAAAAATGATTGTTTTGTGGAGCTGAAGTGATTGGTAAAAGCAAATGTGAAGTTTAAAGTCAAATTAACTGAGGAAAAGCCAAAAACCTTTTTCCCATAAGATTAACATGGGAGATTTTATGAGCATGTTTTTGAATTTTTTCCGCAACCACTTAACCTAGGTTAATAATTCAAAATACCATATTATTTGTTTTTTTAAGCTCTATAACATGGTGAAAACCAAAATTAAGTGTTTTACAAATTTTAGGGTGAAAAATGCAAAAAACTGATTTTTGAAAAATTTTTGAAAAACCCCCTTCCCATGGTCCGATTTTTCTGGTTTTCGAACTTAAAGTCATAAATGTCAGTTTACACATTTGAGCCAAATTTCATCGAAATCGGACGTTTTTTACTCAAGTTATCGCATTCACAGACACATATATAGATATATAGATATATATAAATACATATACATATGTACATATAGACATATATATAAATTTGAACGAATAGTGTTTTGGACATCTGGGGACCTCAAAACAAAATGTTATCATGGTCTCGGGCTTAAGTCTTACCATGAGACCTACGGTAATAGCTTCTTCCCTATAGGGTAAATTCGCTAAAACAAAGAAAACATAGCATATATATGAAAGAATAAATATGTTTGAATTCCATACACATTGATTAAGAACTCTTTTAAAGTTTTTTTGTCAACATACTGCTGGATAGAATTTAATCAATAGTATTTTATGCGGTATAGGCAGATAAAACTCCTTCTTTCTGCATTGATTGGCTGACAAATCTTTAATTATTTGATCAAAGTCAAGGCAACGCAGAGTATCATTTTATATACTCACGATGCTATAAAAGCTTTTAATCACTCTGGTTTAATGCTAATTCAAAGGTAACGTTTCAAAAGTTTAAACTTTACAAAAATCCTCTGTTTTCGGATGCATTTGTGTTATCACACACAAAAATATTCTTAAAGAGATTTAAATAATTGGAAATGTAGTAAAAAGTCAGTTATATTTCAGACGATTCATTATTTTACATTGTACACCAATTTCATGTTAATTTTACGTAATGATGACACAATGACATGCTATCTTCATCATTGGCTCTCATCTCTTCTTACGTTATTTTAAACTGGATGTGGGGGTTAATCGGTGAATTCAGTGTTGGCAACAACGATAACTGATAACACATACATCCCGTAACCCTCATTGAGACCGGAGCGGTGCTAATCGTATTGAGTATAAATTTATTAAAAACAAAGAACCTTCAAACTATTATCTAATCCAGATATATAATATGAAAAATTAAAATAACAAAAAAGAGGCCAAAAGCTACCCTATCATTATTATTATCATATCATATCTCGGATAACCTCAAACAGTTAATACTACTCAGCGTTCTACACGTTAACTGACTTTCGTAACAGTATAATTTTGACACTATTATATTTGATTACTTTCGTTTGGCTGTTTATTCTTAATGTTTTATAATATATCATAATGAGTTTTGTGCAACAAGAACAACAAACACTTTAATCAGCTTGAACGGAATCTGCAACTTGCAACTTCAAGAACGCCTAAGCATGGCGGATATTAAAAAAATTATGGGGTTAGGGGACAGGCTCAAAAATTATAGCTCAAGATCGTGATCATCTATTGCAAATATAAAATATCTACAACTTATTCTCAGCAAAATAAGGTGCTCTACAATACCGCCAGTAGTTACATTTAAAATCTTACCTGGCCTATTCCTGTTACTGGATTAGGGCACTTTCATCAAATCCGCACACAGTATTCAAAATAATAAACATTAGTGGATACTTTGGGTTTGAGACTTATTTTGAACGTACATCTTTTACAACTTAAAATTATTTGTATTATTGTCAGTTGAGAAATAATACAATTTTTCAGAAGAAAATCAAACGCTGCCTTGCGAGGTCCCCCTTAGTGGCTTGTGGGGTCCCACTTTCGTGGCCTGGGGGCTCCCTCCGGCCCGGGGCCCCAGGCGCTCGCCCCGTGGGCCCTTAGGGAAATACGGCCCTGTAAATATGAAGAACACACAACAACCAAACCTTTGGAGGGCAAAACTGTAAGGAAAGTAAACTGTAATTTTTTTCTGATAGTCAGGGAAGAGGGCCTCTGGCAGCATTTAGATACAATCACACAGAATCAAGTTGAGTTTAAATCTACCGGTCCCGCTCTTGCATGTTGTTCAAAAAGCAATACTTTCAACATAGAAAGAGGATATGACGATTCTTCTGGCGGGAACTAATGACACGTTTAAAGGGGACCTAACTCACATTTATAAAAGCCTTAAAAGTGAGTAGTCTAAATTGATAACTCATTACTGTTTCTACAGTTGCCTAACGTTTGACAATAATATTACTGACCCTACTTATAAGGAGATATATACCTCCTAAATAATTATATTAAGGAATTGGATGCTGGTTTATGCAATCTACAGTTAATTGACCTCGACTTTCTAAAGCGTTTTTACTACAGTAGACATGAAGACTGCACTTAAACAATAAAGGGAAAAAGAAAGTGGCATACATGATAGTAGATGTTATAAAAATAGAGATGGTGAAAAAGGAAAATGGAAGATACGTGAACATTTTACAAAAAATGAGACATGAAAAATATGGGGAGTCTAATTGAGAAGTACAGCACAGAGGAAGAAATTACTTTTGCACATAGCATTTCGGCAGACTTGGATTGTCCCTGAAACATGACTTTGGGAGTAGCTGTAATATTTCGAGAAAAATGTGGAAGACCTTCTACCTCTGATTACCTGGCTAGCCATTTAACTTTGCAAAATTCACCTGGAAAGGCTGCTGTCTCCTCTTTAGTGACAAAACCTGGGTATTTTATGAAACCTACCATTCAAGACTACGTTCTTGCTTTTAAACAACTCACCGAGGACTTCATAAAAAGAGGCCTTAAGCACTTGGTTTGTTCCCCAATCGGGACTGTAAGAGATAAGATAAGAACAGATCATTTTGCAGCAAACATTTGTGTATTTTTCGCAGAATTTAATTTTGTATAATTAATACTGCAAATACTTTTCACTGAAGTTTTACATCTACCTTAATTATGAACATAAACAAGGCAGAGTCCGGTCAGCGTGGGTGCCGGAACCCACAAATGCACCCCCCCATCTTGCTGCTCAAAGAACCTATTTATCTGCCAAACAATTGAATATGAAAATTATTGTATGTAATCTTCTTTGATTCAAATATGTGCTAATCTTATTCGATGAAATAAATATTGTATCTGCATAGGTATATTTCGTTTACAAAATATCACAATGTATCGTAATGTAATGGTTTTGTATTATCTTCTAAATAATCTAGATTACGCTCAGGCCGGGCGGCTGCACATCACTCCCATTTCTTGATAAAAGAGTGTATCTCAAAGGTTTTTAAAACAATATAACAATTAGCAATCAACTGAAATATGGTACCAATATTGATTATACATCCTATGGAATCTGTAGGGTGTATAATCGATGGTACAAAGCACTTAAAAAAAACTAAAATGCAAGAAGATATCATCACAGAATTGATCTTTTCTCAGAAAAATATACTTGGTTGTACTAAATATAAATGATAAAAGTGATGAAATTATTATTTATATTGATATTTTGATATTTTTATAATTTTCCCATTGCACTCAAAGTGAAAAGTAAAGTTCTAATAAACAGCGATATAAAAGTACCATTTCTATATATACTCCAAATTTAAACCATAATGGCATTTACTTTTCCTAAAAATCTCCGCCTATTAATTAATAAAAGGGAAGGGGTATTGGTATTGGTATTGTACTTACATCTGGCACTCAGTTTCCAAGAAATCTGTCTATCGTCAAGGGGAAAGTTGGATGACAGTTCATGTTTTTTACTTTGATTTTAATTGGTCGATTTTAACTTCAAAATATATTATTTTGTACTTATTTCTTAAATTAAACTTAATTTTTTGAAAATACCTTAAACTAAACATTTATTTCATCATCTATTTTGGCGCCCCCCCTCAAGTCCTCTTTGTGGCTACCGTGGGTGCCGGGGCACCCACGGCACCCGCCGTGCGCACGCCTATGAACATAAATTATTAAAACTTGGTATTTAGTTTCACCTGGTTGAGTTATATCAATAATTGCTTAAAAACAAATTTATTATCTTTCTTGTTGCAGCAAACCTGTGTACTCAGCCCTAATGTTATTCTTATGGAGAATAAATAAATTGCTATATACCACTTATTTATAAATAAATTTTTATGAAACTTGGTGAGTGGCTTGTGGCAGTGAGAAACGTATGCATGCTTTAGAAATTCGCTGAGTACGCAGGTTTGCTGCGACGGGGGTATTTATTTTTGTCACAACTGATTAAAGAAAAATGTTAGCGATGTGGTGCAAAAGCCCTGCTCAAAATGTCTGCGCTCCGTCGTCCCTCAAAATCTCAGCCACACATTTTTACTGAAGTTCTTTCAGTTATGACTAAATTAAATGTCGGTGTGTTCAGGGAGACTGGCAGACTCCGGGAACCTTGCGGTACAAATTTTATCACTACTGGGCATCTTATAGGAATTGGTACAAGAAGCAACCAGCCGACCAGATCATGCAGTACTTTGGAGTCAAGATAGGACTGTACTTCATCTGGCTCGGCCACTACACAAATATGCTCCTATCGGCCTCAGTTGTTGGAGTTATCTGCTTCTTTATTTCGCTATTGCTTATACCGGGATCTCATACGGTGTAAGTAGTAAAATAAGAACATTTAAGTAAGAAAACTGTCATCAGATGTGGTCCCATTTGTCACCAAAGTAGGAATTCAACAAGTTTTATAGTTTATAAATCACTCTTAAAGATTTGCTCAAAATTTCATTGTGTAGCAAAAATTGTTTGTGAATTTAATTTTAAGTCGTGCCTAAGTGATGCTCTTGGCTTTCTAGGAAGTAATGTCGACTTGCCATTGCCTATTTTTAACTTTGAAGGAGTTTCTGTTACAGACATTAAAAATATTATAAAATCTTTAAAAAATAAAAAATCAGTAGGATGGGATGACATTCCTGTGAATTTGCTCAAGAGTACTCTAGATATTGTTGCAGATCCTTTGTGCCAATTAGTCAATCAATCTCTTAAAGATGGTTATTTTCCGCTTCAAATGTACATTATATGCAGAAATTGTACCAGTTTTTAAGAAATAAGGGGAAAAGAACATTGCCAAACCAAGCAAACCAAGCAACAAATTTGAGTAGCAGGGAGGTCAAAACCTAAATTTAAAGTTATAGTTTTAAGCTTTTAAATATATTTTTTTAACTTGTAATAAGTCTAGCAGCCAAAGCAGACATTCTTAGTTTGTTTTCAAAGAACTTTAAAATCATATGGTGTAAACTATCAGCTGCGAAAAATTTTATCTATGGAATAGTCCTCTGCTTGTTCATATATATTTAGAAATTGTATGAAGCAGGAGGCCTAATCTAAAAAAAAAATTCTAAGTAAAAGTAAAAAAAATTAAATGGAGTAAGTGATGAAACAAATGTTGAAAGGTATTGCATCACCTGCCTCATTCTCACCCTTCATTTCGCCTCCCTCTTACCACATTCCTAGCAGGTGTGATTGGAGCAGCTAATTCCAGCCGATGAGGCAATAATTACTTCACCATCTCTGTCACACAAATAATGTATGAATTTATAAGAAACAAACCATCCAATTAGTGGCTCCCCAATTGATAGAGGTTGAACTTCCCCTGGATTGAGCCCCCTTCAACCAATTATGGGTGTAAGAGGGGTTAAGAAAATCTGTGTGAGGACCCTCATTCCAACTGAAATTCACTTGGAAATAAAGACCTTATTTATTTATTTGTTAGTTTTTATTCTTTAGACAACAAGTTTGTCAGTCTTTCTTAATTTGATTATTTATTGTGCAGGGATGAAGTTTGTGGAGACAAGATACCTGGCGTCATGTGTCCACTGTGTGACTTCACTTGTGACTTCTGGTACACGAAGGATTATTGCCTAGAGTCAAGATTACTCATCGTTTTCGACAATACTACTACTGTACTTTTTGCCATCTTTATCTCGTTTTGGGGTTAGTATGAAATTTAATGAAGGTTGGGGGAGTTCTCCATATAAAGTCTGAATTTAAAGTAAAATAATTGGCCAAGAATCAGCTGGATATACTAGTTTAAACCTAGTAAATAAGAATTAATTTCTTTTTAGTTTTTTTGTTGTTTACTTATAAATAATCTTCCAAATAATTTGAATTAATTAGGAAAAATTCCCCCTCTCTTAACATTGTTTACTTTGCATAAATATTAGTATTTTCAAGAGGTTTCATTATAATACTGCGTTCTTTAATTTAAATGGCTATCATGTTATTAAATTTGTCATTATCATACTTATCGAATAGGATAAGATTCAATATTTGGTATGATCTAAAGTTTTACTATTTCACTGAATCATTCTATTGAACACTTTCTGATAGTGTAGAGCCCAGTATAAATACACAAATTTTGTGCTGCTTAAGTGCGAGCAAATGGGAGATGACAGTTTCATTTGACCCGGAACATTTTGGAAAAGTTCCCCAAAAACCTGCCTGATTAAGACCTTGTCTGATTAGGCAGTCAAAAGGACTCTATAGCTCATCTAGTAAAACAAGCCCCCAAAAGAAAAAGAAAATCAATTTCCTGAAGATGTGGTTGAATATTCAGATGTCCTAGTTAACAATTCGTAATTTAAGAGGGTAAAAATAGGCAGTATCGCATAGTGCAATTCACACACTTTACAACAACAAAACAAACTGCAAGAAGCTCTTCATGAAATAGTCTCATAGATGAGTATAGTTTTGTCTCTTCTGTAGTATTGTGCCGTGATTTTGCCTGTTTTTATCCTTGAATTGCTCTTGTATATATTGCCAAACAGGATATTTATAAAAAGTATAATATTCACCATAAAAACAAACACATACAGTAATAAAAAAGACTATTTATCATAACCAAATTTGTTTATGTTCCAACTTTTTGGGTGTATCAATCCAAGCCAACGGCTGTTGGGTATGTGCCACAAAAAAATTGGATTTTTTAACAGGTTTTGCCGAGCCAGTGATTAATTTGAAGAGAGACAAGTAAATTACTACCACATGACACTGTGATTGGAAAATAGTAAATTCTGAAGTACAACACTTATACCACATACAGGCTATCTTTTATCAAGGGGCTGTTTGTACTGAAAATTGTTACAGCCGCGATTTATTTGGAGTTCTGGAAGAGATATTCAGCAGAAATAACCCTCCGCTGGGATCTGACATCACTCGATGATATGGATGAAAATCCTCGGCCGGAGTATGCTGCAAAGCTGTCACAGTTGGCTGCTGGTGGAAAAGTTACTCAACAGTTGAATTTCATAACAAATGTAAAAGAGCCCAGAGTCAGTTTTTGGCACGATTTGTTTCTTGGAAAAGTATTAAGTTTGACAACAATGCTGCTGTTGGTAAGTGTGTGGATTTTGTAGTATTTTAATTGATATTATTAAATAATTGGACATCATTCAGATCAGGGCCATCGCTTGGTTTGTTGGCGCCCGGGGCGAGATTTCGTCAGGCGCACCCCCCCCCTCACCCTCCCACCCAACATTAAACCTTGTAAGGATTCAAACACAAACATACAGCGAGCGATGCGACGCGATAACGAGCAACGCGACAACAGCTCGTAAATACTGCCTGCTTCGGATTTTAAGAAATTTTGCTTGTGTGAGGCTTTTGTATGTGGTTCTGTATGGTGCGGCCCCTAGGCGAGCGTCTGTATTAGCTGGGCCTACTACTCAGTGAATTTCATTATTAGGGTATTATTATTAATAGTATACAAGTAAATCCAACTGCTCAATTTTAAGCAAATACTTATTTTGGGACAACTAAAAAATAGCTAATATAAAGTTATAGTGTCAGATATTTATTTGTTCAAAAAATACGTGCAACATAGGGGAGAGTGGGGTGGCACCGACCATTGGGTAGCGCCGACCAGGGGTACTGACCTTGACAGACGAGACTCAACTCGAAACAAACAGAACAGCGCTCCTAGCGGCAGCCCCCTGAGTCTATTTCCTGCCAGCCGCCAGTCTCATGCTACCCGTTTAGGATTTTCTAACCTCAAAAGTTTTTAGTGTATCTCGTTCTAATTTTCACCGTATATTAGACCTCCATAATTACACTTTCTACACATATTTGTTAGTCCTAACTCATAGAATAACAAACACCTCGTATCAAAGATTATTATCACGTATTTTTTTAATGGATGGCTTGTTCCTGACAGTAGCTATGTTAGGTATTGTAAAGTAATGTGTTTTGGGTAGCGCCGACCAAAAGCGTTGGGGTTATGCCGACCAGTGATCGGTACTCCCCTACACGAAATTAAATGCTAAGTTGGTCGGCGCTCCCCAACACGTAATTTAACGCTAATGTGATCGGTGCTCCCCTAAAAAGAATTAAACGGTCAAAATCACAACAACATAAATATGTTTGTGGTTGTTGTAGAAGTAATAGTTTATGTGAATGCGGTATGTGGATGCATTAGTCTTTGCAGTGGAGCTGACTCTCCTGAAGATTTTATTTGTGACCACTGTAGGCGTTTTTAGACTTAAGTTCTTGTAACTTCTTTTAGGACTTCGTTTAAACTTCTTTGTCATTTAGGTTATTAATTTGTTTACTAAAGTAATAATTTACTTACATGTTAAGTCAACGTTAGCTTTTAAGTTGTTTACACTTTGATCAATTTGATATCACCTTAAACTTATATAGTTATATATTATACTTAATAAAGAATATCTTTTGATTTTGCTTTGTAGAAGTATTATTTTTTACATTTAAATCATTATATGATAGTTTGGATGTTATTCTACGTTTTATAACAAAATGGAAAAAAAGTTTTTTCCCCATTTAAAATACATGGGGGAGCACCCGGTCGGCATTACCCCACTAGTTGGGGAATACCGATCGATGTAGTGACTAAGTTAAACAATTTTTTATAAAAAAATTACTTAATCTATAGTTTTGAGAATTTAGTATGTTGTAGTTAACTAAATTTGACAACTAATGCAGTAAATCAAACAAAGATTCCACCAACACAATCCACGCAAGAATCATTCCCGCTTAGGTGGTCGCCATTCCCCCTCTCTCCCCTATTATTGACAATTCTGTTATATCCAACTTAAAAAATATGTTTTTTGCTTAACTTAATTTTCCAATTTTTGTTGTTTTACTTTTGCCTGCCACAGCGCCCCTATGGCCGCGGCGCCCAGGGCGATCACCCCAGTTGCCCCGCCCACACGACGGCCCTGATTCAGATGACCCTAATTGAAAGATGGATACAAAATATCAGAATATAAAAAATTATAATTATATTCTTATTCTGGCATCCTTAGTAAATAAAAATGCATTGTAATAATTAAATTAATAGTTCAGTTAGTATTTAATATTTTAATCATTTACGTATTAATTACAGTGGAACCATTTCTGTCATAATAGGCCCTTGCTATGTTAAAAAAAAGAAAGAATGTACTAAGATTTATTTTCAGATTCTTTAGTAGTCACAATATTTTTTTCCCCCAACAGAGATGGTAAAACAGGTGACTATTCAAGTATTATGTAATAAAAGTTAAATGCCTGCAATCTGCCTCGTGATCCTAGATTATCCTTTGACTGGATTACACATTTTGACAAAATAATTTGTCATCTTCAGATCTGCACCTAAACTTGAAATTGTCTTAACACATAATGTCTCAGTTTAAAAACACCAGACACAGAATCACGAACATGGGACAAATAAACATTTATGTAGGCCTACTTATATGAAAAAAAAAACCGGTAGAGAAGTGCACATTTGTATGCAGAGTCTGGACTGGAGGCTGCCTTCACCTCAACTAGACTCTAACCTCCACCTACCTTCATCATGACTGTCGGTTTTTGTATAATTTTATCAGTGTTTCAAATAATGTCTTAAAACTGGTGGGTACTCTTGTCATTCAATAAGTCATGAGGGCAATTTTTCCTAGCTTTATATATCTCATAATTGTCCAGGGCTATCATTGTTTGCCCTTTACTACAGACATCTAATAGTTCGAGGTTTGTTACCATGTCTGAAAAGCAGTGAGTGTAATTCACTAGGTGTTCAGCAAAATT
Organism: Allygus modestus; assembly: GCA_963675035.1. Classification (NCBI taxonomy): domain Eukaryota; kingdom Metazoa; phylum Arthropoda; class Insecta; order Hemiptera; family Cicadellidae; genus Allygus; species Allygus modestus. The sequence goes on from OY776116.1 coordinate 60,519,254, forward strand.
TCATTTGTGGGCTTTGGCAGCTCTAGGAAGATGCTTTTAATTTTTTTTCTAAAAGACCACCCTGTTTGAACTATGTAAATTTTGTCACAGTCATTACATGTTAATTTATACACACCTGTTATAATTTTTAAGTCACCACTTTTAGCGAATTTCCCCTACAGAGAATATTAGCAAACTTGCCCTAAAGCGAATACGCTATTAGCGTAGATGGAATGGTAAGACTTAGGCCGGAGACCATGATAACTTTTCGTTTTGAGGCCCCAGATACCAAAAACACCATCCGTTCAAATTCATATACCGGGTGTCCCATAAAGGTCCCCCCCCCCTTAATATTTGAAAGATTGTAAATTTTCAAACAATCTTTAGTAAATGTCACTAGCATACCTCGTCAATGTATTTTTTTAAGTGGTTAAGGATTTCATCCCTCACTCCTAAATAGGGATTGCTGGGGGTAGTTTTATTTTTAAATAGCAATCCCTAACAAGTTGCATATAATTTTAAAGAGAGTAAAAAAATAAAATGAATGGCACAAACTAGACCTCTCTATGTTTATTTAATCTAATATTATGGCCAGCCAAAAATGTTTTAATTTTGTTATTCAAACTGCTAAGATTCGCCTCCTTACCAGAAATCAGATACATAGTGGAAAAATCCAACTTTCCCTTGATCAGACATTTGAACAAAGACCATTTAAAGTGCAAGAAAGCCATTTTAAAACCTTCTTTATTTTTGACGAGGACTCCATTCACTTCTTGTCATATATATATTTAAGAGAATCAAATTCACAGTAAAGGGATACTATAAAATAAGTATAATATAAATAACCCCGTCGTAGCAAACCTGTGTACTCAGCGAATTTCCAATGCTTATTTATACATGTGTTAATACCACATACAGACTCTTCCAAAGTTTCATAACAATATATTCGCAAATAAGCGATTTATATCATTTTAATTTTTCTCCATAAGAATAATATGGGGATTAAGTACGCACGTTTCCTGAAACAAGGAACACAAAAAATGGAGTATTATGCAAATATTATTAAAACTATTATGCAAATATTATTAAAACTCAACTAGGCGGAGTCACCTACCAAGTTTCATCAATATACATTCATAAATAAGCAATTTATAACATTTGAATTATTCTCCATAAGAATAACATAGGGCTGGGTATGCAGGTTTGCTGCTACAAGAACCAACGGCAAAAATTAGGGTTTATATGCAAATAATAATAGATCACAACTAAATTAAGCCATATATCAAGTTTTGACATTTTACGTTAATAAATAAGCAAGATATAAAATTGCTCTTCTTCTCCATAAGAATAACATTGGACAACGTATTTCTTTCAGTAATGTGCAAGATCCGTTTCTCGATTTTATCGGTTTTTGGATAAAACCCTGAAATCGACAACCGTTTGATAAATTTCTGTTTCTCCGTAGGCTATCTGACAAAAATAGCTCGCTTAACGTCCGTAGTTGACGATTATGTAATATTTACCGTAAATGACGACCGCACCATGTGTTATCGGCCATAAATGACAATGGTAGGTAACTGCTGAATCTAGGCCGTAACTTACGATCGCATTGTACTAATCGGAAAAGTGATGACGATCATGCCATACTTTTCCATAAAAGACGTCCAAACCATGCATTATCACACTGAGTGACAACTGAAACACGCGATATTGCCGAAAATGTTTTCAAATTTCTGGTCCCGGCCAGCCCTATCAGTGAATTTCCCTTATAGGGAAGAAGCTATTAGGCCTACCGTAGGTGGCATGGTAAGAGTTAAGCACGAGATCAAGGTAACTTTTTGTTTTAAGGTCCCCAGAATCCAAAAAGACTAGATATGTGTATATATGTATCCGTAACGCGATAACTTTTGAAAAATTTGATGCAATTTGGCACAAATGGGTAAGGTGGAATTCGTTACTTTAAATTCAAAAACCAGAAATATCAGACCACGGAAAGATAGTTTTATGGCGGTTAAAATTTTTCGAAAAACCAGTTTTATTTCATTTTTAATTCTAAAATTGATATTAACCAAAAAAACCTTTTGACGACCCCTTGCAGCAGCAACCCTGCATACTTAGCCCTAATATGATTCTTATGGAGAATAAGTAAAGTTTGATATATCCCTTAATTATGAACCTAAATTATTAAATCTTAGTATGAAGCTTCACCTGGTTATTAAATTTCAATCCAGTAAATACTTATAGTGAACGAAAGATTAACAAGGGAACTTTAATAACCTGCATGCCCTTAAAAATGAACTGTTAATTTTTAAAAAATCCTTTATGGTCTTGCCTGTCATTGAAGGGCAACACCCTAAAGGAAATTTGTAACTGAGAAGGTATACACATGTCATAAACCTTTGATCAACTTTTTCCCCCAAATTCAAATTCAAATTTTATTCACTGTCACATTTTACATTTTTTACAAAGCTAGGCTATAAAAACTGGTGACATGGTCAAATGGTACTACAACTAAAACTTAACAATAGTACAATATTCAAAAACCAAGACAAGCAAGTACTGTACAAAATCAAACCAATATAAGTGAGTAAAACAAAACAAATTTCAATTAAAGGAGAGAAATACCTACGTTTCTTATACAAATATGTCAGTTTTGCAAAACAAACTCATTTATACTATAATAGCTTCTGCTAAGCAAATGCTCTTTAAGGGAATGTTTAAAACTGTTTGAACCAATTTTAGATTTCAAACCAGGAGGAAGGCTGTTGAAAAATTTCATCCCAGCATAGGAAGGAGATCTTTCATACAGGCACAAACGATGTATCTTAAATTGCAAGTCCCTCTTATGCCTCGTATCATAATCATGATCATGCTGCTCCTGGCTTATTTTTTCAAAATTTTTCCAGCAAAAGTAAACATTTGTAGATGTAAAGGGATGGCAGTGTCATCAGCTTAAGTTTCCGAAAAAGGGGTCTACACGAAACTCGATAACTTGAAAAAGTAAGAATTCTTATAATCTTCTTTTGAGTTCTGAAAATATTTAATGCGTCAGCTGATGATCCCCACAATTCTATCCCATACTGCATAATGGAATAAAAATATGCATAATAAACCATTAGCCTAGTTTCCAAATCGGTGGTGCCCCTTAATATTAACATCTGAAAGCAAGCTGAGCTAAGCCTCTTTCCAACTACATGCAGACAAGTTTTCCAATTCAATTATAGGTCCAATTCAACAACTAAGAATTTTGTTGAGAAGCTTGAAACGACCCTGTGATTATCTATAGAAATGTCAAATTCTTTTGGGTCAGTACTTCTACTGGTTTGAAATTTAAGCAAACTAGTTTTACTATAATTTAGATTCAACCCGTTAACCTGAAACCAATTTTCCAAATTTGTTATGGTTTGTATTGTTAAACTTTCAAGTTCCTTCATGCTAGTAGTTTTTAAAACCGCTGTAGTGTCATCAGAATATAAAATTAGATCAGCACCTATATTCTTATCAAGGTCATTAATGTAAATCAAAAACAAAACAGGGCATAGAATTGATCCTTGAGGAACACCAGCTGATATGTCCTGCAATTCAGATTTAAATTTTATGTAGTCCTTTGTAACAATTACTCGTTGTTTACGATTCTTTAAATATGAGGATACCCATAACAGAGCAGTGAAGGACAAGTTATAGGCTTGAAGCTTTCCGAGTAGAATCTCATGCACGACACAATCAAAAGCCTTGGATAAATCACAAAACACGCTACATGTCTTCTGCGATCCATCCAAGGCCAGCAAAATCCGCTCAACCAGATCAGCCATTGCAAAAGAAGTATTTTTTCCAGTTCTAAATCCATACTGACTTTTGGGAAAAATTTGATTCTCTTCAAAAAAAGAAAAAATTTGTTTGCAGACCACCCTTTCAAAAACTTTTGATAACACTGGTAAAACAGAAACTGGACGGTAATTATCGGCAATGTTCTTTTCCCCTTTCTTAAAAACTGGTACAATTTCTGCATATAATGTACATTTGGAGCGGAAAATAACCATCTTTAAGAGATTGATTGACTAATTGGCACAAAGGATCTGCAACAATATCTAGAGTACTCTTGAGCAAATTCAAAGGAATGTCATCCCATCCTACTGATTTTTTATTTTTTAAAGATTTTATAATATTTTTAATTTCTGTAATAGAAACTCCTTCAAAGTTAAAAATAGGCAATGGCAAGTCGACATTTCTTCCTACAAAGCCAAGAGCATCACTTAGGCACGACTTCACCAATTCAAACTAAATCAAACATGTTGTAAGTCCAAAATTATAAAAATAAAAATTTGACACCAGTATGGCAGAGCCTCAAACGGTTTTTGGTACACAAGTAGGTTTCTGTGTGATCTTGTTGTAATACCTAGCTCCTTAGTGAATTTTAGCTTTATCCATCCAATGGTAAGTGCATGATGTCCAAAAACAACAAAAACTTTGAATGCTACTGGGGCGGAGTCGCAAAGGATATTCGGGATGGGGGAGCAAAAACCCCAAAAAGGAAGGGGGAGGCATAAACAAAATGTTAGGGGCTATATCCCTACAGGTCATTAGCACTATTGTAGTTTAAGTATTAACATGGGATTTCCTGAGAGCAGTAACTAAAACCATTGAATGAAGATTACATATAGAGTTAATATGTAAAGTTAATCAAAAGTACATTGAGCTATAATAAAAACTGGAGTAACCTTAACTTGCAGAAAATAGGCAAATGAGCTATGAACCACGCCCCCGCACCGCACCCAGGCGAACCATGAGCTGGAAGTGCGCTCCCATGGAGATGGGGCGAGGGACGGCCCGCAGCCCTACCTAGCACTAAGAAAGACCGTGGAGGAAAAGATCAAGAACAACATTCTGTTGAGACGCAAAAACCTGTATTTAAAAAAACAACATGCAAAACATGCTAATATATCTCCAACATCATGACTCAACTATCCATTTAACTCTTACCTCTCTTCTAGATTACAGGTCAATTTTAAATGCAATTAAAATTCAAAATTTCAAAGTTGAGCTTTCAAAACATGTTTAACCTTATCAGTAGATTTTACTTTACACTAAAAACTTTTGCAGTCGACGAAAACGGGGCGTAACTTTTGACAGTCAACATCCCTATGACGCTAAACGCCTCGTTGCAGACCGGTAGTCAGCCGGAGGGGGCCACAAAGCAGGCCCAAGGCCACGGCCTCAACTTCCGGGCAGCGCCAGACCAAAAGCACAACAGACACTATATAACGACAAATGAGACGTGGCATCGCGCGGCGGGTCATTGTCACGGCTCAGCTAAGCAAATATGTTCGTCAGTAAGGAACGTGCTGGTGAAAAATTACTCTGAGTCGTCTAACTAAACTAACTGGCCTTCACGAGCAAAGCTCGGTCCCCAGGTGCTTTCATGTTAATCAGTCAAGGAAACACCTAATGTTGAAAGAGGTTAACATTAAGTTTAAGAGCCAGAAGTCGAAAGCCCAAAAGGTTTCTCAAATGGGCGTAAGGAGTAGGCTCACGTTTAATTGTGGTTTAAAATGGTTATTAAATATCAGTCCAGTAAATACTAATAGTGAACAAAAGAATAATAAGGGAACTTTAATGACCTGAAGGGTGACTCCAAAGGATTGTTTTTGAATTAAAAGTAGTCCTACGCATTCCATCAACATTTAATCAATTCTTTCCCAATTTAAACTAAATCGGGGCACGTTGTTAGTTGAAAATGGCAACAATAAAAACGCCGTACACCAGTAGGGCTGAGCCCCAAACGGTTTCCGGTACAGGAGTAGGTTTCTGATTGATTTTGATGTATAGTAACACCTAGCTCCTTAGTGAATTTTAGCTTCATCCGTTCAGTGGTAAATGCATGATGGCGAAAATAAAAACTTTGAATGACATCTTTGAGGCGGAATCCCAAATGTCAGAACTGTCAGATATTACAACACAACTGCGGTAGTACGCAAACCATATTTTTGTCATGCCATATTTGTGTCATGCTGAAGTTAACAAAGATAAAGTTAACAAAAATATAGTTAACAAAAATGAAAATCACTCTGACTGTAGTATACCAGTAACCAGTAGGTTATTTATGTTTTTCACCTGAATGTTCCATATTTATAAATGTTTTGCGTGAACTAGTACCCTATCCCCTTTTGTATAGTATAATTTATTTGATTTGATGTGAAACTCATCCATACAACCAATGTTAAAATTTACAATTTTCAAGATAAAAACTAGAGGTATTTAAAAGTGAAAACTGTAACTTTTGACAATTTTCCTGGGAGTTAATACTATATTATTGTCCTGTATATAATTAAACTATATTATTATTATATATGAGCATTGATTTTGAATACAGAATAGATACCTCAAGACTGGTTAATTTTTGAAGCCAGAAAAATGGACCTGCTTGTCCACTAATCAGACAACTATATCAGCTGCGTACGAAACAAAAATAACAAACCCTTATTCATACAAAAATACCCCCCGTCGCAGCAAACCTGCATACTCAGCGAATTTCCAATGAATACATATGTCTTAATAACACATTAAGCCTCTTACCAGGATTCATAAGAAATATATTCATAAATAAGCAATATTTAAAATATTCATTATTCTCCATGAGAATAACATTAGGGAAGAGTACGCAGGTTTGCTGCAACAAGGAACACCAAATAATGGGTTTTCATGCATATATCAATAGAACTCATCTAAGTGAAGTCAAATACCAAGTTTCATCCATATACATTCATAAATAAGCGATATATAACATTTTTATTACTCTCCATAAGAATAACATGGGGACCGAGTACCTAGGTTTGCTGCTACGGGAACATAGGCGAAAAATTGATTTTGTGTACAAACAACAACAAACCACAACCAGATGAAGCGATATACCAAGTTTCGTCAGTTTATGTTCATAAATAACCAAGATATAACATTTTTCTTTTTCTCCATAGGAATAACATTGGACAACGTACTGTGTTTAGCACTTTCAATATCTCAGTAACCAATTGACGTAGAGCAATGATCAAAATACGAAATTGTTTGTTTTTTTAAGCTGAATTCAATGGTATAAATTAAAAGTTTGATTTAAAAAACAATTACATTACAATTACATTTAAAAAACGTGCGAAATCCTGCCGCCGCGCCGCCGCCACCGGAGGTCAGTGTAGTGTCATTCCGCGTTGCTACTCCAGGCCAGTTGTGTTAGTTTTGCACCAGTGCAAAAGAGTTGAACAACATTCTGAAAAAGAGCGCAAAACGCGAAAACATAAGCAGGCAGCCCGTAGAGCTGCAACGCCCGCAACTACCTAGATGGCAACAGCGCAGATAGTTGGGGGGTTCGCCACTCCAAGCGCTAGCTTGCGGCACATGTGTCAAGGTGTATGAGTGCCACAACTAAGCATTTGTCAAACCATATAAATTACTCTGTAGTGGCAACCCGAAAAAAGTAGCTTTCAAAACTCATAATATGCCACAACTGACCAAATAAAGCACAAAATATTTTAGCAACGTGTGTATGTTGCCACAATATTTGAGGTTGCTACAACAAGGCAAAATATTCGACGGAGGAATCACCAATCGACTGTTTACAAGTTTACTGTTTACCACACACACACACACACACACACACGCACACGCACACGCACACGCACACGCACACGCATACGCACACGCACACGCACACATATATATATACAGGGTTATTACAAATGATGTACCTGATTTGAATTGCGTATATTACTGGAGTAATATGTTTTAAGACCATTTCAGTTGGTAATACTGGAAAGAAAAACTCACAAAGTTTTGTTTACATTGGTTTAGTTTTTTACGGTGCGCGTGAGCGATTCTCCGAATATTAATGTATTTTGTGCTACAAATTACAACAAAATGTTCAGACCTTTTTCTTTACCGAACAAACAATATCTGGAATAACTTTCTTGGACATGATGATCTACCGCGATTAGAACAAGATTCCCCAAATTTCATTTTGCAATCGGACGGCGCACCTCCATATTTTCACTTGGATGTTCGGGCTGAACTTCAAAATCGGCGGCCAGACAGATGGATCGGTCGTGCTGGTCCAGACGGTCCAGACTATGGTGCAGTCTAGAATTGGCCTCCAAGATATCCAGACATCACACCCTGTGATTTTGTATTGTGGGGATACATCAAAGATAAAATGTATACACCACCATTGCCAGAAAGCATTCCTGATATCTAGCAACGTATTACCTGAGCCATTGAAACAATCGACCAAGACACTCTTGATAAAGTATGACAAGAGCTTGATTACAGGCTAGACATCTGTCGTGTCACGAGGTTTTCACATATCTAATATTATTTTTGGCACCTGGGATAACACTTTTTGAGTTTTTCTTAAACTGTAACACTTTTATTTAATGTTGTATGATAAATAAAACCATATTTACGTACCCTCGACATTGGGAACATCATTTGTAATAACCCTGTATATACAGATTTGAATAAATGGTGTTTTTGGCATCTGGGTACCTCGAAACGAAAAGTTATCATGGTCCCGGACATAGGTCTTACCAAGCCGACTATGATAATAGCTTCTTCCTTATGTGGGAAATTCACTAAAACATTCAAATAACCATGAGTACCCTGTTAAAAACCTTTTTAATTATTTATTTTTAATAGAACCAAAACTAATTCATTTCACCTCATAAATAACCTCTCTAACACTTATAACGGGGATAGTAATACCCCCGTCACAGCAAACCTATATATACTAGGTGTACGCTCATTCTTCCCGTAAGAGGATGAACGAAGACTGAATTTTTAAAGATATATTTCAATAGACATGTTACATATTTAGCTTTTGTTAACTTACACCTTGTTTAGCCAAACACTTTTACAATAGGTCAACAAATATCTAGACCATATGCAACATATCTAAATAATTATAATTTCTTTATATTGTAATCTGACAGAGAAAGATTACAAATGTTTGAATGTACGAGTACAAATACTAATGATTTCAACAGTTTACTTGTATTTAAAAATACTTAGAGGAAATTTGAATTGATATATTATAAAACTAAGGAGCCATTTCATCACAAAATATCTGGTTTAGGTATCGATGGCTTTAGCAGCTGTGATCGGCATTACCATGTACGACATGTTCGCGTTGACAGCTATTCCCTCGGGATGGATCTCAAACACTACTTCTACGTTGCTTAACTTGTTTTGCATTCTAATATTCAGCCCAGTAAGTGCATAAACTATACACTGTTACAAATAGAAATAATTTATGTAAGGAACACTTTTGAACAAGACAACTAGGCATTTATTTTGTTTTGATTTTTCTTGGAGTAGTTTTTCAAACACTAGTTCAACATTAATTAGTTTCTAAACTTTACCTTGAGATGTTTTTCCGGGTTTTTGTTCTTATCCGGGTTTTGTACGGATGTTCATGTTTTCACCAAAACTTTATATGTTGACTTACAACAATCAAGGTCTTGTTTTAAAAATAAATCAATCATTTTTGGGCACTATGAATTGTATATATAATGTGTACTTTTTTATTTTACTCTAAAAAATGCTGAGTTCGTTTTTACTCTTGTTAGGTTGTAACAAGAGCTTTAAACTTTTAGCTTGAAAAAGGACTTTTTTCTATGAAAAAAGAAATATTTTTTCCATGATATGGTTATAACTGCATTTGTGAGAAAACACATGAACCAACCTACTGTTGTACAAATTCTGTTTAGGGTTTTGCACAGAAGTGGAGTTAGCCCTCTTAAGATGTTGTGTTAGTTTTTTTTAGTAATGCTTCCAATATCGCCCCCCTGAAGGGCGCTGTTGTGGTGGTCACACAATGAACTGCTTTTGTGTAAAACTAGAGCAGACAAAAATGAACATACAAAATTTACATATGAAGGATGAATCGAGTTGTATATCAAATTAATTTATAAATGCATTTCAAAACTCGCAAAATACACTCTTGGTTCCACAAAATTGCGTGCAAATGTAAACAAGTGTGTATTTTTACGACTATGTACTGTATTTTTAATTTGTTCTTCATGACATTTACACTTTTTATAAGCTATGTCATATGTAGCGTCTTTTATGTTATCCGTCTGAAACACATTATTGTAAAAAACATATATATTTGAAAAATTTAACTTTTTACAGATTTACGAAAGATTGTCAAAATTTCTGACAGAGTTGGAGATGCACCGGACACAGCCTGAGTTTGATAATGCCCTCATACTCAAAATGTATCTATTGGAGTTTATCAATAACTACGCTTCCATCTTCTACATTGCATTCTTCAAGGGAAAATTAATTGGTCCCCCTTCAGGATATTACAGGATTTTTGGATTCAGGCAACTCGAGGTTTGTGGTTCGGATATAAAGAGTTTTGCCTAGTTAAGTTAGGTGGTACTTTACGAAGTAACTTGATTATTAAGTAGAATGATTAATTGAACGTAATGTAAAAGGAACAACATGATATAAATTATTTGCAGCATATTTTTTAAAAGATGTTGGATGACTTTTGTTGCCTTACTTTGTTGTATATATTACAGATATGTGCAATGAACGTATCCAGCAAAGCACGGGGAGAGCAGATATTGTAAGAGTTAAACAGAACTGATACAATTTTTATTTGCCAGGATTAGGATTTGAACCCATGACATGGAATGTATGTCATTGTTTATTAAACATATATATGGTTTTGTTACAAGAACAATTTAAGCTATGGTGTACAATTAACAAAATAAAACTGATTTTTTACTCTTCTGGAAGACTATTTATTTGCTATTATGTTAAAAAATTGGATTAGGACTTGCATTAGCTGCAGTAACTTTTATCTAAAATTTATGAGTTCGCTCATCCCTTTAGGTGAATATTTGAGCATACACCTAGTACAATTAATAATACATAAATGTTAACCAAGGAAAATATGTGAAAAAACCAAATAAAACAAAAAATATATAGACCTAATCCAAGACTTTTCCATGGATGGACTTTAAACTTCTTTGTCTGTTACAGTGCACAGCAGGCAGTTGTATGTTGGAGTTAACGGAACAACTAGCTATCATCATGATCGGAAGACGGTTTATAAGTTCTTTGATAAAAGTATTTACGCCGTAAGTAAATTTATATCGGGCTTAAAGAATAAATAAGTATACCTAGGTATTTCAGTGAACAGAATTTCGATATCACAAAAATTGTTTATTCAAATTCCAATATTTGTGATTTTTATGGATATTTGTGATATCAAAATTCTGCTCACTGAAATACCTAGAATTTGTTTTCTTAAAAATAGTCTTTCTTCTTTAAAATTAGATTAATGGTTTCAGATAATCCATTTAACATGTTCACTGCGGCATAGTAAATGTTAAAGCTCACCCCTATGCTAAAATGACAAGTTAGTCGTTTTACTTCCATTTTGACTAGACTGACTGGGAAACACCCCAGGAACCCAGCGCAGGAGTCAAATTGGCGGGAAAACTAACGTACAGGCTAAGGCACAATAAGCATTTCCTTCTCAAATGCTAGATGAATAATTATTGCATAACCTTGGCCATGACAAATTTCTCCGATCGGAGACATACGAACCCGGGAGAGGAAGCTTGTGTCTCTGATCGGAAACATGCCGCACTCAACATGTTGAGGAGGATCTTACCCTATGCAAAAATGATTATTGAGTATTATTGAATACAACCAAAAATAGTATTATAAAATATTATTTACAGTATTATTGAGTACCAATAATATTCAATGCGTAAATTTGACAATGATACTTGAAATTACTATAGGAAGTATCATTAAAAGTATTAAAATTCTATAATACTCAATAATACAATAATTTTAATTTTAATAATACTTAATGATACAAAATATAAAATCTATAATAATGAACTATAATTTTTTTATTTAAATGGTTATTTTAGTGTTAAATATTATGATGTTTTCAATTAAATTGCTTATAAACCAATAATACGAGGGTCATCCAGAAAGTAAAGAACGGTTGCTTGCTGCGTCTAGCACAGCTCCCCCATCACCGCCATTGCGTGTGCGGCAGTCCACTCACCTCTCCACCAAAGTCTGAGCCGAGTCTCGTTGCTGTGCGGTCACACGTCTTATTTCTACAGCGATTCAAAATGGCGGTGGCAATAGAAAATTCCGCCAAATATGGGATAAGCAGTTTTATTCGGTTTCTGAGTTAAAAAATGTCTAGACCATCAAATTTTTTAGAAAAACACCTAATAGAATTGGTGGTGAAAGTGCAAACAAGTCTTCAAGTCGAGTTTTCAGGGGAAAAATGGTGCAACAGGTTTAATGAAATAAAATCCATTATGCACAACGAGGATCGGAGTGGCAGGTCATTGCTCGCAAAAGACGATTTGAAAGAAAGACTTGAGGGAAGATTGGAGGAAAACAGCTGCTAAAATCTTAGCACATTACATCAATTTTAAGATTTGTTTTTTTGCACTTTCATCATTAACTTTCTTTGGTGTTTTTCTAAAAATTTCTTCGGTATGGACATTTTTTTACTCAGAGACCGATTGACACTGCTTCTTAGATTTGGCGAGATTTTCGATTGCCGCCGCCATTTTGAATCGCTGTAGAAATAAGACGTGTGACCACACAGCAACGAGACTCGGCTCAGACTTTGATGGAGAGGTGAGTGGACTGCCGCACACGCAATGGCGGTGATGGGGGAGCTGTGCTAGACGCAGCAAGCAAACGTTCTTTATTTTCTGGATGACCCTCGTATAAATTTAAAAAAAGGATTTTAGTTGTAAAAATGTCATGACTAGGTCAGGTTTCGAAACTACGATCTTTGACTTACTGTCCACACGCCTTAACCCTGGCGGTGGTTCTGACTCATGGGAACACTAGGATGGAGGGGGGTATACAAATTACCAATAGTCTACACCTACACGACTCGGACAATACTTCAGTTTTATTTGTCTAATCGAATCTGGTCGTGCACCTCATTGAAATAAAAGTAATAAAGGTGGAACAAATTTATTTGGTTCATTTGTTTTATGTATCTATTCTTGCCATGTAATATGATAAACTGGGAGCAAATTAATATACATTTAATATAATTATAATAATAATATAAGTAAGATAATTAATACTAAAATAATTACAACAGTGTACCCTTTAAATCTTTTCATTAAGCTAATAATACTAATATACTGTAATACAATGTTAATACAATTTATACAACAATCAACCAACCTTGGTCCAACAATTTTGATAATATTAAAAGACAATTGCACCACAGATTATGACTGTTTTGAGGATATAATTCCGTCCCAAAATAATCCCGAGGTAAGATAAATCCTGCCCGAAAAATTCCCGAAATTTCGGTAATCATGAGCTAAGGAACAACTAAACTAACTTTCTGTCAAACTAAGGGCGCGCAGAAATAAAATTCCCTCTAGCCAATTGATCACCGCACTTCTAAGATTATTTAAAAACATCAAGTTCCTTGGTTGACTGGCGCCCCTAAGCTGCAGCCTAGTCAGGCTAAAGGTTAACCAGGCCCTGGTTTTCACTTGTGCAATACCTGTATTTCATTGTCGTTGACGTATAAGTTTGACAGTAACCCTCTAAATAAACAATTGTTTATTAAAAATTACTATCTTCCTCCTATTAATTATCATACTAACTTATAAACTATCTGTAGAGCTATTTCATTACTAATTCCCAATTACATGATTTAAAAAAGGTTTAATGATATGTACTGCACTAAATATCACCCTGTATAATTCAAACTATAATTTAGTATTATAGCCAGGGCCGTAGACAGACCGGTTTTCTCGGACAATTTGTCCAGGGACTGGAGGGCCCCGGGGGCCCGCGCCGGGTCCTCGGCTAGGTCATTCTTAAATATGCCTGAACACAAAATATTTATTAAATCAAAATAAACAAAAACATAAATAAATAACATAAATTTGTTAGAAATAATAAGCGTTATATATTCTGCATTTTACAACGTGACTGGTGCACCACAAAATAGAGGAAGATTAGTATAGGTATGGAAAAGCCTGGGAATATATTTTTTTTCGATAACAAATGTCCGTAGCAGAAAGGATAATCAACTGATATCCTATATTTTAAAATATTCTTATTTCAAGTTTCTATAGGCCTAGGTATATTTTGCACTTATCAATTTTTGTTTTACATTGAGTTTAGTATAAATACATAACCTACTTTCAAATGTGATAAAACCTTTGCATACTTGACGTTTTAAAGAGGGCTGGTCAACGGTCAAATGCTATTCAGTCAATGTACTGGTAGCAAGGGAAGGCAAAAGGAGGTGGTGGTGGGGCCCGGCCAAGTAATTTTGTCCAGGGCCCGTCAAAGCTGTCTACGGCCCTGATTATAGCTCCAATGATGCATTCTACACTTAATACAGTAATACTTTTTATAATACTAACTATCATATAATAGTAGTACAATAATACATATTTCACTGAATAATACTGTATAATTCAGTTTACTGGTATTATAACAATTTCCTATAGTACTTTCATGTTTATAATACCCAATAATACATACCTTCAATGATACATATTTCATTTAATAATACTGTATAATACAGTTGACTGTTATAAAATTCTCGATAATACTAAATTTGTTATAGCTAATAGTACAGTACTATTACTTCTCACAGATATTATAGACCATATTATTGAATATTATAAAGTATCATTAATGTATTAATAATACTCAATGATCATTTCTGCATAGGGTAAGTTAAACATTGACATTGGTCTTAGATGATGAGCGGTTAAAAATGTGAATACTTTGATTTTGGAGCCCATTCCCTAACCCCTTGAGCACTAAGCTTGTGAATGAAATTGTTGAATCTGCGTTGTTTTGTTGATTTTTAAAATATATATGAAACCTTCAAACACTTCAAATGATAAAAAAATGTGCTTCCGGTGGGCACACACAGAAAGGATAGTTAAAATTTAGCAAAACACCTGATCAGATGTGCAGCTCATAAAGACCATCCATCCTATCAGCATGGACCCGAGCGGTCCACCGTTTGCCTAAAAGACCCTCCCACATTTGTAGAAGGCCACATCTATATTTATATCTATAAAGTCATAAATGTTGCTTTACATGTTTATACCAAATGTCATAAAAATCGGACCATGTATACGAGAGTTATCACACCCACGGACATATATATATATATATATATATATATATATATATATATATATATATGTCCGTGGGTGCGATAACTCTCATAAAAATGGTCCGATTTTTATGGAATTTGGTGCCAACATGTAAAGCACATTATGACATTAAGTTCGAAAATCAGCCAGATCGCTTTATCCAAAGGGGTATTTTGGGGGGGGTTTTGTATCCCAAAAATGGATTTTTGAGTTTTTTATGTATACTATTTCAGGAAATCAACTTTTCACCATTGAATTCAGCTTTAAAAACAAACAATTTGTTTGTTTTTTTTAATTTCTCTACGTCAATGGGTTACAGAGATATGGAATGTGCTAATCAAAGTACGTTGTCCAATGTTAATCTTACGGAGAATAAGAAAAATGCTATATCTCACTTACTTATCAACTTATCCTGACGAATCTTAGTATATTGCTTCATACCGTTGTGGTCTATTGATATCTGCACGTAAAACTATTTGTTTGTCTATAGTTCCCGTAGCAGCAAACCTGCGTACTCAGCCCCCATGTTATTCTTATGGAGAATAAGAAAAATGTTATCTCCCTTAATTATGAACATGAACTAATAAAACTTGGTATGTGGTTTCACCTAGTTGAGTTATATTGATATTTGTATAAAAACCCATTTTTTGCGTTCCTGGTTTCAGCAAACCTGCATACTGCATACGGCTGCGCCATGTTATTCTTATGGAGAAAAATAAAATTTCATAAACAGTTTATTAGTGAATTTCCTTTGGAAAGTGAACTATTAGCATGACCCGCACGGTGAAACTTAAGCCCGGGACCACCATAGAAGTTCCTAACGTGACCCCCTGAACACGTTTTGGGGGGTCGTTCAAAATTTTATATATATATATATGTATATATATATATATATATATATATATATATATATATATATATATATAGACATATATATATAGACATATATATATATGTGTATGCACTCTAGCGGTCGCATTTTTTGTCTGATTTACTTCAAATTTGGTAGGGACGTTCCTTTCTATAATCTGTTGGACAAGTTCGTTGGGCAAAACAATCGGAAAACTCTAAACCCATTTTTCGGGGATTAATCTTTCAAATTTCGAGTTTTTGGGCCCAAAAAGGGTCAGAAAAGCCCCAGATGTACAATTAATGCATGTAAAAAGATGGGAATTAGAGAGGCGAAAGTTTTAAGCCCTCTCTCATCATTCTAGCATAAATATTTACCGAGTTATTAAAGAAAATGTGTATCGGCTAAACACAGTACGTTGTCTTATTGGCGTTTTACACTAGAAACGCATGTTATTCCTTTGTTAGAGTACTTTTATTATCCCCAGCAACCTCACACCTACTTTCAAGCCTGTCTGGACCTTCTCCTAACCTTATAATGCGCAACATTGTATTCCCAACTTTGCAAGTAAATGAAACCAGGAGTATCAGAACAGCCAAAAAATCAATGTTTTCAGATTTCAATAAAAATTGGACAAATATGTGTTTTTACACTGATTTTGAGTTTTAAAAGTTTTTAAGTGGAAATTCACTTCCCTCACGTCAGCGTGCTGCGTGCAAACTCGTTTATGAATGCATATTGATGAAACTTGATATGTGGCTTTATGTGACATTAAAATACATATATATGCATTGGACAATTCGCTGAGTACGCAGGTTTAGTGCTACGGGGTATTTGTAAAGAATATTATTACATGTTATTTCAAATGTCTGAACTGATTGAGCTGATGAATAAGCGATCCTCTTACAAAAATTGTGCAGGATTTGAGCTGGCAACAACATATGGTGATGGAGCCAGTAAACAGCTGACTAAACTCGCTCACACTTAACAGTACCTCTTTCAGCGGTGGTCACTGGTTCAGCTGCCCAACTTTGCTATAATACATTGCTGTGAACTTTACTTCGAAAGTTCAAAGTCAGTCTGTTGATTGACTTCTTTGTGAACGATAGTTTTGAAGTTGAAAATGCAAACTTTGACAAGCTGTATTTTTGGATTCAAGTTTGATATCAGTTGCAGGTTTATGGTATTTTGTTCTACTAACAAATATGTAAATGAGTGATAAAGGTGTACTTATGTGGGGACTATATACAATTTATCCTGTAATCATAATGTAAATATTTTTTTCTTGGAAATAAATCAATTTGAATTTGTACAGAATTTGAACAAATGGGGTTTTTGGTACTTAGGTATTATCAAAACCATAACCTGTTGAGTCCTGGACCGAGGTATTTCCATGCCAACTACAGTAACAGCATATTCCCTTTAAGGGAAATTATCTAATATTATATAAATGGAAAGTGAGAACTGCTTAAAGTTGATCCATTTAGATGTATAATTAGTGATTAATCATACTTTAAATGCAGAGTTAACTGCTATGGTTGATTCATAGCCGAAGATTGATTGATAACTATTCTCTTGATCCAGAATCACCAGACATAAGTGGAAGAAGCATTTCAGCGTTGCAGGCTACAAAACTGATCGGCAATGGGAGAAAGATTTCCTCTTGGAAGAAGATGGTTCACAAACGCTTTTCCCTGATAAACTTGATATGGGTCAGCAACTTACTCATTTATTTATTCAAGTTATAATCTAGCCAAAAATATGTGTATTGTGTAGAATAACAATGTAGGTTATAGAATGTTTTGTTAGATTTAAATTCTATAAACTTGTAATTACTAGTTTTTAGTATTATGTATACAATATGTATACAATTCCACTCAACTATGGTACTGTTTTATATCTTCATATTTAATGGTTAAGTAGGATTTTTGTTGGGCCGGTTTAAGGAACTACTGAACAAATATTTATGCTTTTTGTTTTAAATAAAAGAGGCGTTGAAATTGACAAAATCTCTTATAACCTAAGAGACTCACCTAAGATGTCTCAAGCTTCAATGTAATTCTCATGGAGGGCTGTTCAAAAAGTAATCTATAATAGCGGACAAATAAACTGACAGTTCAGGGTGTGGTTTGCCGGTCTATCAACCACGATCAGCCAATAGTAGACGTGCTGCTTTGCCAAAACTCCACACCAGCTGATTGAAATAACAATCGAGTGATATTTCTCTATGACAAAATGGCAACAGTGACAGCGTACAGCCATGGTATTGGCTACAGCCGAACTGTCAATTTATTTGTCCGCTATTATAATTCAATCTGCTTATTGTGCAGTGTGCTAGGCCATAATAGGCTAGTCATAATAGGTACTAGCCATAATAGGCTAGTACCATAACAGGAGTGCCATCATTTTTACATGGAAATCAAAGTTAATCTATCACCACCCAGCAGTGCTATTGTATTGATATTTGTACTATCGTTTGATATTTTTCTTTAGCATATCAAAATGTGGGTGGTTACCAAAATCCTACCACATCTTTCATTAACACATTCGTGGGCTACGCGTATTTTTGAAAACCGCAATCCCCATCCTGAATCTAGAAAATGTAAAAATTCTTTCTTTAGTATATAATAATGTCGCTGGTATGGTTTGAAATGCTTCCGCTACATTTTTAAGCGTGAAGAATAGTGTCATGGTGTCAACTTCTGTGACTGCATTTGCTGCCACTGGGATTGCGACTGAGTACATAATAGCATTGACTATAAATACTGAAGGAGACATCCCATCCATATGGCCCAGCTGTCCCACTTTTAGTGTATGCTAGAATTTAAAATTGAAGTAGTTTTATTGGGTCACCGACAGATTGTGCTGCTGTCAACTTTTTATTTTCGTTATTTTTGTTAACTTTTAAAATAGCTCCACCCCAGAAAGCAAGTGATAATCAACTTATGTTTGCTTCCTGACACACCAAATGTTGTATTATCCCCTCCTTGAGAGGATAAGTAATAGTGGATAGCAGTATACTCTGTTGGTGATTATTGTAAACTACGACCTCTTTCAATCCTGGCATACACAAGACTAGGGACACATTTTACAATGGCAATGAGAAGTCTACTTCAGTATTTATTGTCAATGATAATAGTTTAAATTATTAGTTTGTACAATGCCAGCAATGCGTCGGGTACCCTTAGTCGGTTGTACATACTATATCATGCGGAACAGTTTAATTAGTCAAAAAGTAGTTAACAAATAAAATAACCCCACTATTGTAAATTTTAAAACTGCCCCACCAAATTCTTAATCCGAACCATCAGGATTCATCTTTTTAAAATAATATCAGAACCCGTGAACTTAAACAACACTGAGCACAATGCAACACAACTTAGAACGACTCAAAAACACAAAACCGATAGTAAAATGAATAAGAGCTATTGCAGTCCCTCGTAAACTCAAAGTTGAGGCATGGTTCCAAAAGTGGCCCTTTTCTCTTTTAGCAGCACTGTGCAGCGTAACACACAGTGACAGGATACATATTATTTGACTTGTTCAAAGTTATAATACAAAGTTATAACAGCAGACAATTAAATTGTCAGCTGAGGGCGTGGTTTGCTGGGCTATCAACCAAGATCAGCCAATAGTAGACATGCTGCATTGCCAAAACTCCACATCAGCTGATCGGAATAACAGTCGAGTGATATTTTTCTATGGCAACATGGAGTTACAGCTTACAACCATGCTATTTACTACAGCTCAACTGTCAACTTAATTGTCTGCTATTATAAAAATTTCTTACTCTATTCCTTACCTTGAAACAAACATTTCATAGTGTACTACAGGATGGTAGCATATGCGTCCACCCGGAATATGATTGAACACCCGCGTGGCTAAAAATGCGTCCAAGTAGATGCAAACTTGTTAAAGTTATTCCAAAAATATCCCTATCGCAGCAAACCTGCTTACTCAACGAATTCCCAGTATATATACAAATACAGGGCGAGTCAGACCACCCATCCAGCATTTATAACGGGAGAACAGTATTGTCTAAAGTCATCAAACTAAATTCTTTCCCACATAAATTAATACACATAGAGCAAATTATAAATAATTCTAAAGGTCTTGTTAAAATAAACATTTTGGTGAAAACATAATTCACTTATCTTTATCCGTTTCAAAATGGTGGCCATTTTTGTGTAAAATATTGACTGTTACGGAATACCCTGTATTTTCAAAACCAAAACTCGTATCGTTTCTCTGATTCAAATTTCGTACTCGTGTTAAACACATCTTTATTCTGGTATGCTGCATGACAGACTTTGTTAAAGAAATATAACTTTCAATGAAATATGTTTTTTTTTTAATGCTTATGTGCCCAAAACTCAAAAAAGTCAATTAGTAGCATATATCATAAATCACACCATTAAAAGGTTCGTATATAACCTAGCAACTTTCTAATTTACACCAACCTTGTACTGTATCTCTTTTTAGCGAATTTCCCCTATAGGAAAGAAGCTATTACCGTAGGTCTCATGGTAAGACTTAAGCCCGAGACCATGATAACTTTTTATTTTGAGGTCCCCAGATGACAAAAACACTATTTGCTCAAATTTATATATATATATGTGTGTGTGTGTGTGTGTGTGTGTGTGTGTGTGTGTGTGTGTGTGTGTGTGTGTGTGTGTGTGTGTGTGTGTGTGTGTGTGTGTGTGTGTGTGTGTGTGTGTGTCCGTGAATGCGATAACTTGAGTAAAAAAGTCCGATTTCGATGAAATTTGGCTAAAATGTGTAAAGTGACATTCATGACTTTAAGTTTGAAAACCAGAAAAATTGGACCATGGGAAAGGGGGTTTATGGGGTTTCAAAATTTTCCAAAAATAAGTTTTTTGCACTTTTCACCCTGACATTTTTAAAACACACAATTTTGGTTTTAACCATTTTATTGAGCTTAAAAAATCAAACAATATGGTTTTGGAATCATGAACCTAGGTTAAGTGGTTGTGGAGAAAATCCAAAAAACGTGTTCATAAAATCTCCCAAGTTAATCTTATGGGAAAATGGTTTTAGCTTTTCCTTAATTAATTTTACTGTAAACTTCACATTTGCTTTTACCAATCAGTTTAGCTCTACAAAACTATCATTTTGGTGTTTAAATTGTGATTCTACGTCCAGCCGTTGCCGAGATATTCAAAGTGCTAAACACAGTACGTTGTCCAGTGTTATCCTTATGGAGAATATTTAAAATTTGATATCTCGTTTATTTATGAACTTATATTGATGAAACTTGGTATGTGGCTTCACCTAGTACTGGTATATTGATATTTGCACACAAAATTGTTTTTTTGTTGATTATCCTCTAAGCAGCAAACCTGCACACTCATCCCTAATGTTGTTCTTATGGAGAATACGTAAAGCTTTATATCTCCCTTAATCATGAATATAAATCATTAAAACTTGGTATGTAGCTTCACCTGGTTGAGTTATATTGATAATTGCAAAAAACCCATATTTTTATCTTCCTCGTTGCAGCAAACCTGCGTTCTCAGCCCTAATGTTATTCTTATGGAGAATAAATAAAATTCTATATATCAGTTATTTATTTAAGTTCTAGCTGACGTATCCGTTCTTCGCTCAGGGGTTTTCTCTACCCGTTCTTTAGTCAATGCAATTTGCATTTTAGTTAGCTTGAAACAGCTGATCTTGCTTCTGCTCTTTAAGCTGTCAAATGTAAGTATCCACAGCTGTTTCCATTACAGTTTCTGAATGTTTACTTTATTCTGAAATATAAACATTGAAACTTAGGACGTTCACGGGGCGTAGCCCGAGGGCATTTTAAGGAAGTGAATAGGCCTATGTGTTGCATGGGTTCAAGATCTACCTATGTGTAAAGTTTCAGCCCAGTCGGTTCAGTAGTTTTTGCGTTCACCCGAAACATCAGACAGATAGACATGCAGACAGACAGACAGACAGACAGACAGACAGAAACCACCTCTTTTTTATAATATTATAGATTTTCATGAAACTTGGTAAGTGGCTTTATGTGGTAGTAAGAAATATATTCATGCATAGTAAATTCGCTGAGTACGCAAGTTTGCTGCGACAGGGGTATTGTTTTTGTGTAATCAACAAAAAACTTTTATTTTCCCATATGAAATGCATGTTAATTGTACATAAAACATTAAATGAATGTGGCCACAGAATATAGCAAGTTTTCATCATATATATTTTAAAAAATTGCAAAACTTTGTCCAGTCTGTCCGGTTTGTTCTACTGTGCCGATTTTCAAGATTCTTTTTTTAAATGATAGGTAATTATGCCTTGATATGTCATCACCCATCCAAACTAACATATCTTCAATAGGCTTTGCCCCAGTGGCTCTTAAAGTTCCCATGTTAATCTTATGGAGGAAGTTTGTTTACATCAGATGATTACTTAAAACAAGTGTTTATTAACCAAGTAGTGCAGTAAAATTATGTAAAAAATAACCCAAACCTAAAAAAATAAGAAATTTTGGGAATTACAATATGCACAATTGTTATTATCATTTTTGCTGTAAATCTAACGGTTTTTGAGTTATCAATGATTTAAAGTTATAAATATACACAGGTTGAGTCCGACCACACTTTCAGCATGTATAAGGGGAGAACGGTTTAGTATATAGACATCAAACACAATTATCTGTTATAAATCGCATGTGGGAAATCTATTAAAAATATTTTTATCAAAATCTATATACAGGGTGCTCGAAAATGAAGGTCATGAGTTTGATCTCAAAATGAATTTATATGAACCCAAGGCAAATTATACATAATTTTAAAGGTCTCGTCAAAAAAATGTTGGCGAAAACAGAATTCAATTATCTTTAACTGTTTCAAAATGGCGGCTATTTTTGTGAAAAGATAGTGACATTTATGGAACACTCTGTATTTTCTAAACCAATAAATTTTTCTTGATTCCGATTGAAAATTATTACTCGTGGTAAGCTCAGGTTTACTCTTATATGATGAATGTCTGTTAGTTTAGAACAAAATAACCATTTGAATAAAATATTTTATTTTATTTTTATAAGGCCAACATAAAAAAGTATAAAAATAATATGGCAAAAAGCATACAATTGTGAATCCTAGCATCTTTATGATTTTCAAGTTTTTTAAAATCATAAAGATGCTAGGATTTGCAAAAATCTTACGACGGTATGCTTTTTGCTTAATTATTATACTACTATTTTACTTTTTAAAATGTTGGCCTTATAAAAATAAAATAAAATACTTTATTCAAATGGTTATTTTGTTCTAAACTAACTGACATTTATCATATAAGAGTAAACCTGAGCTTGCCACGAGTAAGAAATTTTAATCGGAATCAAGAAACATTTATTGGCTTAGAAAATATAGTGTTCCATAAATGTCACTATTTTTCATGAAAATAGCCGCCTTTTTTAAACAATTATAGATAAGTGAATTCTGTTTTCACCAAAATGTTTTTTTTGACGAGACCTTTAAAATTATGTATAATTTGCCTTAGGTTCACTTAATATTATTTTGAGGTCAAACTCATGACCTTCGTTTTCGAGCACTCCGTATATAGATTTTGAAAAAAATATTTTTAATAGATTTCCCACATGCGATTTATAACAGATAATTGTGTTTGATGTCTTAATACTAAACCGTTCTCCCCTTATACATGCTGATTGTTTGTGCATATTGTAATTCCCAACATTTCTTATTAGAAACATTTCTCTTTATCATCAATAATAAAAGTTATAAGCAAAACAGTAAAAATTGGCCGCCATTTTCCAAGATGGCGGCCGTAGAACAGCTTTAATTTTAGGGGAATTTTATTGTGTTAAGCAGGAAGGTAGAGAAAACATCTGGACAAAAATCCTAGGTTGTGCTAATTTTTTTTGGTCAAACTTTATTTTTCTTGCACTAAAGAGAGTTCATTTGGTTCGCTAAGGAATAATGCAGCAATTAATACAAATACTTCATATGTAGTCAAGAATATACATGTAATCCAGTTATTATTGTGCAATGATAGGTTGAGAAAATCTGCTACATGAGCTAATAAATCTTGCTATGTGTATTTAAATAGGAACATTTTATGTTTTGAGGTTTTGTTATTAACTTTAGGGCTCTTTTAACAATTTCTTACCAATTGACGTTTAAAGCTTTCATAAAACACATGCATCATCGATCTAATTCATTAGTTCCTTAATGAACCTTTTTAAAAAAGTTATTTTCTTTTATGTGCATAATATGTTTTTGGATTCTCTCTGCAAACTCTATAAAATATTTGACCATATAAATCTTTGGCATTTGTCACTCCTTTTTCCGTATGTATATTTGTATTTAGATATTATTTTAAATCTGAAAATGTTTGTATTTCATTCTGATTTTGTTTTGAAGTTTACATTTCCATTGTTAATGTTTCTCATTGCTGGTTTTAGCAATTTTGTATTATTTCCTAAATCCCACATTGAACCCAAGACCAGGGCCACTTTGACAGGACATCACAAAACGAGCGTCAAAGCGGAAAAAATCGTAGGGACATTATGGGTATACTAAATTCAGGGGATCTTTTTTAAGTTTTGTTGTTAAATATTATTCAATTGATTAGTTTTTATATAGGTATTTTTTCAGAAAATTAAAGCCATCTGTGCTCTGTGTTTTACTTAAAACAATAAAATAACTCTGCATCATATTTACCATTAGCTTAGACGATGAGAAAAATCATAACCGATGATAAAATATTTGCTTCTTTAGCAAATTTCTCCCAAGCTAAGACCTCCTAGGCCGGGGAAGATGATAACTATTTGTTTTGAGATCACTAGGTGCCAACACCATTTGTTCAAAGTTGTATAGATATTTTATTGTGTATCGTTTAATGGGATGAGCTTACAAGTGCCATTATGACAAAAGTATGGATTTTCTTAAAGACACGGCGTGGCTAGGAATGAATACTCAGTCATTCAGCATTGGGATGGAAATCCTAAGAATGTTATTCTTAAACTACGTTTACAAGTATGGACAATATAGTGATTACCTTCTTTTGAAACAATCACCATAATATGATCATAGATTACTCCATTTTCACTGTTTTAAGCAGATAAGGACCACAGCTGTTAAAGTAAATAAAAATCCTGCTGCTGAACTCTAGCGAGAAAAATACTAGGTCTAACGATTTAAAGGATAAGGAGAACATTACCTTTATTTATAGTTAAAACTGGTTAATATTTTCAGTGCAGAAATCACAAAACTTTACACTAAATATTAATAGACTTTTGTAATGATTACCGCTAACTAAAAAGTAATTTTAGATTTTAATAAAAAACACACATTATTTTTAATTAAATAGTGGCTTAAAGGGGCCATAGCGCCTAACCTTGCTCCAATACTCTGCCTTATCTGATTTTTTACTGCCAGTTCGTAAACAAAGTAGACCCTTGACACTTTACCACATGTTTTAATATAAACAAAGCGGACGATTTCAAATTTCCATGCTTTTTTTATATGGATAGTTTAGGTTATTTTTGGTTTGCTAGTAAATTTTTAGGAAATACTGCTATTTTCCCGAGTCCCTGGGATCAAAACCTTAAATTTGAGCCGTCTCCCATCATCCTGCGATTTGCCAAACTCCCACAGTTTTGCCTTAAAAGTTTCGCTTGCAGAATTATATAAAAAGATTAGCCTTTACTCAAGTTGCAACACTGACTGATGCTGAAGAGCAGAGCGGGTCCTCTAGTCTATTTTAATTTTAAAATATCAGTTGTAAAACATCTATTTATTTACTGTTCAAGCTCCATCATGCATTCTTTCTCCTTTATTGCTTAAAAAGTTTGTATTAAAAAAATTCACAAAAAATTTTTTGTCATAAATTACTGCTATATTTTGTAGTGTTTTAGTATTTATATACAGTTTTGAACGAATTGTGTTTTTGATACCTGGGGGCCTCAAAACAAAAAAGTTATCATGGTCCTGGGCTTAGGTCTTACCATGCCAACTATGGTAATAGCTTCTTCCCTATAGGGGAAATTTGCTAAAACTATGTTAGAAGCAGGGCCGAACTCGGCTTTCCCGGGCCCCTGGACAGGCTTGGTGGTGTGGACCCTTGTTGCCGTCCAGATCCAAGTTGGTGACCTTTTTTGGACACCAGTCCGGCCCGGGCCCCGAGGCAGTTGTCCTCCCTTGAGTACAGCCCTGGTTAGAAGTGCATATTTTAGACCTTTTCTAAAATGTAGTATAGTTTTCTGGGGAATATTTTTTGGTGAATTTCCTGTGGAAAGTGAACTATTAGCATGACCCGCACGGTGAAACTTAAGCCCGGGACCACCATAGAAGTTCCTAACGTGACCCCTTGAACACTTTTTGGGGGTTCGTTCAAAATTTTATATTTAAAGAATATATATATATATATATGTGTATACACTCTAGTGGTTGCATTTTTTGTCCGATTTACTTCAAATTTGGTAGGGGGCAAAACTTTTAAGCCCTCTCTCGTCATTCTAGCATATATATTTACCGAGTTATTAAAGGAAATGTGTATTGAACAAACACAGTACGTTGTCTTATGGGGGTTTTACATTAGAAAAGCCTGTTATTCATTTTTTGGTGTACTTTTATCATCCCCAACAAACTCACGCCTACTTTAAAGCCTGACTGGACCTTCTCCTAACCTTATAATGCGCAAAATTGTATTCCCAGCATTGCAGGTAAATAGAACCAGGAGTATCAGAACAGCCAAAAAATCAATATTTTCAAATTTGAATAAAAATTGGAATTTTTTACTGATTTTGAGTTTTTATAGTTTTTTATGTGGAAATTCACTTCCCTCACGTTAGCGTGCTGCGTGCAAACTCGTTTAGAATTAGAATAACCAAAATGATTTGGTTTGATTTTCATGTGAGTTGATAATCAGTGTTAATATGGAATAATATCCTTTTATAAAAACTTTTACTCTATTTACTTAATACGTTTTTGTAACAAACAATGATTTCCCAGTCGTCCAGTACGGCTTCGTGACCATTTTCGTGTCAGCGTTCCCACTGGCTCCATTATTTGCTCTCATCAACAACATCTTTGAGATCAGGATCGATGCGCAGCAACTACTGATCTACCATCGACGTCCTGCGTTGCGACGCGCCAAGGACATTGGCATGTGGTTAAACATCCTTAACTACGTCGCCAGTTTGGCTGTATTTACCAACGTAAGTACCTCAGTTACAATTTTGTAAAACTTAGGAATCCTTTACTTTGCATCTTGAACTCGATGTTGAATTTGAATCAAAAGATTAATCTTTTGTTGTACATACTGTAGCACACAAAACCATTGTTGTTGTATTATTATCAGAATACTAATTATTTGTTTATTATTGTTTGTAAAAGCAGTGATTTGTAAAGAAGTAGTAGTGGAGATTTTGTAAATGTTTTCTAAATTGTTTAGTGAATACTATGGAAATCAAACTGTGATTACATACATAGGCTAATGTTTTATTCAAAAACTGGGAAATAATAAAACAGATAATTTAAAAAATTAAAAAAATATCCAGTTGATTAATTGTTTTATACAAATGTCATTAATTCCGTTAAATGAAAATGCATATAAAGGCCATTACGTTTTTTAAAAATGTACCAACTGTGCATGCCTAACAGGATGAAAAAATCCAGTAGGCAGTGGCTACAGTAAAATTTTTTCAGACACACCTTTTTACTGGTGACCATTGATTCCCAGCTGATATCACAGCTTTTCTTAGGTGATAACAAGACAATCGAAACACAATGAGACAGTAAAACGGTTTTAACAGTTGGTTTATTTTCTATTATTCATAGCAGGAGTCTCCAACCTATTTACCCTGTGGACCAGATGATTAAGGCTGTGCAGTCAAACAATTTCTATTTTTGTTCTCACTTTTTTATTTATTATGATTATACTAATCATAAACAAACATTATTTTGGAAAAATATTACCATTATATTGGTTTTTTCGCCTTTTGAAGTGTCGTTTTAGAGGTATTTTGAATTATACACTAGTTGAAAACGGCCAATCACAAATGTTTCAAAATTGGTTTAAGTATTTTCAAAAAATATTCTTAAGGGTTACCTAAATTGATTTTAGTAAAATTTTAATTATTTCAGGAAATAAAGTTTGTATCTCGGTTTTTTATTTAAGTGGTTTAAAACTTCAGTTAACCCAAGACAAGGGTGTACAAAGACAGTTTTACATAAGAATATGTAAAAATACAGTTTCATAACAAAGTTGTGTACAATACACTTTTTAATTTCAGCCCACAGGCGCATGCCAGACACCTACCTACCCCTGAGCCGCCCATAGCGTCCCAACTCGCACGTGCAGGCACACGCGCACCATATTTCTCTCTCACTCGCACATCCCTTTACTTTCTCACACATCTCGCTATCTCCCTCTCTCTCTCCCTTGCTACCCCGCATCGGCCTGCCGCGCCGGCCGCCGGCCCCGTCACCCCGTGACATAGGAGGTATCTTCCTGGCAATCTGTCTAAGCCAGGTTGTGTAGCCTAAGTTGTATGCAGGCCTGTCGTCAGATTTGTTTATGCCCATCAAAGATGTTTATTATATTTTTACAATTGTTAATTAGGCCCAAAAAATGGATTCTTAAGACGACAACGCCACATATTTGATCTCTGTTAGTGAAAAGGGTTTTTCTTAACTAAAAATCAAGTGGTTTCTACACAGTTTTCTTTGTTTTTATATGTAAATCAAACATAATTTACGACTCTTCAATTTCACATTAAATAGTTGCCAACCATATTCTAAAATATAAACGCACTTATCAGTTGCACGTTTGATAATGTTTACCTAATGTATAACTACTATTAACTATGATTGAAATAATATAACTCATCAACAATGAAGTTTAAACAAAGAGCAATGAATTATAAATTGTTCAGCTGTGTGATTTGATTTGACTGTAAATTAGAACTCAGGTAAACAAGAGAAGCTGTTGGACAAAACTAGTCTTATATATTAACGAGCTGCTCCCCTGCTATATTTTGCTTATATAATCCTTGTAATAGCTGTTTATTGAATCAAGAAAAACACATGTGACATAAACCAAATAAAACTCTCCTCCATATGAATAACATGGGAACTTGGAGGTCCCGTGGGGCAGAGCCCTGGAGCCTGACTCGAAATTCTGGCTCGACGATAACTTAAAACTTGAAATTATATTTTAAATAAAAAAAATCATCAAAATCGGTTAAATATTAACTTCAGGAAGTGGGTGAACAAAAAACAGGAATTTTTTAAATATTTAGATTCGCTAAGGAATTTTGTTTTCGGCCAGCTACATCGTTATTTCTCAACTGATTTGGACAATCGATGTGTCATTTTAAAGTTTTTACACTGCATATTAACAGAAAAATGTCTCTTACCCTCACGGCCTGTTTTTGGGTAAAGACAGCCAGTCCTACTCTTAAACATGGTGTTTTGTGGTTTCTACGGACTGTCTCAGACCGTGACTATAGATTTTATGTCAACTGTCTGCATGAGTCTCTAAAGTTACTGTAAAGAAATTCAAGCAACACAAAATTCGGGAGCTGACAGACATGGTTTACCAGGATATCTTTTGATGCTAATGTATCTTTTTAGAAACCATTTGCCTCCCTCCCTATCTGGGTACTACCAAACCGCCACCCGTTTTTTTGTGCCACCTGAAGTTTACAAACTTCACTATAGTAGACAAATATTTAACCATTGCTCTACTAGCTCAGTCATATAGTACATTAAAATCGCAAACAATTGGCTAGTTCTGATATTTTAATACGTTGTTAGGATCACTACCAGTAGTGAATATCCAAGTTTGCAGTATCGAAAGACCTGTGCTATACAATTTTCAGCGATTAATGTACCACTTGTCGTCCGTCGCGGCTTCGCTTGTGATCACTGTACAATGTTTTTTATTTTTATTTTGGGCATGTCCGTTTTATATTTAATCGTCAATTTGAATGGTTCTCACAATTTATACATAACCTAATAATGTATATTTAAAGTTGTGTACACATTAGTTCTAACCACTATTCTCAAAAACACCACATAACCACAATATACTTTACCAAGTAAGGGTTATTTTATATGGTCTAGTATAGCTCTATGGTTTTATAGAGTAGTAAGTGAGACATGTTTCCTCCGTTATACTCCAGAACAAAATAGTTCCCAAACAGAGAACAAAGTAGATATCCAACGAGAGAACAAGAGCAGATACGAGACGTGTTGCAATCCCCTACCCAAGCTAGGCCGCCTACAAGTCCTACGGCAGTATAGCGGACAGCCGCCTTTAAACGGATGTGTGGCATATCTTAATAATCATCGCATATCTTAATCATCGCAGATCACTCTATGGTCATCTTAGACAAGCTTACTATCGATCTCCCTTGCATGACTGTCTCACAAGATATTGTTAAATATACAAAACAGTATAATCTTGCTGATCCTACTTACCATGAGCCAAACCAGGTTGATATCATATTGAGAGCCGCACTGTTTCCGTATATTTTCACTGGAAAACAGACCTCTCTAGGCTAAGGCCTTAGCCTAGAGAGGTCTGTTTTCCAGTGAAAATATACGGAAACAGTGCGGCTCTCAATATGATATCAACCTGGTTTGGCTCATGGTAAGTAGGATCAGCAAGATTATACTGTTTTGTATATTTAACAATATCTTGTGAGACAGGCATGCAAGGGAGATCGATAGTAAGCTTGTCTAAGATGACCATAGAGTGATCTGCGATGATCTGAAGACCAGACAATGTTTCCAATGTTGCGAATATTTGTCCCTTATTTTGAGTCATTTGTTGATTAATACCCGAGATTTGACCATCGCAGCGATGACGTTGAGATTTAGTAAACTGACGGCATGTTCAGTGATTAATGTGCACATGCTACCTGAATCAAGTAATGCCCTGAATTTATGAGATGCGCCATTTTATATGCGTATTTTAAGCATGACAGTGCCTAGTAAAACCATGGTTTATTGGGCTGGGTAGACTGATGTTACGAACTTAGTATAACGGATGTATCTGCATTGTTTGGATTGCTGACTGCGAGATCAACGGAATTGCGGTTGATAGTATTAACGTTAGAAGTGCATGGATGAGAAATGCCATCCAATTTGTTAGAGTTGAAGTGCAACAAAGTGTTGTGTCGTTTGTGACATGTTTTGCAGGTTGATTGAGACCTACATGCTTTCAAATTGTGCATCCCAAGACATGAAATGCAATGATGATTAGCTTTCACCAATTGAAAACGCTCTTGTGGGCTTTTTGCAAGAAAAATGGGGCATCAGTATGTTTTGTGATTGGATTTATTGCATGCAGCGCATAAATTAAATGCGCTACCATCAGGAGAGGTCAAACTGTGAATGGAAATCACATTTTTCCTCTGCAACGTTGAACGTTGGGTGTGGATTTGGGACAGATGTTAGTAAGCTGCACGTCATTATTTTATGTTATGTTATGTTTATGTGTTGTTGAGGGGACGGATTCAAAGATCCTCACACGTCAACGGAAGCTTATTGTGTGTCTCTAGTACGTTAGTTTGGCAAACCAATGCCCGTACCCTTTACGAGATCCAGGAGTTTTTTTACCAATACTAACATCCCTTTCATCACCTGGTTGCTTATACGAGATCCAGGAGTTTTTTACCAATACTAACGTCCCTTTCATCACCTGGTTGCTTACCACCATACAGAGCCCTTCTCCTTGCCCCGAGTCTCTCGCAATCCAGTATGATGCTTGGCAGTCTCTTCAGAGTGATTGCAAAGCCTACACACTTGACTTTCATTTCTGAGTCCGAGAGTGTGGAGATGTTTCCTGAAGTGGCCGTGTCCAGTTATCAAAGCAATCAACTGCTTAACCCGACCTCTGCCCAACCTCACCAACCAGTTAGTGAAGTAAGAGCTAGTGTCTGCTAGCAGCATTTTGCCAAGTGCTTGACCAGTGTAACCTTGCCATTGCTGGCGATGTAAGTCCTTGGACCATTTGTTTATTGTGTGAAAAGCAGTTGTTTTGCTTATGCCACGGCTTGGCTCTGGATCAAAGAATGACATACCGGAACCCCTTTTAGCAAGCTTATCTGCACACTCATTGCCATCTATGCCTACATGGCCAGGTACCCAACCAAGATGCACCGAGTTGCGTGTTGCGAGTTTGCTGAGTGTGTTATAACATTCCCACACTAATTTTGACTTGCTTTCGTTGGAGTCAAGAGCCTTGAGGGCAGCCTGACAATCTGACAAGATTACTATATGCTTGTCGCAATAGCGTCTGGCAATGCCTAGATTGGCACAAACCATGATGCCACAAATTTCTGGTCGAAAAATAGTACGTTGTTGTCCCAGACTTGCACAGAGTTCTGTTCTAGGTGATTTACTGTACACCCCGTAGCCAGATTTTCCTTCAATGAGAGAGCCGTCCGTGTACCAGACAAGGCTGCCTTTCCTGTAATAGGGCCCTCCCTCAGATTTCCACTCTTCTCTGGAGCAGAATCCAACAGAAAAAGGTTTAGTGAAAACCATCTCTGTACTCATGATATCTGATGTCATATCAAGCACAGGGCTTTGAGCAACAGACAGGCCTTCCCTCCATTGGCCTAAGACTTTTAATCGATAGGCTGATTTCCGTGCTTCTGCCTTGATGAAGATATCCAACAGTAATCCAAGAGAGTAATTTGGTCAATCGATGTGTCATTTTAAAGTCTTTACACTGTGGATTAACAGAAAAATGTAAAACTCAAAAATACCACTTTAGTTTATAAAACATTGACATTTAAAAAATTGCTCCATGTTATTCAAATGGAAGAATGTTTTTGAAGGAACTCGGCCTTAGTTTAAGAGTACCAAGCAACGTGGTCATGGAATTTGTACCAATTTGAAGTTAAACATTCCGATACACCCCAAAATTGTCAGATTTATCATTTCTCCCTTTAAGCTCCTTAAATGATAAAAATTTTAAAGTCCTAAAATTTCTCCAAGTTATTTATATGGGAAAATCTTTACCTAGGATTTTGAGGAACTCGGACTTAGTTTGAGAAAACCAGGCAACGTGTAGACATGTAATTTGTTCCAATTTGAAGCTTATACATTCCGATAATTCTCAAAATTGTCAGATTTATCAATTTCTCCCTTTCAGTTCGTTCAATGATAAAAAGTATTTAGTCCTAAAATGTCTCCATGTTATTCATATGGGAGAAATTTGACCAAGGAACTCGGCCTTAGTTTGAGAAAACCAGGCAACGTGTGGTCATGGAGTTGGTACAATTTGAATCTTAAACATTCCAAGACTCCACAAAATTTTCAGATTTATAATTTTCTCCCTTTAAGTTTGTTTAGTGATATAAAGTATAAAGTACTCAAATTTCCCCATGTTATTCATAAGGGAGAAATTTTTACCTGGAACTCAGCCCGAGTTTGGGAAAACCAGGTAACGTGTGGTCATGGGATTCATACCAATTTGAAGCTGAAACATTCCGATACTCCCCAAAATTGTCAGATTTATAATTATCTCCTTTTAAGTTTGTTAAATAATTCAAAATTTAAATGTCCACAAACCATTTTAGTTGGATTAATATGGTTTGTTTATAACAAACAGCTGATTATAATCCTGACTCTCTGATTTTCATGAGACAGCTGAACAGCTCATCAAGCTTTTAGTTTTTTTTTGTCTGTAGTAAACATCACGTAAACATAACATGTAATCTTTATAAAGTAACTTATTTTTTAAGTGTTCGTTTTAGTTTTGTGATTCTGTATTGTGACTTTTTAGCCGTATCGTGCCACATATAAAAGTGCACTTCATAATTTCTCAAATTTGTAGTCAGGTATTTCATTGTTGTTGATTCTTCCTACAAGGTACCGTCGGATTACTCAAACTTAATGTATTGTATTCGTCGAATTTCAATGGGCACCTACTATTTACATTTATTTATAAATAGTGTTTTTGGAATTTGGGCACCTCAAAACGAAACATTATCATGCTCTCGTCTTACCGGCAACAGTAATTAATAGCTTCTTCCCTACAGGGGAAATTTGTTAAAACAAAAACCAATTATCATACATTTCTTAAATTTTTATTTACAACATAACATTTAAGTTTTACCAGGGGGGTGAATATATTCCCCAATAGAAATATATTCCTGGATCCATCCAAATTATTTGGGTAACACCAACCTTATGTTATTTTTATATTTTAAGTTATTTATTTATTGTGTATGTATGCCGGAGGCATTTTTTATTGAAATGTGGATCCTTTGTTAACATTTTTCTGAAGTCCTCCAAATCTTACTAATCCTTTATTTTAGGGATTTATTGTTGCATTCACATCCAACTTCATCCCAAGGTTGGTGTATAGATTTACTGTGAGTCCGGATTATGGAACTGCAGGATTTTTGAATTACTCCTTATCCTACATGGCTGTAGAAGATCTGGATATGAAGGGCACGCCTAACACCACTTCACAGTACTGCAGGTATCTGACTCAAAGTCTGTTGTAAATATATATTACCAATTCTGTAGACTACGGGTACTAATATATACTACCGTAATAACACCTACTTTAAAAAGATGGAAAATCTTCAACAATCACAATTTACCTTCTGCCAATTTTTATGCTTTTGATTTTGGTATTATCTCCCAAAATGAACGAGGTGTGTTTTTAAAGTAAGTACTGTTTTTAAATCCCGCCGTTGCAGCGATGCAGTTGGCATTCCTGTATCCTGTGCTCTGTACTTGCATCTATTGGCAAGGCTGGGGACACCACTACGGCAAAAATGGACCATGTTTATGTTTGTTTCTGTTTGTGAGCAATCAAAGTGGTACCGTCAATTGAGAACCCTGCTATACCCGCTGTGATTTATTTCCAAGTTTTAAAGGTATGAAAACGATTGAAATTCATCGTCAGATTAGCAAAGTGTATGTTGAAGTGTGTCGACACCTCTATCGTCCCACCAAGAAGTGTTTCGTTGCCTGTGAAATTGTTAAAAAAATCATTATCTTCTTACCTTTCTACCTCGTACCGCTCAAGAAAGGTCAGTGCACTCCCAAAATGCTTGGTTTTGAACACCTCAGTCAATACTTTTTATGCTTGAGCACAACTTTTGATAATTTTGTCTTTCAATCACATTTGCATTAAGAACACTTCTTGACACTTATTGTATATTACAAATGAAAGAAATGTCAAAGTATGCTTAGGTGTTTTATTTATGGCATTTTTTTGTGAGATCAAACAAACGCTTTTAGGGAAAGCGGTCCAAACCCCTCAAATTTTTGTGGACATCCCGGGATTTGAACTCTTGATCCCTTGAACCCAAGTTAACAAATAACGATCTGACTCCCTCACAGGCATATGAAAAAAATCTTCTGACACATCAGTTTTACTATAGGTGACACCATTACTAATTTTAGCTAAAATTTACTCGCCGGAAGTGGATATTCAGGGACTAGAAGTGATGGGTTAAGCGTTATTTTAAAATCACCGCAGAGCCTAATATTCCCATTTGCTTTTACAATTGGAACTACGGGTGTTGCCTAGGTACTGTAGTCCACTTTAGTGATAATACCTTCCTTTTCGAGTCGGTCTAATTCTTCGTTTACCCTAGGAATAAGTGCAAAAGGTACTATTCGCGCCTTTTTAAAAACCTGTTTAGCATCAGGTGTCAAATAGAGCTGTGTACTTCCAACGCTTGAAGCTTACCTACGCTTTTAAAGAAAAGTTCATCTTTATATCTATTTAATAGATGTTCTAAGCCTGAATTTCCCTTAGAAATAAGTTGGTTTATTTCCTACCAGTTTATTTTAATTTGTTTTAACCACTCCCTACCAAACAAAGTGTTGCGGTTTTCGTCCACAACATACAAAGGTAAGTAACCTTTACCATAGTTTTACGCATGGGAGAAAAAGAGTGCTTGTTATAATCTCTGAAAATTATATTACATGGTTGTAATGGCCTGTGATTTGGAAACAGTCTTTTGAAGTTGTAGTTAGAAATGATAGATATCCCAGATCCAGTGTCTAAATCCACTGTAGTGAATTCATCTAAACACTTTTAGGTGAAGATGAGTTTTCAAATTTTACCAGTGCATTTGGATTCGACAGACAGACTTTTGCAATAAGACCAACTGTTTTGCAATAGCTACAAAATGTGTTAATATGTGGACACGGTGTTGTATGCGACTTTCCACATCTGTAACGTACCTTATTTGAATAGGTATTGTTCTGCTTACTTACTTTTTCAACTTCAACAGTGAGGTCATCTCTGCAGTGTAGCGTTGTGGCATCCTGGTAGGCTCTCTCTAATGTCATCGCTAACTCCAGTGCTTTATCCATCGTTGATACAGATTTGCAGATCTATTTGGCTTGGATTGATTCATTTCTTAACCCTTGTATGAACTGATTCCGCAATGAGTGTTGAGATAGTTTCCAAAATTACAGTATCTTGATAGTCCTTTTAGTTCCGTTGCAAATTTCTGAATGTCCTCTCCTTCTTCTTGACGTCTACTGTGAAACTTGAAAGACTCAGCTACTTCATTTGGCGGTGGTGAGAAGTGTTTGGTTAGACGTTTAATAAGCTCTTTATAAGAAAAATCTGTAGGCAATTTAGGTTGTAGTATATCCCTTAGTATTCCATAGGATTTCTTTCCAATAACATGTAATAATGCTATTGTCTTGTTTTCTTCTGACCCATTATTAAACAAAAATGCTATTTCAAGTCTTTCTAGATAACTTGTCTATGGTTCTTCATTGTCTTCAAAGGGTTCGAAAATAAAGTTCCTCCGTCGCCATCTATAGTATATTAAAAATGAAAGAAATGTCAAAGTGTTTCTTTTTATTCATTTTAACAAAACGAAAAAAAATCTAGATAAATTGAACTTGAATGTAAACAACAACATATATGTTTGGAAAACAGAAAATACATTCAGTAATAAGCTGGCGATAAATAGCCAGAACACAATAACACTACTTTAGGAAATTCATAAGGCGACGAGGAAAGTGTAAACCATCTGTTCTCTCACACATTTTCTCAAATTTATGCACAAAATCTTCAGTAATGACAGTTGACGCCCACTTCGTTCCTCGTCATGAACATTCTTGGGACCATTTTTAAATTTTCTAACACGTTTGCATTACATTCAGTTGCTCATTGTGCTCATGTTTTTGCCATACATTTGACTAATCCCCCAACGAGTTTCAGCTGTTTTCACGCTGTTAACACATAGAAATTGGATTGCAGCACGTAGTTCACAGTCGGCGGGGTCCTGAATCGGTGATGCCATTTTGAATGCTCACCAACAAATGTAAACAAGGTTGATTTTTGCCGTAGTTGTGTATCAGGCTTGCCAAAGATGCAGGTACATAGCGCAGGATGAAGGAATGCCAACCACAGCACTGCAACGGCAGAATTTAAAAACGGTACCGGTACTTGCTTTAAAAACATGCCTCGTATTATGTTCTACAATCCTTGATTTTTTCTTAATCCATGAAAATACAAAGTTTCTTGAGTAGCATAATTCGTGTTGTTAAAATTAACAGGATAAAATAAAACTACGTCTCACAACACTACACAATATATTTACACTTATACTGTACATACACACATTCGCTGATTAGGCCTGATGATGACCGGTGTGACTGGTTGAAATCTATCGCCTTGTGCCATATTTTTGTATATTTACTGTCTTGTATGTAAGTACAGTATAGGTGTAAATATATCATGTAGTGTTGTGAGACGTAGTTTTATTTTATCCATGAAAATATCAAAAAATATATTAGTATTGTTGGATTACTAATAATCTTTAATGAGTTTTTATATTGAAAATGAACATTTGACACTAAAATAAAAATACATACTTTATTCCGTTCTGTAATGAATTGTAGTCTGTGGTTTTTAATATTGGCTCTCAGGTACTAAGACCACCAGTACATATTGAATATTGTCTCATTCTGTTACTGTTTACTCTTTATATATTACACATGTATAAGTTTAAAAGTTGATCTCAATACATATTGTGACAATCATAAATATAACATATTTACATACTTATTGTTGACCTGGCTATTTGATGTTGTGACCTGATGACATTGATAATCCGTAAAAAACTAAATGACAATAAACAATTATTCGATTTAACAAAGTGCAGAGGCAAATGAAGGCGAGTGCAAGATTTGCCTCTCATTGTGAAGTCGGAGGCTAATGTTGAGCTAATGTTGCCTCCCATTTTGTAATCAGAGACCAATGTTGTTCTCACCAAAGATTTGCCTCCTACTGTCTTATGGAAGGCTAATGTTGTACTCACTCGAGATTGGCCTTCTATGCTTTGTCCTTCATCACACTGACCAAATCAAATTATTTTTGCAGATACCTCGGTTATAGACATCCTCCTTGGCACAGGAACAAATACGAAACTTCAAGATTATTCTGGACTGTGTTAGCCGCTCGTTTAGGATTTTTTATAGTTTTTGAGGTAATTAGAATATTGAGATGAGGAATCTGATCTGATCAGAAATTATGTCACAAATCATAATCAGAAATAAGAAATCTTTATTGCCATTGATCAATACAATGATTGAAATAGGCATTGTCAATTTCTTAAATATAAATGTAAAAATGCAAATAACCTAATCTAATAGTCAAGTAATTTCAGTTTCAGACCCAACAAATTCTTTTAAACTATAAAACGGATTACATACCAGCCATGTGTGTACCTTGGACTTAAAGCTAGTAAGGCTGGTAGCATGCAGATATTCAGGCAGCTTATTGTAAAATTTCACACAGTTTAATTTAAAAGAATTACCTGTAATGGCCAGCCTGTGTTGTGGTATGTCCAATTGTCCTTTTTTCCTTGTATGGTATGTGTGATAATCCTGCCTGGTATGAAATGCATGTTTGTTAGTTGTGGTATAGATTAAGACATTTTGTTGTAGATTAAGACATTGTAAATATAAATATTGATAACTGTGCATATGTTTAGACGGACAAAAAGTGGTTTGCAGTGGCTCCTAGCCAACATTCGGATTACTTTTTTCTGCAGCAAAAAATGTCATGACCTCAAGTTAGAATTCCATATTGAATATAGGACTGAAACAGTCCATAATAGGAAAGTTTTAAATGATCAGTACTAACAAGGGGTTTCAATTTCAATTTCCAAAATAAAAAGTGACCCTTGAGAGTTTTTTACAAAAATCATTAATGACATTTCCAGTTTAATTTATTGTCAAGATGAATTCCTAAAAGTTTAACTGAATGATCCAATTGCTTTTTGTGAGGGAGAATTCTATGTTTTGAGTTTTTGATTGGTTACAGATTAATTTATTTGCAGAAAATCAGTTCAAAACAACATCCTGTGAATCATGTATTATTTGAGAAAGCCTATTTAGGTCTTTATCTCTTGCAAAGATTTTTGTGTCGTCCTTAGGGAAGTACGGCCCTGTTAATTGTGGACAGCGAAGAATTTTTGCCCCTAACACTAAAAAATTGCCTCCTGTTAGTTAGATATGATTGTAGGATTTCTATTGAGCTGTCATTCAAAATTTGAATTTTTTTCAATAAAATATCAAAAGGTATACAGTCAAAAGCTTTAGTTATGTCAAAAAGGAGCATGGAGACAGATTCCTTGTTTTCAAAAGCCTTAATTATCGAGTCAGAAATATGTGAGAATCCATATTTGAAATCAGATAGTAGATTATTAGAGTCAAAAAAATTATTAAGATGCTTTAATATGAGTGATTCAAATATTTTGGAAAAGATAGGGACTATAGAGACTGGACGGTAATTTTGACACAAGGCCCTGTCACCTTCTTTGTAAACTGGTATTATTTTTGAAATTTTAAGTTTCTCAGGGAAATAACCACGAAGGAGGCATTTGTTAAATACATTGGCGGTGTACAAATCAGATGTATAATGTTTTTACTATGCAGGGTTCATTTTTACTTTTTAAATCTAAAAAGTAGGAAAAGTGGAGGAAGGAGGATATTTTTGACCTCAAAAAGTAGAAGTAGAAGCTTATTCGGGCTGCTTCCCCCATAAGGCCAATGTTAACTTTCAAAGTCCGTCCCTCCTCAACGGATTATCTGATATCGTTGATGTGTGGCTCATTTTAAAGTGCCAAAAAATATCTGGCAATTTAAGCAAAATATTGGTATCACAAATAATAATCATTCAAAGAAATAAAAAAACTACAATATTTTTAAAGATTTTAAAGAAATTAATGTGTGTCCTATTTGTGATAAAAGAATTCTCCTTACTGAAATCGCTATGTACTTTTTTGCTCTTTAAAATAAACCATAAATCAACGATTTCGGTTAATTCGTTGAGGAGGGACGGGAGTTGAGAGTTAACATTGGCCTTATGGGGGAGAAGGAGGTAGCAGAGGACTACAGCCCCCCTCTTAAGGCATATTATAAACAGTCAATAAATATAAACATACTTTTAACATGTATTTAACTATTCCTATGTAACATATTATAAAAAAGGACCAAAGAAGTGAATATATATATATATATATATATATATATATATATATATTATTATGATTTATTTATTAATATATTAATGAACAAATAATGCACAGATTAAAGAAATCAAAATATAAGTTGCACGTCAGCCAGCTTTTTGTCTTTATTTTTCATGCGAGATCAGCAGTTTTTCGCATAAATTCTTTCACTCTTAACAAATCAAGTACAACAACATTAGCAGCTAATTCAATTTGTTTACGGACATAACAATATACTAGTGGCTTGAAAGGGCCAAACTCCCTAACCCTGCTCGAATACTCAGCCTCATCTGATTATTTTTAATCAAAACGATATAAGTAAAAACATTTCAGTTCGTAAACAAAGTAGGCGTATAATCACATGTTTTAATGTACAAAGCAGACGTTTCCATGCTTTCTTATGAGGGATGTTTTTCGTTATTTCTCGTTTGCTGGTAATTTTGTAGAAATACTGCTATTTTTCCCGAGTCCCTGGGATCAAGACTTTAAATTTAAGCCGTCTCCCATCATCCTGCAATTTGCCAAACTCCCACAATTTTGACTTAAAAATGTTGCTTACATAATCATATATATATATATATATATATATATATATATTATATTATTAAGTTCACTGCATAGGTGTTAAAAGGGCAAAAAGAGTTCAGATGTGCACAATCCATAGGAAGAAAACTACATGAAAATGGAGCAATGTTAGCAAAAGCTGACAAAAGTAACACCACAGTGATAGTAGATAAAAATGAATACAATACAAAAGTTGACAACTTCATAACGAACAATTCATTTCAAATGCTAAACAAAGACCCAACTCAAGAGTTCAATAAAAACACCAACAATTCAATATCTAAGTGCAAAACATTATCCAATATTGAGAAAATAAAATTAAAAAGTATAAATCCTAAAGCTCCTAAACTAAAAGGCCAGCCAAAGCTACACAAAGATGGAATACCAATAAGACCTGTAGTGAATTTCATAAATGCACCTACTTACAAACTATGTAAGTTTCTTAATAGCAAACTCAAAAATAAATTGAATTTTGAACAAGACTATAGTGTAAAAAACAGCTTAGACTTAATAGAAAAAATAACAAATGTAGAAATTCCAACAAACTCAATGTTTATATCATTTGATGTCTCAAATATGTATTCAAACATACCAACTAATGAAACGCTTGAAATTCTCAAAAACAACCTAAACAAAAATAAAATTCCCAAAAACGAAGTAAAAGATTTATTAAAATTAACAAAAACAACTTTAAACCAAAATTATTTTGAATACAACTCAAAATACTATAAACAAGATGACGGACTTGCTATGGGATCACCATTATCAGGAATGCTTGCAAACTTATTCATGAATCATTTAGAAACATCAAAAATTATTAATGAAAACAACCCATTTAAAAACGACATAATATATTGGTTTAGATATGTTGATGACGTTATTTGTCTTTTTAATGGTGATGAAAACAAGTGTAACGATTTATTGCAATATTTAAATTCCTTATCTGAGAAAATTAAATTCACAATAGAAACCCAAAAAGAACAAATCAACTTCATGGACCTGACTATATTTAAGGAAAGAACCAAACACGGTTTCAAAATATATAGAAAGCCCACTCAAACTGACCTAATAATTCCACAAAGTTCCAACCACCCATGGCAACAAAAAATGTCTAGTTTTTATTCATTGATACATAGGCTTTTAAATATACCGATGACAGAAAAACATTTTGAGGAAGAAAGAAGTACAATCAAATCGATAGCTATAAGAAATGGATACAAATCTAAAATAATTGATACTATCATAAGAAAAATTAAAAATAAAACTTCACAAAATTTTGATGGACAAAACAAGATAGAGTTTATCTGTATGCCTTATAGTTCTGTGTTGAACAAAGCTATGAGAAAAACCTTCGTAAATACAAACTTAAAAGTCAGCTATAAAACCAGGAATAATACATTTCATTTGATAACAAAATTTTCAAACGGCTCACATAATCAAAACGCCGACATTTTTGACCGATCAGGAATATATAAATTGACATGCAAGGAATGCCCAAAATATTACGTTGGGCAAACTGGACGTAATTTTAAATGTAGATATAAAGAGCATATTCAAGCTATAAAATCAAATAACCAAACCACACAAAAATCAAAATTTGCCGAACATATTTTAACTACAGATCACAATTTTGGTACACTGCAAGAAAGTTTAGAAGTTTTGTCTATTGAAAAGAAAGGTGACAAAATGAATGCAAAAGAAGAGCTTCACATTTACATGAATTATTCAGAAGACAAAACTAATATACTAAATATAATGCAGGCGCAACAAAAAAATCCAATCTTTGAAACAATAAAAAAAAATCAAAAGTAATTAATCATATATAGATAGATAATTTAGCATATGTTAACCCTTTGAGTGCCAGAGTTTTTCGGTCGTCATATCCCTAGAGTGCCAGAGTTTTTAACACAGTATATCCCAAAAGTGCCAGGCACAAAATCAACATTTTGCAAGGGTTTGCAAAAAAATTAATAACTTTTTTATTTGGTAAGATATTATTATGAAACTTTTTTTGTTTTGTAAGTTTAAAGTTTAGCTATAATATTATGCACATATATAATATTTAAAAAATACAAAATAAAAAATTTGAATAAATATATGTATGTGGGAAATTTCTTTTAATTTTTTTTATTTGTTTCAGGTAAATAAACATTGTTCAAATATAAGATTTTCACCAAATAACTACTAGATTTATAGAGGACATGTTTCCCAAAATATTTCCTGAAAGTTTCATTAAATTTGGGCTTTAGGCGGACAAGTTATTTCCATATATGTAAAAAAATATAAAAACGGCAAATTAGTACACAAGACAGTAGCCTAACTTTATTCAAGGGTTTAAGTTTTATTACAATTTTATTTCATAAAGCAGACTAACTAGGCCTCGTATATTTATGGAGTATATGTTTACCTGAACATATCCTGGAAATGTCCTGGAAGAAATAATAAAAAGTAATGGCGTAAGAAAAATTTTCTATAACAACGATTCACAAAATCAACATTTTGCAAGGGTTTTGTACATAAAATCAATAACTTTTTTATTTGGTAAGATATTATTATGAAACCTTTTTTGTTTTGTCAGTTTAAAGTTTAGCTATAATATTATGCACATATATAATATCTAAAAAATACAAAATAAAAAATTTGAATAGGTACATAATATTATACATGCGGGAAATTTTTTATATTTTTTCAGATAAATAAACATTGTTCAAATATAAGATTTTCACCAAATAACTACTAGATTTATAGAGCTAGAAACTATCCTGGAAATCACCTGTAAGAAATAATAAAAAGTAATGACGTAAGAAAAATTTTCCATAACAACGATATATCGTTGCAATGTATTTTTCGGTAAGACCACCGACGACGATATATCGTTGTGAAGTATTTTTCGGATGTTCCGTGCACAACGATATATCGTTGCGTGGCACTCAAAGGGTTAAC
The DNA here is from genome assembly GCA_963675035.1 of Allygus modestus. Taxonomy (NCBI): domain Eukaryota; kingdom Metazoa; phylum Arthropoda; class Insecta; order Hemiptera; family Cicadellidae; genus Allygus; species Allygus modestus. Next base: position 60,563,286 of record OY776116.1, read on the forward strand.
AAAATTATCATACTGTTTTATTTATTTACAGGTTATTTAATTTTAAGTTTAAGGTTATTAGCTGCACTGTGATCATGAGGTAAACCTCGAAACACGTGTCAGTGAATTAAAAATGAATTTTGAAGGGTACTCTGGTAATTTTCTTTTAAAAATATATATATATATATATATAAATTCTAAAACAGCTAACGCTTGCTATCTTTCAACCTACCTAGAATCAGGTAGACAAGTGGCAATATTCCTTATAAGGTGATCTTCTATTTCCGTTCTCAGCTAATGTACTAATGTAGATAATGTACTCAGCTGAAGTTTAAATTCTGATATTTAATTTAATAGGCTTCATAATAATTCTATTCAGTTATGAAAGTGTTTTCCAGCTTTGATACCCGAATTCTAAATTGTGAATTAAGATTTGCTTGTGTAGCCAGGTAATAGAGTATTCACAAGTAAGCATTTCCAATTCCATCTCAATTCAGTGTGGAATAAACTAAGATAAAAGTTCCCTATGAAAATTGTTCACTGAAAATTTGCTATAGGGTATTCAAATCCGTAAACAAAATGAATACAGAGAAAACGTGAATAGGAATAGTGACTACTATAAAATCTATCTATTTATTTTTTAAGCAATGTTTGTTTTGATTTGAGTATATACATTTTGTAATCAGTAAGTGGTATTGCTAGGTCAGTAATATTGCTTTTTAGTGAAACATTTGACTGATATCCTTAATGGAGTATCACCTTTTTACAATTTTTTTTTCTATAACTTCTATACCTATAATACACTAAGGCGATTTTTATGAACATAACTCCTCCGTTATTTCTGAATCAATTTTTACGATTGAGATACCGGTAGTATCAAATAAATGGCCTTGGTCCAAAGATTAGCAAAGTGGTTTTCAATTTTCGAAATCCCTAATCTGAAGGCCGCCCTCAAATTTTGTCTATTTGCTCATACAAAAATTTGGGGGGCACTAAATATTAACATTTATTTATAAAATTAAAATTATAGATTAACAAAAACGTACACATTACTACAAAAGAGTCTGTCTCTTATGTATAAATCATTGAAAAAAACAAAACAATTTCTGTTCACTTAATAAGGATTACTTTTAATGTTTATGAATCATTTCTTGACAGTAACAAGGTTAATAATTGTACTTTGGAAGAGAGGCTCTTTCATAAACATTCGCTGATCGCAACACAGTCTCCTAAAAACTGTGGTTATCTACGTATTATATGGCCTACTACCACCACACTAATATCAGGTTATGTTCGGATTTTTGTGTCTATTTCATACCAAATGGTTTCATTACATTTTATGTCACGCTTTTAATATCTAAAAAGTTTGTTGTCGGTGTTAAGACAAAACCTAGCACAACCAGACTTCAGAAATGTGGCAATGGTACACCGTAAAATAAATTAAGTACCTAACAGTATTGGACAATAGGGTTGCTACATCCCTTTGCCAGACTATCCTACATTTTTTTAAAAAACCCCGTCGCAGCAAACCTGCATACTCAACGAATTTCCAATGCATAATATACGTCTTAATACCACATAAAGCTGCATACCAAGTTGCATAAAAATATATTCATAAATAAGCGATATATACAATTTTAATTATTCTCCATAAGAATAACATTGGGGATGAGTACGTAGGTTTGCTGAAACAAGGATCACAAACAATTGGTGTTTATGCAAATATAAATATAATTCAACTAAGTGAAGCCACATACCAAGTTTGATCAATATTCATTCATAAATAAGCGATTTATACAATTTTAATTATTCTCCATAAGAATAATATGGGGGATGAGTACGCAGGTTTGCTGCAAAAAGGCTCACAAAAAATTGTTTTTTATGTGAATATCAATATAACTCAACTAGGTGAAGCCACATACCAAGTTTTATTAATTGATGTTCATAATTAAGGGAGACATTACATTTTACTTATTCTCCATAACAATAACATGGGGGCTGAGTACGGAGGTTTGCTGCTACGGGAATAATCCTTAAAAATTGCTTTTTTTGTGCAAATAGCAATAGACCACAACCAGATGAAGCTGTAAACCAAGTTTTGTTTATACGTTCATAAATAAGCGAGATATTGTTTTTCTTATTCCCCATAAGAATAACATTGGACAACGTACTGTGTTTAGCACTTTCAATACCTCTGTAACCAATTGACGTGGAGAAATGATCAAAACACAAAATTGTGGGTTTTTTTAAAGCTGAATGCAATGGTGAAAACTAAAATTTGATTTAAATAAATATTACACGTAAAAACTTCAAAAAAACAATTTTTGGGGTACAAAACTCCCGAAAATACCACTTCGGACGGGGCAATCTGTCTGGTTTTCGAACTTAAAGTCATAAATGCTGCTTTACTCGTTTGTACCAAATTTCATCAAAATCGGACCTTTTTACGAGAGTTATCACACCCACGGACACACACACACACACACACACACACACACACACACACACACACACACACATATATATATATATATACCCCCGTCGCAGCAAACCTGCGTACTCAGCGAATTTCCAATACATAATATATGTCTTAATGCCATATAAAGCCGCATACCAAGTTTTATAAAAATATATTCATATATAAGTGATATATACAATTTTAATTATTCTCCATAAGAATAACATGGGAGATGAGTAAGCAGGTTTGCTGCAACAAGGAACTAAAAAAATGGGTTTTTATGCAAATATCATTATAACTCAACAAGGTGAAGCCACATAGCAAGTTGTATTAATTTATGTTCATAATTAAGGGAGTCATTACATTTTACTTATTCTCCATAAGAATAACATGGGGGCTGAGTACGCAGGTTCGCTGCTACGGGGATAATCAACAAAAAATCAATTTTTTGTGCAAATATCAATATACCAGTACTACGTGACCCCACGTGCCAAGTTTCATCAATATACATTCATTAATAATGGAGATATCAAATTTTATTTATTCTCCATAAGGATAACATTGGACAACGTACTGTGTTTAGCACTTTGAATATCTCTGCAACGGTTGGACGTAGAATCACAATTTAAACACCAAAATGATTGTTTTGTGGAGCTGAATTGATTGGTAAAAGCAAATGTGAAGTTTACATCAAAATTAACTTAGGAAAAGCCAAAAACCTTTTTCCCATAAGATTAACATAGGAGATTTTATGAGCAGGTTTTTTTGGATTTTCTCCGCAACCACTTAACCTAGCTTAATAATTCAAAATACCATATTATTTGTTTTTTTAAGCTCTATAACATGGTCTAAACCAAAATTAAGTGTTTTAAAAATTTTAGGGTAAAAAATGCAAAAAACTGATTTTTGGAAAATTTAAAACCCCCATAAACCCCCCTTCCCATGGCCCGATTTTTCTGGTTTTCGAACTTAAAGTCATGAATGTCACTTTACACATTTGAGCCAAATTTCATCGAAATCGGACGTTTTTTACTCAAGTTATCGCATTCACGGACACATATATATATATATATATATATATATATATAGATATATATATACATATATATAAATTTGAACGAATCGTGTTTTAGTCATCTGGGGACCTAAAAAAAAAAATTTGTCATGGTCTCGGGCTTAAATCTTACCATGAGACCTACGGTAATAGCTTCTTCCCTATAGGGGAAATTCGCTAATATATATATATATATATATATATATATATATATATATATATATATATATATATATATATATATACATACTTTTGAACAACCCCCCAAAACGTGTTCAGGGGGTCACGTTAGGAACTTCTCAGGTGTAACCTTAGAAACTAAAACAAAACATGTAAATTAAAATTAACATATGTACCAAATTATAGTAATATAGTAACTTGCATATGCTTTTGGATATTTTTTAGCGAATTTCCCCTATAGGGAAGAAGCTATTAGCGTAGGCCTCATGGTAAGACTTAAGCCCGAGACCATGATAACTTTATGTTTTGAGGTCCCCAGATGCCAAAAACACTATTCGTTCAAATTTAAATATATTTATATATATATATATATATATGTGTCCGTGAATGCGATAACTTGAGTAAAAATCGTCTGATTTCGATGAAATTTGGCTCAAATGTGTAAAATGACATTTATGACTTTAAGTTTGAAAACCGGATAGATCGGACCATGGGAAGGGGGGTTTATGGGGATTTTAAATTTTCCAAAAATCAGTTTTTTACATTTTTTACCCTAAAATTTTTAAAACACTTAATTTTGGTTCTGACCATGTTATACAGCTTAAAAAAACAAATAATATGGTATTTTGAATTATTAACCTAGGTTAAGTGGTTGTGGAAAAAATCCAATAAACATGCTCATAAAATCTCCTATGTTAATCTTATGGGAAAAAGGTGTTTTGTTTTTTCTCAGTTAATTTTACTTTAAACTTCACATTTGCTTTTACCGATCACTTCAGCTCCACAAAACAATCATTTTGGTGTTAAAATTGTGATTCTACGTCCAACCGTTGCAAAGATATTCAAAGTGCTAAACACAGTACGTTGTCCAATGTTATCCTTATGGAGAATAAATACAATTTGATATCTCGATTATTTATGAATGTATATTGATGAAACTTGGTATTTGGCTTCACGTTATACTGGTATATTGATATTTGCACAAAAAATAAATGTTTTGTTGGTTGTCCCCGTAGCAGCTAACCTGCATACTCAGCCCTAATGTTATTCTTATGGAGAATAAGTAAAGTTTTATATCTCCCTTAATTATGAACATAAATAATTAATAAAACTTGGTAAGTAGCTTCATCTGGTTCAGTTATATTGGTAATTGCATAAAAACTCATTTCTTATCTTCCTCATTGCAGCAAACCTGCGTTCTCAGTCCTAATGTTATTCTTATGCGGAATAAATAAAATGTTATAAATCACTTATTTATGAATGTATTTTTGTCAAACTTAGTAAGTGGCTTTATGTAGGAGTGGGAAACATATAAATGCATCGGAAATTCGCTGAGTACGCAGGATTGCTGCGACGGGGGTATTTTAATATATATGTTGGTTCTTTTTTCTTAACTTCTTATTTGTTTTATCTTATATATATATATATATATATATATATATATATATATATATATATATACAGTGTCAAACGAATGGTGTTTTTGGGGTCTGGGGACCTCAAAACGGAAAGTTATCATGGGCCCGGGCCTAGGTTTTACCATGCCGACTACGGTAATAGTTTCTTCCCTATAGGGGAAATTTGCTAAAAAGGTAATTTTTAGCCTAAAATGTAGGGGGTTTTTCCCAAAAGTAGGAGGTTTCCTACTTAAAAAGTAGGAATAGTAGGAGGAAAATGAACCCTGATTATGAAATTTGAAAGCAAAAATTGGGATTTTGGGATTCAGAGATTTTGAATTTGATAATTTTGAAACAGTTCTGATTACCTCCTCAGGTGTAATTGTTGTTCAAACAAATTGTGTGTTGCCAAGGGAGGTGGTCCCCAGCTGAGACGTGTGTGAGTCCAATCTGATTGGCCAGCTCCTCAACTAGGCGTACAGTCATATTCTTTCCACAAGGAGATTAAAGAACAATAAACGAGTTACAAGCAGCAAGCTGAGGGAAGTGAATTTCCACATACAAAACTTTTAAAACTCAAAGCCAGTGTACAAAAATACATTTATGCCAATTTTATTGAAATCTGAAAACATTGATTTTTTGGCTGTTCTGATGATCCTGGTTTAATTTACCTGCAATATTTGGAATACAATTTTGCACATTATAAGGTTAGGAGAAGGTACAGTCAGGCTTAAAAGTAGGCGCGAAGTTGCTGGGGATGAAACAAATACACCAACAAATGAATTACATGCTTTTCTAATGTAAAAACCCCATGAGACAACGTACTGTGTTTATCCGACGGCGGAAGTCTAAACTACGTGTTGATTGAAAGTACGTTATTCGCATTATTCTCAGATGTTATCATCCGTTTTAATTTCAGATGTTTTGCTATGTTTGTTTACAACTGAAGTAACCTTTGGTTAGGTACAGACTTGCTCGGATTCAAGCAACAGAATAACTAGTCACAATAAAACTCCCAGCATATTACATATCAAAATTACCTTTGGGATTCCTGCACGTGTGATTCAGTTCCACCAATCACCGATGTTTATATTAGAGTTCACCGGGGTGAGTGGGAATCCGTACAATTACTCTTATTTAGTCCCAAGGCCTCTTGTAACATTTGGCCTCACCCTCAGCACACCACCATTATCTCTGGCCATCATCATGTTCTTCTCTAAATCTTAACTTTTCCATGTATTCTTTAATCTGGTTCTCCCAGCAAGTTTCTAATGTCAAATTATTGCTTGTAAAAACCCTTGTTCTGACACACTTTAACTATTGTGATGAAGTGGTCAACAACGTGACTGTGGAGCTTTTCAACCAGGCTTCAACGAGCTCAAAATTATGGCATTCAGTTTAATTTTGCTTTGAGGCGCAGTGACCATATTTCACCACTTTAACTTACTCTCCTTGACAAAATTAAAAGGTTTTCATGAATTTTGTACCCTTCGTCTGTTACAATCTATCATCAGTTCTAAAGTTCGTAGGTGCCTTTCTGATAGTTTATTATTCACGTTTTATTATTTGTCTGATTAGTAGGTACTTATATGTTACTGGCAGGGACTCTCAACTTCTAACAATTCCTATTCAACAAAATACTCTCGTCAATAAATTTGTTGTTTTGTCTGCTTCTAAACTTCTTGTCTGGAATTCACTTCTTGACAGCATCAAAAAAGAAGATATGCGTGCTCGGTTCTGGGCGGAAATAAAAACTCACTTATTACTGCTGGGGGGGCACGAGTGATGTTCTGTGGCGTGGGTGTGATGGATACCTGGGCAACTTGTGTTAACTGCAACATGTGTTCTGAGAATAACAATTTTTTTTGTTTTTATCAGTATATTAGAATTATGTTTCTGTTGTATGTTTTGTCGAACATTGAAAAAAGAAAAAGAAAATCAAATAAGGTCTATTATTATGAATTAAATAATTACTTGATTTGTCAGAGATTAAGTGGTATGGAGGACTAGCTAGCCCTAACTTTGCTTCTTTAATTAATGTTTTTAATTACATTTCATTTTCATGTTTTTGGTCTTCTTGGTGGATGATCTTGGCCTCCAACTTCTTGCTTCTACTTTCATATCTAAAATTATGATGCAAGAGTTTTTACATTTCTCATTGATTTTTTTTAATATCGGTTTAAGGATTATTTTAGTTTATGATTGTACTCTCGTTTCAGAACATGATAATGATGGCAGTGGTTCTGGTCAAGTGGTTGATTCCTGATGTGCCACGGAACGTCAAGTACCAAATGCGACGCAGGCATTATTTAATCAATGAAATGATTATCAGTTACGAATCTGCTCAGAAATGTAAGTCTATTGTAATGTGTTTTGCCCCCTCTTGGTTTTACAACTCCTCATAGGGGTGAATGGGGTGATCTCAGTTGATTGTAGGAAGTGTGAGTGTGAACAGCACATAAAGGAAGGTGCAGTGGGCATCTGAATGACTTTCAGTATCCATCCGCCATTATGGTTATTGTTGCAACTCCCAAAACTCTGTTTAGAAAGATCTTCCGCTTGTGTGCATGATTTGTTCCCACTGTGTTTAGCACAATTACAGTTATAAAGCATTTAAACTTGGTGGTAATATTCTAAAATAAGTGCAGTATAGTGACTGGCTTTGTTTCTTGAAATTTATAGTGGTTAGTTTATTAAAAAATTTACCAACAAAATAATGAAAAGTATTATTGTATAGAGTTATTTGATGTCATGAAATTTTCATCAGTAAAGAGGTTTTCTTAGTTAAAAATTCTATATTATATCAATGTAGTAAACAATTATTTTGTAAAGATGATTAAGAATTACATTAAGTTTGGGCACTGTCAGTCACTTCCCATCCATCAGAAAAACAAGTTTCACAATGTTTTGGGATCTGGAATCTGACGCCGTCTTTAGGTGAGAAGAAGGGACACACCCATCACATAACTAGATTAGTGGCATAACTGAGGCAAAGCCGGAAAAAAATCACAGAAAAGGTAAAACAGGGAACTGAAAAATCAGACAAAACACTAAAACTAAAAGAAACACAAAAGTCAAACACACAAACGAGACAACACTATATAACAAATATCAGTACTCAAGTGTCAGTATAGTAATAATAATTCACCATTAATTTAAAATAAAAATCCCACTCAGCCCAGACCAGAATTATTTAAAGAGAAAATGTAACAATTGTAATGATTTAAAGAGAGGGTGTAGTGGTAAGCAAGTTTGTAAGTGACTCAGTTGTCAGACTTTCAGCCTGTTATAACCAGTAAGTTAGTAAGTGGACTGGTGGGGGAGTGTGCAGCACATATCCCAAAGACTCACCGACAGATGCCTGCTGTCTCCATCCTTGTGGCCAGCTATACAGCTGCCCTTCTTATGGGAGGATCAAGCAATGGGATATTTCAAGATTAGAGTCATCAACCAAAACCTTTTATTTCCCTATTTATTTCCCCACGCCTCTTTCAAGTTGTTTTTTTTTATCATTCTATGGGGTATTACACAAATTTAGAGTAATATTAAATTTAACTAGCCACAAAGTAATATCAAACGACCATAATTGGAAATAAGGATCAGATTCTAAGTTATTAATCAATAATTTCACGGTTTTCCTGTTTTAAGTCAGTGATTTTTAAATACAACTCACGGAGAGTTCTCTGGTTTGTGGCAAGAGTTGAAGAGGAGTGTCCATCTAAAAATAAAAACAGTGGACAATATGGACAGAAGCTGAAGGGATGGGTGGATTTTTGTGAGCTGCACATCTGATCAGCTATTTTGATATGTTTTACCTACCCCTTCTATGAATGTGTCCACCAGAAGCATTATTTTTTTTAATTCAGTCGATAAAAACTTAATAATTATTTACAAAACAAAAAAGATTTTACTACTCCAATCTCATGCTTGGCACTAAAAGGCTGAACTAAAAAAATATATATTTATAGTACTACTATAATTCAGCATTATCATGTTTCTGTCTTTAAAGTTGCAATGTTGCAGCACATAACAATAAGCTTGGTGCTTGCTTACAGCTTGGTGGTCCGTCAGATGGTTCAAAGATCGATCTGATCACTGAAGTTATACAAAACTTGCAGGGGCAAATGTGCAGCAGGCAATCACATCAAATTGCCTATTGGCTATGAGCTATGAGCACACGTAAGTCTTTTGAAAAATGTACTAGTAGTGATAAGTTGATCCCAAAAAGTGTTATTTATCAAATCTATGAATTTGAATTAAGACAAATTCTTGACTCTATGCCCAAATACGATTAAAGTAAATGCTATTTGCAAGTTTTGGGCACTAAACTCCCGACTTATGAATTTGTCGAAAAACTTTAAATGAATGTGTGTATGTGTTTTTGTTTGGTTGGTTGCTTGATTGAAATCTTATATTCGCAGAGCTTGAATAAAACCATTATTTACATTAAGTATCAGAATTATCTAAAAACTGTTTTAGGAGACTAATTTATTAAATATGTTACCTCTTCAGGCCTTGAAATTGTGATGAAGGTCCTTTGTTTACATAGATCTTTTTTCAACATTTACTCTGTTGATCTATAGTTCTCATGACCCAATCTTGTGCCAATACTTGCTCTTACTCTTACTTACTCTAACTTTACTCTTTATAGATTACTTATTATATGAGCAGCTTTATTTAGATTATAGACTGACTTGTTCTTTTAAATGTAAGCACAAATATTTCTTATCATAACAAGGAGAACCAGCTGAATACTGTGAGTCCTGTTATTGTCTCTTTCAGTGTCATAAGGTGGGTGACAAGTACACAGTAAAACATCCTTTGGGTTATATTTATACTTATTAAAAAAAGGAAAAATGCAATCTTATCCTCAGATAATCCATTACAATACACACGTTTCAGGGGCCGAGCTTAAATAACGGTTTAGACAATTCCCTTTTAAAACGCTAAAAAATGTCACAGGGATATATATACAAAAATAAAAACGTTGCAAAGCTCAAGAGCACATTGTGGAACTATATACAAACTTTATTTTCAACAGAATTTGAACGCCTTAGGAGCTTAATGGTAGAACGTGGTTCTCACCTCGGCATATGAGGTCAGGTGCTGGTTCGATCCCGACTGAAGGCCAAGAAACTTGTCATGAGTTGTCAACACTGGCTAGCACACATGACTGTGACTAGATTGTCATTAGATCTCTAGAAAGGTTTTTAGGCCCACTGTGACTGGCAGATAAGGTTTTTAAACAAAATCAAGTAAGACAAGTTGTTAGTCTGGCACTATTAAAGTCAATATTTTCTTTTCCAAAAAATGCCTAAGTAATGAAAAAGTATCAATATTCTGTTGGAGGTAATCATTAATAAAAGTTTTTAAGATTTTCGTTCTAGCATTATTTTGCAACTGCAATATAAAATAATTTGTTATTTAACTTTTTTTGCAGCATACAAATATTTCTAAAATAAGAATCACGAGGAAACTAAATAAAAAGCAAATTATGTATAAGAAGAGTGAGGTTCAAAGTTATAAGAAATATTTTATGAGCTACTGTCTTCAAAATATGCTAATATAATTTCCAGATCCATCGTTGATGGTTTGAAATTTGGTTGCTGTTAACACTACAATTACTATACTTAGCTATAAGCCTGTTAAATATGTCTTTGTTAAGTCAAAAATAAAAATGTTGTTTGTAAGACTTTTAAAAATCTATTTTATACCTAGTCCTGTGGGGTGTAGTCTATTTAAAGTACGTTTAGGACTCTAGTGACCCCTGTTGGGGCTAGTGGAAACTGCAAAGCATTAGCGTCTCGCCCGGCCAATGACGTGACAGCTTTGACCGAACTTGGCAGCAACCAAACACATGTGTTGATCACCACATTAGAGGTGTCTGCATGTTTGTTTTAGTCACTCATGGAAATTATGGTAAATGCGCAAATGCCAGTTAACGATGCTTGTTTTGTTTTTTATCTATCAATGTTTTGTTAAAATATGAGGTATTTAATGTTTATTTCCCGATTTGTTTGGCAAACTGAGGAAAGCGATTCCCATAATATGTTTTCACCGTACGTAGAATCGTTTCCTGTTACTTGTAGATTTGGCAACATTGCAACACAAAGCTTCTTATAGCTGTCACTTGGGTGCTGCAGTCAATGCTAAAGCTACTTTAAACATACTATAATATCATCAAACCCCAAAATGAGAAGAGAATAAGGTAGTCATATGCCGAGTGATTATTTTAGCTGATAGCGAGGGCTACGCCCTAGATGTTCCAGCTGTGAAACAAAAACAAGTCTTTAAAATCAGCTGAATTCACTCATACTGAATGAAGCCACCACGTACTGTATTCATTTTCGTTAATCTTAATAGTAGAAATATTTTGTAAAATAGTCCAACAGTCATTAAAGTTATAACTAAAGCTACTATTGCTATTGCTGAACATAGAGAGTAAGGAAAACGCGGTAAATACTTTTTAATCTTTTGTTTTTACACAAAAGAAATTAAATTCAACCTATTTCCATGGGTGTGGTTTTATAACTGTATACATTCTGATATTTATAATATTTGTCAAATAAAATAGAAGCCATTCAAAATTTTCTTTCTAAATGATAACACACATTTGTTAACACAAGCTGATAAACAATACTGCAATGCCACACTAGATGAAAGCTCCACAACGTGCCATAACAATTTGTTCATATTAATTAATGTGAACTTTTATGATTTGTTTCGATGAAGGAAATGAGAGGTATATAGCATTTAGCAAAACACAAAATTATAGTAAACAATTTATTACTTTTAACTTGTCAACTTTAAATAAGCTGTAGAGAGAACCCAAAATATTATAGAAACTTATTTAGGAAACACTCACAGCATACAGTAACAATAAATATTTATTTTTATAAAATAACAATTTTAGCCAAACCAATCGGTAGCCATGACTCCAAAGAAGGAGGAGGCTGTGCTCTGTTTGGCTGTCATCTCGGTAGAAGCGTTCGATCTGGATGGAGAACTTGTGGGCTTCTTGGTCTGCAACAAAGAAACAAATCACTTTACAAGAATAATTTTGCCAACACAACTAAAAATGTCCATAAGGTTTAAATTCTACTAGGAATGTATTTATCTTATTTGTTGTGAGTCACTGGTGCAGAAGTTAAGAGCATGGACTTCGGAATCGTGGCAGAGGCCCTGTCTGGTTTGAATCCTAGTCCTGCCTAGCTTGTACTATAGCAGCTCAACCTATGCTTTGCTTGACACGTTCCTTGCATAGGCTCAAGGCCCATGTGGACAGGCAAAGTATACCGTACGTAAATCCTCTTAACCAACCTCTTACAGAAATCTCCAAAAATTAATGTTTGTATGGCGAAAATGCATATAAAGGCTACAGAATATATACAGGTAGTGAGCAACTGGCATATATATTAGGAGTATTGGACAAAATTAAAATTCTACTTTACTGATTACAATCTACTTACGTTCTTTTGATTTGTTAATAAATATTCTTGCTGAGTCACTTATCTTTGTTATTTTATTCTAGTCAATGTTTAAATTTTAATGCTACTGTTATATCTAGTTAAAAATTATATTATTTTTTATGTATCTGCAAAGTTAATGAAATGTTAACTAAATCAGATTAGTAAAAAATAATAAACCAATTGTCTCAAAACTGACTAGCTTATCGTTCCTTTAAATAACTTTTCAAACATTAATTTGCTACTTTACCTGTTAGTAGTAATCGATGGAAATCGTAAATCAATCTGTAAGAATCTGAATCTAAAAAGTGTAATCGACTCATTTTTATTATACACAAATATATTCAACATATCTGTAGAACATACACATAAGAGCATCCCCAGACCACTCCTCACTTCCTTCCGCAGTCTATGCTCCACTGCTGAGCGAATCCCAATAATTGGGTTTTTGTTATGTTTTAATGCAAGCATTACTGTCCTTGCTTTAATATAACTTACTGATACAATTGTTAATTAAGTAAAAGCAACAAACAAGAAAAAATTATGGAGTATTTTAACACAAAATGCTTAAAATTATTTAAGAATATTTGTAGAAAACTGTAAATATTGGTTTATTTTGTAGTAGGTTAGTTTAGTTAATTAAAAAGTTTAATTCAAAGACAAGATACACCCAGGCATCAATGATCGCAAACTGGTAATGGTAATGATAGATAAATAAAATCTACAAACATTATTCTGAGAACAACACAAAACAAATTACATGCAATATCTGGTGTTTTAGTTTTAGTTCAACAAAAAATGTTATTTTTAATTCTCTATTATTTCTGGTCAAACCTTAAATACAAATCTCCTGTGGTTACATGATCCTTATAGTTTCCTCCTGTGCAAAAATATAACTAATGTTTATTATTGGCAATTAAATGTCCAGAAAGAAGTCAGCAATACGTACAAATTAACATTTAACCTAGTTTTTTATAAGACCTCACAATAATTTTGTATTCACTGTTCACAATTATTTATTCTATAGCCTATGTGAATAATTCACATTATCTACAATTAATTAATTATTTACCTGATATTTTTTAGCAGTCAGATAATTTACAGTAACAGTGTGTACTTCACATTTTGAAACATGACGTGTCTTTCCACCAGCATATTTTGTAAGCATAATGAACGGCTCCTATAGAACTATTTTTACAGGAATGGTAACCCAACCCCCACTGCTTCCAAGTGATGTGCACAAACAGAGATTACTTACAGATAAGAGATTACTTTTTAAAGGCGATAAGCAAGTTTTATAAAAAATTACAGTTTTATGAAACATTCAAAAAACTAAATTTTGATACCTTTGACCCCTGTCATTTCTGAACTTGAATATTTACAGAAATGCGGGAGGTGTCATTTTATTAGATACCTGAAGTTCTATAAATTACCAAATATCAAATAAAAACGTTAGAGATGTTTATGGAAAATTTGGATTTTTAATGATTTTTAGCCGTTTTTGAGGCAAATTTACCCTCAATAATCAAATATAATTGGAGATACCGTGAATTAGTATCTATATCTATATACCAAATTTGATCAACATCGCCCTATTGGTTTGTACACAGATAGACATTACTTCAAAAAACACGTTTTTGGATTCAGTGAGCAGCAAAACTAATATTTCCAACAATAACTCATAATCATAAATTTTTATAAAACTATGTGTAGGGGGAGAAAGTAAAAACATGTCTTTATGTTGTTAAACAGAATTTCATTCACCATAGGATTTCAACTGTTTTTTCTTACTGCAGAAAACCATTATGAAAATGTTCTCAGTATAACTTTCGAGTTTAAAATGGCCCTAAAAATGAAACACTCACCTTTGGTTTAGTCTGTGGCTGAGAAAATCGAGGCGCAGTTATGTGTAGGAGCGGAAACCACGTGGCGGCTGAGGTGCTGAGAGCGAGGACACACGGTTCCTCCGTGCGATGGCTCTGGCCAGACAACTGCGGTGGACCACCTGACACCAACGCCCCCAGTAGAGCCTGCCAACGAGGCGATACTTGACAACGGGAAATTAGTATACAGCAGAGGCAATACAGTGGTTAACAGTGATTTAACTTTGATTCACTCCAGGATCACCATTCAAATCCATTTTGTTAAGAAAATGTCCTATAGAAAAATTAGCTATTAAAATTATATAATGAAACTAAAGTGAAACACATATTACAGTGCTGGTACAGAGAAACTAAGCTCGGGACCACCATAGAAGTTCCTAACGTAACCTAACGTGAGAAGCTGGTCAGTGGGCAGGCACTAGGCAGACCTGACCGTCGCGTCCAGCTGCTGTTGCGTCAATGCCGTGGACTGATTGTGCTAGGTTCTAGACAGTATGATTATAGGTCTTTTATCTTGATGGTGGCACCTATAGTGAACCGTGAACCCTGTCAACCTGTCACCAAGGAAGGGGAAGCAGAAAGGGCTTTTCCCCTCCATACCGACTAGGACTCGGGCTATTAAGTGACACTTATCTATATGAAATATATTCCATTGGTTTTTAGCGAATTTCCCCTATAGGGAAGAAGCTATTAGCATAATTGGCATGGTAAGACCTAGGCGCGGGAACATGATAACTTTTCATTTTGAGGCCCCTAGATGCCAAAAACACAATTTTTTCAAATTCATATATATAAATATATGTTGATATTTTAATTGAGTTCATGAAGTAAACAAACAACAAAAAAAATATATATATATATATATATATATATATATATATATATATATATATATATATATATATATATATGTCCATAGGCATAACTTTCGTAAAAATGGTCCGATCTTGATGAAATTTGGTATAAACGTGGAAGGCAGCATCTATTTTCATGAGTTGAAAACCAAACAGATCGAATTATTATAAGGGGGGGTTTGGGGAGGTTTTGTACCCCAAAAATGGGGTTTTGTACTTTTTACGTATAATTATTTCTAAATCCAAAATAAAGTTTACATTATTGAAATCAACTTAAAAAAAAAAGAACAATTTGGTATTTTGATCGCTCTACGTCAATTGGTTACTGAGATATTGAAAGTGCTAAACACAGTACGTTGTCCAATGTTAATCTTATGGAGAATAAGTAAAATTGTATATCTCACTTATTAATGAACATATATTAATGAAACTTGGTATGTGGCTTCATATGGTTAGGGTTTACTGATATTTACATACAAAACCCATTTTTGTGGTGCCTATGGCAGCAAACCTGAGTACTCAGCAGCTATAATGTTATTCTTATGGAGAATAAGAAACATGTGATATCTTGCTTGTTTATGACCATAAATTTGTAAAACTTGGTATGTTGCTTCATCTGGTGGTGATCCATTGGTATTTACAAAAAAAAAACAATTTTTGAGGTCCTTGATGCAGCCAACCTGCATACTAAGTCCTAATGTTTTGCTTATGGAGAATAAATAAATACCCCTGTTGCAGCAAACCTGCGTACTCAGCGAATTTTTGTTGCACATTTTTGTCTTAATACTACATAAAGCCGCTTACCAATTTTCATAAAAATATATTAACAAATAAGCGATATTTTAATTATTCTACATAAGAATAACATTGGGGATGAGTATATAGGTTTGCTGACACAATTTTTATGCAAACATCAATTAGGGGTCTGCGGTACCAGAAATTTAAGGTTGGTACGGTTCGGTACGGTAAATATTTTTGTACCTCGGTTCTCGGTACAAAATCGGTACGGTACACGGTAATAAAATAGCAACAATTTATCATAGCCTAAGTGTATTCGGAAACCAAACAGAACAAATACATAAAAAAAAACATACTAGCAGATATAAAAATGTCTTTAGGATAATTTGTAATAGTTTACAAATATTTATATAGGCCTACTAACAATAATAATGTGTTAAATCACGTAAATAAAGAAAGAGAGCCTAATATATATATATAACCCCAACAGTAATAATTCCCTTTATGTTAAATAATTATGCTAATTTAGTTATGTAGGCTTATTTCATCTATAAGATTTTGTTGTTTCATCATTTCATTTTTACAAAAGTAATCGTGGCTACGGACACATATATATATACCTATATATATACATGAATGTATGTATATATGTACATATATATGAATTTGAACGATTGGTGTTTTTGGAATCTAGGGGCCTCAAAACAAAAAGTTATCATGGTCTCAGGCTTAAGTCTTACCATGAGACCTACGGTAATAGCTTCTTCCCTATAGGGGAAATTCGCTAAAATGTAATAGCTCGCTTACTTATGAATATGCTTTGATGAAAGTTGGTATGTGGCTTCATGATGTAGTGAAGTATCATTTGAAATTTGCTGAGTATGCAGGTTTGCTGCAACGGGGTTATTATTACTGATTTATCTTTGACTGATCAATGTATCTTTTAACCTACGTTTTAACTTATTAGCTGACTGCCCCACATTCGGGTTTAAAAAAATTCAAAATCTGGCAATTTAGCTTGAATATCTATAATTCTAATTTAATACCCTTAATTGGTCAATAAGTGTTTATTCAGCTAGTCAATACAAGTTGTAAAATGAGCTGTGTCAAGTAAAACGAAGTACAAAAATTGTACAAACAACAAATGTTGTGCACAAAAAAAAAGGCATAAAGAAAAAGTATGCAACCCCGTTAATTCTAAATATTTATTAGGCCCTACTATACTTAGCAGCTAAAGACCATGGTCATATAAAATTATAGAACATACTAGATGATTACCCTACTCGCACAAAGAATTTAGGAAAGAACAGCTGATTAAATTCCTGCTGCAACTACATCTGTTTCTAGTACATTAAACCCACTATTCTTAAGAATAACATTGTAACTTTAAGGGCGACTGGGGCGGAGCCCTATGGGATTGCTAAGATGGTAATAGGACTATATGTAGCCCAGATAAATTATCTACCTGCATGCAAATTTTCAGCTTGATTGGTTCAGTAGGTTTTACGTTAAAACGGAACATACAAGTCGACAGACACCCCCTTTCTTTTATAAATGTATAGGCTTACATCTAAACAATTCACAAAATGCACACTTATCCTAAAACCATGAACATGTTTTTCAATATAACAATTATATCTTTTCTTCTGTTGTAATTGGTCTAATTCAAATTTGTAATATTAATTTGATCAGAAATCCAGCAGCCCCATTATGCCTGCATGAATTATAATTTAAACATATTGCAACATAAATTAACTTTGTGTGCTGATAGTTTCTTATCATGAGGTAACAAAAAACCCAGCTGTATAATTATCAGTTTTGACGAAGAGACAAAGAATAGAGATATGGTGTATTAAAAAAAAACACCTTTGAGAAATAATGTAAACCTAAGTTAGCGCTCCATGTTTTTGTACATCAATATGACAAATAATATTTCCTAAACTAAACAGAAAAATCAAGTTTTGTGTGGTTTACAATTTTATGGAAGACTTGACTAGGGTTTACCTTGAACAAATTATGGCTCTCTAATAATGATACTAAATTTAACTTGAGTACCTGAGTTTGATGAACAGCAGTCTTTACATTATTATTAATGTAGGGAGTAAACACATTAAGATCAAATGGGTCAACTTTTGACTCAAGCTTTACAGAAACATCTTGGTACTTGAGCTTTAATTCCTGAAACAAAAATAAACGAGCAATAAAATATGTGATATGTAACAATCCTTAGCCAGTCCACTGTTCAATCACAGTCTAAACTAAAGTTACTATATGATTGGACAAATATTAAAAACAAATTCAAATACAAAAATTGAATAAAATGAAGTTAATTATGTTAATTCTAATTAGCGACTTTAAATAGCTAATTGTGGAGTTGAAAACTGTACATTTTACACATTTGGAAGAATTTGTAACAAAAGACAATGCAGTTCATTATTCATAAACTGAAATTAGCTGAACAAGTGGAGCTTCTGGTTATGACTAATTATCAGTGTAATTTAAACAAATTATATTTTTGCAAGTGTAGATAAAAATAAGTGTTTATTACCGTCTAGCATTTTTGCATTTTTAGAAATTCTCTTAAAAATATATAAAAATGAATTTTTATAAATTATATTGTATAATTATTATTACATTACAGTAGAACGTGGATAACTCAAACTTCTATCGTTCCAAATTTTTTCTAACTCAAATTTCTTGGTCCCTAGCATTTTCTACACAATGTTAACAAAATCATGGTTAATTTTAATTATATTTGGATACGTCAAACTTTTTACTAAGGCTTGATAAAAATTGACCATAATGCAGTTGTTATTAAAACTAGGAATGCCCAAGGAAGGTGTAGCACAGTTGGGATGCGGACACGGTTTCACTTATTTACTCTGCTATGCTATATTCAAGGCTAATTCGGGGCCGGATTTAAGCATAGGTCATTTAGGCACGCGCAGTACACAAAAATCACATACAAGCAAAAAAACGTCATCGACTTGAGCGGTAAGGGCCTGTACCACTGCTTTAGCTTAGGGGCCCATAGCTCCTAAATCTAGCCGTGGGTCCATTGTACCCACCCTTTACCCCGCACTTCCGGTCCATTCCTCTAGTTTCGTAGTTGTGGGTGACTTGTCACTTCTGTAAAGATAATGCAAGATCTAGATTCTTTGGTTAAACTTAAAAATTAAATTTTACTTCTAATTTTTATTGTGTAGAGTTGCATACGGCAAATATGTCGTTATACAAGCCCAACATTTAATAAATCTCAGACAATGGTTGAACAAATTAGTGACGATTTTGATAAACAATAAATGTATAACGTTTATTTTTAAATAAATTTATTTAACATTTTCCCCATAACTAAATTTGTTGATAATACAGTGTCATACCATACTAGAATAATTCCAAAAAATATTTTAAGTAGAGTAAAAAGTTGATTTACTAACAAATTGTTTTACTTTAATGAAGCATTTTCTTTTAAAATGTTATTTGTGAATGTTTAAAGCCTTTTTAGAACAACTTTTGCAATTCAAACATTTTGATGATTCAAATTCTTTTACTGGTACCGTGGGGTTAGAATTATTCAAGTTCAACTGTATATTAGGGGTGTGCGAGTACTCAAAACTTTGAGTTTTCGGCCGAGTATTTTAATACTCAAACTCGACTCGAAGTTTTCAAAAATACTCGAAACTTCGAGCGAGTATCGCTAACGATTGCGACCGGCCAAATCGCGTAGTAACGGCCACAAAAGGCGATCGCATCACGTAAAATCGGCCGAAAATGACGATCGAACCGCGTAGTTTCGGCCGTAAATGACGATCGGCCCACGTAATTTCGGCTGTGAAAGGCCGAAAATGACGACAGCACACATAATATCGGCAAAAGTGGCGACCGGGCCACTTTATATCGGCTGTAACTAACGATTTTGTCATCTAATATTGATTATAAGCCATGTCTGGACCAGGTGATATTGGCCAAATGACAACCGGACTGTGTTTTATTGGCTGGAAACGAATGTCAAACTGTGTTTTGTTTGTCAATACATAATCCAGTTTGATTGTACTGGCCAAAACTTTGTATTACTAATCATGTATTACAGTAGACGCTCTTTTATCCGGCATTCTATGAACCGGCACATTCTATTAACCGGCACCAGGCGACCCGGGTTTTTCCAGGTATTTTCGGTCGTTTCCGTTTCGTACTGCGACTGCGCTGGACTGTTCCCGCCTTTTTCTTAGTCACCTGTTGTTTGTTTACGTCTCAAGCAGTAACTTTCAGTGATGTTCGTAAACTTTGCTCAGTACACTACTGTATTCAACCTATTTTTAGACGCCAACTTCCGCCCGGCTGTCTCTCCGCCCGTCTGTCTGTCTGTCTATCCGTCCACAAATGCAGGTGTTCCGGAGCAGTGCCAAGGTCAACCAACGCACGCGACCACAGCTCATTACTGTAGCGAGATGACAGACTATCAGATTACTGTATTCCCAATAATAACTAAAAAGTTCTATTATCCGGAAAAATCGATTTACCGGCATGGGCGTGGTCCCAAACATGCCGGATAAAAGAGCGTCTACTGTAGTTAGAAACCATGTTTAGATTATCAAATCTGGAGTGGTATCCAAATTCCATTAGACTAATTGAACCTACCAACTGATGGCCAATACTCGCTCGAAAATACTCAAAACTCAAAAATAATTGTCACTACTCGACTCGACTTGACTCGATTAAAAAATCACTACTCGCACACCCCTACTGTATATATTATATTATTGATTTATATAAAGGCTAAATTATATTACCTTATTTGGACTGAAAAGCTGGGCCAAATACTTGATATCCAGAAGCATCTGAAGGTATTGTGTTTGTGTTAAACTGTTGTTTTCAATGTTTTTGCTGTAGAGATCAATAATATTGGTAACGATAGACTCCACAACTTGTTCAGAGATTTGCCTGGAACAATTAAATAGAAAATTACCATCCAGATGAAAAGGCAAAATGATGATGAAATTCAGAATATAACTATTTAATACAAATAGAATCGCAATAGCAACATTCAAGTTTTACATCGCCTTACTTATCCTACATATTTTGTAAACTAAACATTTGGAGCTTGTTTTTTGTATAAAACTTGAATTTAAAAATCAAAAAAAGTCCCACAGGAAGGAATATAATTATTTAAGAAACATATTCAAAATTTTACCTGAGGCCCATCTGCAATATTGTTCAGTGGGTTGGAGAGGTACAAGTGATAAAATCATCAACAATTATTGGTAGTACACAAAATAGCCATAAGAACACCCAGGGTAGGTCTGGAGACATCTGTCTTCTAGGAACTCAGATTATTGACAATTCCACCTGTCAATGCTGTCAATACTGAATGCAATGAAATCAGGCCAAACCAGGATGGAAGGTCAGCACTTTAACAGCACAAGGGGCTGGCACAATTTATTGTTTGACATGCAGCGTTGTACTCTTTTCAAGAAGAAGCCTTCCTATAGAGGTGCTGCATTCTACAACCAACTGCCTGAAGAGGCTACCAGAGACAAAATTGAAATTTTCATTGACAGATTTGCTCCTGGACCGATCCATAAACTCTATTTGCGAATTGCTGGACTGGATAAATCAAACATAAAGATAAAAATAGTAACTGACTTTGTCTCTTATGCTTTCTCCTTATGTTGTAATAAAACTTATTTTGTAATAATAATGTAATGCATTTTGACGCAACATTGTACTCAAATTATATTGAACACAGATTGACTGACTGTACTTCAGGGTTTGAAAGTAAAGATTTATCCTGGAAATCCATCATCCACCTGAAGGAGTCAATGGATCATTCTGGTAGATTCAGGTAAACATATACTTTTCAAATGAGACATAAGTAATTATGATAAGTGGCAAGCCATAAAAAATGAACATCGTTATCTACTACATGATGACTCACTTAGGAATGGCGACATGCCCGATGAGTGATGCCAGCTGATGCAGAGCGCTCTGCAGGCTGAGGCTCAAACTGCACGGCACCTTCAGCACCGACTGCAGCTTCTCGCCTGCCTCTCCTTCCTCCTCTATCGTGATCTCTTCCCATTGCTAACCGCAGACACAACAAATTAATTGGTTTTCTTCACATATTCATATTGTACAGTAAAAATTATCAAGTAGAGAAAAAATTAGGGACATGACTAATGTTAAAATACCCCCGTAGCAGCAAACCTGCATACTCCGCGAATTTCCAATGCATATTAATTTATCTTAATACCACATAAAGCCCAAGTTTCATCAATATACATTCATAAATAAACGATTTATGACATTTTAATTATTCTCCATAAGGATAACATGGCGGCTGAGTATGCAGGTTTGCTGAAATAAGGAACACTAAAAATGGGCTTTTATACAAATATCATTATAACTCAACTAGGTAAAGCCACATACCAAGTTCTATTAATTTATGTTCATAATTAAAGGAGATAACACGTTAATTATTCTCCATAAGAATAACATGGGGCTGAGTATGCAGGTTTGCTGCTACGGGAACTATCGGGCAAAAAATGGATTTTTGTGCAAATATCAATAGACCACAACCAAATAAAGCCATATACCAAATTTTGCCAGTTTACGTTCATAAATAAGCGAGATATACAATTTTTCTTTTTCTCCATAAGAATAACATTAGACAACGTACTGTGTTTATTACTTTCAATATCTCGGTAACCAATTGACGTAGAGCAATGATCAAAATACCAAATTGTTTGTTTTTTTAAGCTTAATTTAATGGTATAAATTAAAATTTGATTTAAATTAAAATTACATGTGGAAACCCCAAAAAACACATTTTTGGGGTACAAAACCCCCCAAAAACCCCCCTTCGGATGGTGCGATTCATCTGGTTTTCGAACTCGTTCAAATAAATGGTACTTTACACATTTGTACCAAATTTCATTAAGATCGGACCTTTTTTACGAGAGTTATCGTGCTTACGGACACATATATATATATAAATATATATATATATATATAAATATATATATATATATATACATATATAAAAATTTGAACGAATGGTGTTTTTGGCATCTGGGGACCTCAAAATGAAAAGTTATCATGGTCTCGGGCTTAAGTCTTACCATGAGACCTACGGTAATAGCTTCTTCCCTATAGGGGAAATTCGCTAAAAATTACCTAACGTTGGTCAAGTTAACGTTAGACATTTGCAAAACAAAATGGAACATTTGCAAAGAAAAACAGAACGTTTTGAAAACCATCAGGATGCCTCAAAGGCTTAAAATAACAGGACGAATGACCCTATCAACCCATAGTTGTCAACTCCAAAATGATAGTGTCTTTTATAATACAAACTTCCTTAGAAATCCATGAGCCCATGTGTTGTATTTGTTATACTTTCAATACAAATTTTTAATGAATTTTGAAGAGGGCAAATAATAATACTAATATTTATTTGCCAAAAAACAATTTTAAGTTGTGCAGGCTTTTACAAAAAATATCTTAAGTCTAAAAATAATGCAACTTAAATCTTCTACTTTTTCATGTTAGTTTTTTTTTTTCTTTAACAAATTCATTCAATGAAAATAAAGGATTGTTCATTATAATTTCTTTGACTTTTCTTATTTCTGTTATTCCAATTACTTAAATTTTGTGAATTTTTTAAATTTGATTTATGACTCTTCCCATAATGTATTGGGGTGAATTTTGATATGTAGTGGTTCTGTGAATTTGATGTTGAACGATGAATTGTTTTCTAATGTGATAATTATGATTATGCTGTATTTTTTTTTATTTTGCTTCGTTCATTTACATATAATTTCAAAATTTCTATAATATAAAGTGTGTATTTCTATAAATTGTTATAATTTGTGTCTTTTCAAAGGGTTTCTGACTTGGCTCGTCGTGTTTGGCATACATATTTCTTATTGCTTGTTTTTGTGATTTAAAAATTTTGTTTTGGTTCTCCTTAGATGTGCCGAACCATACAGGGAGGCAGTATAGTAATATACTTTGAAAATAAGAGTAATAAACAATTTTTATGTTTTCAAAATTGAAGCAATTTGCTAATACTCTCAGATTAAAGCAGATTGAGTTTAATTTGTTGATGATTTTCATGGTATATTTAAGATAACAAAGGGGGCTGGACTGTAATAAAGGATTTTTAATTTGTTATTTAATATTTACTAAATAAGTTCAGCAAATATGTAGCCAAATTCATACTTTTATGAACATTCAAATTGTAATTTTTAGATGAAATTATTCCTCTAAAACTCACTACGGTATATCGGTAGTAGAGAACGATTACATGGGGGACAGTTTAAAGTTGACTGAAAACGTGTGCATTAATCAAGTCAAGATTTTTATTTATTGAAATTTTAACTACCAATATCAAAAGTAAAAAAGAGGAAACTTTTCCTATTGGAAAAATAATCTGTAGGCTTATCCAATATATATATAGGCTAATCCTTTTCCAGGTAGGAAAGCCACATATTATATTGATTCCCTAAATTATCTAAATTACAACACAGTTATTTATATTTAACATACAGGGATTGTATGAAGGTCAGGCACAGCAGACGACAGAATGTCCAGGGTATGTTTCAACAGTCGAGGACCAGCAAAAGTTTGCCAAGTCTTGTAAGCGGAAAGGCACTCGGATTGTAAGAGAGTCAGGCTCTCCTGCCACGACACTGACTGCAACATAGGTAAATCAATTGTTTATGAAACTGTTTCTGAAAACATTACGTGATAAGAGTATGCTTTAAGTGATTTTTAGCAATTAATTATAAAACTATTGAAACATAATAATAGTTTTAATTTCTTGTTGTGAAGTGTACCTAAAATCCTTACAAAAGCAACTGAATTTAACCAGGAAGTCTACTTTTCTACAAAACTGATTTGAGGTTGAAGCATAAGCTTTACTGGAAAACATAGTTTTTATTAATAAAGTTCTAGAACAAAAATATATACATTTTTACATTATTAAATAGTTTCTAAAATTTACTATTTTTAAGATGTTTAGCATTAAAAAACAAAATGCCACCATTTTGAAACGGTGAAGGTATATAGAATCTTGCTGGTTGTTTTGATTTGAAGTTCAAATTCAATAGGCTACTAGTATTATTGCACCGTACTTAATTTTTTTTTTTTTTTTTTTTCTATATGTACAATTTTATTATATTTGTTAAGAACAGTGAAAAGACTGCAAGACACTCATTTCCATGCGCAGACGGACAGTCTTTATTTGAATAAATTATATTTTAAAAGTTATTGTGATGTTCTGTTACTTCATTTTTAAGACTTTTTAAAAATTTGAATTTGCATTTAAAATTTATACTGCAAATTAAAAAAATCTTTCTCGGTTCTTAAGATATAAGTACCTGGGGGCCGAGCTTTGCTCGGGGAAGGCCAGTCAGTTTTATTTAGATGACTTCGAGTAATATTTCACCACTTCCCCCTACTGATAATCAGATTTGTATAACTCATTTGCCTCTTTTCTACATTTTTAAGGTCCCTCCAGTTGTTATTTATAGCTCAATGGCCCTTTGATTTATTTTACTACTCAATGATTTATTTTACTACTCAATATATATAATCTTCACTCAAATCTTTTAATCTCTGCTCTCAGGAAACCACATGTTAATAATCATAAACAACATGAGTATTAATTTGACAGTTCCCTGGTTGATTATGAACAGCTGTTACAATTCTTTTGTTTTGATTTGAAACTCCATAAGCCCAATGTTAATTTTTTTAACTTTTCATTTTAGTTTTTTTACATTATTTGATTTTTCCTGGGGATGAGGCCTGTCTAGAACTTATTTTTATCCCAGAAACTAGTTATTTTCAACATTTTAAGGAAATCGTTGGAGCCGTTTTTGAGATCAGTGTCACAAGCAAGCAAGCAAGCAAACCTTACTCATATCAGATTATAGGATTTATTTATTAAAAAACACATACAGACGCTAAACAGAGAGGAGTCTAAAAAAAGTACTGTACATTTTTTGTTACATTTTGGACAAAAATTTATAGTCAGTGCATCTTTTACATTACATCCTGTAGATGTTTGAAAATTACTAATTCCATCAGAGTTTGATAAATGACAAAGTAACAGTTACTAAACTCTGTCTTCATGTTCAGAGTAAATCCAGAAATATTTTTAACTCTGTCTCCATATTATTATTTAGACTAAATTCAGGAATATTTTGTTTGTTAATTTGCAAGAGAATTAAAGAAGAAAAAATGTTGTGTATTCAGCTATACTGATGAAGTATAGTGTATGAAAAGTGTAGTGATAAAACATTTACAATTCACTCAATGAAATTACCCTTTCTTTAAATAGCATGATATAGGCTACGATAAAGATATTTTTGTCAGCTTTAGGTAAAGGTTTTTTTGTAAACTTCAACAAAAGCTGTTGGTTCTGCAACATACTGACAAAGTAGGGTGCCCTTTATTCTCAGGAACCATTAGCAAAAAATTAAAATAAATTTATGAAATGGAAATCACCAAATGATGAGCAAAGGAGTGATTGATTACAAGCTAAGTAAAATTAAAAGCAATCAGCGAGTGGGGGGTGACCTTGGTATCAACAGATGAAAGGCACTTGCTGAGTGAGGGGCAGAGTTCCGGCACACACTGTAGCAGCTTGGCCAACAAGATGGCGACTGCCTCACTGCTGGTCTCCCCCAGCACCTCCTTGACAAACTGGACCAGCCTGGAACATTACAACTCCCTGGTCACAACCTCGGTCATATTGGCAAAGACACATTGCAGTAATTAGAACAGCTAAGGATAAAGACATAAATCATAAGGTAGTGTTGAAAAATGAGGGAAATCAGTTGACCGGTGGTTTTTGGCTTGTTTAAATATCCAGTTATTGAGCGAAGCGAGCGCAGCTCTCTTTTCCTCACTTTGTCACTTCTTTGTAACGGCATCACAGTGTAATGGCTTTACCGATTGATATGAAATTTGGCCAGTAGCTAGGTGATACCATAGAAAAATAAACCAGGTATAGAAGTGTCACGTAATGCTAAAATTTGCTAACACAAAATTGTTAATTCAACCGGCCAGATCATACGAGGCGCTGTGAGCAAAACCGGCCAAGCAACGTTGCCTATCTGTGCGCTCCAGCCGGCTGGCCGGCCGGCCCAGCCGGTAGGGAAAAATTCCCTCGCCCTGCTTGGCGCTTGTCGTATTGAGTAATTTTTTTACGCACTCTTCGCATTATCTACTTCTCTGGTTAGTTTTCTATTCAATGATGCTAAGTATTTTGTCTCAATGTTAATTTATCGATTTACCGATTTAAACAAATACATTTAAAATTTTCTGGGATACCGGTACGTTTAATGTTGACCGACGTTTTCTTTAAAACAGTTTTTAGTTCGAGTATAGTTTTAGTATATGGAATTCTTGTCAATAATAGGATTAAAAGCTTAAACTCTGTCTGTATGTTTTATAAACATACCCTGATTTATAAATAAAGGGTTACAGAAAATAAGTCAAATCATAATTTTAAAAGTAAACTATGTTTCACGATTAAATTTAATGCATTTTATAACTGAATTTAATATTTTAAAGTAACTTGTTCCTACATAAATAGTTAATGTGTTAAGAGTATATAGTACATTTTTATGGCATCGGCTGACAACATTACAACATTTTATATACATTTTAAAATTTAATTGGGCTTAAATTAAAGTAGGTCAAGTCCTGCTTAGAAATCCCCTTTAATTGTAAAAGAAGTTTAATTTAAAAATCAGTTTTTTTTATTTTTAAGAATTTTACAAAACAAGTAATTTACTGTGTAAACGAACGGAACAACCAAGGAAACCGTTTCTATTGATACAATAAATATTAAAAATAGACTTTAAGTCTCGTATTATATCGCGGTAAGAAGTGCTTCGTGATAAGCGCACATCTCCAACAACAAGCAGTATTCAAAATTAATTGTGGTACAATTTTGTAGTTGATACGGCAGTTTGGACAAAAACAATACAATTGTACAGACAATCTCCACGAGGGCTGATTCCAAATACGAATCAACGAATCAATATTTTATTTTAAAGTTAAAACTCTATTCATCCAAATAATACGAAATTTGTTTTCATTTGGTATTATTGTGTAGACGTTTCACAGCAAAAGAGCCCGCATCTACAGCATAAAACAGTGGTCGAGCTTTAAAATACCATTTGAATACTTAAACCAATTATCATTCTACACGATATTACGTGAATGCGAAAACCAAAAGATTTGTAAACAAAATAAACCATGTAATTTCAAAGATGAAGACGGAACCACTGGGTTGATGGCAATGACATAGGGGTTGACAATGGGAGAAGAGGGGGTTAACAATGGTTGGGGGGGAAGGGTAGGCTATCAGTGCGAATCCTAAGAACACGCACCTATCACGTGTCTATCTGTTGACAGCACCAGGGTTGTTTCCCTGACTGTAGCTAAACCGCCACCCGTTTTTTGGCAGTCTATATTTGAAATAGCTAAACCCTCATTAGTGAGGATTACGAAGGGTCAACTCGCAAGATCCAAAATTAACAAATCGCTACCCACGCTCGGCCACGTAATCTGAGTCAGGAAGCTTCAGATGAGGGAAAACGGAAATCTTGTTGTCCCCTGCGATTGATGTATATTGCCGTTGGATCAGACAGTCTAGTCTAGCGAGTTAAAGAGCTGATGGCTTTACACTTTACACCGATATCAAAAAGAAATTTGCTAAACGTTTTCGATAACTAACTAAAAATAACCCCCGTCGCAGCAAATCTGCCTACTCAAGAAATTTCCAATGCATGTATATGTTTCTCACTACCACATAAAGCCACTTACAAAGTTTCATAAGAATGCATTTATAATTTTAAAAAATAAGTGGTATATAGCATTTTATGTATTCTCCATAAGAATAACATTAGGGCTGAGTATGCAGGTTTGCTGCTACGGGGACAGTCAACAAACAAAATTGTTTGTGCAAATATAAATATACCAGTACTAGGTGACGCCATATGCCAAGTTACATCAGTAAACATTCATAAATAATCGAGATATAAAATTGTAAATGTTCTCCAATAAGGATAACATTGGACAACGTACTGTGTTTAGCACTTTGAATATCTCTGCAACTGTTGGACGTAGAATCACAATTTAAACACCAAAATGATTTTTTGTAGAGCTGAACTGATTGGTAAATAAACGGTATCAGGAAACTGACACATACTTTCTCCCTTTTAGCCCAACAGAATCCATTGCTACACTCGTGGTTTTAAGAGGAGAAATGCCCCCTATTCCCCCCCAGGGTTATTAACCCTTTCAGTGCTATGGTCCGATATATCGTCTTTTGAATCTGTTATCAATAAACACTGTTACTGCTTCATAAGCGATTGTACCGTTAGGCGCTCAGTCTGCAGTCTGAGTCTGACATGTGGTGAAACCTGGTAGACACGAATTGAACTACCTCGTCCAGCGCCTAGTCTCTATAATACCAAGTGATCCACTGCAGCTGCTAGCCTGACCAGTGGCTGTGCGGTCTAAGGCGTTACCTTCCCGGCCGGGGGTAACACTTGGATCGAGGGTTCGAATCCCGTCACAGTCGGTGGTTTTTATGTGCAACTCATGGAGAGTTCACCTGTCTGTGGTAGAGTTGAAGGGGAGGGCGGACCTTAAGCAAACGGTGGACGGCTCGGGTCCAAGCTGACGGGATGGGTGGATTCTTTGTGAGTTGCACATCTGATCAGGTGTTTTGCTACTTTTTACCTATCCTTTACTGTGTGTGTCCAGCGGAAGCACGTTTTTATTAACTTTAACTGTTCAGGCGTTCAATATATAAAAAAAATCAACAAAACATCACGGATTCAACTACTCCTTTCAGAAGCTTAGCACTCAAAGGGTTAAGGGGCAACATATTTCGAATTTCCTCTGTTGGTCAATACTAACTTGACAAGCATATCAAGTTTGAATGAAACTTGATCAGTAAATAAGAGAGAAATAGTAATTTTTTTATTCCCCATAAGAATAACATGGGTACAACGTACTGCGTTTACCGCAAAGTGAAAATTTCAATTTTCTCCGTAACCAGCAATCGTAGAATAGTAATTCAAAATACTAAATTATTTAGTTTTTTGAGCTCTTTTTAATGGTGAATAGTAATATTTTTTTATATTTATGTCTTTTAATGAAAAATCCCAAAAACTGAATTTTGATGTTTTAAGTCCTGTAATTTCTGGACCCGAATTTTTACAGGAATGCGGGTGGTGCCATTTTGTAGGAAAACTAAAGTTTTACAAACGACTAAAGTTTAATCAAAATCGTTAGAGCCGTTTTTGAGAAATTTTGATTTTTCATGTTTTTTGGCGGTTTTGGGGGGATAATTACCCTTAAAAATCAAAAATTCAAAAAATGAAAAAAACGCCTGGAGATATCGTGGATTAGTACCTACATGCCAAATTTCATAAAAATCGATCGGCCCATTGGTTAAGTCTCTAGCTCTATACACATCCACACGCACGCACGCACGCACGCACGCACGCACACACGCACGCACACACACACAAACACACACACACACACACACACACACACACACACACACACACACACACACACACACACACACACACACACACACAGAGAGATCACGTAAAAACAACTTTTTTGGGTTCAGGGAGCACCAAAACGAATATTTCCACTAACAACTCAAATTCGAAAATTTTTATGAAAACAATACTTTCTCCATATACTATGTATAAGGGGAGAAAGTAAAAATGAGAAGTTTTCAGTAAAATTAAGTGAGGAAAAGCTAAAAACCTTTTTCCCATGAGATTAACATGGGACACTTTATGAACACTTTTTTTTTACTTTCTCAGCAACCACTTAACCTAGGTTAATGATTAAAACCACTATATTATTTATTTATTTAAGCTCTATAAAATATTCAAAACCAAAATTGAGTGTTTTACCAATTTTAGAGTAAAATATCCGAAAACCTGATTTTTGGATAATTGAAAACCACCATAAACTCCCTTCCTATGGTCAGATTTTTCTGGAAAGACATGAATATTGCTTTACACCTTTGTGTCAAATTTAATAGAAATCAGATTTTTTTAAGTTATTGTGTTAACGGACACATATATAGATTCCAAAAATCTAGTTCATGTACAGCCTATTGTAGCCTTAAAGTTGTTTAAATATAGTTTTTGCTACAGTTTACATAAATTGCAGTCGTTTAAGCGGCTTACGCGTCTCACCAAAAGCGTTACTTCACTAGACTCTTTCACTTGTGTTGCTTGGCAAGAACACAGTAATTTTTTGATAGAAAATATTTTCCGTGTTCTCATCCATAAACAGTGTAAGTGGATATTTAACGATTTTAAGAACATTGCGTTAAGTAAACTAAAAATGTTGAAAATGTTTAGTGGTGGTTTGAATATAACATAGTGTGTTTGGTTTCCTGCCGGTCATTTCCTTTACAATGTGTTTCAACAACCATAAACATGCTAATCTAATGATTTTAGGAACATCTCATCCATAAACAGTTTGAGTCAATATCTAACAATTTTAAGAGCAGCACGATAGGTAAACTAATTATTCTGAGAAATGTTTTGTGGTGGTTTCGGTAACAGTGTGTTTAGTTTTTTTGGTCTTAAAGAAGGGCCGTATTTAGGACCTCTAGGGCCCCGGGCGTATACGAAAATGAGCCCCCCTTAACATAAATCCTCATTACGAGCACGAAAAGCACATTATGAAAGTGGTTTCATCTATTTTGTAGTATACCCTTATTATTATATAAATATTCTAGGCTGTAATAAATACACCAAATATACAAATAAATTTATCTAGTAGCCCGTCGCGGCTTCGCTCGCGATCACAGTACAATGTTATGTTTGAGAAGATATAGTTACATTTGTTAAAGCACCTGGAGGACCGAGGTTTGCTCGAAAAGCCAGTCAGTTGGTTTAAAATGCAGAGTACTTTATTCATAGTTGGTTTAAAATGCCGAGTACTTTATTCATGATTTCCTTCCAAGGCGAGCGTATTTGCTTTGCTTTGCTTTGCATATTTACTTATTGCGTTTTGCTCGTTTCTTTTCATTTTGGGCCTGTTCGTTTTATATTAAATCTTCAGTTTGAATAGTTCTCACGATAAGTTCATTAGATAACACGAACAAGCAACCGTTGATGAAATTGTTTGATATCGTAACAAACGATAACTTCATCTCGGCGGAGGCGAAAAAGTGCTCACCGTATGGAAACCCCAAAAGTCATATCTGGAGAGTAAGAGCTTTCGATTGATACCAAATATGTGTATAAAATAATAATTTTAGGGGTAGAAAATTATTTCTATTCAAGAAATTATTTGAATGATATATATTATAAAAATATAAAAAATAAACTAACTGGCACTAAGATAATCTAAGTAAGATTTGTTTTTGTTGTCAATTAAAAGAATGAATCACGTTCCTCACGGCAAAATAAAACACTACCTCGCAAGATCCCTCTTAGTGGCCTCGCCCCGTGCGCCCTTAGGGAAAAACGGTCCTGGGCCTGTTTAAAACAAATTTATAGCAACAAATACAACAAGTTCGCACGCAGCACGCTGACGTGAGGGAAGTGAATTTCCACATAACAAACTTTAAAAACTCTAAATCAGTGTAAAAACATTTATTCCAATTTTTATTGAAATCTGAAAACATTGATTTTTTTGCTGTTCTGATGCCCCTGGTTTAATTACCTGCAATTCTGGGAATACAATTTTGCGCATTATCAGGTTTGGAGAAGGTCCAGTGAATAACAGACTTTTCTAATGTAAAACTCCCATATAACAACGTACTGTGTTTGGTCGATACACATTTCTTTTAATAACTCGGTAAATGTTTATGGTAGAATGACAAGAGATGGCTTAAAACTTTCGCCTCACGAGTTCCCATCTTTGTGCATGCATTAATGTTACATCCAGGACTTTTCTTAGGGTCCAAAAACTCTAAATTTAAAAGATTAATCCCCAAAAAAGGGGTTTAGATTTTTCCGATTGTTTTGCCTAACGAACTTGTCCAACTGATTATAGAAAGGAACGCCTCTACCAAGTTTGAAGTAATCGGGCAAAAAATGCACCGCTAGAGTACAAACACACATATATGTATATAAAATTTTGAACGATCCCCCCAAAACGTGTTGAGGGGGTCACGTTAGGAACTTCTATGGTGGTCCCGGGATTAAGTTTCACCGTGCGGGTCATGCTAATAGTTCATTTTCCATAGGCAATTCACCAATGAAGGAATAGTAATAGGCCTAAATTAATTGTGGTCATAAGAGAATAAGAAACATGTGATATCTTGCTTGTTTATTAACATAAATTGGTAAATTTTGGAAAGATGCTTTATGTGATGGTGATCTATTTGTATTTGTATAGAAACCAGATTTTTGTTGCCCTTGATGCAGCAAATCTGCATACTCAGTCCTGATATCTTTCTTATGGAGAATAAATAAAATGTCATATTTCGCTTATTTATGAATATGCTTTGATGAAAGTCGGTAAGTTTCTTCATGACGTTTTCAAGTACCATTTGAAATTCGCTGAGTATGCTGGTTTGCTGCATCGGGGGTATTTTATTGTTAATCATCATTTCGATTTACGGAATTGAAAAGGTTGAATTTGTCTAATGCAGTTAATTTTTGATTCTGAAGTAATAATAATATTCCAGAAATGTAAAAAATATCATTTCAGTTCGAAACGAGATTTTTTTCACGTCCTCCATTTCCTGAGCATACGACGGGAAAGCGAGTGTCAGTGCTACACGTTTATCAGATCAGTGTACCGATACCGTTTCCGATGCCGCGGCCGTGGCGGAAGGGCGGAAGCAGTGACCGGGCTTGCACCCAGCGGGAATTTGGGAATCCCGCGCTGCCTGACTTGGCAACAAGGCACCGCTAACTCGGACTTGAACGACGCGGCAGCGCCTGCATTTCCATGATACCCCTGTACGCCTATTCCCTACTTCGTGACACTTCTGTACCTGGTTTATTTTTCTATGGTGATACCGAGGAGAAGGTTTTTCTTTAGAGAGATTTGCAAAATTCCTCCTAGGTTATGCCTCACTGGGTTTTAAAGTTCACATGTAATTGTAATGGAAGAAATATTTTATTGGGTTTATCTCACATGTTTTTGACTGATTTAATTTAAATTACATAAACAGCTGTTAAAAACTGTCACTGTTTTGTTTACATTATTTTAAGTTTGTTTAATAAATGTAGCGTTCTTCCCCGTAGATCTTCTCTGTTCATGCTTTAACGTTGTAACTGTTTACAACTACCTAAGTAAATATTTCAAGTGTACTATTTATACAATTATTGTTAAACTATTCGTTTGAAGAATGCCTGGACGGCTGCGTTCGAATACTGGTCGTCACACAAATATTGCAACTAGGGTAAGACAGTTCCGTGGTGTTCAAGATGCACCTGTGCAGGAAGTAGCTGATGACAGGCAGTTAGCTGATGAATTCCAATGTGAATTAGATAAATTAAAATTTAACTCTTGCACTAACTGTCAACGCCAAAACCTAAAAACATCAAACCAATCACCGATTTGTTCGCGTCGTCGATTAAATACAACTAAATTCACGGCGATAAACAATATGGTTGTGACAAGAGTTCCAAACGAGTTAACTGACCTGACAGTTATAGAGCAAATGTTGATTGCACGCGTTCATCCCGCTAAGCGCATTTACCAAGTTCAAGCATGTGGTCAAGGTGACCAGTTTCACTACAAAGGTAACATCATTAATGCTGAGCAAGATATTTCTGAAATCACATTTATTTTACCTACACTACCCGAAAACTTAAAGGTAATCATTGTCCAACGTGAGGGTGTCTTTGGCCATATGGGTTTCAAAGTTAGACTTGAAAAACTACAATGAGCACACAATTGGCTCAAGTCTCCTAACCCTTTCTATTTCGACATAACCATAAGTGATGAAGCGCTAGGTCAACTATCAATCAATGACTCTGTTCACATGAGAGTACCGTGTATACGTGAAAACCAAGAAAATCTTGGTAAAATTGAAGAGGACAAAGTAAAGAAACATCGGTGCCTATGATTGGGCGGTCTCGCCAAAGGGACAACGTTTTCTTGTAATTATATCATTATATCATTGGCAATTTTTAAAGAGTGCTTCGCTCATTTATGCGTCTAAAGTGTAACGGCAGGGCAGACCATGCTAGTAAAGATCCTATCTCTCTCTTGTTTAGGAGAACGAGACTAACTTGAGACATTACTCCTATCTATACCCTAAGGGTTGCCAGCATATTTTGAATAACCTCTGAAATAAAAATAAATAAACAGAGGTATTTTGGTCCTTCTATGGTTATAATAAAGCTTTCCAGGTGTGTGTAAGATCACAATTGAGAATTTTTATCAATAATCATTGCAACTATGACACTAGAGTGATTGGGTTGCCATTTTCAACAATGAAATACAATTAGGTAGTGCTTTATTGTCTGTCGACCAAAATATTTGCATAGTCAATTCGAAAGTACTCACTCAACCAAGAATGACAGTTAATGTAAAGTTTAAATTTCAAATAAAGCTACAGTATTACAAAGTCTACTAAAAAGTAAGTTTATGGGTATAGCCCTATTTGCGGTGGTTGGCGTGTGGTTTGCGCATGCACAGCAATACCTTTCCCCCTCCACACGTCTTTGTACAGTCAGCTTACCAATAATCATCTTTCTATCAAAACATGTTTTTGATTATTTTGGTCATTGTTTACATTTGCACTGTTGTTGCAAATTACATGAATTAGCAGGCAGAATGTAATCGTAGTAGAAGTCAAGTCAATTTTTAATTCACTGTATGCAACTGTTGGAGGGGAATAGCAGTGGGGGGTATTCACCATCTCTCTCGCACTACCTCCCCTACATGTCAGGCACTGTGAACAGACCTGAACTAGGCAACAATTTAGAGGCCTATCTAATGTTTTTATTGAATAAGACCAAGTCACATATTTCAAATCTGTATAAAAATATAATCTTTCCTCTTCAGGTATTATTGACTGACTTACCAAACTGCAGGTTAAGCACTTAGTTCTAACCATATAAAACTAAATCTCGAATTAATGATTAGTTTTAAAAAAAAATGTATAGACCCACTTTAAAAAAGGGGGGAAAACATGGAACCACAAAGTGTTGAACACACATTATGCAATTATTAATATTTGTCTTTCTTGAATTTAAATGGTAATTTAAAAGATTTAGATTCTACAAACAGAGCCAATTAGGGTGAGGAACAGAGGGCAGTTAAGGCAAGCCTCAGATTTGTCTCCTTCTATAGATCTGGTCAAGTACAGTACTCGACAAGGCAATATCCATGGAGGGGTGTATGATGGAGACAAATCTTAAGGTACGATCGATCACATTGGGAGATTTCGCCGTGAAACTTTTCATGCAACCAAAGCTAATGAAAAATCCCACAAAATCAATGAGCAAGCTCCCACAGAGGAAGCTGTAACTCTAAAATTGTTCATGCAAGCGGAAATTTGCTTTTTGAAATCGCTACAACTTATGTTATTTCCATTCATTCAAGTTTACAAAATATACAGAATGTCTAATGCAACTCAAGAGATTTACAATTTAAATCGCTTTGGATATTGCTAATGTTTTCCTACTGCACAATACAAGTTGCAAGACCAACTCTAAAAATGTTTTCCAGCGTGATCGCCCTCTGTGATCCACCCGTGTTGACTTACTTGACTACAAGGTTGGAGCAGACAGTCTGCTGGTGGACCTTGAGAGTGTTGCTGATGGCCAGCAGTCCAGGGTCCACCTCCTGCTCTGGACACAGGGAGTTGAGATCTGCCAGCAGCCAGCACACCTGCCACAACAAGTAGTTCATTACTCTAAACTTACAGAGACAAATATACACTTAAAGTCACATATCAGCTGACTAAATTATATAAGAAAACTGGAAAATTAACTAGTTACATTGTCCCCAACCTTCTGTAGCCTGACAGAAACCCGAATGGTATGGTTTATTTTTTGTCAGTCAATATTAGACTGTAATCAAATGTAAACATAGTGTATGTGCTTTCTTCAGTCTGAGCTATACAAGTCGTTAAAGTTCCCATGTTAATCTTATGGACATTTAATTTATTTGACCTCAGAACAACATCTACAGACTTTACTTAATAAAAATAGTTAATAAGGTTAATCACAAATTGCAGAACACACTATCGTTGTATTCCCAGGTGAAACCAGGTACTATGGCAGATAATAATATAAACTTAAAAGCAAACATTAAACAAATTTAAAACTGTTCATGTTTTTTTTATTCACATTTTTTTTATATTTAAAACCATTGTAACTACATGTTTTACCGTAAATGAAAGAACAAAATACAATACCCCCGTCGCAGCAAACCTGCGTACTCAGCAAATTTCCTATGAATGAATATATTTCTTACTACCACATAAAGCCACTTACCAAGTTTCATAAAAATACTTAAATAAATAAGTGATATATAGCATTTTATTTATTCTCTATAAGAATAACATTAGGGATGAGAATGCAGGTTTGCTGCTAAGAGGATAATCAACAAAAAATCAATTTTTTGTGGAAATATCAATATACCAGTACTAGGTGAAGCCACCTACCAAGTTTCATCAATATACGTTCATAAATAATCGAGATATCAAATTTTAAATATTCTCCATAAGGATAACATTGGACAACATACTGTGTTTAGCACTTTGAATATCACGGCAACGGTTGGACGTAGAATCACAATTTAAACACCAAAATGATTGTTTTGTAGAGCTAAACTGATTGGCAAATGTGAAGTTTACATAGAAATGAACTGAGGAAAAGCCAAAAACCTTTTTCCCATAAGATTAACATGGGAGATTTTATGAGCAGGTTTTTTGGATTTTCTCCGCAGCCACTTAACCTACGTTAATAATTCAAAATACCATATTATTTGTTTTTTTAAGCTCTATAACATGGTCAAAACCAAAATTAAGTTTTTTAAAAATTTTAGGGTGAAAAATGCAAAAAACTGATTTTTGGAAAATTTAAAACCCCCATAAACCCCCCTTCCCGTGGTCCGATATTTCTGGTTTTCGAACTTAAAGTCATGAATGTCACTTTACACATTTGAGCCAAATTTCATCGAAATCGGACGTTTTTTACTCAAGTTATCGCGGTAACGGACACATATATATATATATATGTTACTAAACAATTCACAGTATAGGGCTGCTATTATTATAAATATTAAAAAATAAAAATTCAACTGAGCACCCTTTTTAAAATCTTTTAATGAAGCTACATGTTTAGGCACTTTTAAGGCCATTTTCACGCTAGACTTAACCTAACATAATTTACTAATTTTTGTAAAGCTGATCAAATAATAACATCCTAAATTATTTCTAAAATATCATATGTTTTTTAATTTTGAGGAAAGGTTTTTGGTTTTCTTTTCTTTTTTTTACATGTACTATGTACAGGTCATAATTACAAAAACATGACTGAAAATATGCCAGTTTTAGAGATAATGGATAAAGGTCACTTAATGGATTCAAAAGAAGAATACCTTATATATATGGGCAACAAAAAAGAACCAAACAATATATTAAATACTCTTATTGCCACAAACAACGCCATATATGAAAAGTTAATTAAATTGGATTTGTAAAAAAAAAAGAAAAGAAAACCAAAAACCTTTCCTCAAAATTAAAAAACATATGATATTTTAGAAATAATTTAGGATGTTTTTATTTGATCAGCTTTACAAAAATTAATAAATTATGTTAGGTTAAGTCTAGCTTGAAAATGGCCTTAAAAGTGCCGAAACATGTAGCTTCATTAAAAGATTTTAAAAAGGGTGCTCAGTTGAATTTTTATTTTTTAATATATATATATATATATATATATATATACATATATATAAATTTGAACGAATAGTGTTTTTGGCATCTGGGGACCTCAAAACAAAAAGTTATCATGGTCTCGGGCTTAAGTCTTACCATGAGACCTACGGTAATAGCTTCTTCCCTATAGGGGAAATTCGCTAAAAAGAATTTACCAGTCTCTGTTAACTGTAACAGATGAATAAATCCATTGTAAGCTGAACACTGCTCAGCAAATAGTAATTTTGGTACAAGAGGGGAATTAAAACCAAGCATTTTTATTCACACTATAGGCACAAGGCTGAAGTGCCTTTGGCGCTGAAATACAAAAAAGATATATACCCACCTAGTCTTTAAATAAATGTAAATACAAGAAAGATATATACTCACCTAGTTTCTAAATAAATGAATTAACAGAAGAAGTTTTTTTGCAACATGATTAGACAGGGAATTTCAACATCTGCACTATAAAAGTATCTGTTCCGTATCTGGGCTACCAGACTATAGAATGAAAATATCGAAGTTTTAACAATCGATATATTGATTACTCTTATTCTTCAAATTTGCTGTCTATGTAGCAAAAGCAGACTTCTCTAGAAAACGACATCCAATCAGCGATAGTTTTCCTGCTGGTTTTAGATGTTGATGTGCTTGTTTTTCTTATTAAAAAATCATAATTTACAACATTTATACAAAAAAATTAACTAAAGTTAGAATGTTAATCAATCCAAACTTGGCATTTTCAGAAAAAGTGTTTTTCATTCGATAGTATTGCAGCCCAGATACGGAACTGCACCCGTCAAGGGGACAAACTCAGAAACCAAGGCAGCGGCTCTGTCTTGGGTTTGAATTCCATTCCTAACTTCCAAATTTTGATCAGTATTGTACAACTCATACTGTAGCAGCTCACCCCTTGATTTTTTGGATAAGTTCCACGCACATCCTTAGTCTATGTGGACAGGTAAAACAAGGCAAAAATAGGCTGCCTACCCATTTTTCTTAAAAAAATAAAAAATACAATAATTTGAATAAAAAACCTGCATCAATAGAGCCGAGGGAGCCCAGAACAATAGAAACTCTAGTCACTTAAAAAAGTCAATTTTACAAAAAAAGGTGATTTGTACTAGGGGCCATCCACATATTACGTAACACTTGAGATGGGGAGAGGGTTCGGCCATATGACAATGTTCATGTAGGCCATAATGACATAGTTACAAGCTTGACCGTGAAGCTTTTTTTGTATTGAACTCTATTATAATGGAATGGTTACAACATAAGTTCTTAATCATTAAATTATCCATTTTAAGATAAATTTGTCTACTTTGGTATTAAATTTGACACGCTTTTCTTTACCTTGCGCTCTAAGGCTCCACACAGTTCAGCCACCCGAGGTGAAACCCCACGCGCCTTCACCCACAGTCCTACCAACAACAACAAAACAAACATTAATGAGAAATGTCAATAAAACTAGGAGATTGCAACCAAGGGAATCCTGCTCCTAAATTTTCCTAGCTAGAGGGATAAGACAAAACTATTAATAGAAGAAATAGTAAGTTTATAATGTTAAATCTTGTGTATAAATTGTTTTTTGATTTTTTAAGTATGTCTATTTGAGGAATAGGCACTTTTTAACTGACTTTTTATTTGATCAAAAAACTCTGTCTCTTTGCAAACTAAACATAAAGCACAGGCATTCCTAACAATCTGTCTCGTGTATATTTTATATCTATTTCTTCTAAAAATTTCCATTACACAAAATTTGCCCACATAACAGAACTTAAAATTTCTATGACTAAGAAAGCTCATAAGTTTATTTTTTTTAAATGCAATGACTCTTGATTTTAGTTTGAAAATATGAGCAACAAGCAATTTCTAGACCTCTCCTTTAAACTAGAGTAGGGTTTAAAAAATGTTTCAGATTTAAAAGTACTCCTAGTTAGCATCTTGGATTTCAATGAAAGAGGTCATGGTTTCAATCCCTTTGTGACTTTTAGAGGTTTTAACTCTTGTCCTTTTAAAAATGTTAAATACAAATAGCAACTGGCAAAATAAGTTAATGTAAGATAAAGTAGGAGGAAGGCGAGTAGTAGGGCTAATAGTTTTACATTACCTTTGACATTTTTGAGATCATCAATGTTTTGAAGATCTGAGTCGGATTCCTTCCACATGTGCCACATAAGATCGACTTCTGTTTGTTTGTTCCTAAAACAAAGGTTTTTGTAAATTTCTAATACTTTTTGAAAAAAGAAAATAGACTCATAACCTAGGCACCATAATATCCTCATAACCTTGACACCATAGTCGGATCATAAATCTGGCACCACAGTTGACTCACAACCCTGGTACTAGGGGTGGGCGAGGACTCTATAGATTCCGAGTAATTTTGAAGTATTAGAGTTAGAGACTACTTGGTGGTTGATTTGAGTAGTGCTGAACTGTTCAATTATGCAGATCTAGTTTATTTCTTGCATATTTGGTTAAATTAAGGAAAACTATTACTTTGCATGGATTTGGTTAAATCCCTAACCCTACAAATGAATTGCTCAAGTACAATGGAACTTGGGTAATTCAAACTTCTATAATTACAATTTTCTTCTGGTCCCTAGAACTATATAAACAATACTCGCTTCGCTCGCTGATGGCTCCGCCCCCAGACCCCCATTTGGGGTCGCTCCAGTTTGTTATCATATAGGGGTCTGCGGTACCAAAAATTTCATATCGGTACGGTAAAAGATTTTGTACTTCGGTTCTCGGTACAAATTCGGTACGGTACAATGTACCGTCATATATACTAATTTGTATTTATCATAACAAATTATTGAGTAATACTTAAGGCCATCAATAATTTTTATTATTTATTTGATTAAAAGAACAATACTACGGATTAAAACTTTTTTTAACCTACAACTTTGGAGTGATGTATTTTATTTTTTTAATTAATATAAGTTCTTGAAATATTCACGATAAATGAAACCAATAACTACTTGAGAATGAACCAATTGCATAAGTTGCTCAATTAATTAATTACATTGCTTTAAATATAAATAAAAACTATTGATTTAAAACATATAATAATAGCAAAAACTCAAATTTTATAAATACTATTATTCTGTGTATTAGGAGATTATCGTATCAATAATCAAAGTAAAATAAGATAACTTAAAAAAACTAGGTATATATTATGATGCGAAGCTAAAGAAAATTATAAATTAAACCTTTAACCCATTGGCGTAGACATACGAGCAGGTCTCGTTCCTTACTTGTAATTTTATTAACGTGTGAATTGGAGTATAAAATTGGTGTTTTTAAATGGATTAATGGCATATTTTAATTAAAATATTGTTTTATTTCAGTTTAGAGAGTCGCATTGGCACACACACAGTAGACATAAGTAAAAATTAGCAAAATCAGTGTTGACCATGTGCAAGTCTCAAAGAATTAACCGATCCCGTCAACTTCCAAGCAAGCCTGCCACCGTTTATTTTACTTGGGCCCTCCCACCAACGTTGCCACAGACCGGTTAACTCATTGAGAGTTGCACAACTGGTCAGTTTTGGTCGTGTGCGGGAATCGAACCCACGAACATCGTATCGCCACCTGGCCAAGGTGTTTCCACGACGTAGCCAACTCAGCTAACACGACCAAAGGTCTGGCGGCGATATTAAGGGTTTTCAGTCAGTCCGCGCCCCTAGCGGATAGAACCGTAGACGCCCGCGGTCATTAGTTACATATTTTGCTACTAGAGTGCAGCACCAATCAATTCCCGTTATAGGCTACTACAAATAGAATAAAATTACTACCTCAATGGGTTAAATACTGAAGAATACAATTAAAATAGTTTTAAATTCCAAATGTAGTTAGGCTACTAAATTAAAAATTGTAATCCATAATAAATATTATGGTACATTTATTTAAACATAAGTAA
Source organism: Allygus modestus (assembly GCA_963675035.1). Taxonomy (NCBI): domain Eukaryota; kingdom Metazoa; phylum Arthropoda; class Insecta; order Hemiptera; family Cicadellidae; genus Allygus; species Allygus modestus. The sequence goes on from OY776116.1 coordinate 60,606,117, forward strand.
CATTTAAAACTAAAAGATAAAGAAATAAAGTAATTAAAGTACAGTAATATAGTGTTAATGCTTACTAATCTTTAAAATAATTAACTATTAACCTCATCAAAAAATTAATTTAGTTTTTGTTAATAGTTTTTAATTTTCTAAAACCACACAAGATAGTCAAACATGTAACATATATCTGTATGTAAAATTTCACAACACAATAAAACAATTAAAAATTTATGCTACCATTTGAAATTTGTTAAGTTACGGGTTGTGTTTTAAATTATTTTCAACCATTTTTGAAAACTTTTTACATAATTTAAAATTAATTTTTCTAATATACTTCAATAACAATAATAATAATAATACATATATAAAGAAAATTTATTACAAATAAATTTACACCTTCTTCACAATTGAAGCTGCTAAAACAAAGGATTACAAACAATAAAATTTAGGGTAAAACTAAAACCGTTTACATTGAATATGAAAAGATTATTTGTTAGTTATATTTTGTTATACAAATGGTTTCTCAGAATAGATATGGTGAATTTAATTGTGGTTGTGACTAATGTTTGCAGTTTTTCTTGTTGTAAATTAAACTTTTTTCATATATCTGCAACAAAGATTGGGATGGTACCTCTTGCCCCTATCAATAATAATCCATATAGTTTGATACTTTTTAGGTGATATTTTTCTTTTAAATAGTTTTTGGTCTCATCGTTTATTAATTTTTTTCATGATTGACTTCTATTGCTTGTTTTTTTTTTAAATGTATAGTTGGATCAAACATATATCCTTTTTTAAATTTATTGTCCACAACTAAAATATCCGCTCTTTGGATTGATCCACTATCTGACAAACCCACAATTTCTTCAAACACCTCATAGCCTTTGTCCCTAAAACAGTCAGCAATGATTTGTCTAATTTTATTGTGACGTTCATTTCTGAGCAATTCTCCAAACGGGCATTTACTAAGAATGTGGGCCAAGGACTCAAAGGTATTGCTCAGTGTTCGTGCAGTGACGACACTGGTTCCCATTCTTGGACCTGCCGTGGTTTGATCTAGTTGGTGCCACGTCCCCAATAATTGTTAACATTTCTCTATACTCTGATGTTGTTAGATCTTTGATTTTATGGAAATTTATATCGATTTTTGGACATTCCTGATTTTTGGACATTCCTCAAATAAACATACACCTTTTACTTTAAATGGTAAGGCACACCATTTTGTACACTCTATTTCTTGAAGGTGATGTCTGAGAGCTTTTGATGAAAATGAAGACATATGAGGGATGAGTTCTGAAACATTTAACTTGATAAAGCACATTTCTTTTTCTTTGGAAAAGTCTCTAAAAAGAGCAATATAAGGGTCCTTAATATTTTCCAGAATCTTACATATGTTTATGTGCTGAATCATTGCCTCCCACTCAGCCTTAAACATCCCTAATCCTTTGTATTTCTTTGGTGAATATATCACTGAATTATAAATATCAGATGGCAGTTCTAATATTTCCTTCAGGGCTGATTTGGTAATGAGATTAATGTCATTTAGGAATTTCTGTGTTAATTTATTCAGAGGAGCAGTTTGAAATGGATATACTAGACTGGGCCATATACACTTATTCAGGACATATAACTTTTGTTCATGTATTAAAAATGGAGATGTAGTAAGTCTTTGAATGTTTTTAACTAATGATTGGATGTTGTTTGAACTATCTCAAACTATCTGATTTTCAAAACTTACTCCAAGATATTTAATTGGGACTCCTTTCCTCACAGATTCAAATATTTCTCCTTCAATACAGAAATTATCTGGACACAACTCTCCCTTTATAATAGTTATTACTTTGGTTTTATTTATATTAAGGCTTAGACCAATTTCATCAAATTTGGATTTAATACCATCATACAATGCCATAGCAGATTCTTTGTTTCTAGCTACCAATACAGTGTCGTCAGCGAAACATAGTACACTTATTGCCGGCAAAGAGTCTTCAATTGTATAACCATAGGTTTCGCGCATTGATCGTATTCGTCAATTCATTCAGAATATGATCAATGCTTAAATTGTATCGTGTTGGAGATAGGGAGCACCCTGCAAGACACCTCTTCTAATTAAAATACGTTTTGTCTTACCTTCTGAAGTTTCAATTTGGGTTTGATTACTCTTCATAAGTTCGTTGATATTGTTAATTAAAAGAGTCGGTGCCTCCAAACTGTCCAAAACTTTTGACAAATGTTGATGGCCCACGCTCATAAGCTTTCTCGATATCTAAGAACATTATGCAGCAATCATCCTTTTTTGCTTTAACACTATGTAAAACAGAGTTTAGGATATTTGAGTTTATGTGAGTTCCTGGTATAATTATAAATCCTCTTTGAACTTCGTTAAACTGGATATATTTCTTTAACCTAGCATCTAGAATTCTTTCGTAAATTCTTCTGATGAGTGAACAAATAGATATTGGTCTCCAATTTCATATCTCTGTATTTATTCCACCTTTATCTAAAAGAATGGTCCTTGCTGACTTTAAAATTACATTACAAAAGCAGGTTAATTTCAATTCATAATGGAGAAAGAACGTGAGTAAAACATAATTTCTTTCCTCACCCAAGGAATTATGCTAGTCAAACATTATGGAATTATGCTGACTCATTGCTAATGACTGAACCCCTCCCCCCTCACCCATCACGCATCACGCTTTCCTAGTCTAAACCTTTATTATTTTCAAGGTCAGACTTTTTGCCCGACTCGACCCAGCCCCTACCCGCTCCCCTCACCCACCTTTCTTATCTCCATTCTCGTATAGATATAAATAATACCTGTCAACGTCTCTTTTCATTTAGTTGAGAGTAGTTTTGAGGCTTATTATTCATTAAAGGAAATGTGACTAGTTATAATTAAGAGTCACATTTTAACCACTTATTTTGTTAAACATTGTTTAGCTTATCTCTGTTTATTGTTTGATGCAGTAAACTGTACCGTACCGAACCAATGACGGTAATTAGTTGTATACCGTACCGGTACCGTTTTATCGGTGCACTGCAGACCCCTATTATTAAAACTCAATGTCCCTTCAACTATCTTTTAAATAGTATACTATTTTGATTCATTTGGGATATATCCACTCTACATGTTATCTTTATTCCAATGGTTCTGTCATTTGTTTATACTCTACAATGTGAAAATTACTTTGACATTTTACTGGATATTTTTTACAGCTGTTATGATTTCCTTTGTTTTGATTTGAAACTCCATAAGCCCAATGTTAAAATTTTCAATTTTCAAGTAAAGAATTAGGGAGTTTAAAATTGAGAACTGTCACTTTTGGCAACTTTCTCGGGAGTTTCTAGGTACAACCAATGTACACGCTAAGTTTAAATGTTTCTAGCTCGTCTGGAAGTGGTTTAGAATTTGTATACCTGAGTGAGGGAATCAGTCAGATACAAATGTGGCTGTTTAGTATGTTAGATAACAAATCTTGGTTAATTAGAATTTTCGGATGGTTAAAATTGATTTACCAGTCCCTTGAGATTTGAATTATCCAAGTTCCACTGTATTAAAAATAACATAGAATGATCAGTAGTATGAAGTCTAGTCATCTAACCACATCGCAAAGAAACATACAATGTGATGAACATATCACTCCCACGTTTGGCTGGATAGCATCTAGTTACATACTCGTTAGAGGCCACAGCAACGGCTTGTCGTATCTGATGCTGAACCCCCTTCAGAGCCGAGTCCCAGTGCACGGAGACCAGCTGCTGGGCCCGCAGTGTGATGAGGGGTCGGTAGAGGTCGCTCCACAGGTCCAGGCTGCTCCCCGGTGACACCAGCGCCTGGCAGACCAGCGGCCACTCCTCACACACACCCTGCCGCGACAAGCATCTTACAATGTTCCGGCAATGCTGAGCAGGCATACTTTACAACTAGTTAAAATCTTACGCCAATCAAATATTCCAAGATTTAGATTACAGTATATGCTCTCTTAACCATCCTCACTTCAACCATCCATCGGATTAACCGCCCTCTTTCCAAAAAATTACTTAGGTCCGCCGTTATGTGCAGCTTAGACCCGATACTGTACCATAAAAAACTTTCAGGTCACAACAGTTTGATCAATGTTTCCTTAGTTAATCAAGTATTGCTTCTTGGTACTTATTTTTTAACTGAAGTATAAGTTTTATCAATTTTACTGCTTAATATGACAAAACACAGGTGTTATTAGTTTTAACCGCCCTTTTAGTTATCCGACCCACGGTTCAGTTCCATGGAATCCTTTACTTTGTCACAGAGGGAGGAGAAAACATCGCAGCCCGACCAACTACAGCAATCTGCGCCTGTGTCTAGTGATGGGGGGTTGATTCTCTCTGGGGTTGATGGTGTTTGTGCAGTGAATGATAGAGATCCAAAAAGTATTCCAAATGAATTAATCAATTGTACAGCACATTTTTTGGAGAAAGGTTGCACGAATGTAATAATAACCTAAAGTATTTTAAAAACAGCACTCAAAATTTCTCCATAAGAATAACATGGGGGCTGAGTTTGCAGGTTTGCTGCTACAGGGATAATCAACAAAAAATCAATTTTTTGTGCAAATATACCAGTACTACGTGAATCCACAAACCAAGTTTCATCAATATACATTCATAAACAATCGAGATATCAAATTTTATTTATTCTCCATAAGGATACATTGGAAAACGTACTGTGTTTACCACTTTGAATATCTCTGCAACGGTTGGGTGTAGAATCACAAATTAAACACAAAATTATTGTTTTGTGGAGCTGAACTGATTGGTAAAAGCAAATGTGAAGTTTACATTAAAAATAACCTTAGGAAAAGCCAAAAACCTTTTTCCCATAAGATTAACATCGAAGATTTTATGAGTAAGTTTTTTGGATTTTCTCCGCAACCATTTAACCTAGGTTAATAATTCAAAATACTATATTATTTATTTTTTAAGATCTATAACATGGTCAAAACCAAAATTAAATTTTTTTTTAAATTGAAGGGTGAAAAATGCAAAATAATGATTTTTGGAAAATTTAAAAACCCCATAAACCCCCCTTCCCATGGTCCGATTTTTCTGGTTTTCGAACTTAAAGTCATGAATGTTACTTTACACATTTGAGCAAAATTTCATCGAAATCGGACGTTTTTTACTCAAGTTATCGCATTCACGGATACACATATATATATATATATATATGTATATATATATATATATGTATATATATATATATATATATATATATACATAAATACATATATATAAATTTGAACGAATAGTTTTTTTGACAACTGGGGACCTCAAAACAAAAAATTATCATGGTCTCGGGCTTAAGTCTTACCATGAGACCTACGGTAATAGCTTCTTCCCTATAGGGGAAATTCGCTAAAACTTACATATGTGTAAAATGATTGAAGTAGTAGTTTGCGTTGGTGGAGCTAAATAACTAATGTAATTCAGCAATGCTAATGCTTTCGGTCCTTCGTTTAAAAAAATTACCAAATATAAAGTACTGTTTTAAACTGCCGACTGGATCAACCAACGCAGTGGAGCTACTTTCTCTGCGCTCAATCACATCAAGTGGACATATCACACTATTCTGTTTGCAGTGCAGTGTTGCCGTTATCCAGTTGAGTTGTGCAGTATTTCACGGTTAATAATCAAATTAATAATTAATAAAACAATCGTACTGCTCCAGAAAAAGTACCCCAGCAAAGAACTAAAATCTATGAAAACACTTTTTCTAACTGTTGCATCGATAGAGTCTTTTCCTTTTCTACAACTTACAACTTCGTACATTACACAATAATTATATTCCCTGGAGTCTGAAATTATGCCTGGCAACACTGTTTGCGTACCCACTTGTCAAACTGCCTTAAAACGTTGAGTGAAGATGGTTAATAATGTTTTAGCGTGACCAATAGCTAAGTTGAAAGTTGTAGGTGATTAATGACTAATAATCACGACGGCGTTTTAGTGTGCAGCTGAAATAGTACTCTACAAAAATTGTATTGTTAAAAAATCATCAGTTTACGGTAGAATCTAAAGTACTTAGAGATAAAGTGAATATTAATACAACTGTAATCATATTGTAATTGTTAAAGTTAACAATAATTAGTGTTACATCATTGTTGTAATAATTTACACTTCAAAATCACTAATTGCGAGGTTCATAAAATCTAATGATTAATAAATATTCTGAATGGTTACGAAATGCATATTTATAAAACCGGTGGTCATATTATTTAAAAGTTTGATTATATTCTATGTACGCCTAACCAAGGGCAAGCGGCAAGGCAAGATGCGATCAAAATTGCGCAGTGCTTTGTAACTTGTAACGCTACAGCTGTACGATTAAACTCATATTTTTAACATTGTTAACTCTGCGGGATTGTTTGAAGTTGTGAATAAGCGTCAGTAGAAAGCATATGACTTTGTAATTGTAAGCTATCAAATTGTTAAAGAAGTGATGGAAGAACAATGCATTGACGATCCTCTTCCACCTTCTGCTTTTGAAACCCTCTGTTTCAGAAGCAGTTGTAATAGGTTAAGTCTATTATGTAATAGGTTAAGTCCATTAGTTAATAGGTTAGATACAACATAAGCTAGGCCTACGATATTGGATAACTTATTTCAGTGAGTACAATAAGATATAACTAACTTATGACTGGTTTAACTAACTTATATTTATAAAAGGATAACCTAAAATTTACTATTTACGAACAGTTGAATGAGAGATATAGGCTAATGGGTTTTGGCAATTCCCTAGGCTAGGGCCTAAGTGTTTGGTTACTTTGAGAGTACATATTGACATATAGTCCGTTTATTATGGCTATTAATAAATCTTCAAAACGCAAAGTCTTATTGTTCACTGATCCTTGATGATAGTAACTAGCCAATTCCCTTCTGATTTTAATTTCCTCAAAACCAGAATGAGTAGTATTTTTTCTCTCGCAATAACGATCATCAATCGGTTCTGCACTGTTGGTATTGGGAGGAGTAATGTATCTCGAAGGTTAAATGGGGTAAGTCAGATAGTCAATCTTGCAATAGTGGGGTAAAAGGCATATAATATAAATGGAAATATAAGGTATGGATTTTTTTACTTTTAAAAATATATTTAATCACTTTTAAATTTATTGTTTGAAGTAATACTTTGATGGCTTTAGTGTAAAACTACCGCAAGTTACTTACAAAGATATTTAGCTTTTATTGACCTAAATATCTGGTCTTAATTCCACACAGTATTTTACTTGCATACTGATTTCAGAGGGTTGAATGAAACCAAGATAACATTTTAATGACTGGATACTTGGAAAGTGGAGTGTTGAAACAACAAATTATAAAAATTACATCTACCTTTTTTTTATTGCTACCAAACTGCCAAATTATTTAGTTCCTGTTATGGTTTTTTAAGTAATTGTATGAAAATAACTAACTGCTATCAAACTAACTATACTCGTAAGTATTAGTGCATGTATATGTGCGAGTCCAAATGATTTTGAAAATGGCTCCTCAAAACTGGTCTCGGACAATACAACGTTGTAGGGTAATAAACGTTTTTGGATACGTTCTTCCACCAGACCTCAAGGCTCCACCCCACTGGCCATCAAGTTTCCTTCATAATCTTAGAGAGAAAATATATTATCCCAATTGGCTTAAAAATGGTACCTCAAACCTGCTCACAGACCATACCACGTTGTTAGGGACAACAAAAATTGGATACATTTTATTCCGACCTCAGGGCTCATCCCAATCCCAATCACTTCTCCACATCCAATTTTGACATTCATTGAATTTGTTTAAAAAAACTTAATTCAGGTGTCTAGTAATATTTGATCTCAAAATTCAAGACTTTTTCCAAACTTTTTAAGACTTTTTCCAAAATTTTCCAGACTTTCGCAAGATAGTACAAATATACTAAAAACGTCATAAGAGTAAAAATACCATGTTTTTACCACTTTTTGGATTTTTACTTTCTCCCCCTTACACATAAGGAGCTCAAATAGCTCAAAAAACTAAATAATTTGGTATCTTGAATTACTATTCTACGATTACTGGTTGCGGAGAAAATTTAAATTTCCATTTTTCATAAACACAGTACGATGTCCAATGTTATTCTTATGGGGAATACAAAAATTACTGTTTATCTCTTATTTGTCGATCAATTTCGTTCAAACTTGATATGCTTGTCAAGTTAGCATTGACCAACAGAAGAAATTCGAAATATGTTGCCCCTTAATAACTCTGAGGGGGGATAATAGGGGGCATTCCCCCTCTAAAAACAACGTGTGTGGCGATGGATTCTGTAGTGCCTCCTCAACAGGGATTTCGGTGGATATTTTTGAAAACAACTTGTTTACATTATTTTCTGTACATTCAACCGTGCTTTGTATTTTATATTTAGTAAAGAAAAAGTAATTTATTCATTAAAGATGGGCTAAAAGGGAGAAAGTATGTGTCAGTTTTCTGATACCGTTTATTTAAACTATGGTAAACAAATTTAAATAGTGAAAAAGAATGACACTTGGAAGAAAAATCACTAACAAAACCAAAACTCAATATAATATTTTTTATTAAAAACTCAAATACTGCATAATATATGAACATAAATATTTATATATAAATATATATTTTTTCAATTTAACTTAAAATACAAATGAAATAAACGTTACCGGTTAGCTATATACAAAATAATTTAATTAAAGAAACAAAACTAAAAACGTCAACAAATTTAAAAGGGCATAAAATATCAGCATGTTAAAAGAACATAAAAGGATATTTTCCAGAGTTGTTCACCCTAATTCTAAATAAGCATTCACATAGAGATGGTTGGTGATGTGCTCGGAACGTATTCCTAACAAAGTTTGCTATCTGGACAAATTTCAAGACGATAAGTATCTTCCAACTCTTTAGACCGAACGTAACTGTAACCTAGATAATCCGTATGAACAATTACTTTTGGTTTTTTACATCGTTCCGCTTATGAAAGTGTACCCTCTTTATACATTGGAAAGCAATGAGGATTAAAATAAAATACAGTACCGGTAAGTTAGTAGCCTGTTCATGTACAGCAACAAATACAAAATTTCGAATAGGTTGGCATATGAAAATAAAAGGCTAAAGTATAACTAATTTTTACTCATAACTTTGAAAACATATTTAGGCATAAATCTAGGCCTGTCAATCTCATCACTGGCCAAAAAATATTTAAGAAGTCATCTAACTTATATATTTTTTTATATCAGTACCTAAATTAATTTTAATCGAGTTCAGTTTTAAAAAACTAGGCCTAACTTAAATTTTTCCAATTTCTCCCATGTTGACATAATTTGGCGATTAAATCAAAGTTTAAAATTACGCAGACGATAGTAAGCTTTGGCCTAGTTAAAATGTGTTCAAAGGTAAGTTAAAACATTACAGTGACTAGGCTTATTTGATATTTAGGCCTATACAGCCTATGTGTATAGAGAACCACTTTATTAAATGTTATAAACAGTTAATTAGTAAACATGTTCAGACCACAGTTTAATATTTCCAAGGGTAAAAGTAAAGTAACTTCATTAGTTTAGTGAGAGCCTACTCACACATTATTTACGACATTGTTCAAATGTCACTAAGCCACTGTTTAATGGTCTTCTGGTGATCTGAGAAATAGTTGACAACTGTAATTAAAACTATAAAATTGTATAACTTAATACTACTGAACAACTGTCGGGCGAGTTACTTCGCCCCGTTCCGTGGAAACCAGGCCACAGTGCAAGCGGTGCAGACGACGAAATTCGGCCGTGTTCGAAGTAAATTGCAACGTAAACTTAAAAGTTTTAACACGTAAAATATTAACTTAAGTGTGTATTGCTCACGCTCACCGTTGAACAAAAGTTGAAGCATTGTTGGAATGCAAAGGGAAATAAGAATAGATCATAGTTAAGTTGTTAACCTGTACCGCCAATAATTTGCAGGCATTATTCAATATTTACGGACAAATCCCGGTTTTAACTCACTTCACTCGTCAATGTAATCTTTAACCTACAGGTTTAAATGCTTCACTATGCGTCCGTCAATGCGCGCAACTGCGCAGGTACTACGACGACGCGACGTGTGCGTGTGAGAATCAGAGTCGGAGTCTAGGGACGTTCCGATACGATACGATACTACTCACTACTGGCTACTGGCTTGGACCCGATATTTGGTATCGCTACGAATCGAAACTAAAGTATTGATACCCATTACTCTAAGAGGAACGCGGGAGATAACTTGGAGTCGATTCTCTCTATCATAAGTTACAAGAACTATATTTGAAGTTATTATTTGTGTTTATTTTGCTAAAAAGTATATTAAACAAAAAATAATCTATGTTTTAACAACGTAAAAATGTACTATTTTTCCGATACCGATACTCAACTTTTCTTTCGATACCACGATAATATCGGTTAACCGATGCCCAGAGTTCCGAAAACAAAGTTTCGATACCTACTCGGGTCGGAAGTATCTCTATCAGAGTCCACTAGCCAAGGGATGGCGAACGACGCGGGCGAGAGTGTAGAGGTACCTTCAAGGTCATCGCTCTCCACCCCTCCCCCTCGTGACTCATCTTCCTGTTCGCGTTGCCATAGTAACGGCATGTACTTGACTGGCTTTCTTAATTTCTCCGAAAAACTATGGGCCAAGCATTTGCTTCGGTTGTTCCACAACGTACATCTTGTTTCAATTGCCATTGATTATAAATACTAGTACCTTGATATCACTATTTATAAGTTTTATCCATTTTCCCGACTTAATAACAATTTTATATATTAATTCCCGCCTTTCCCGACCTTTTATTAATTTCTATACAAATTCCCGACTTCCCCGACTTTCCCGACTGCTAGACACCCTGTTAATCTTTTGAAAAAAATCCCTCCACTTTGGATATCCCCCCCCAACCACAGGGATCCTCCGCCCCTGGCCTTAAAAGTTGTCATGTTATGCTTAGGTTATTCTTTTTGTATAATTTTAGTCAATTTTCATTTATCAAAAAAATGTTGATGAGTATTATTTTAACCCAACATTAGTGATCCGCCCCACTGGCATTGAATGTTGCCATGTTCTTCTTTACGTCTGTTTGCATGATTTTAGTCAGTTTTTGTTGATCAAACTTTAAACCCGACCTCAGGGATCTGCCCCACTGACCTTCAAAGTTGCCATGCTATTTTAATGGAAAAGATTGTATCTGGACCGGCGAAAGGCCATCAGTCTAGGTTCGTAATTAATGAATAATTCAAAAAACCTCCATAATTACAACAACAAAAATTCTAAAAAGATATCACTCCGAAAAATGTTAGATAGTATCAAGACGATTTGTTAAGTTCTCAGTAGGATGCTTACTTGAGGAGCATCGCGTAAGCCCTGTAAACTACGAAGAGATGAAAGTCGTTGCAATAGTTGACCACCTTGTTCTTTCACCAGCTGACGAACCCACACCAGCCATGATGTTACTGCCTCCCTCAGTTCATCTTCTGACACAGGCTCTAATGGTTTGTCCAGCGCAGGCCTGTCAACATAATGTACAATTTACAACAGTTGGCAACCCTGTTATTTCACCAATTGACAAACCCACACACCATGATGTTACTGCCTCCCTCAGCTCACATTTTGTTTAGCCTTCTGACACAGGCTCTAATAGCTGGTCCACATAGGCGTAATTCGGGGGTGGCATGGGGGGGCAGGTGCCCCCCCAATAATTTGGAGAACATGTTATTGTAATATGTATAAAGTCACAATAATCACGATCTCGACAATGTTTGCCCCTCCAATCAAAATACTGAAATTACGCTTATGCTGGTCCAGCACAGGCCTGCCAACAGAATGTAAAATTTACAACAGCGGCAACCCTGCCCTTTGACCAGCTGATAAACCCACATCAGCAAAAATAGCCAAAATGTTACTGCATGCCTCAGCTCACATTCTGCTGGAGGCTGAAATAGTTCGTCCAGCATTGGCAAGTCAACATAATGAATAAGTTAAAACTCAAGCTGACAAAGGCACACCAGCCATGATGTCATTACCTCTATCTCAAATACCTTTCCATAAGCCTGGGTAAATAAACCTGCATAATTTGGGGAGCATTATTAAAATCTAAACTATCTTTAGTTACAACTTCATGAGCTAAGTAAGCGGATCCATAACAACTTCAAGCAGTCAGTGAACTGGCTTAAAGTTTGATTATCAGGGTGGCAGGTCAGAAAATATAACTTGTATACTGATTTAGTTTGAAGAAAATTTTACTAATAAATAATAATGAGATAATAATTTAAAATCTTTCCCATGCAATAATATATATTGGTCCAAGGAGTGACCCCTAAGGGACTCTATATATACCTGAACTCTCTGATAGCAGAAGGCAGGACAGAGGAGGGAATGTCACTTCCGCTATGGTCCAACAGCTGGAGGGTAGGAGCAGACTGGGGACTCACATGCTTGTCCAGTTCCCTCCAAAGTAAACCCTCTTTAGCCTGCATATGCTCTGAAAACACAATTTTCATTATGACTTTTTTTAATTAGAAGTTTGAAGTAAAGTAAACAGAAGCTGAGAGGCTGACATAAAGTAAAATAATTCAGAAAGCTTTTCAAACCTTGTTGGGAAAAACATTGAGATTACTAATGTCTTTAAAATGTTCAAACTTCCAAAATCAAAAAGGTTTTAGTTTTTTTTCTCAACAATCAAGATTTTTCATAACTGAAGCACCTGGACTCCTGGTTTAGGTTTCTGGCGCCCCTAAAGTGGGTGTCAAATTGTTATAATTGGATTGGACAGTTTAATCTCAGGGGTGGACTTGATATTGATAAAAATATACATTTATACAGTGACTAGGAACCACTGAACACTACAAAGAAGAGAGCTTAATTAATATACCGCCAACAGAAAACATTGTGCGCTATTTAAAAACAAATTAAATCATTTTTCAGTAAATAAACTAATTGCAATGTCTGTTTGGAAAGTAATCTCTAGGGATGCGTCTGTTCTTAAAGTCGGTTGTCGGTTTTACCGGTTTTTTACAACAAAAAAAAACTAAACCGACAACCGATGTTCAAATATCGGTTTCGGTTTTTTCACTGACAGTAAGTGCTTGTGTTGGAAATAAGCATTATAATTTTGTACAAATATCGCTTACACTCCTAACCCAGTCAATGAGATATATCAATCAATCAATCAATCAAAAATTCTTTATTTATAAATCATGTACGTCAGTACAAAAAAATAGTGTCAATGGATAGTTATGACAATACAAATGCCATATCTTTATATCTTGAGTATACATCTAAACTATTACAGCTATTTACTAAAAGAGGCAAAAACTGTAATAAAACAATCACATGGTTTTGAGCTAAATTAAAATTACATCCAGTAAACCAAGATATCTACATTATTTGAATTCCTCCAGTGAATAAGGTGATTTTTTCCATTAGATTTTTTTTAGTTTTGTTTTGAATGATTTGCAGCTGGATTCATTTTTTAAAGAGATAGGTATTTTTTATGAAATAATGATCCAGCATAAATTAGCTTTTTCTTGAAGAATTCCAACTTGTGGATGAGGTCACAATATCTCTTTTATATCTTGTGTTATATTTATGAGAAATCATTGGATTTTTTTTCCTACTTAGTTTCCTTCCCAAACATGTGGATTCAAAAATGTATATTGCATAAACAGTTAAAATATTTAATTCTTTAAAGTATAATTTTACCGAATCGTCATTTTTGAGATGTAGCATAGTTCTTATTGTTTTTTTTTTAACAATCAAAATTTTGTTTAAATTTTGCTTTGAGGTAGCACCATACAGTGAAATACCATAACATATATGGGAATTAATATGGGCAAAGTATATTTTTTTAAGTGCATCTAAATTACATAAATAAGACAATCTTTTTAACACGTACAATCCGGAATGAAGCATTTTAACAGTTTTTCAATGTGAAAATTCCAATTTAAATTTTCATCTGTATATGCAATATCAAAAATTTTGTCCCAAAAATGTATTTATTAATAAGATATAAAGGAATAAACCTTGAGTACCCTTTTTACATTTTTATTTTACACGACACGTGTTTCGACTTTCAAGGTTTATTCCTTTATTTCTTATTAATATTATATTAGTAGCCCTAATTTGTGAATCAAACAAAAAAATATATATATACACTAACACATTTAATAATATAATATTATACACATATATATATATATATATATATATATATATATATATATATGAGTGTCCGTAAGCACAATAAATCTCGTAAAAGAGGTCCGATCTTAATGAAATTTGGAACAAATGTGTAAAGTAACATTTATTTGAACGAGATCGAAAACCAGACGAATCGCACCATTCGAAGGGTACCACAAAAATGTTTTTTGGGGGTTTTCTCATTTAATTTTTATTTAAATCAAATTGTAATATTTACCATTGAATTAAGCTTAAAAACAAACAATTTGGTATTTTAATCATTGCTCTATGTCAATTGGTTACTGACATATTGCAAGTGCTAAACACAAAACATTGTCTAATGCTATTCTTATGGAGAAAAATAAAAATGTTATATCTCGCTTATTTATTCTGATAAAACTTGGTATATGGTTTCATCTGGTTGTGGTTTGTTGTAGTTTGCACAAGAAGCCAAATTTTCACGTGTGGTTCCCGTAGCAGCAAACCTAGGTACTCGGTCCCCATGTTATTCTTATGGAGAATAATTAAAATGTTATACATCGCTTATTTATAAATGTATATGAATGAAACTTGGTATGTGACTTTACTTAGATGAGTTCTATTGATATTTGCATAAAAACCCATCATTATTTTGTGTTCCTTGTTGCAGCAAACCTGCGTAATCATCCCCAATGTTATTCTTATAGAGAATAATTACAATTGTATTTATCACTTATTTGTGAATATATTTTTATGAAACTTGGTATGCAGCTTTATGTGGTATCAAGACATTGGAAATTCGCTGAGCACGCAGGTTTGCTGTGACAGGGGTATTTAAGGTTAGGCCTACAGTAGGCTAAACTTTAACATCTTAACAAAGTTAAAGTTAAAGATTACTTAGACTACGGTACTACCCTAGGCTATGTTTGTTATTATTTGGCTAAAAAAGGTGTTAAGCCTAGGTGATTAATTAATTTTATAATGGCCCCTAATATTTAATTTAAATTCATTTGATTTGTCTTTGATTGATTACTTGTGGCTTTTTAACCAACTCTCCTGCATAGTGTCTCTGCAACTGTATTTATGTAAACCTGTGAAACAAAGTCTGAAATACCTATTTATAGATATATAATCAATTAAAGTTTGGTAAAAACATTATTTGTGAGTTGATAATGACTCTGTGATATATAGGCAGAATTTCAGAATCTAGGTAGAAACTTTAAAGTACGGATGAGACAGTTATTAGGTAAATTCTCTGAAAAATAATCAAAATCGACAACCGACAACCAATTTAACAAAAGACTGAATTGATAAAAAATACAACCGACCCATCCATATTGATCTCCATCTGGCACACAGCGCAACCAGCTGGGCCAGATTATTTTATTACTTCTTCTTTTTCTATAGCTCATAATAATGATGCAATCAAAATCCCCGCCAAATACAAACCGCATTCTGTTTTTCATTTTTTCCCAATCAAACGATATTCAGCCAGAACTTTGCACTGTGTACGAACCAAAAGTTATCAGTATCAAAATCTTTTCTAAATGCGTTTGTGGGTTCAACCCATCATTTAAGTTAGTTACAACCATCTTTATCTTTATCTCAGTTCCCAAACTTTATTACCCAAAAAGCAGTGTGAGATGGCCACAATGGAGTGTACAAGCAGTGAGTAGCTGTGACACAGGCGTTCCTGCACCGCAGTGCTGTCCAGCGGCGGGGAGTGGTGGGGGGAGAGCTGCTGCCGCAGAGCTTCCGAGCGCAACGACAGATAGCGCTGTAGCAACTGGCCGGTGGACAGACCCTCTAGCAGCGCCAGGCTCAGCAGACCGCTGCACGTCACCTGCAAAAGTGAAGCAGATTGCTGCAGAAGATGGAATACAATTGTTTGGATCGTACTCCTACGATGATCGATTAAATGCCTGAACAAAATAATTCTCACACCAAGCTGAAAAATAGCAATACAAAATGCAATCTTACTCAATGTCAATGTGTAGAGTGCTAAAGCAATGTCATCTGAAATTTGGGTTTTCTAATTTGATTCAAACTAAATTGTGACAGCTCAAAGAAACCAAATATTTTAAATTCTTTATTGCACATCGATTAGCTTAATGGCATTTTAAGAATAATCGAACTTAAAAAATAACAAAACCAAAGTGGAAATGGTGGTAACATTAAACAAATTCATTATTTCATTATAATTATAAAAAATTCTGAAACAAAATAAAATACCTGAGAGTCGTGCTGTAGCTTTAGTGTTTCTTCAGCTCCTTTTATGATTGTGTCCTTAAAATGTACTATTGACGACCACTGTCGAGAAACCACCGGAAAGTATGTAGCCGTTTGGAAGCTTGGGTTTATTTCTAAACCTAAATCACAATGAGGGAATTAGGCTTATTAAATGCATGTACCTGAGATTACACAGTAACCTGTGATAAACCTTAACACGTTCGCTGCGCATGTCCCGATATTGGGACATCCTTGCATCATTATGCACGCTCGTGTCCACATATCGAAACATGCCTCTTTTGAAACTAAACTAGTCAGTCTGAGCTGAGCTCCTGGTCGATTCACGTGATATGTTGTGAGCGTGTAGGGGGGTCCCGTAGTGTTGCCGGGCAGCATCAGTTTCCGGATCCGGCGTCTGTCTCGATTGGCCTTGGCTGCGCGCGCACGCTGCACGGCCGGAAATGGTTTCCCGCTCTTTATTGTAACTAAACCAGTTAGTGTGAGCCCATCACTTGTTCGAGGCAGGTGATTTACTGTCTGTGTGTAGTGTGGGTCACGTTGTGTTGTCGGGCAGCGTTACTTTTCGTATCGGCCATGTATTTTGTGCGTTTTTTGGCGCATTTTTCTTCTTATTTCGAGTTGTGTTCCTGGGGTGTTATATATTGTTTTATAATGGTTTTATAATGTAAATATTGTATATAAGTTATAGTGATAAGAATATTTATCAGTATAGTACGTTTTTACCAAATAATAACATTGTGACCGTCATTTCATGTGATTGTAACTATGTGTGTACACGCAACGGGTGCTACGGTCCCGAAATCGACCGGACCTTAATGACGTCATTAGCGGCTAAACTAAAGTTCTGGAATGCTTTTAAACCACATGGTCGGTCTTCTATTCGTCATAGGAAAGTAAATCAACAATAAAATTTTTCAGCATCCGCAAAAAATTCAAAATTTTTCGTTCACAGCGAACGTGTTAATTTTCTTTATTTTCACATTAAAGCCTTTTTAAAAAGCTGTAATATTGCATGGATGTAATTAAATACGTATAACAACACTTCTCATTAGACTCAAAAATATGATTAAATACGAGGCCATTAAAAAAAATTGTAAATGTGAGAATATGACTTGATCATTTAAGGAAAATGTTATGAAATCGCAATTTTAAAAATACCAATGAGTTCATGTCAGCCCCTTAAAGAATAATTTATTTTTTATTATTAAGGTTCTACCAGCTGTAGTGAAGTAGGCTATTACTGTAATTATTAAAAGTAAAAACAATTGATGACTAACTTGTTTTGATGTACCGAGCCATCAGAAAGATCAAAGCTGCATGCGTAAATTGACTCGAATCAACAGCCTCCCAGATATACTCTGGAATGTCCACCAGCATTTTAATCTGCGATGCGATACATGCCACTGTGCTTTTCTTTGAATCCCTAAAGAAACAAACATATTTATTAAACAAATTATAACTGCTGTACCTCCAATATCAGAGAGGTATAAAAACAGCCTTTTCCAGCTGGTTAAAATTTGTACATATATGGATTTAAAATGACTACTTTTGAAATGCATATGAATCAAGTGGAGAATACGCCTTAACAAATTTGGCCAGGCTTGGTTTTAGCGAATTTCCCCTATAGGGAAGAAGCTATTACCGTAGGTCTCATGGTGAGACTTAAGCCCGAGACCATGATAACTTTTTGTTTTGAGGTCCCCAGAAGCCAAAAACACCATTCGTTCAAATTTATATATTTGTATATATATAAACGTCCGATTTCGATGAAATTTGGCTCAAATGTGTAAAGTGACATTTATGACTTTAAGTTCGAAAACCAGAAAAATCGGACCATGGGAAGGGGGGTTTATGGGGGTTTTAAATTTTCCAAAAACAGTTTTTTGCATTTTTCACCCTAAAATTTTTAAAACATTTAATTTTGGTTTTGACCATGTTATAGAGCTTAAAAAACAAATGATATAGTATTTTGAATTATTAACCTAGGTTAAGTGGTTGCGTAAAAAATCCAAAAAACCTGCTCATAAAATCTCCCATGTTAATCTTATGGGAAAAAGGTTTTTGGCTTTTCCTCAGTTAATTTTATTTTAATCTTAACATTTGCTTTTACCAATCACTTCAGCTCCACAAAACAATCATTTTGGTGTTTAAATTGTGATTCTACGTCCAACCGTTGCAGAGATATTCAAAGTGCTACACACAGTACGTTGTCCAATGTTATCCTTATGGAGAATAAATAAAATTTGATATCTCGATTATTTATGAATGTATATTGATGAAACTTGGTATGTGGCTTCATGTTGTACTGGTATATTTATATTTGCACAAAAAATAAATTTGTTGTTGATTATCCCCGTAGCAGCTAACCTGCATACTCAGCCCTAATGTTATTCTTATGGAGAGTATGTAAAGTTTTATATGCTTAATTATGAACATAAATTAATATAACTTGGTAATGTAGCTTCACCTGGTTCAGGTATATTGATAATCGCATAAAAACTCATTTCTTATCTTCCTCGTTGCAGCAAACCTGCTTACACAGTCCTAATGTTATTCTTATGGAGAATAAATAAAATGTTATAAATCACTCATTTATAAATGTATTTTTGTGAAACTTGGTAAGTGGCTTTATGTAGTGAGAAACATATAAATGCATTGGAAATTTGCTGAGTATGCAGGTTTGCTGCGAGGGGGGTATTTTGTGCTAAATTGCACTCCAGGGGCTATCTAAGTGAGTGAGAAACAGTGTGGTTGTTAGAATAATGTGCCTGAAAAATACCGATTTAACAATATATATATATATATATATATATATATATATATATATATATATATATATATGTATATATATATATATATATATATATATATATCGATAACGATAGTGTAATAAGTGTAATAATAATAGTGTAATAGTGTAAATATATTAGTATTTGTTTTTTTATCTCATCTTAAGCGCCCACTATGAAGTGACTATTCCAAAATGGTGGAAAGAGGGTCAGTTTTTGTAACAGACCAGCTGATCAGAGGTTAACACTTTCGCTGCATTAAACATGTTTAACATGAACATCTCATATGTTTCAACGTTGTGCTATGACCCGATTTTGGGTCATCAGCACGGAGTGTGTTAACCATTGTTAGTTTCATTGTCGATTTACTCTCATCATTTTTCCACTAAATACAATATTTGTTGTTATTATTTTACCAAATGTTTTAAAAGACATTTTTTCTAAGCTACTCTTTTGAATGGGACGATCTGTCTTGTTTTCAAATTTTAAGTCATAAAAGTCGCTTACATGTTTGTACCAAATTGTATTGCAGTTATTACACCTATGACTACACACACACACATATATATGTTGTTCCATACATATCAACAATTTGATCAAAAATGCTATTTTTTGCCTCAAAAACCTAAAGTTGTCATGATCCCAGACCTAGGTCTAACCAAATTCACTACATAAATAAGTTTCTTCCCTTTACTGAAATTCGCTAGAAAGCATTATTCAAGCTAAGACAGTTATAGGACAGGTAGTAAAAGTGGGTGATGAAAACTCTAATAATATCAGACCTAAATCTGGAGTTAAAGTGTGTCAGTTGTACTCTAAGCAAAATTGTAGGTCTCTCAGTGCCAATTAGCACTGATATTTAGATAAGAAATGGTTTTTACAGCAAAGCATCTCACTTCAAAACTCATTCATTTTAGGTATTTGTTGTGTGTGTATAAGCTGTTAAATCTGTAAACTTGTTAAATTTCTTAAATTATATTTATCATTGTTACTTCTTGCTGAAATCTATATATTAATACGCTAGGGGTTTTTTCTTCACAGTCATAACTCGCTAACGGCTGGACGGATTTTAACGTCTGAGGTGCCAAATTAAAGGTATTTTTACGTAGATTTGCCAATACATCTTACAATTTTATGAAATGGCATCACTTAAACACAGTAAAGGGCTGAATTTTTGGAACAGTGACGATATCCAACAGCGGGAGTCTATACTACGTGTTGATTGAAAGTACGTTGTATTAGATGTTTTGTTAGGTTTGTTTACAACTGAAGAAACCTTTCATTGGGTACAACGAAAATGGATCCGAGCAACAGGACAAATAGTTGTTATAATGCTGTTTTTGTTATAATGTTTAATATAGATTAAAATAACCGTTGTATTTGCATGATTATATCAAATGCTTTTGTTTAAAGTGTGCTGAAGTTTTGGAGAAGCGGAAGGTGTTATTAGGGATTCTGGACTTCATTATCTTGAAGAAGAATAACTAGCCTATAGAAATTATCATGAAGTAATTTTGTTTACATAGTAAATTCTGTACGAGCTCTGTGAGCTCTTGGAAAATTAAAATGTAAAACATATTTTTCAGAAATATAGGATTTATCTATTGTCTACTTTACACAAACAATGATGAGTATGCATATTTTAAATCATTGTCTTTTATAGTAATCCCATCAGACAGGTTTTAACACGTTCACTGTGTCACGAGGTCCCGAGGTCTTGTACCATAACCTATATTTGGTGCGCTTGCATAATATGATATTCTTCCCTCAGGTACAGTGTCGAAACTCTATGTAAATTGACATAGAGAATATAGAGAAATAAGATATAATATATTGTCCATAAAGCTTGTTGATTGCTAGATCGATTGGTAACCATAACAACAAACGAGATCTATAGATCTCGTAATGCACTGAAGTAATAAATGATTACTTTTATACGACACAAGACCCCCGCACCTCGCAATGAAGCTTAGTTGCTCAGAGCGTCGCTTGGAGCTCTTGAATACATTCCGTTCACAACATTGCACCAAAAGTTGTTTGTTGTAATTGCAACAACCTAAATTGATTTGGGTGTCTTTTTTCTCGTAAATGTGCAGTACGAGATCTCGGAGCCTCGTACTATTGTGTCATATTCAAATCCTGAGCAAGCTGTAGGTTGGCAACAGTGTGCTAGTTCACCAAATACAAGACAGAATGCTCTGTCTCTATTCGTTTCAATGTTATGATGTGCAAAAGATTGTTTACATAACGAGATCTCAAGGCCTCATATCGGACAGCCGTAATCACACTAAACGAGAACCATAGGTTTCATAACGCACCACCGTAATTACATACAAATATGCTGTAACACAGTGAACGTGTTAAAGAGGTTAAGATTTAATTACTGTATGTGGTTTATGAGTTGATGTTTCAAGCAACTATCTGGAAGCTTCTGCAACATACTGACATCAATAACAATAACAATATTTTTATTGCTCCTACAATACATAGCCTAAACCAGGGATCAGGAGAGTTGCCAGTTGGGGGTGTGGCTTGAGATCAACCAAGACTAACCAATAGTAGACGTGCTGCATTGCCAAAACTGCACACCAGCTGATCGGAATCATTCGAGTGATATTTTTCTATGGAAAAATGGCAACATAGTCAGCGTACCATGCTATTGGCTACAGCCCAACTGTCAACTCGCTTGTCCGCTACTATAAATGTTTACTTATGATGGTACTCCATTTTAAAGCCAGAAACTTGTCGCTGCTGCAACTCAGCAGTAGCACTTTTCATTTTGTTAACATCTTCAATCACTTTCTCTGACAAGATTTTCATCAGTGATATTGTATCAGCTGCTTCAATCAAGTCTCTGTATCTCTCCCTGAAAATAAAAGAAAGAAAACATTATAGCCTAAATCATATCTGTATTATTAGTTACTACCAAATAAATAAAATTGTTTTCGATTTGTATAGCTTTTTAAATTTATTAGCCAAAGGTTGACTATAGCGGATAAGCGTTCGCACAGAGGCAAGTTTCCGATGTAGGCTTATTTACTAGGTTAGTGACTATCTTTAATTAAAAAAGTTAGGCCTACTTTTTATTTTTGTTTACCTTTTTTCGCTTTAAGTCTTGACAATTTGATTGTTCCCGATGTACATTTAGCCGCAGGGGTGCAGCATCTTTAAGTGTAAGTGCATTTCTGATCCCACTATTCACTACTTTATTTTATTTTGCCAAATTAGCAAATAGTGTAATAAGAACATCCCCTGAAGATGCCGCATCCCGCGACAAAATGTATATTGGGAACAACTGAATCATCAAGAACTCAAGGCAAAAATAGGTAAACAAATATCCATTAATTAACTCTGTGAGTGCCCATATAACAAGAATCATAATTTAATTTCAAGTTGGTTCACTGTTACCAAATGACGGAAATCGACATACCGTGTCATGTTTTATATTATGTCATAGGTAGGTTTGTTGAGTGATAACGAAAATGAGATAATTGATTGGCTTTAACAATCAACTGTTCTAATACTGTAGAAACAATTCAAAAATGTTACTATGATCGCTGGCCTGGACACCAACACATGTACCAATGTATACATGACCGAAAAAGTAGGGACACTTATTATGGAAAAACAATTTGTAGTGATAAGTCCGCCCCCCAAACACAGATAGAGCCACAGTCGCATATTTGACTCTGTTCAGACTGGATTTAAGTGTTTACGTATAAAGTTAATTGTTAAAATTATTACAGCTGGCTGAAATATATGACAAGCCATCTCCTAATAATCTTTTAGGGGACAAGCCATCAGGGCTGGGGCAACGGTAGTCTCTCGCCAGGTCCCGTTTAGTGGAGCCAATCAAACGCGAGCTCGCCGCAACGATCAGAGCCAATCAGCTCTTAGCTCGCCGAAGCACTTGTCAGTCGAGGCTTTACTATATTTTCATTGATAACATTTACACTCTGTTCTATGAGTACCAACATAAGTACTGTACTGGTGAAAAAAATATCTCTAATTAGTTCGGCAAGAGAAGGTTTATTTTATTATTTTAAAACGATAGTACGTTAAAAGTAGAACGAACACTAAGATAATAAACAAGTTAAAATAATAGTAAACGGATGATTGTCATACCAAATATAACCTAATTCATACATCGATAGATATGAGTAATTACATCATGTTTAACATTATTTTACCTGATCACTTTTTAATCACAGTTAGTGTAGTAAAGTGCCTAGTTCAAATTTGTTGTTTTATAATACATTTTACGTCACATAATGTACCAGGTATTATATCCATGATCATTTATTTACTAGTTTGTTTGCATTTTGACGTTTCAAAGGTAAACATTAGCGTGCGCGACAGTAGCGTTTTCAAAGGGACAAAGCTTAATTCACCTTAATTCTAATGCAGGGATAGTCAGCACTATATTCTCCTCTGAACTTGGGAGGGGGGGACAAAACTAAAATAAAATAACGTGGGATGTCCCTACTTATAGGGTTATGTATAAGTTACATTGCATATACGCAGTCACTCAAACTTCAGATCTAAATTGGGACACATTTCCATAGGCTGTCTCATGCCCAAATTGAATAAATATCTTCACTCAATGAATTTTTGAATCGGATCCTGTACACAAGCTTAGTGACAATTTTGGGTAGACTTTCATAAGCGGAACGATATAAAAAACTGAATTAAATTGTTCGATACGGTATAACAATTATAGGTATATTTTTTATAGGTTATTCGGTTATGGTTTCGTTTATTTAGGTTTCGGTTATGTCATGTTTCAGTTTAGGTGTCCTGGAATTAGTCCAGATAACAAACGTTGAAGTAGGTAATCTTAGTGGAACTTTTAAGCAGTATTGCCAGGAACAGAATTATCATGTCATTTACTGTCACGTTTGATTATTTCTTTTTTATTTTCTGTTTAACTGAAAAACTAACTAAACAAAACAAACATGACGTAATAACTAACATACCGTACAAACGATACAATATTTTTCAATCAATAAAAATATCAACCTTATCGATCTACCGTATCGGGGTGAACTTTCATAAGCGGAACGATATAAAAACCGAATAAAATTGTTCGATACGGTATATCGATAAGGTCAATATTTTTATCAATTACAACATATTTTTTTTGTTTGTATATCAGTTATTACGTCATGTTTGTTTTATTTAGTTCGTTTTTCATTTAAACAAAATCTGAAAATAAAAAATAAATAAAGATGACAATGATATGACATTATAATATTGTTTCTGGCAATACATGTTTGTTTAGGTAATAGTGGAATCAACGTTTATTATCTGGACAAATTTCAAGACACCTAAACTGAAACATAACTTAAACAAAACCATAACCGAATAACCTAAATAATCGTTATACCGTATCAAACAATTTCATTCGGTTTTTCAGATCGTTCCGCTTATGAACATCTACCTCCGTATCAAACAATTTCATTCGGCTTTTTATATCGTTCTGCTTATGAAAGTATACCCGACACTTTTGATTACACTATATTTAAAGTTATGACTTACCCAACCATAGTCCTTAACTCCTCACGTTTCCTTTCTATTTCGTACTGAAGTTTCTTCTGGACATCTTCAATCTCAGAAACTGAAGACTGTTCAAACAATTTATCTGGATCAATACTGAGCAAACTAGGAGTAGGCATGTTGTTGTGAAATAAAACGAATTTCTTCTAGGTATTGCTTATGAGACTACTATCCTTGGAATTCTTTTCGAGACATAAGTTATAGATTAAATCAAGATTTTCACATGTGAAGTGTAATGACTTTCTAATCTATAACAAAATCCGTGAATATTTTAGTTATTAAATGTTTAACTTAGGGAAAATCAATTTATGTTCACCACACATACAGTGACAACGACAACACAACCAATTTGACGTTTAAAGGGTTAGTAAACATTAAAAAAGACAACAAGCAGTGTTGCCCCTTCTAATGTAATTACCCTTTTCTAGGGTAATCTGGACTTTTATCGGGTAAATATTTTTTTAGGGGAAAGGCTGGCAGTACCTAGGTCAGAGACTTACTAATATAAAATAGTTAGTTAGTCTATGGTTATGCATAGGTGCATTTAAATATAAATGTTTGGGAATGTGACATGGGTTTTCCAGAAATTTAAAGTTTTACAAAAAGTCATGGATTAAGCATCCTCATTGATTATGAGTATAAGAACCTGCATTTGGGTCAGAAATGGACTTGCTTGCTCTGCGGTTCTTGAATTATGATCCAGGGATGTTACCACGATGAGGAGGGTGTGAATCTTCTGGAAGACCCATCCTGCTGGCATCAGTCTACTTGCGGGGAGACTCCGGGATGGTGCCGCCGGTGGAGGTGAGAGATTGGTGGGCCACGCGGCTTCCTCACGGGTCGACCTGTTGGTCCGACTCCAACTCCCACAGCTCTGTTTGGGGGTGGAGGGACACCAACACTACAGGTAGACTACATTGCATCTAGTGGGTTGTTGATTGCCAATGTTGGCTCTGAGCCAACCTTGTGGATTCGCGTTAGCCAGTCGGTCATAGATCTCACACTGATCTTTGAGGGGCTACAGGAGGGGATACTGGGTTGGCAGGTATCCTGGGAGTCCTCTCTGTCAAATCACAGGAACATCAAAGCTGGGGGGGCAATTCTTGAGGCTGTCGAGTAGTGCACATAAAAACATCACAAGAAGGCATAATATATGTAACGTGCCCAAAATTCCCCCTCTCATTTTGGACCATCCCTGGTTAGAAGTGGTGTTCCTCGACCGTTTTCCGTCGTAGAGACTCTAGGCGTCGCCTCCAAACCCTATTTAGGCGTCATCCCTATTTCATTCGCCTAAATGTTTCCCGAACTCCGCAAATAATGATTTACCTACTTCAATCCGTACACCCCAACGCCCTGATCTCCTACGTCGGCCCTAAAAGACCTACGTCGCTTTTTGCCGACTTCAAATTCCTTCCCCTTTTGATTCATGCCTTCCGATTCACAAACCTCACCTTGTGTTCATCTTTAGAACGGTAATCAAGGACAGCGTCGCCCTTAGTTTACCTGCGTCCTGTAAATGTCTTCTCATTACTCCCCTTTGCATAATTTCTGTTTCCCCGTTTGTGCCGAGACGACCCGAACCCCCCCCCCCCCGATATGCCTTATTTGAAGCCCCGGTTTCGCGGCTAAAGAGGTTGCGTCGCCTTCCCATCATCCTGGAACGTTCCACAATTCAGAATCATCCTTCCTAACATCTATAGTACATTCCTTCCTCCGGTGTCGCCATTTGTTATGAGTGGCTCGAGGTTGCAAAATTCTTTACCTTTGAAAATATCTCTAGCTCCGTGGCTTGAGTCCAAATTATCTGAATTTCCTTGGAATTAAAATACCACTTCCAGTGGAAGGTTTTTAACGAACAAGTCCATCGTTAAAGCCGGATTTCCCGTGGAAGTTTCTAGATCGAGAGTTGACCAAGGGCATCTCCATATATGGTCCGATGCCAAAACTAGCTCGCTGATTGGCCCAGGGCAGGGAGGAGTCCCGGTATAAAAGCCGGTGACCGCAGGTTGCCGGCAGATTCAGAGATACCAGTTAGATAGTCAGTCGCAGATGAGCTAGCAGTCAGCCAGATAGGCGCAGAGTACCAGGTAGTTAGGGTCATCCGCGCCTCCACGATGTTCA
The DNA here is from genome assembly GCA_963675035.1 of Allygus modestus. Classification (NCBI taxonomy): domain Eukaryota; kingdom Metazoa; phylum Arthropoda; class Insecta; order Hemiptera; family Cicadellidae; genus Allygus; species Allygus modestus. The sequence continues at coordinate 60,633,011 of OY776116.1, forward strand.
GCGTGCTACTACTGCTCTGTAAGTTGCTCAACGACTCTTAGGTCTAGGACTGTCCCTGTCTCACCTCTCCCATGAATCTTGGTTATTCATTTGTAATTCTGAAACTGTAATTTGCCATGTTAACTTAAGAGTATTTCTATTTTTATATTGAGGGTTGCTAATTAAGCTATTCACCCCCTGGACCTTCAGTCCGGTGACTGGGTGGTTGTATCATCCTGACAGTGTATTGTAAAGAGAAAGAATGTCAATAAAGACCTCCGTTAACTTACTGGACGCCCTCACGCTCGGCTTGTTATTTAATCCCAGTCACCCTTAGAGCGCCGCAGGGGTTGGGCTTTACCCCCCCCCCCTGGCCGCCCATATAACAGTTAGCGTCGTACCTTTCACGAGTCCCTACCATGACGACACCCTCCTCTATCTTCTCCAGTAGTTCCCGGTTCCCATTAACCTTCCTCCCACCAAACGTCCCCAAACGCTCCCCAAAAGTCACCGTAGCCACCATCAGCGTCGCCTGAGAGGACCGCTTGTCGGATAGGCATGGACACGAGTCTAATAACATAACCTCAAAATGGTAAGTTGTCCTCGTCCCGCTAGGGAAATCCTAGCCATCACCTCGACCTGCTAGAGAAATCTTAGCACACGAATCCTCATCCTGCTAGAGAAATCTAAGCATATACGACCCTCTCCTGCTACAGAAATCTTAGCGTCTCACCTAAGTCCCGCTAGAGAAATCTTAGCACACGAATCCCGTCCTGCTAGAGAAATCCTAGCGACTCAACTAAGTCCTGCTAGAGCAATCTTAGCAAACAACCCTCGTCCTAACTAGAGAAATCCTAGCCATCACCTCGACCTGCTAGAGAAATCCTAGCACACGGCCCTCTCCTGCTTGAGAAATCTTAACATACGAATCACTCCTGCTAGAGAAATCCTAGCGAATCACGTCGCCCTACTAGAGAAATCGGGAAATCATTAGCATTTAATTTACAGACCATAGGTTTAACCTGCTAGTGTAAACCATAGCATATACCGACATCCTGATAATGAAACCAGCATTCCTTATTGTGGCTGTGATGATGGTGTTATGTAGGTTCTGATTATTAGAGCCACTTGATGTGTTATGTAGGTTCTGATTATTAGAGCCACTTGATCTGACCACACATTAAGTTGGTCCCGTACCTGAGACAATATTTATTTTTCTTGCAACAATCTTTCACGACCCATGGAAACAAACCCGGCATCCACCGAGCTCATCCATGCAGACACTTTCGACAGTTATGGTACGTTTTGGCGACGTCACACATGCGTAAATAATTTGTGTGATATGTGGTGTATTTCAATGAAAAATATTGATCTAGCTAAAATCAAGTGGTAATAATAAGGTGAATAATATTTTCTCTAGAGATTATTATTTAAAAAAGTAACATTATCAGGTTTGTAAAACCGAAATAAGTTTTATAGCGTTTTAATTGACATTACAAACACTATATAATTAAATTTAATATTTTAAAATGTATTAACTTGTAAAAATAAATAATTTAGAGTAATTTTTTGGTAAATAACAAAATAAGTTTTGTGAAGAATTGCTGACAATTGCAAACAAGAATTGCTGATATATCACAATGCGAGGATCATTAAAACGAGATTTGGTTTTGCGTCCCCAGAAATTAAATGAAAACTTGAACGAGTATATTTTGGAAATTAAATTGTATGCGCGCTTGCTTAAATTCCAATATAAGGAGGAATAAATTGTGCAATTAATTGTAATCGGCCTCAACGAAGTAACAAGGAGTTACATGATTTTTTGCGCAGATGCCTAAAACGTATTCAGAACTCGACCAGTTAATGGTACCCTGTGTTAACGTTGCCTATGCGAGCTTTTTCAGGCGTAAAGAAAATCCCACTTGCGTTCAACAGCAATCGAAACCCCACACTGCAAATCGCTTAGAACGAGGCGCAATAAAATGTTTTAATTGCGGCAAACTAGGGCACATTGTAAGAAATAGTTTTTTCCAAACCCGAGCAAAGAATTTTAAAAGCCTGCGGTAAAAAAAATCTTGTAAGTAGAGAACTAATCAAGCCCGAATTTTGACGGTTCTCTGACAAAAAAGGAATATAATGGCCAATTTATAAAGAGAAAATTAATAAATAGGGAGTATGCGAACTACAGGGACAATTGTTTAAATAGACATCAGTTAAGTGTGAATATAAGAAGAAACAGTGAGAACCTTTTGCCTACAGTGGAAGTGTTAATAATCAATGAAAAGCAAAAATGTAAAGCCTTAATCGACACAGAAATCAGTATTAACATATAATGAGTGAACAATTATTTAAAAGGTTAAGAGTAGATAAGATAGTAGGTGAACTAAAGTAAACTGATATCAGTTGTAAGAGTGCAGGCATGGTGCAGGTAGCGATAAGCTAGAAATAATGGGCAGTGTGAGTTAAAATTAAAAATAGAGCGTTTCACATGGGAAGTTAATTTCCAGATTGGTAAAAACTTAGTCTGGGATATTATTTTGGGTACACCATACATTAAGAAGAGCCACTGTGTAATTAATTTGTATAAGGAAGAAATGTATTTTGGGTTTGCACCAAGTGTTAAAATACCCTGTCATGACATTGTAAATGTAGTAAGAAAGGATTGAGACTGTCTGTAACCTAAACATAGGATGCGGTGAAGCAATTCCAGTGCTATAGTTTATAAAACAACTCCCAACTGCTAATAACATTCACCAGCAAATTTCGCGATACCAGCTCATTGTGTATAGCTCTGTATAAAAATATTACAACAGAGTACCTAGTTGTTATTTATTTTTATAATACGTCATATTTCGTTTTATGTGACATAGGGCCAAAGGACAAATATTAAATGTCATTTTGCCTTATTTTGTATGCCTTGATCTTGTTTTAAAACCAATTTTGAGTGTATTTTGAGCTTTCATATAAGAAAATTAACTCTTATGGTAATTTACAAAGAGTTTAGGGTAATTTAACCGCTTGTTTAGGGTAAAATTTCATCTACCTGGTGGCAAAACTGTTGTTCTTGTCCGCCCCCCTGCTGACTGCTGGCTGCTGGCTGAGGCTAAGTGCTAAGTGTATCATGTGTGTTGTGATGTTATGGATAGTTAACCTCTATCTCTAAAATATATTTTATTTTGTTTACCACTTATTTCTCATTTCAGTCATTTGTCTCATATATTTATTCTCACAGTTTCATGAATGCATTTTCTTGAGTGAGGTCGATTTAGTGGTACTTGAGAGGTTCTTTGTTATTGTTGATGTGGGGTTCACCATTATGAATTACAAGATAGGCTTTATGGTGTTTAATTTGATGATTTTAAGTTACTGTTATGATGTTACTTCTGCTGCATCAATCTTTGATTGGTTTGACTGGGAAAATTATGAAAACCCATTTTCTCTCAGCTTAGGTAAAAATGATCAGCAATCTTCTACAAAACAAGAACATATCAATCTAAGGGAGGGTATTACTTTAATTTCAGTCCCTTTTGAAGAATTAAGTCCTGAAGATAAATTTTTGCAAGAAGCTGAAAGATTCAGTGGAGTGACACTCTCAGGCATCGACTCCTGTGAACATAGGGTAAGATTGTTTTATAGAACTGCAGACTGTTTTGCGTTTACCTGTTATTGTTTTTATTACTGACGTTTACTCATTTTCATCAGTTAGGCACCTAATTAATTACTAACTCATTGCAGCGATCAGGTTTGTTTTCAGTAGGCTACCTAAAAAGCTCAATGTCAAACTTTTTAAATTTTCACAGTACAATAACGTATAACCTTCAGGGATACACATGGGGAGTAATTCCTGAACCTCCCCATTATGTTACAGAAAAGTACAGCTAGTAAGTAGGCCTGTAGAGGTTTCAGTAGGCCTACACTCATGTTTCAAATAGAGGCTAAGTTCTGTATAAGGCCTGTGAAAATTGAATAAAACAATTTAACCCATTGGCTCACAACCCTAAGTATACTCGTGGCCCTGTAAGTATTCCGGACGTGCAACTCTGAGTATATTCGTGATTGTGTACAAATAAAAATAAATGAAAAAAATTATACTTTAATAATTCTTTACAAATGTTTAGTCTAATAAAGATAGAATGTGTATAATTTATTTTCTGTGTCATGAACCATTTTGAGGAATTTTGTATGCATATACCCATACTTAGCAAAAACTTAAGTCAAATTTAGGAAAAATATGATTTTGGAAAATATGTTATGTCTAGGTCAAATGTATATGTATCACTATATTTTTTTTATTTTTATGTAAACAAATAAATAACCTACAAGTAAATAACTTAATAGTTTTTGAGCTGAAATATTATTTTTTTGGTTTTTTACACGTAAGCTCCTTTTCAAATTTAATTTTTTATAATCATTATATATATATAATATTTACCATACATGAATGCTGTCAAAACTTTCTTCTTGTAGATAATTTACTTCCCTAAAGATTAGTGCAAAAATTAAGTAAATTAAGCAATAATTGTTGATATAGTGACCGTTTTAGTAAAAGGCTACATTTATGTAATATTTCTTCGGAAACTGAACGGTTTGTCAGGTAGTAAATTTCAGGTTGGCCAATGGGTTAATAGGGGGTGCTATCCCCTGGGTAGAGGGTAGTGATTGAATCGAGGGTTTGGATCTCGTCTCAGTCGGTGGTTTTTATGTGCAACTCATGGAGAGTCTACTTATGTCTGTGGCAAAATTGATGGGGCGGTCCTTAAGAAGCGTGGGCCCCACAGGGGGTAAGTTGACGGGATCAGTGAATTATTTCTGAGTTACACATCTCAGGAGGTTTTAGCTAAATTCCCCTATAGGGAAGAAGCTATTACCGTAGGTGTCATGGTAAGACTTAAGCCCAAGTCCATGATAACTTTTTGTTTTGAGGTCCCCAGATGCCAAAAAACACCATTTGTTCAAATTTATATATATATATTTATGTGTCCGTAAGCACGATAACTCTCGTTTAAAAGGTCCGATCTTAATAAAATTTGGTACAAATGTGTAAAGTACCATTTATTTGAATGAGTTTGAAAACCAGACGAATCGCACCATCCAAAGGGTGATTTTTGGGGGGTTTGTGTTCCTTGTTGCAGCAAACCTGCGTACTCATCTCCAATGTTATTTTTCTAGAGAATACTTAATATTTTAAATATCGCTCATTTGTGAATATGTTTCTTATAAATCCTGGTAAGTGGCTTAATGTGTAATTAAGATATATATATTCATTGGAAATTTGCTGAGTACGCAGGTTTGCTGCGACGGGGGTATTTTGCTACTTTAGTATAGGCCTACCTGATCCTTTCTGTGTGTGTACCAGAAGCATGTTTTTTTCTTGAGGATTAAGCTATAGATTTGTTTAAAATATGGTAAAGGCCCAGGCCCCTGTTTTTATATGGAGTTGTTGAATTCTTGCTATAAATACAATTTACTACATAACCTTAGTGGCGAAATTGCCTATTGTATTCTGAAGAATATTTTTTCACTTTAAGAAATTAACCCTTTTTTTAGGCCGTGATGAAAATTCAAACATCCTGTTCAGACATCAATGAAGAAGAACTTGCTAAACTGAGCATTGGACTTTTGAATTGTCAGTTGGAAATAAGTGGTAGACCTCAGATAAAATGTACAGAAGAAATGGTAAGTAAGTAACAAACAGCATTGGGTGATGTAAATAAAGCTTAGCAAATGCTTTTACTCAATGCTAACTAAATGGGAAAAGCAATTACAATTTTTTTTATTTGCACTACCCAATACTTTATATAATAATTACTGTACCCTTAAGAACTTTATCAGATGGTATTGAATATTATTCATACCTAGTTAGCTACTACGTAACTCGGATAAAAATGATTAAATTTCTGGTTCCAACAAAAATAATGAAGTCTATCTTCCAGTCAGTACATAGGCCTATATTAAATACCTATTTTCTTATATTAAGAAGCCTTTACCTATATACTTTGTTGTCAGTATAGGCAATGGTAAAATGGATCTAAAAGAAGATTCATTAAATATATAATATCTTTCTCAAAATATTGGGCTTTTCGTTAAAATTTCAGAGACATATTTTAGTTTAATGTTTATTTTATTACCGTATTCAAGGCTCCATTGTAAAGGAATAAGAATATTTAGAATTGGAATGTTTGATTGTTGTAGTCGTTGAAGGAATGTACAGCCCCAATGGATAGTGAGACGTGGAACGCATATCATACCATCAATAACAGAGCTCGAGCTGTCTGCTACGCCACTCGGCAGGTGCAGTTCCGAGCCCTCTCTGAGATGACCGTCAATAAACTGATGTCCTCTGCTCTCAAGCAACTCGAAACCATGGACAATCTAGAGGTAAATTTAGATTAAATATGCATTGGTTTATGTACCAATGTATTGAGAAGATTTTTAAGGGTTTTCACATTTATGGCCATGAAGAATCTTTTTTGCCCGTATGTCAGCAAATGTAAGGAATCCTAATACCTGTACCATAAACCAGGTTAAACCCGGACACTTTTTTTACGTTTTTTTAGGTTAAAGTACCTTTCAAACAACGATGTCACCAATAAAAGCCACACCATTAAATAAATAAATAGATATTTTATTCAGTCAAATAGACAATTGCATGCAATGGACATTGTCAATTTCAAATCTAGACTAAATATATAGCAGGACCAAGCCTACAAGTATGCCAAAATACAAGCTAAGACATGTTAAATAACTAAAAATCATCATCAAGCAAGGCAAATTACAATGCAAATTTTCATGCAACAAAAACAAACTTCATCAAGATGGCATACGTAGTCATTACATGCACTGATAAATAAAATTACAAAATGCACAATTTTAGGCCTACATGCAAGGACAGCAAAAATTACCAAATGCACTATTATATGCCCAGATGCAAATCAGCAAAACATGTTGCAAACATCAAAATTTTCATTTATACAGTAGAACTCCGATTATCCGAATTAATTGGGGATCGGGCCGATTCGGATATGCAGAAATTCGGATAATCAGGTATACCTCAGGAATTAAGCAAAAAACATCACCATACTGTACATTAAAAAATCAGAATTTTATTGACAAAGTTAATACATATAAATGTAATGTAAAGAAAGTGAGCAAACTATATCAAGAATATACGTCAACAATTAAATTACAAGAGTTAAATTGAATACAGTACTGTACATACAGTTGTTATTTTCAATACACACATACTGTACATATTTCACTGTTCAATGTTGGTTATTTCACTTGAACATCTCGAGCAAAGTGAGTTGGCGTATTTTTGTAGCACGTTTCCGAGCAGCAAGGTCCCGCAGGCGCTTGACGGCAAGAAGTTGTACAGTTTCACATTCGGGTTGCCGCTCCATCCACTTTAAGGCGTTTTCAAAACATATGAAAGCCTCTCCGTGTGTAAGAACATTTTCCTCTTCTGTTTCCTCACCGGTTTCATCATTGTCCTCGTTATCGCCTTGTTCGTCCATGACACTATCCGCGATCTCATCATCTGTCATTATCTGGAACCCCTGGTCGTCTTTATCGCACTGCAGCCACTCCTCCATATCATCAACATCGCATTCTGCGCAACCCGCGATTTCCTTGGCAATGTTTACAAACTCTCCCACACACAGTTCCTCCTCTGGTTCATCGACTTCAGCTGTTGTTTCTTGTTCTTGTGCTTTTTGTTTTTCTAACTCGAGTTGTTCTTTGGTCGATGTGCCGTTTATTCTGTTCCAAGCTCGTTTTAGTGAAACACTTTTTACCATGTTCCAGGAATCCGCAATCATGTAACAACAGTCTTTCAAATTAATCTTTTTGTACGAATCCAGAACCCTTTCTTCATCGTCTTCTTCAGCCAGTAGCAGTTTACGGAGCAACTGACGTCGGAAGTGTCGTTTGGTACACTCAATAACACCCTGATCCATGGGCTGTAGCAGACTTGTCACGTTAGGCGGCAAGAACAAACATTTAAATCTTCCCTTTTCTCTCACGAGACACTCAAGTGGTGGATGAGTTGGAGCATTGTCAATGATGAGCAAAACGTTTCCCTTTTTCCGGTTTCTTTTTTGAATTGTTTTACTTCAGGGATAAAGGTTTTGTTGTACCATTCCAAAAATATATCGGTCTCCATCCATGCACTTTTTTGGTTCATTTAGGTCACTGGTAATTTGTTTACATTTTTGAAAGCTCTTGGCTTTTTTGCTTTGCCAATCATTAGTAAAGGTAGCCGATGGGTGCCTGTAGAATTCGCACAAACGAGGATTGTGACGCGTTCCTTGCTTACTTTATGCCCTGGGGCACATTGTTCTCTTTTGGAAGCTAAAGTTTTCCTCGGCAAAGCTTTCCAGTTTAAACCAGTTTCATCTGCGTTATACACAAGGTCAAGGTCGTAGTCTTTAGTTTCTGTTTTAAAAGTTTCCAGAAAACTACTGGCAGCTTCGCGATCTGCAGAAAGTTTTTCTCCAGCTACGTCCAAATCCCGCACACCATGCCTAGACTTAAAATTCCGGAGCCAACCCTGACTTGCTTTAAAATCGGTCACACCCATTTTTTCACTGAACATCAGTGCTTTTTCACACAAAATCGGTCCTGAAATCGGTTGTCCAATTGAACGTTGTTGCAGAAACCACGTGAAAACAGCGTTCTCAATCTGTTCGCTTTTAGCTTTTTTCATCACTTTTCTAGATGAACAACCATCTTGACTTTCAAACGCACTCACAAAGCTTGAAATCTTTGCACTGTTAGCTTTAATGTCAGATACTGTAGCAGCTCCCACGCCGAATCTCTCTGCGAGTTGCTTTCCAGGCACGCCTTTATTTAACTGGTTAATAATTTCCACTTTATCACTTAGCGAAAGGACAACACGTTTACGTTTTATACTCATTTCAAACGATTAAACTAGGATTAGACACTAAATACAACACGAACTTCTACGAACACAGCTAATCTTGGTGAAAGAACAGTAGCGACTGATGAAGAGCAGGGTCGGAAGGGGGTGGTATGACTCATTATTCCCCACGAAAATATCGCGCGGAAAGGTAACAGCGCGGGCTTTTATTGTTCCCTGCGTAAATATTGCGCGGGAAGATAGCAGCACGGGCTTTTATTTTAGTACTCACGTTGCCATAATAACGGAACGGCGCATTATCGCTACACGCGCTCCCGATGTTATTTTCACTCAAAATCGATTTGGATAATTGGGGATTCGGATAATTGGGGTTCGGATAATTGGATTTCTACTGTACTGTACAAAGGATTTAAAAGAAGATTTTTCTTAATACGAAATTTAAATCTGACTGGGCTCATGTTCTGGAGGGTAGAAGGAAGGGCATTATACATTTTGGGTGCTTCATGCAAATAACCCTTCTGGATCCTACTAAGTCTGGTTCTTGGCAGATCAAGATGTTCTCTAGTTCTTGTACTATGTTCATGAAAATGGCCTCTTAAGGTACAATTTCTAACATTATTACTAGGGATGTGCGAGTACTCAAAACTTTGAGTTTTTGGCCAGTATTTTAATACTCGAACTCGACTCGAAGTTTTGAAAAATACTCAAAAGTTCAAGCGAGTATTTTCCGCCGATTTCCGGACGATCGCTAACGATTGCAACCGGCCAAAACGCGATGTAACGGCCGCAAAAAGCGATCGCATCACGTGAAATCGGCCGAAAATGTCGGATCGGACCGCGTAATTTCGGCTGTAAATGACGACAGAAAACATAATATCAGCAAAAGTGGCGACCGGGCCACTAATATCGGCCGTAACTAACGATTTCGTCATCTAATATTGATTATAGGAGATGTAAGGACCAGGTGATATTGGCCAAATGACAACCGGACCGTTATCGGTCGGAAACGAATGCCAAACTGTCAATTCGTAATCCACTTTGATTGTACTGGCTAAAACTTTGTATTGCTACTCATGTATTAGTTAGAAACCATGTTTAGATTATCAAATCTAGGGTGGTATTCAAATCCCATTACTCTATTTTAAACTGATGGCAAGTACTCGCTCAAAAATACTCAAAACTCGAAAATAATTGGCACTACTCAACTCGATTCAAAAAATCACTACTCGCACACCCCTAATTATTACGTACATAATCCAGGCACTCATGCACATACAAACTGAAAACTGTCATGATTGCAAGCTCAAAAATCAAGGCTTGTAATGTTCACGAGGCCCTACTCCACTGATGACCCTTACTGAAGCCCTTTCTGAAGCAAAAGAATGCCATTTACGTTACTAGCATGACCCCTTAATCTCAGACCATAGGTACCTAAAGTGAGGCTCAAAAATGCAAGATAAGCAACTCGCCAGTGGCCCTAAGGGACACTATACTTCAGTTTACGAAGGAGGTAAGTAACTATAGATAATTTTTTGCACACTGTTTCAATGTACCACCTCCAACTCAATTTAGAGTCCAAATCAAAACACAGTAACTTTGCCCTTGCCAAATCCACATAGTTACACAGATTAAAAGTCATGACTTGAGTCTTAGCATGATTTAGAGACAGGTGGTTTGCAGAAAACCATTGCTCACATTCAAGAAGAAGGTCACTAGCAAGTTCTTTAGCAATATTTAACTCCTTATGTGTTGCCAAGAGACTAGTATCTGCAAATAAAAGGACATTACCAGACACATTATGAGCTAGGTCATTAATAATAATTAAGAACAACAGCGGCCCCAGGACAGAGCCCTGTGGTACACCTAAAGAGACAGGCAACATTTCAGATGTTTCACAATTCCACGATCACTGGGTTCGATTACTTAAATATGTGGTAAACACCTCGAGGGTAAGGCCAGTCACCCCATAATGTTCCAATTTTCTACGACAACCTCATGAGGCACACAACCAAAGGCACGAACCAGATCACACAGCACCATTGATGTAGCCTCTTTATTTTCAAACCCTCGATTGATAATATTACAAACAGATGCCACTGCCAGAGGAGCAGACAAACTCTGAAACAAAATTGTAAGGGCGTGAGTAGGCCATTAACGCGAAATATTTGTACAGTTGGTCCCTCATTACAGTCTCAAACACTTAAGCAATTACCGGGATCAAAGAGATATGACGATAGGTACTTACCATCTCCCTGTTTCCCTTTTTGAACACAGGTACCGTTCTTGACACTTTGAGAGAGTTCGGAAACACTCCAGATGCCAGAAGTTATTTATCAGATAAGTTAAAGGAAGAGCAACATTCTTCAAGAACCAGGGAGACAGACCATAAACATCCTTGCTCCTTGAGTTCTTAAAAGTTTGAACAATTTTAACTACATCGTACTCCGACACTGGTTAGAAAACAAACTGGGAAGGACATGGAGCATTCAGGAGGAACTCAGCAGGATCTTTAGTTGAGGGTGGGAGATTATTTACAATATCCTTGATAGCGTCAATGAAATAACGGTTAAACTTATTTGCTGAGGCAAAATCTCTCTGAGTTGAAACGCTTGGAACATTCCTCCCTGGTCACATCCCAGGCTGCCCTACGAGTTGTCGGACTCGCTGATAAGTCGAGCATTGTAGTCTCTCTTGGCAGTTATGAGATCAGCACGATAGCGGCCTCGCATACGGTTGTAGAGATCATGATTTTCAACACTGTCAAAGTTCTTTTTCCTATCCCATGCAATCATCATCAAGGACCGGAGTTTTGCAAGTTGAGGTGTAAACCACTGTCCCCCAACATCTTTTCTTGATTTCCCTTTAGGCCTATTACGATTTAGTATTGTAACAATGGGAAAGCATTGTAAAGTGTGTGTATCATTTACTATATCCCTTTTTTTCTTTTTTTTGTGTTGGATGTTATTATAAAATAAATAATACCCCTGTCGCAGCAAACCTGCGTACGTAGCGAATTTCCAATGCATATATCACTACTACATAAAGCCAATTACCAAGTTTCACAAAAGGAAATTCATAAACAAATGATACATAACATTTTATTTATTCTCCATAAGAATAACATTAGGGTTGAGGACGCAGGTTTGCTGCAACAAGGAAGATAAGTAATGTGTTTTTTTTGCAATTATCAATATAACTGAACCAGGTGAAGCTAGATATCAAGTTCTATTAATTTAGATTCATAATTAAGGGAGATATACAACTTTACTTATTCTCCATATGAATAACATTGGGGCCGAGTATGCAGGTTTGCTGCTACGGGGACTGTCAACAAAAACTGTTTTTTGTGCTAATATCAATATACCACAACTAGTTGAAGCCACATACCAAGTTTCATCAATATACATTCATAAATAATCGAGAAATCAAATCGATATCAAATTTTATTTATTCTCCATAAGGATAACATTGGACAACGTACTGTGTTTAACACTTTGAATATCTCTGCAACGGTTGGACGTAGAACAGCAATTAAAACACCAAAATGTTTGTTTTGTTGAGCTAAACATATTGATAAAAAGAAATGTGGGTAGTTTTTAGTAAAATTATCTAAGAAAAATCTAAAAACCTTTTTCCCATAAGATTAACTTGGGACACGTTTTTTTGGATTTTCTCCGCAACCACTTAACCTAGGTTAATGAATTCAAAATACTAAATTATGTATTTTTTTAAGCTCTATAAAATGGCTGTAACCAAAATTGAGTGTTTTTAACATTTTGGGGTAAAATTTGCAAAAAACTGATTTTTGGAAAATTGTAAACCCCCTTAAAACCCCCTTCCCATAGTCCAATCGATCTGGTTTTAAAACTTTTAAGTCATAAATGCTACTCTCCACATTTGTGCCAAATTTCATCAAAATCGGGCGCTTCTTTCAAAAGTTATCGCGGTATATATATATAAATTTGAACTAATAAGGTTTTTGGCATCTGGGGATCTCAAAACAAAAAGTTATCATGGTTTCGGGCTTTCGTTTTACCATGCCACCTACGGTAATAGCTTCTTTCCTATAGTGGAAATTAGCTAAAAAATAAAAAAAAATGTTCGGCTTAACCTTCACAAATGGTCTAATCCTGGACACTGACCTAAATATCATTATAACGCCTAAACTAACCTCAGCTGTCCGTAATAGGACGGTGTTTTGAGGTCTGCAGATGCCTTTGCACCAGTCAAAGGCTTAAAAATGAAATAACAAACAAATTTGTATCGGTTGGGATGAATAAAGAATATTCTTACGTTACGTTTTCAGCTGTTTCTTCTTTTCAACTAAAAAAATTTAACAAAGAACAGCAAGGGGAAAAGGTGTTTAAAATGAAGAATCAAACAAAGAATAATACAACTTACATACCGTATGTATATTGGTATTACAAAGGTATTATTGTCACGGTGTACAGGTAGGTACGGTTAGGTTTAAACAATGGGCTTAAGAAATTGTATAGCCTGCAAATTTGTTTTTGAATGAGAATGACACAAGCCGATCGTTCTTGTAGTTAAACTTTGGCGGTTCTAGCCTCCGTTCTATTTGGTTGTAGTCGATTGTGCATCGGTCTTCAGGATTTGGCCACTGAAGGGTGTGCAGTCAAACATTTTTTTATTTTTTTTTCTCACTGTTTTTTTGTTTATTACGATTATACAAATCGTAAACACATATTTTTTTAGAAAAACATTTCCGTTATATTGGTTTTTTCACCTTTAGAAGTGCTGTTTTAGAGGTATTTTAAATTATACATTAGTTGAAAACGGCCAATCACAAATGTTTCAAAATTGGTTTATGTATTTTCAAAAAATGTACTTAAGGGTCACCTAAATTGATTTTAGTCAAATTTTTATTATTTCAAAAAATAAAGTTTGTATCTCGGTTGTTTTTTATTCAAGGGGTTTTAAAACTTCAGCTAACCCAAGCCAAGGGTGTACAAAAGCAGTTTTACACAAGAATATGTAAAAATTCAGTTTCATAAAAAAGTTGTGTACAATAAACTTTTTAATTTTATCCCGCGCCAGATACCTAACTACCCCTGAGCCGCCCATGTCGCCCCAACTCGCACATGCAGGCACCCACGCACCATATTTCTCTATCACTCGTACATCCCTTTACTCTCACACATATCTCTCTCTCTATAAACAAATTAATACATTTTCTAATGAAAATAATATATTGTATAAATACCACTCGGGATATAGAAAATACTATAGTACGCAGACTGCATTAATTAGAATAACTGATGATTTAAGATCAGCCATGGATAAACGGCGTCTTACGGTGTTAGTGTTATTAGATTTTACTAGAGCGTTTGATTGCGTTAACCATGGTTTGTTACTATCTATTTTACAATCATACAACTTAAGTGATAATGCTGTACAATGGTTCGAGACTTATTTAAGTATTAGGCAGCAGCGAGTCAAGACAGCCAATGGGTTGGTTTCCAATTGGAAAACTAATTCTTTGGGTGTTCCACAAGGATCTACGTTATCGGCATTTTTATTTTCACTGTATATAAATAGATTGTATGAATGTATTGTTTTTAGCAAGTGTATGTTTTATGCAGATGATCTGCAGCTTTACATTCATTGTGATATTGATAAAATTAATGATGCTGTAGATATGTTAAATGCTGATCTGTCCTCTGTATTTCAATGGTGTCAAGGTCATGGTCTAAGTTTAAATATATTGAAATGTAAACCTATTATAATAGGAACTTCTAGACTCTTAAATCATATACATGTCAATAATATTCGCCCAGTAACAATAAATGGCCAAGTATTAAAGTATGAGTCTCCCGTTGTCAATTTAGGTATCAGAATTATGAGTAACTTGTCTTGGTCAGATCAAGTGAATTATGTTTGTAATAGGATATATCGTTGTCTCTATCAATTTAGACGTCTTTGTTTTCATCCACCATACTATGTCAAAAAGGTTCTAGTTGAAACATTAATCTTTTCCATTTTCGATTATGCTATTGCTGTATATTGTCACTGTAATGACGAATTAACAAATAAGTTACAAGTAGCCCAAAATGCCTGTATTAGGTATACTTTTAATTTAAGATTAGATGAACATGTCACAAGGTATTATGTTGAGTTAGGATGGTTAAAGATAAAGGAAAGGAGGGAATTGGGTATTTTAAATATTACATATTCTCAAAGATGATAAACCTGATTATTTGTGTGAAATGTATGCTAGGATGCAGGCTATACATTTGAGAGAAACTAGATTTGGCAATGATCTGATACAGTTTCCTATTCACAGAACGGTAATTTATACTAAATCGTTCCATGTTTTATCTATTCGACTCATGAATAGTTTAGAAAATGAAATAAAAAACCTCAGTAATGTTAAAAGCTTTTCTAGAGCAGTAAAAAAATTACTGTTGCAAAGATATTATGAAGTATAACAAAATTATAACTGTTTTAAATATTAGAATTGTAAAACATATTGTTCAGTGAAATCCATGATTGTCTGTCTCACACTTAATAATGTTGTTATCAAAGTAAACTTCTGTATTGTATATGTGAATATGTATATATATATATATATATATCAAGTGAATATAAATACTAAACTTGTATTTTAAGTACGTTAATGTTTTAAACGTTGTTTAATTTAAATGTTTTAATATAAAAAATGTCGTATTACTTATTGCTAAGTTTTATTTGGTCTAACCCAGGGCAGGTAAAATAAATAATTTGTCAATTTCTCTCTCTCTCTCTCTCTCTCTCTCTCTCTCTCTCTCTCTCTCTCTCTGTCTCTCTCTCTCTCTCTCTCTCTCTCTCTCTCTCTCTCTCTCTCTCTCTCTCTCTCTCTCTCTCTCTCTCTCCCCCCCATCAAAGATGTTTATTTTATTTTTACAATTGTTAATTAGGCCCTACAAATTTATTCTTAAGACAACAACGCCACATTTTATCCCTGTTAGTGAAAAGGGTTTTTCTTAACTAATAATCAAGTGGTTTCTACACAGTTTTCTTTGCTTTTTTCTATGTAAATCAAACATAATTTACGACTCTTCAATTTCACATTAAATAGTTGTCAACCATATTTTAAGATACAATCGCACGTTTTGTTATAAAGTTTTGTTTATCAGTTGCACGTTTAATTATAAAAAGCAATGGATTATAATTTGTTCAGCTGTGTGATTTGATTTCACTATAAAACAAATCTCAGATGAACAATAGAAGCTGTTGGGCAAAACTAGCCTTATATCAGGGCCGTAAGGGCGCTCAGTGCTCAGGGCCCCGGGCCACAAAATTTGAGTCCTTCAGACCACTAAGGAGGCAGTTTTTTTTTAGTTTGTTCTGAAAAAGTTGGTTATTTCTCAACTGACAACAATACAAATAATTTTAAGATGTAAAAGGTGTACGTTCAAACTAAGTATCAAATCCAAAGTCATTCAAAAATTTGTATTATTTCTAATACCATGTGCGGACTTGATAAACTTGCCCAAATCCAGTAACTAAAATTGTCCAGGTAAGATTTGAAACATAACTACTGATGGCATTGTAGAGCACTTATTTTGCTGAGCATAGATTGTATATATTGTATTGTTTAATAACAGTCATGCTTTGCCGTACTTGGAAGTTGCAGATTCCGTTCAAGCCGATTTAAGTTTGTTGTTATTGTTGTACAAAACTCAATATGATATATTATAAATTATTAGGAACAAACAGCCAAATATAAAGTAATTAAATAATAGTACCAAAACTATAATTGGTTGCGAAAGTCAGTTAATGTAGGACACTGAGTAGTCATAAGTGTTTGAGGTTATCCTAAATAATAAAGATGATAATAATAATGGTACGGTAGCTTTTAGACTGTTTGTTGTTGTTGTTATTTTGTTCGTATTATACAGTGTTGCTGGATTTGGTAATAGTTTGAAGGTGAAGATGGTTTCAAATTAATCTACCCAATACGATCAGCACTGCCCCGGTATCAGTGAGTGTTACGGGATGTATGCTTATCATTGTTGCCAACACTGAATCCTCCAATTGCCCCCCACACCAAGTTTAACGTAGGAAGAAACAAGGCCCAATGATAAAGATAATATTTCATTGCATCAACATCACGTAAACTTATCACGAAAATAATGTACAAACGTCTACAATATAACTGACTTTAAGCTTCATTTCCAAATATTTAAATCGCTTTAAGAATATTTTTATGTGCGATAATATCAAATGCATCCGGAAAAATAACATGTTTTAAAGTTTAAACTTTTAAAAAGTTACCTTTGAATTAGCATTAAACCAGAGTTTAGAAAATTATATTTTGCGTTGGCGTTGCCTATGTTACTTTGAACATATAATTTATGATTTTTCAGCCAAGAAATGCCGAGAAAGGAGTTTTTACCATCTATACTGCATGAAATACTATTTAATAAATTCTATCCAGCAGTATGTTGATCAACGACCTTTTAAAGAGTTCCAAATCAATGAGTATTGAATTCAAACATATTGCTTTCACATGTGCTATATTTTCATTTTTTCCAATTATTTTAGTACAATGATTTTTGTGGTAAAGCAATTACACGAGATTTTTTTAAAATTTATAAGTTGTTTTTTAACTAGTCATAATGTTTTTTATTGTATACTAACTTAATATATTAGTAGCTTGTTGATATAGGCTTGAGAGCTAAAACCAGACTAAATCTTGTAAAGAAAATTAAATACAACATTTTTATTTTGCAAATTTTTAAAGTTTTCATAATAAATTAAAATTTGTTAATTATTATTTGTATATTTGGTTATTTATTAAAGACTAGACAATTAAAATTAATAAGGTTATATTACAGAATAGATAAATAACTATTGTATGTATACCTACATACATGCTTGTATTTATGTTAGGGGGGCCCCATTTTCTTATTCGCCCAGGGCCCCAGAGGTCCTAAATATGGCCCTGTCTTATATATTAAATCGCTAAGGAACTTCGTTTTCGGCCTGCTACGTCGTTATTTCTCAACCGATTTGGATAATCGATGTATCATTTTAAAGTTGTACTGCACATTAACAGAAAAAATTACTCTTACTCTCACTCTTTGTTTTTGGATAAAGACAGCCAGTCCTACTCTTAAACATGGTGTATTGTGGTTTCTACGGACTGTCTCGGACCGTGACTATTGATGTTATATTAACTGTCTGCATGAGTCTCTATAGTTGCTGTAAAGGAATTCAAGCAATACAAAATTCGGGACCTGACTGACATGGTTTACCAGGATATCTCTTGGTGGTAATATATATTTTTGGAAACCATTTGCTTCCCTCCCTATCTGGGTACTATCAAACTGCCACCCGTTTTTTGGGCACATCTGAAGTTTACAAACTTCACTATAGTAGAAAAATATTTAACCATTGCTCTACTAGGCCAATCATATATATAGTACATTAAGATCGCAAAAAACGGTTAGTTCTGATATTTTAATATGTTGTTAGGATCACTACCAGTAGTTTACTGATCCCTTAGACTTTGTTTAGAACTTAATGTGTTTGTTATCAGATATTTTATCCGTGACTCAATCATATTTTATACAGGATCTTGTTAAAAAACCGTTATCATATGAACTGTATTAATTAGATTTTTGTAAACAAATAATTGATTAAAATTATCTGTCTTTTAATTAAAATAAAAAATATTCTTTCCAGTTTCTTTAAAGTGATCATATTTTAGCGAAACTTTGGTATGTGACTTGACCTAGTTCTGGCCTATTTATATGCTTTGCATAAAAAACATTTTCCCCGAAGCAGCAAACCTGCATACTCAGCCCTAGAGTTCTTCTTATGGAGAATAGTTAATGTTTGATATGGCCAACCTTCCTTACTTTTGAACCTAAATTAATAAAAGTTCTTGAGTTATTTTGATAATTGCATAAAAAAAGTTTCTTATCTTCCTTGTTTAAGCGAAAACCTACGTACTCAGCCCTAAAATAAAACGTTATACTGTATTTTTGAAACTCTAATAGCGATGGATTTTAATTTATTATTGATTTATTTGGGCTTTACCTATCGCTTCTAGTGTTTAAACACTAGTGTTTCTAGTGTTTTAAACACTAGAAGTGATAGGTAAAGTCTAAACAAATTGATAATAAAAATGGTATATATCACTTATTTACGTATGTATTGTTATGTAACTTGGTAAGTGGCTTTATGTGGTAGCGAGACACATGTTTATGCATTGGAAATTCGCTGAGCACGCAGGTGTGCTGCGACGGGGTTATTTGTATATTAGTAGAGCGTTTCCAACTTGTTAAAATACGTTTTATAATTAATTTTATCTATGATATCTTAGATTTGAGAGACTTGACTGAATTCATTAAATATGACATTTTTAAATTGTATATTAACCGCTGAAAATTGTATAACAAATAAATATGTTTATAACACATGCAGAGAGGCTGGTTGAGTTGAGTTGCCGCTGTGCTGCTTGCTATTTGCCATTTCAGAATCTTGGTGCCGATGACGGTTCAGGGCAGGCGGGTAGCAAGCCCAGCTGAGTGAAAGTGGTTTGACCACTTGGGGAAGTTGCAGGTTGGGGGTAGTTGAGGGGAGGGTTCTGCGTGTGTGTGAGTGATTATCCGGGGCTCTGCATGTGTGTGAGTGAGCAGCGACTGGCCTGACCTCTAGGCGGAATAGCTTGTCAATAGAGACGATTGCACCACCTTAAACTGACAGTTCCCAATGTTTCGGGCACATATGACTTCACAACCAATTTTAATGTCAAACACAGATACGTATCACGGCTAACAATGATCAGTTATGGGCAGTTACGACTGATTTTTACGTCAGTAAGGGCAGGCGCTAGTAGCAGCAGCTGGCCTAACAGTCACATCCATGGAGTGTCAGTAAAATGTCCGGGTTTGTACTGGAATACTTAAATGTGATATATTTTTTTTTAAATATATGTTATATATATAGCTTTAAATAGCATGGCATTATGCACTCTTAAATTTGGAATAAAATATGCCTTCGCGACAAAAATCGGACAAACTTGACGAAAATTACATGTCTTAGTTAGACATACATTTTTTTCCGAAAAGTCTTAAGTTAAATGTAAAGTTAATATAACTATTGGTAATTAAATAAAATAAGTATCGTATGTAAAAAGAACAAATATAACATAAAAAATGTATTTACATTGTTGAAGAAACTAACTGTGTACTTATTGTACAAAGTAAGTCCAAAATCATGTAGTAACCCAAATTGCTATTATTGACCTAAAATATATTGACCTATTATTGGCCGATTCGGAAATATCTTGGGTATAGCACCAGCTCTGATTCGTACACATGAAAGCGACGTCTTGTCGATATCTGCTTCTTGGAAGTGAGAACATAATCTATAAGACGGGCTAGGCGTCCAGTTGTCTCTGTTTACAGCTGTAATCCATTGATGCCGCAAGTCTTGATTTTTTGGAAAGCTACAAAAATAGTTTAATTTTACTATTTAAAAAAACAAAGGGTTTAATATAAAGCAGTTTCGAAATGTAACAAATTTATCTTTCTTAAGCTTTGTAAATAGCTAAAAAAATTCAAATGTTATTTATTTACTTATTTTTTAAATGTGTGCACTAAACAGCTTCAAGCCACAAAATATAAACAAATATTATACTACTACCCAATATTGTAGTTTTGATTATTTTAAATTATACAATAAGACTTCTTTTATTTCTCGCCGAGTATACTAAATAAATGAATTATATTTATGTAAGTGCCTAACATTTTTTGGTAAATATATTTACACCTTTATGGTACTAATAGCCTACAAATATGACCACAAATAGCCTGCACATAGGCTTACTAACAGTCTAAAAATAGACCTACTAATAGCATACGAGTAGCCCGAATACTAGCCGAATACCGTAATAGTTAATCAGATTTAACTTACATGAAGAGTTTATTCCAGGAGTATTTCCTGTATTGGAACATCCCAGGATACAACAAGAAGTTGGCATGGTAAAACAATAAAGAATCGTAGAACACACAGCGAATAAACACACACATCTAACAAGCACTCAACTACTGACATGAGCGCAGCGCTGCCGTCTGATGCCGCAACTACGCAGATTTCGCGATCGTCGCCGCCATCTTACTGTAGGTTGCCGCGCAAACCTGGCTTCACGCGCCGGGCCCCCATGTCCACTCTAGTTTATTCTGTGCTCGCTGGGTGTAACCTGGTAGACCCAAATTAAACTACCTCGTCCAGCGCCCAAGATATAATACCACCGGGTCCGATGCAGCTGCTTATTTGATCAGTAACTAACTTGTCTGGTCTAAGGCGCTTTCCTCCCGGCAGGAGGGTAACACTTGGATTGAGGGTTCGATCCTCGGTTCAGTTCTTGGTTTTAATATGCAGCTCATTGAGAGTTCACTTGTTTGTGGCAGAGTCGAATGGGGGCAAGCAATAGACGGCACGGATCCAAGTTGACAGGGTGGGTGAATTCTTAGTGAGTTGCAAATCTGTTAGAGTGTTTTGCTAAGTTTAATTATCCTTACTGTGCATGTGGGTGTCTACTGGAAGGATAAATACCAGACTCCTTTCATAATCTTAGCACTTGAAGGGTTAATAGACGTGTTTTTATATTATCAATCATAAATCAAATTTAAAAAAAAACTAGTGTAAATATATTACTTGGAGAAACCTGTCAACAATAGTAGCGTACAATTATTTTTATCAATGTGGAAAAAACTTAACATACTGACTATAGCAATAATAGAAAGCAATCTTAACTAATGTTTTTTATTGTCTACAATAATTATTGACACTAAAACTTAAATTGCACGTTTTTACGTCCTTGCTCCTTATCAATTTTCTACTTAATATCCAACAGATACTGGTAATTTTCAATGATTTTCAGTTGATAGAAAAATATATGCCTGTTGCAAACTGTACGGTTTGTAAACGTATTCAGAGTCGGAAAAGGAATAATAATTTTGGTGGTTAAAGGAGCTGCAAAAGGAGTTAAGCAAGCTGACAACAAACACAGCGGAGTCCTTGAAGGAAGGGCAGCAGGGGCTGATGGACCAGAACAGTGGACTCCGGCTTGCCACCTCGCAGGTGCAGAACCACATTGTTGCCAACCTAAAACAGCTGACTCAAGAAAAAACAGTTATACAAAGCATGCAGCACCAACTCGACACGTTATCCGAGAAACTGTCACAGGAACTTGGTAGTTAAATAGCATTTGAATGATTCAAGTTTTTATTGCAGTAGGACATTTGTCAGATATTAATGCTTTTTTAGAAAGGTTTTTATGCATATTCCTGTTATATTAAGCTTATTGCCAATCATTACTCTAATTGCATGGGGCGGAGCATGCCGTTAAATCCTTGAACCATTAAATATTATACAGAGATATGATTAAAGCTGTCCTATGCAGGGCGGGATTTAAGCACAGGACAAACAGGCACACTTAGGGGCCCACACCACATACAAATAACCACCTAGGCATAATAGAAAAAAAAGTTTGGCAACCTGAATGGTGGTTGGGAAGGAAGTCTTCAGATCTTATGTATAGGGCCCTGGCCCTATACAAAAACTGAGGGTCCCTACTGAAGTGTTATTTAATGAATTTAGAGTACTAAATGAAGACATCTTTATGTTAAAACCTTACTGACATATACTTCTTTACCATTCTGAAAAAAACTTCAAAATTGCAACTCTAATTATTTTACTATGAACATTGAAACTGTTGGTATACAAATGACTAGACTAAATAACAATTTTGCAGTAAAAAACTCATTATATATCATACAGAAAATCTTCTGAACATTAAAATAATATCTAAATCTATTTTTGACCTATACAAAATTTTGTTTAAATTTGCTTTTTGAAACTTCAAGAGATATGGTAGACTATTTTATTACACCAGGTTATGGATAAATCAATATTAAATCGTGTAGAAAGAACTATTTCAAACTATTTTGACACTCATATAAGACTAAATAAAACAAGGTAAAATTCCTAAAAGTTTAATCACTTAACTATTCCACTAAGTACTCAATTGAAGTTCTTAAATGTTCTCTAGCACTTAAATGCTCTCAACCAGAGAACATTTAAGAACTTGAATTGTTATAATAATAGTGAGCATAGTGAAATAGTCTAAAAGTGATATTTTTCCCTCAAGATCCTAACTGACCTGAGATATTTGTCATAACTAAAAGTAATTTGTTGTAGCTCTGCTGTTTTACTTTACAAGGTGCTTCAGATTATGTAACTATTTATTCATACAAGCAAACATTCTTCTTTGTTTGGCTAATCAAAGCCCTTCCCTGTGATGATTTCCCGTTGGTAAAAACATAGCATATGTTTTCTGTTGGACTGCAATGTTTAGTGTTGTATAACAACAAAAAACAGAGGCTAAGTCACATGATCACTATTTTTCATAGCTCTGGAATGCTTTTGACTCTTCTAAAAACATAGCTATTCTCAGTTTTCATATAATAATCATATTGGTAGATGACATTCATTTAGACACCCATCAAGATGTTTTCCCTTTGATATACTGTACTGCAATACATGATCATTTGTGGTTGACAGGTGATGTGGGGTCGCAGCTAGAAAGTCAGAACAAACAGCACCAAACCATTCACCAGGAGGTTGTGTCAAAGTTGGCGGAAATATCTGTCAAAGCTGATGCTATTTGGAATGCTATTGGTGTGTATAAAGTTTAATTATAACTTTATTCAAATATCTCTTATCAACAGTTTTTTTTTTGCCTTATAAAATGCATCTTTTTTACATGTATGTTATATTCTTTTGGTGTTATAAATTCTTTGGTATACAAAATTCAAGACTACTACTCACTAAAGATCCATACAACATTATATCTATTAACTTTATTAAAACGGACTTTAAATTTCTAGATGAGAGAAGTCAAAAACTGCACAAGCAACAAGAGGAAATCAAGAAGAGTACGTTGGAAACAATGGAAAACCTGAAAAAGATCAACTCTAGCGTAAACTACCTGCTGGGAATGGTGGGCCAAGTACGGGCGGAGGTGGATGAGAAAATGACTCTTCTCACTGATGCCATCGGTGAGTTTGAATGTTTAGGTATTTTAAGAACAATTTTAGGGAATTTACAAAATAATAGGAAAAACAACCTTATATTAAAACTTTAATTACAAATTAAAATGAAGTATCTTTTATTAAACACCATTCTAGCGGCCCCTGGACTACATAATCATGACTAAACAGGTACTTTACCTCCGTCAATAGTCCAATGAAGAAAATGAATCCTTACGCTGACATGGATTGTAATTACAACATTGTCAAAGCAGTTAAAACGTTAAATAAACAAACACACATACACTACACCGAGACGAAACACGAAAAACATTTAAAACAGATAGGCCCATCATGGTGTGTGTAGTGGACGGTCCCGGCGCAGGTAGCAGAACATGTCAGTGTAAAGTAGGGGTGTGCGATGCAACGAAAAGCATCAAAATTTCGATTCAATGCTGTAGTAATCGAAATAGCAATTCATCGAAAGTATACTCCCGCCGTTTACCTGTGCTACAAAGGCCACGGGGAGTGTTTGGGTCGGCGGCAAAAAATCTTACTTTGGAGATAAGGAAGGAAGAGGGACGTGAAGGGTGGAGTGGGGTCCGGTTGAAAGCAATAAATCAGTCGGCTGACCAACATTATTTCTTTGAGTCATTATCTTACAACCACGTTTTTCCCCATTGTGAATTTATAATAAACAGTGAGTTATTTAAATAATGTTATACCTTCACAAAACTATTTCTAGGGTGGGTAAAATAGTATTTTGTCAAAAATACGGTAGTTTTACTTTTCAATAGTGGTATTTTACAATCTGGCAAAACTGTCTACATCGTCACTCGTTATTTAACTTTGGCGCTCGTTTGTATTTGTCCGTCCTTTGAAACTTAAGTAAATACAATTAAGTTTAGGTTAAGCGTTTTTATTGTAAAAGTTTTTGAAATGATGGATCTAAGTTTAGGTTAAGCGTTTTTATTGTAAAAGTTTTTGAAATGATGGATCAAGTTAGGATGGAAGAAAAATTAATTGATCAAATCAGAAAATTATAGCTATACTTTGGTAGATTATATCCATGTTGGCCATAAAAATTGGGTATAGGCTGAGTTTTAATCATTGAAACATGTCGCATTGCATCGAATCAAATTGCATTTGAATCGATATTCGTTGAATCGCATTGTTGCATCGAATCAAAATAAAATCGCTGCATCACACATCCCTAGTGTAAGGATTCATTTTCTTCATTGGACTATTGACGGAGGTAATGTACCTGGTTAGTCTTATCTTTTATTATCTCACCGCCAAAAAGAGGCAGTGTCAAAAAGAGTAGAGTATTAATTATTATAAAAAGCTGCAATGTTTAGTTATGTTTCTAATTTAAAGGAGTAATATTGGCCAACATTTTGGGTCTATGAAATGTCTTAAAGAATTAAAACAAACAGCCTAATTAGCTATGAAAATAAATGTTGGAGCAGGAAAATTACTTTAGAGCAGCTATAATATTTTTAAAATAAATAAATTGATTAATTGTGATTGTTTGATCGATTGATCCAATTCTCATAGAAGGGTAGACTTCTTATTCTGATGGCAGCATACTCTGCTTTTGAATGTAGTTTTGGATATTAACGGTTTAACTTTTCAAGTAAAATTTAGTTGTAACTTTGTTGTGAAAGTTTTGAATCAAACCGATACTTTTGGTTGCAGGGGGGGACGGCCGAGTCCTGATGGCAGTGGCTCAGCACAGCCTCTACCTGCTGGGTGGGGTGTTGGTCAGTCTGTTCCTTCAGCTAAGTCTGGCCTGCCGCTTTATCCTGCTGGCCGCTGTGGTTGCCAATGTCACACTGGTCTACCATCGACAGCCCCTAAACTTCCTCCACCTGACCGGTGCCATTATTGGTGAGTGTGAGCCCAGGCACGGATACAGGGGGAGGTCATGGGGGTCATAATCCCCCAAAACCTCAGACCTTGCAGCGGGGGGGGGGGGGTGAAAAGGAGTACTTCTGGTACCTTTATGCGGCCTTGGTGGTCGTGGTACATTTAAAGGCTTGAGTTTATCTGGACTGCTACTGAGGTTAACTACACAGGAGTAAATGACTATGTAAGCGTGCTAACTCTGCTACTAACTATGATTGATTGATTGATTATGTTGTTGGGTTAGGTTACTGGGAATAGCTGCTGCTGTCTAATCCCAGACCTGTGTTGAAAATTAACAGATTGATTGGAAACGATGCTAGGCAACAAGGGCGTGAAATATTTTACCCAGAACCAGAATGAGCCTCGCTAAACCAGCTTTGATTTTATATACTAACAGGAGAATAAACTATACCTTCCAAACATTGACTGAATTGAAACTAGACTAAAATGCTCAGAAACTACTAAAATGTTTGTCTTAAACAGAAAATGCTACTAAGTATACTACAACTTGATTCTAATGCATTTTCAGGATAAACTGATGCTTAAGGCAACGTGGTGGAAATATACATGAAATGGGATACAACGACAAGGCGTCAATTGTAATAAATAATTTTCCTACATTTCCCCAGCGTTGGGGCGCAAACCTATACGGTTTGCCCCTTTAATAAGGTGTTGCCTTCCATTTGAAAGGCTCCTACAACTTAAAATCTACAACTTATCCATAGCAGAAATGTAGCTGAAGAATTGGAGATACAGGTGTCGACAGTTGAACGCTTCTCCGGACAAGACGGGGAGAGAGGAGAGAAGGTTGCCGGAAGCAAAGGCGACACAGCTGTTCGCGTGCCGTAACGGCCGATTTGGTCATGAGAGGCAAGCACTGAACTAAGGTTATGTAGCTCGCCCGACCCGATTTGAGGCAAAAAGCCTAGTCGTGTCGCTAAGCGCCACAACTTTCACTTATTTTACCCATTTTTTACTGTAAAGATTATTGTATTTTGACAATTTAGATATTTTTTTATCCATGACCCCACCGTATTCTGTATCCGCTAGAGATGTGTCGCTGCAGCTGGAACTGCTTTGTTTCAACGTTCCGAGAATGAAAGGAGTTCCAACCGTTCCAACGTGACCAGCAATTCGGTTCCGATCGGAACTACTTTTCAAACCAGCTGCAGCCATAGCTGCAGCCCATTTTCTGTAACTGAAACTGGATGTTAGCTGCAGTTCGTTTTCTGTAAGTGAAACTGGGAGTTACCGAAAAACCAAAACAGCTGCAGCGAAACCCCAGGCCTGGGCCTACTCTTTCATGTTGAGGCAGGATATTATTTATCTGATTTCTTTCTGCTCATCCCTCCTGTCCAGTCTGAATATCAATAGAATACTAATCGCGAAGACATCGCTAATGTGTTTTGAAATATTGGTTTTGTTTCCCTGCTGCATTCCACCTCTTGTATATAGTTTAATGCGTCCATATTCTAATGTTATTGTGTATTTATAGTGTACATTACAATTATTTGAAAATGTTTGCTTAAACAGTAACCACAATCGTGTGTTAAATATTTTACTAAATTATTTTATTTTTTCAATTAATTTAAATACTAAGCTATTCAAACTTGTTCATATAAGTTTTGTGTTTTTTAGTGTTTAACTCTAAAAATAAATTTACATTACAAGTGGTCATTGTTATCTATAAAGATTAAAACAACTCTTTAGCAAAGTTATTAATTTTAAGAATCAGTTTTCTCTACAAACAATATATTAAAGCAATTGAAAGTAAGTTAAGGCTGCAGCGTTTAGTTCCGAAAACAGCTGCAGCGTCTGACTGTTTTGAGACATTGAGACTCAAATAACGGGGGCCAAACTAGCTGCAGCTGGAACTACTTTTGGAACAAGTTCCGCTGCCGCTATGGAACTAGCTGCAGCTGTTTCGCTCAGGTAACTGCTTGGCACATCTCTAGTATCTGCTCCTCAGTGAGCCAAGCATTTAATAATGATAACATCAATGTTTATGGACAGATCTCACTTGTTCAGTGACTACTTATCTGCAATTTAATTAACTAGCTTACTTTGTAATCAAATTACTCAGTATTTTGTCCTTTTCCTATTTCAATATTTTTGTGATAGAGTAGTTGTGATTTAAAGCCCTTGCACACAGGGACAGCAGTGGCGGCCAATAGTACTGACCAGTAATGGCCGCCACAAGTGGAAGTGGCCCTGCACACAGGGACAGGGTAGGGATGATTAGTGACAGCTGGTACTTACTACTGGCTACCACTAGTGTCCCCATATACAAGGGTAAGGGGTAATGTTTGTAATTTGATAGACGTATACTTATGTTTGATTTTTATATAGGCCTATACAAACTTGGAACAGTTTGTCAAGTTGTTCTATCTGGCTGATTTGCATTATTATTTAAATTTAATCCTAGATATGTCATGACTCAACCATCCTATTATTTTTTGGCAGGTTTCACATAATTATTATTCAAAGTTTGCGTGTTAATTTTAAGGAGACGATTATATTTTGTATGTGATCAGACATACTACACTTTTGTTGTGTCAGACTCAAACATTTGTTCATTAGGTTAGCACAGCATATAAACTGTTTTATTCATGGGTGGTTATGTTTATGTTGAGGAATTAACCCTGCGATGATATACAGTAATTTCTGTTGATATATAATTATTTGTTGCAGGTTGGTGGGTCTTAGCAATGTTGTCACCCATTTGCTGGGCTTACATAAAGAAATCTGAGAGTGGTATTCATCAAAGTAAGTTTGTAATTAACTCATTAATTTTTGATAATTTTAAGTTATTCTTATCTGGTGGTGGATTTTTCTCTACTCATATATTAGTAGAAAAATTAAGTCGTAACGTAACAAGTAGTTTTAAGAAGATTATATGTATAAACTATCTGGGATATTATCATTGATAAATATTGTTAGTAAGAAGTCTGTATCTCTATAATATGCCAAAGAGATTTTTGTAAACCCAAATTTCTGCACTGGTTTCAAGATTGAAATATTGGAAATGTGGCCTCAAAAATTAAAGTGAAAAGTGTTTAAATCGTTTAAACTTTGATTCTGAAGGGCACAAGCCATAATAAAAGTCCCTCTTTTTGGCCATGAAGATAACATGGATATCAATATTGATTCAGTTGCATAATACAATACCATTAGAAACTGGCACAGTTTTAAAGCATTAATATTATGTTATGATCAGACATTAGACAATGGACAATATTCTTTATTACATATTCATGGAGAATAAAATGGTTTATTCCAACATAGTTACCAGCTTGTACAGTTTCACTTATATAATACAGTTATTACTAAATCCTGTATTACTGTGGAAAATATAATATAAAATTTTCAATAATCTGTCGTAGTAAAAATATAAAAAAAAATGGCCATGGGAATCAGCAGACATAGGCAACAAAGGCTTGTGCGTCTGCTGCGTTGCTGTGAAATAATAAATTATTGACCTTCTTATTGTTTAAATTAGTAATTTACTAAATTTGGAATAATTTCGTTTTAAAACATGTAAAAATAATTAACGGGTGAAAAAAAGGAAGATAGAATTTTTTTTATAAATTTGGAGTGATTACCTGGCGAGAGTAATCAGTGGTCAGGTCAAGGGTCGGGTCTAGCGCGCCGGTAACCTGTTGTGATTATAAGGTTGGCCTCTTCGACATTCAATTTGAGTTACCATTCTTTTACACAAATTTTAAATATTTCCAAAGAGTTAGATTCAAATAAATTTAAGTCAGTAAAGTGTTTACATATATTGGGAAAAATATCATAAGACATATAGAAAGAATTTGTTTTGGAAAATGTATTATTTAATTGCAATGTAGGAATTCCGATCCTAGAAGAGTACCTTGTATTATGAGAATATTAAATTACTTGAAAAATGTTATTGTAATTTTTGTAAATGTTAATTAGTAGGCTTTTAATATAAAGTTGCCGAATAGTAACAGGCGTCAAAGAGTTATTAGGTAATCAAAGGAAGCTATACAATAAAACTATTCAGGAATTCGGTTTTGTAAAAGCAAAGATGGAATTTATAAGTAATGATTGAAGGACCATCCTTTTTTAATTATTGTGAAAGGAATAAACACAATATGAAAAAAGCAAATATAATACAGTTTGTTTACCTATTTATTCTTTATTATATCTGAAGACATGGGAAATAAGACATAGTACCAAAATATTAGGTTTTTTGTTGTATTAGAGCCCGTTCTAGATTGGTGTTGGTTGTCCCTCCCCATGACAGTATGCCGTATCTCAGATGGGATTCAAAGAGTGTGAAGTAAGCAACTTTGGCAGTGTCCAGGCCATTGACTTGTTTTATTCTGTGAATAACATAAGTTCCAGAGGAGAGCTTTTTGCATAGCTGGTCTATGAGGGGTTAAAGACAGTTTTGAATCAATTGTGATACGTAGATGTTTTGTTATTTCTTTTATTTTCAAATTTGGGAGTGGAACTCTTTGTGTGTGCTTGTTTTTGGTGGAAAAGTCAATCTGTAGAGTCTTTCTCATTAAAACTAGATCGTTACTTGAGCAGTATTGTTTAGTTGGATTGAAAAATGCATTGGTCTTTCTTTCCAGTGTTTCTGTTATTTTGCCTGATATGGTGAGGACTGTGTCATCCGCATACATAACTGTATGGCAGGAGCCTTGCAGTTGATCTAGCATGTCATTGGTGAGGAGTAGGAACAGAACTGGTCCGAGTATTGACCCTTGTGGTACGCCTCTCTGCACAGCAGTGGTTCCAGAGTGAGTTTTCTGGTTCATGTTGTTTCTGGTGGCGGTGATCTCCACAAGTTGCTTTCTGTCTTTTAGGTAGCTTCCAAACCATTCTAGTTCCTTTCCTCTTATGCCTAGAGTTCTTAGTTGTTGGAGTATCTGATCATGGTTGAGGCAGTCAAAAGCTTTACTGAAATTCAAGAATAAGCTGGTTACCAAGCAGCCTTCTTCAAGTTGGTCTATTATATGTTCTGTGAGTTGGATTAGAGCTGTAGCTGTTGATCTTCCTTTAAGGAACCCATGCTGCTGACTAGTAAGCAGGTTGTTCTGTTCGAGGTGGGTCAGGAGCTTTCCAAGGACGATTTTTTTAATTTTTTTGAGAAAGTTGGGATTAGTGAAATTGGCCTGTAGCTACCGGTTTCCCCTCTAGGTCCATTTTTGTACTTCGGGTATACTTTTGCAATTTTTAATTGGTCTGGGAAAATTCCTTGTTTTAGGGATTTGTTGATTATATCTGTGAGTAAGCCTGCCTGTTAGTGTTCTTCCTTGCAGGTTTTAGCGAATTTCCCCTATAGGGAAGAAGCTATTACCGTAGGTCTCATGGTAAGACTTAAGCCCGAGACCATGATAAATTTTTGTTTTGAGGTCCCCAGATGCCAAAAACACTATTCGTTCAAATTTATATATATGTATATATATATATATATATATATATATATCTATATATGTGTCCGTGAATGCGATAACTTGAGTAAAAAACGTCCGATTTCGATGAAATTTGGCTCAAATGTGTAAAGTGACATTCATGACTTTAAGTTCGAAAACCAGAAATATCGGACCACGGGAAGGGGGGTTTATGGGGGTTTTAAATTTTCCAAAAATCAGTTTTTTGCATTTTTCACCCTAAAATTTTTAAAACACTTAATTTTGGTTTTGACCATGTTATAGAGCTTAAAAAATCAAATAATATGGTATTTTGAATTATGAACCTAGGTTAAGTGGTTGCGGAGAAAATCCAAAAAAACCTGCTCATAAAATCTCCCATGTTAATCTTATGGGAAAAAGGTTTTTGGCTTTTCCTCAGTTCATTTCAATGTAAACTTCACATTTGCTTTTACCAATCAGTTTAGCTCTACAAAACAATCATTTTAGTGTTTAAATTATGATTCTACGTCCAACCGTTGCCGAGATATTCAAAGTGCTAAACACAGTACGTTGCCCAATGTTATCCTTATGGAGAATAAATAAAATTTGATATCTCGATTTTTTATGAATGTATATTAATGAAACCTGGTATGTGGCTTCACCTAGTACTGGTATATTGATATTTGCACAAAAAATTGATTTTTTGTTGATTATCTTCTTAGCAGCAAACCTGCATACTCATCCCTAATGTTATTCTTATGGAGAATACGTAAAGCTTTATATCTCCCTTAATTATGAACATAAATCATTAAAACTTGGTATGTAGCTTCACCTGGTTGAGTTATATTGATAATTGCAAAAAAACCATATTTTTATCGTCCTTGTTGCAGCAAACCTGCGTTCTCAGTCCTAATGTTATTCTTATGGACAATAAATAAAATGCTATATATCAGTTATTTATTTAAGTATTTTTATGAAACTTAGTATGTGGCTTTATGTGGTAGTAAGAAATATATTCATGCGTAGGAAATTCGCTGAGTACGCAGGTTTGCTGCGACGGGGGTATTAATTATTCTCCATAAGAATAACATTGGGGCTGAGTACGCAGGTTTGCTGCAACAAGGAACACAAAAAATTGGTTTTTACGCTAATATCAATATAACTCAACTAGGTGAACTCGTATACCAGTTTTTATTAATTTATGGTCATAATTAAGGGAGACAGAGCATTTAATTATTATCCATAAGAATAACATGGGGCCTGAGTACGCAGGTTTGCTGCTACGGGAGAATTATGCAAAAACAATTTTTTGGAGCAAATATCAATAGACCTCAACGAGCTGTATACCAAGTTTCGTCAGTATACGTTCATAAATAAGCGAGATACAAAAATTTTCTTTTCCTCCATAAGAATAACATTAGACAACGTTCTGTGTTTAGCACTTTCAATATCTCGGTAACCAATTTACCTAGAGGAATGATCGAAATACCAAATTGTGTGTTTTTTTAAGCTGAATCGAATGGTCAAAACTAAAATTTGACTTTTTCAAAAATTATGTGTAAAAAATTCAAAAAACCCATTTTTGGGGTACAAAACCCCCCCAAAATACCCCTTCGGATAGGTCGATCTGTCTGGTTTTCAAACTTAAAGTCAGAAATGCTGCTTTACATGTTTATACCAAATTTCGTCAAAATCGGATAATTTTTACGAGAGTTATCGTGCTCACGGACATATATATATATATATATATACAGTATCGAACGAATGGTGTTTTTGGGGTCTGGGGACCTCAAAACGAAAAGTTATCATGGTCCCGGGCCTAGGTCTTACCATGCCGACTACGGTAATAGCTTCTTCCCTATAGGGGAAATTCGCTAAAAATGTGATTATAAACGATAAAACTACTTTAGTGGATGAACCCTCAATAGTCTCTGAAAGATTCAACTCCTTTTTTCTTGTCAGTAGCTGAGCGTCTAGCGTGCCATTCCCCGCTGTTGTAACCGCACCTTCCACCTCACCATAGTAGCTAAATAAGACTCCATGATCTAATATTTTGATTTCTAACTCCCACTGATCCAGTAGAATTGGTTAACTTTGACAAATCGTTAAGATCGATAAAAGAATTTTTACTTTTTACTTATCAAATTACATCTTTATATATAATTCTGTAAGTGAAATGTTTAGTCAAAATTGTGAGGGTTTGGTAAATCCAGGATGATGGGAGACGGCCCAAATTAATGGTCTCAAATAGTCTCGATCCCAGGGCCTCGGGAAAAATAGCAGTATTTCTAAAAAGTTACCAGCAAACGAGAAATAAAGTAAAACATCCCCCATATGAATATCATGGGAATTTAAAAACGTCTGCTTTGTTTACATTAAAACATGTAATCCTACTTAAAATTTACTATTTTCCTAAGCATGAAAATCAGATAATGCAGAGTATTGGAGAAAGGTTAGGTTAGGTTAGGTTACTTGAAGCCACCAGTAATCTATATTAGCTTAGATATTCTGTATACACGTACTAGTCTAACAGACCAGTTAAAAATAATATAACATATTGAGTTGACATTTTATTACATCAGATTTGAGTAAAGAAATTCGCTTTGTTGTCACCGTGATTTATGGCGCCATCTCAGACAGGATACACACCGAGATGATTTCGACTTATCATCTGAATTTGATGATCTACTGACGATCCATTAGTTGTTTGTATCATCTTGTGGGAGGTCATCCTGTACAACAATTTCAACACAGTCAATATCAATAGCATGCCACATTAATACTGCCAGTGTCATATATAAATATTGTTGAAATATATCGTTGAATTATATTGTCATCAAGAAAAATCCTAATAAATCTTGTCATACATAGGTGGGAAAATATACATATGAATACAACTTGCATTTGAAAATCTCTGCGACTTCATCACTTTTGAAAGTTTTTCTATCGATCTATATCTTACGAAACTTTAAATACCTCGTCAAAGCCAAACACTTTGTTCATGTAAGTCGGTACATGAGCAGTTCAGAATGACATCATATAATTAGCAAATTTAAGACGTAACACCTATTTATTTCCCATTACTGCAGCAACAAAATTCTCCCAATGAATAAATTGTTTTAGATATTAAGAATGACATTTTTTATTTTTGGAAATAACTAAATCATTAATTGTATGCTGGCATAAAATATTTAATACCTGCATATCTCAATTCCTCTGAAGAACTCTCAGATTAAGTGTACAAAAAAGGTCGGGTCCAAAAGTTGTTATTAATGTTAAGGTAATCTTCCAGTGTACATAAGGAATAATCATTACGTTTTATCCATAAATTATGTTCAAAACGTTTATATAAAATAACTCCCAAAAATAAATTTTAGCTGAATCTGGCCACCCCAGATTTCATATGATCTAGCTGCTCGTTTTAGAAGTGTTTAAATCCTTAACCAATTAACACCCACGGTACTACAACACAAAACAATTACAGAGAAAATGCAAGAACGAATTAAGGAAAAATAAACAGATTTTATAATTTGTATCACAAGTTGGTGATCATTTTCTTAAGTAGCAACGCCCAAGGATTGAACGGGCTCCTAGTAAATGCTTTACCTCTCAACGTCTACTTAATGCCCCAAGAAAGTCTACCAATTGTATCTGCTCTTCGGCAACGGAAAACTCGTGATACCTCTCAACGTCTACTTAATGCCCCAAGAAAGTCCAATTGTATCTGCTCTTCGGCAACGGAAAACTCGTGATACCTCTCAACGTCTACTTAACGCCCCAAGAAAGTCTACCAAATGACTAAAAATAGTCTAAAAGTTTACTTTATAAACATTCAATCTGAGATAGCTTATATTATTTTGTAATTGTTTGGGCTGGATTTTTATGGGAAGGATATAGAAAGAAATTAGAACTGCCACCAAGAAAGGGCAAAATTGAGTCATAAAAAGGGACAAATTGTTGCACTTAACAATTATACATTTTAAATAAAAGAAATAAGGAAATAATCATTTAGCTGATCAATTCAGTTTTAGCAGTCCCGCAGGCTCCACCCTGCAAGCAATCTTGCATATAAACTGACAAGTTGTGTGTGCTGCATTCTGTAGCTATCCCGTGGAACTACTCCGAATCAAGATCAACTGTTTGGATTTTCATCAGCTCAGTCTTAAAGTGAATATACATAAGAATAACACAGAATTGGTACTTTAACTCCCCGTGGGGCGGAGCCCTATAAGAATTTCTTAAAACCTTTTCTTAGTGAGCACCTAAGACCCAAGAGTAAGGTATGTTCCAAATATCATTGCAATCCGTTCTGTGGTTTTTGAGATTTCGTGATGAGTGAGTGAGTGAGTCAGTCAGTCAGTCAGTGTATTTGGATTTTATATATTAAGATAAAATAATTAACAGGACGGTTGAGTAATAATACATTATCACCTCGATAGTCAACGAGAAGGTAAATAAATGTGGAGGGGACTTAAATATTGATCATAAGCGAACTGAGAGTTTATATTTATTATAGGTTCGAAAGAAGTAAAGAAAACAAAATTGTTTGTTATTGTAACTAAAACTTAACATAAAAATGCAAATAAAATTATCAGATGAGAATCATAGTATAGAAGAAGATGAATACTTAAATTCAAATTTAATAAAAATATACGATCTTCATACGAATGAGGTAAAAAGTGATAAATCAGGTTTTTGTTAAAAAATTGGGAATTTATTATATTTAAAAAACATATATTATAGAATTCGAGATGTAATCAAACCTAATCAAGCAACAGTTTGAAATGATTACAGTTTGGCTTTCAATACATTGCAAGGAACAATAACAAATATGTAAAGAAAGTTACCTTTTTTTCTACGACGGCCTCTGGCAGCCGGACGCTGAGCCGGTGGAGCCACTGCAGGTGCCGGAGAGGGCTGAGCAGGGCCAGGTCGGCGACGGGCGGGATCCGCAGGCGGGACGAATCCTGGAGGGAACGAGGCGAGCGAAGCGGTGGCGGCAGCCGAAGCGGCGATCGCAGTGTTCCAGCTATGATGGGTGGCTATATACAGCAGATTCAGCCTCTGGAAGACCACATTTTGGACCTTAGGGTTCATGTCAGGGTATTCGCTCGTGACGGAGAGGAGGAAGGCTACCTCGTGATGATCACGTCCCGTGAGATGTGGAAGCTTGGCAAATAGGGCAGCAGCCAAGCATTGGACTTGTCCTACGGACCCTGTGGGGACCCCGGTGTGGGGCTCCACAAACAACTTGTCCCAATCAAAGGTCGGATCCTCCGGAGGGTCAGTAGGGTTGGCGACGTTGGGAGGAGGTGCAGCCGCGGCAGTAGCCTGTTGACCCACCATGGCCTGGATTGCAGCTGTGAGTTGGGTCAGCTGCTGCTGTGTCTGTGCCATCTGTTCCTGCGTCTGCGAGATGGCCGGTTCCAGACGGGCCGGAGAAATCCTACGACGTGGGACGGAGCCAAATCGAGAACCTCCCGCCATGGTAGAAGAGGCCGTAGGCGGAAGTGGGTGTATCAGGCGGCCCTGGAGAGCAGGCGGAGGGGAGACCGGGGTCCCGAAGTGGGAACGCCGAGGAGACCGAGGATGCGGTGAGCGGCTGCGGGACCGGCACACCGGAGTCGGTCTGAGAAGCGCCGACTGAAGTTGCGGTCTTCTGAGCTCGGAAGTGAGGGGCCCAGGAGTTTCTACCAGGAGGCGGAGGTGACCTCGTGCGCGGCGAAACACAGCGTCGTGAGCAGGTGTAGTGGGGTCACCGAACCATAGAACTTGGAGAAAAAGTTGTGGTGCTCCCACTGCCACGTCCAGCCGATGACTATAGACGTTGATGAAACTGTAAAAAATAAATATGCGTTTGATTAACATTTTCTTCCGAGACTTTAACTCTTAAAAAAATGTCTAAGATCCATCAATATGCTTGACATCTCTTTACTAATAACGTGATTTTCGTGGATATATAAATAAATATTTTTTTATAAAATTACATTTAATATGTGGAATGATCTCACCCTCAACTTAGAAGAAAAGCCAAAACATAATAATTTGTCCCAATTATTTCAAAAAAAAGTTGTCTTTAAAACATTCAATCTAAAATAGCTTATATTATTTTGTAATTGTTTGGGCTGGATTTTTATGGGAAGGATAAAGAAATAAATGTGAACTGCCACCCAGAAAGAGTAAAATTGAGTCATAAAAATTGACAAATTGTTGCACTTAACAATTATATATCTATCTATAATATTATAAAGAAGAGGTGGTTTCTGTCTGTCTGTCTGGTGTTCCGGGTAAACTCAAAAACTACTGGTGTTCCGGGTAAACTCAAAACTACTGAACCGACTGGGCTGAAACTTTACACAAAGGTAGATCATGAACCCATGCAACACATAGGCCTATTCACTTCCTTAAAATCCCCTCGGGCTATGCCCTGTGAACGTCCTAAGTTTCAATGTTTACATTTCAGAAAAAGTAAACATTCAGAAACTGTAATGTGAACAGCTGAGAACACTTCCATTTGACAGCTTAAAGAGGAGGAGCAAGAACAGCTGTTTCAAGCTAACTAAAATTCAAATTGCATTGACTAAAGAACGGGTAAAGAAAACCCCTGTGCGAAGAACGGGTACATCAGCTAGTTTTAAATAAAAGAAATAAGGAAATAATCATTTAGCTGATCAATTTATAATAGAAATATTTTATGTACTCCAGTTCAGTTCACGGTTTACATAGAGTGTTCTTACTACACAATTATCACAAATGTAATGGCTAATGGGTAATTTTACAAATCATATTTTATTTCACTCACCAAATTGGGTGACAGTTTTGGCCCTTTCCAAAGGCCACGTCCTTGTGTGGAAAATGCCAGTAAACATCAAGGAAGTTGGAGAAAGTTTTGAGGAACCTTGAGAAATGTAAGGTCTCGAAGGTCTGGAAGGTCTGGAAGGTCTGGAAGATCTGGAAGGTCTGGAAGATCTGGAAGGTCTAGAAAGTCTGGAAGGTCTGGAATTTACAGATTGTCTATGGGTTGATAGAAATGACAATAAGTCCAACACAGTCTTATTAGTGAATTTCCTTTGGAAAGTGAACTATTAGCATGACTCGCACGGTGAAACTTAAGCCCGGGACCACCATAGAAGTTCCTATATATATATATATATATATGTGTTTGCACTCTATCGGTCACATTTTTTGTCCGATTAACTTCAAATTTGGTAGGAACGTTCCTTTCTGTAATCAGTTGGACAAGTTCGTTGGGCAAAACAATCAGAAAACTCCAAACCCCTTTTTTTGGGATTAATCTTTCAAATTTCGAGTCTTTGGGCCCAAAAAGGGTCAGAAAAGCCCCAGATGTAAAATTAATGCATGTAAAATGATGGGAATTAGTAAGGCGAAAGTTTTAAGCTCTCTCTCGTCATTCTAGGATAAATATTTATCGAGTTATTAAAGAAAATGTGTTTTGACTAAAGACAGTACGTTGTCTTATGGGGTTATTACACTAGAAAAGCCTGCTACTCTTTTGTTAGTGTTTTTATCATCCCCAGCAACCTCACGCCTACTTTCAAGCCTGACTGGACCTTCTCCTAACATTATAATGCGCAAAATTATATTCCCAGCTTTGCATGTAAATGAAACCAGGAGCATCAGAACAGCCAAAAAATCTATGTTTTCAGATTTCATGTTTTTACACTGATTTTGAGTTTCACAAGTTTTTGTGTGGAAATTCACTTCCCTCACGTCAGCGTGCTGCGTGCGAACTCGTTTTACTTTCGTTGCACACACAGTTTAATAACAAATTATATATATATTTAACCAGGGTATTATATTTAACCAGCAAGCCAAAATGTATTTTAAAACATTAGTTAAGAGTTGTTCCCGCAGGCTTCGCCCCGCGAGCAATCTTATATATAAACTGACAAGTTGTGTGTGCTGCATTCTGTAGCTATCCCGTGGAACTACTCCGAATCAAGATCAACTGTTTTGATTTTCATCAGCTCAATCTTAAAGTGAATGTACATAAGAATAACACAGAATTGGTACTTTTACTCCCCGTGGGGCGGAGCCCTATAAGAATTTCTTAAAACCTTTTCTTAGTGAGCACCTAAGACCCAAGAGTAAGGTATGTTCCAAATATCATTGCAATCCGTTCTGTGGTTTTTGAGATTTCGTGATGAGTGAGTGAGTGAGTGAGTGAGTCAGTCAGTCAGTGTATTTGGATTTTATATATTAAGATAAAACAATTAACAGGACGGTTGAGTAATAATACATTATCACCTCGATAGTCAACGAGAAGGTAAATAAATGTGTAGGGGACTTAAATATTGATCATAAGCGAACTGAGAGTTTATATCTATTATAGGTACGAAAGAAGTAAAGAAAACAAAATTGTTTGTTATTGTAACTAAAACTTAATAAAAATGCAAATAAAAATATCAGATGAGAATCATAGTATAGAAGAAGATGAATAATTAAATTCAAATTTAATAAAAATATACGATCTTCATATGAATGAGGTAAAAAGTGATAAATCAGGTTCATGTTAAAAAATTGGGAATTCATTATATTTAAAAACCATATTATAGAATTCGAGATGTAATCAAACATAATCAAGCCACAGTTTGAAATGATTACAGTTTGGCTTTCAATACATTGCAAGGATCAATAAAAAATATGTAAAGAATGTTACCTGTTTTTCTAAAGCGACTGGGGTTTCTGGGTAGCATGTTTTCTGCAGGACTTGGGAAAGAACTGGAAGAGGCTAACTGCAACTGGAGGCTGGAAGAACTGCAATGTCCATCACCAACGGGTAGCAGGTCTGTACAGCAGTAAATATGCGTATGAATAACAGTCAATTCTTTCCGTGAATTTACACTTGAAAAACATTTTTCTAATCTCTATCTTTACAAATCTGGATGAGTCAAAAAACTGGAAATTGTGGGCGTTTAGCATGTCATCCTCTTATGAAATCTTATAGGCCTAGACAATAAGAACCCCAAGGATCAAAATTCATACCAGTGAACGCCCTACCCCTCCCTCTCTGTTTAGCTAACCTACCCAGAACGTCTATCAATTTTACAATACAAGTGTTTATAATTTAGGTTATTGCACAGGTGCTTTAGTGGTAAAGGACACCAAACATATTATAGGTTTTTGTTTACCTATTAAAAATTATATCTATTGACAAAACGTAATTCGATATCAATTCTGAGTAACTATATTTCGATAGAAATATTAATAAACGGTATCAGGAAACTGACACATACTTTCTCCCTTTTAGCCAAACTTTAATGACAAAAATATTTGTTATTTACTAAATATAGAATATGAAGTATAGATAAATGTACAGAAAATTGTCTAAAATAGTTGTTTTCAGAAATATCCACCCAAATTGCTTTTTTGGAGGCACTATAGAGTCCGTTGCTACACACAGTAGTTTTGAGAGGGGAAATGCCCCCTTGCCCCCCCCAGGGTTAAATAGCAACACATTTCGAACATCATCTGTTGGTCAATGCTAACTTGACCTGCATATCAAATGAAATTGATCAGTAAATAAGAGAGAAATAGTTATTTTTGTATTCCCCATAAGAATAACATTGGACAACGTACTGTGTTTACCGCTAAATGAAAATTTCAATTTTCTCCGCAACTAGCAATCGTAGAATAGTAATTTAAAATACTAATTTATTTAGTTTTTTGAGCTCTTTTTAATGGTGAATAGTAATCTTTTTTAACATTTATGATTTTTTATGAAAAATCCAAAAAACTGAATTTTTGATGTTTTAAGTCCTGTAATTTCTGAACCCGCATTTTTCCAGAAATGCGGGTGGTGTCATTTTGTTGGAAACCTAAAGTTCTACAAACCACGAAAGTTTAATCAAAATCGTTAGAGCCGTTTTTGAGAAATTTGGATTTTTCATGTTTTTTGGCGGTTTTTGGGGGATAATTACCCTTAAAAATCAAAAATTCAAAAAAATGAAAAAAACGCCTGGAGATATCGTGGATTAGTACCTACACGCCAAATTTCATAAAAATCGGCCCATAGGTTAGGGCTCTAGCTCTGTACACATCCACACAGACACACACACACACACACGGACACACACACACACACACACAGACAGACATCACGTAAAAACCACTTTTTTGGGTTCAGGGAGCACCAAAACGAATATTTCCACTGACAACTCAAATTCGAAAATTTTTATGAAAACAATACTTTCTCCATATACTATGTATAGGGGGAGAAAGTAAAAATTAACAATCCAGAGGCTGCATATACTATGAAGTAGTTCGAGACTTTAACTCATGCTTGTACTTATTAGTTAACCAAAACTGATAACAAATCCTATATCCTCTTCAGACCTAGGTACACATACGTGCACAAATAAAAGTGGGAATTCGTTAAAATGGCTCATTTTCTGCCGCCAGACATAGAAACATAAAACATAAGTGCAAAAACATGAATACGCCCTGAGGGATTTTGTCATGAGTTAAAAAAGGTTTTTCGCTAGAAAAATATGACTAAACAATACCTTATTTCATTTTATTTTATTTTATTTGATAATACTTGGAATACTAACCTTGATCCAAGAATGATTAGTGTGTCTTCAGTTCTTTAGGAAACCGGGAATTTTGCCAAAAGGCGCCCCGGGTTCATTGATACAGATAGATTTTCTTTCTGAAACATATGATAATCCAGTGAGTGCAAAAACAAGAATACGCCCTGAGGGATTTAGTCAAGACTTAAAAAAGTGTTCCGCTATAAAAATGTGTCTAAATAATATCTTATTTTATTTACTTTTATTTAATTTGAACCACCCGCTAAGAATCATGTATTCTTTACAGGAAAACAGTCTTATTTTGTAACGGGCCGGCTGAGCACCTGCTTAACTGTGACAATTTAAATATATAATTGCTTAATGTAAAATACTGAAACAAAACAGTTATTTGCTGTTTTTTCACTTGTTTCTAAAGGTGTGAACGAGCTAGAAGATCAAAACTTTGAACAGTCATAAACAAGTAGACGAAAAATATCTCCACGTAGCACAATGTTTTAGTTTTGCCCTGTTTTATCTTTTGTTATTTTCTTAAAATACAAACAAATTCAAAACCAAAAAAGTAAGTAATGATTACTAATATTAATATATAGATATACATTTAGTCTTAATAGTAAAACTATAGACTGTACAAGCAACTAGTATTAATATCGATACTTGTTTGACATCTCTTCACAAAAAAACTTGATTTTCGTTGACATGTAAATAAACGTTAATATTTGTTGATTTCAGTTTCTGATAAAATCTCTTCTCCCTGTTAAGACAAAAGCCAAAACATTGTATTTTTCTCTCAATATATGAAGAAAATAATGTATTAAAAAGTAATTCAATTTAAAGTTAACGAATATCATTTTCTAATCATAAGGATATTGCTTTTTGCGTTTAAAACCGGTTCTTATGAAGTATAAATCTGTCTTAAGCACTGGATCCAACATCCCGAATAGAGAAAAAGATTTTATGTATACAATGTCTATCATCCTTTGACTTTATCTTATAACTTACTTGTTATCCTAAGAGTTGTATGTATGCAGAATATGTGAAGCTAAGGAGTACGAAAACAAATATTTCTTAATATATCCTTTTTTTAGTAAGAATTTCTTTCAGTAGAGAATGGCGTTCAATAAATTAAAAGAATCGATAAAAAAGATTTTTTAAATTAATAACCACTTAAGTGGAACAGTTTTAAGAGATTAGAGAATGGCTTTTAATACATTGGAAGGAACATTAACATATATGTAAAGAATGTTAACTTTGTTTCTTGTTTCTGCTTTCTTGTTAATATCTTGATAAATTGATTGAATGACTTGGCAAATGTAAATAACAAGAGGGAGAACCAACCCGATGGAGAAGAAGATGGGAGTTACTGGTCACGCTGGCCGCGGCCTCTCCCTCGTTGACGTCCATGACAGCCTCTGGCAGCCGGACGCTGAGCCGGTGGAGCCACTGCAGGTGCCGGAGAGGGCTGAGCAGGGCCAGGTCGGCGACGGGCGGGATGAATCCTGGAGGGAACGAGGCGAGCGAAGCGGTGGCGGCAGCCGAAGCGGCGATCGCAGTGTTCCAGCTATGATGGGTGGCTGGAACAGCAGATTCAGCCTCTGGAAGACCACATTTTGGACCTTAGGGTTCATGTCAGGGTATTCGCTCGTGACGGAGAGGAGGAAGGCTACCTCGTGATGATCACGTCCCGTGAGATGTGGAAGCTTGGCAAATAGGGCAGCAGCCAAGCATTGGACTTGTCCTACGGACCCCTGTGGGGACCGCGGTGTGGGGCTCCACAAACAGCTTGTCCCAATCAAAGGTCGGATCCTCCGGAGGGTCAGTAGGGTTGGCGACGTTGGGAGGAGGTGCTGCCGCGGCAGTAGCCTGTTGACCCACCATGGCCTGGATTGCAGCTGTGAGTTGGGTCAGCTGCTGCTGTGTCTGTGCCATCTGTTCCTGCGTCTGCGAGATGGCCTGTTCCAGACGGGCCGGAGAAATCCTACGACGTGGGATGGAGCCAAATCGAGAACCTCCCGCCATGGTAGGAGAGGCCGTAGGCGGAAGTGGGTGTACCAGGCGGCGCCGGAGAGCAGGCGGCGCCGGAGAGCAGGCGGCGCCGGAGAGCAGGCGGCGCCGGAGAGCAGGCGGCGCCGGAGAGCCGGCGGAGGGGAGACCGGGGTCCGAAGAGGGAACGCCGAGGAGACCGAGGATGCGGTGAGCGGCTGCGGGACTGGCGCACCGGAGTCGGTCTGAGAAGCACCGACTGAAGTTGCGGTCTTCTGAGCTCGGAAGTGAGGGGCCCAGGAGTTTCTACCAGGAGGCGGAGGTGACCTCGTGCGCGGCGAAACACAGCGTCGTGAGCAGGTGTAGTGGGGTCACCGAACCATAGAACTTGGGAGAAAAAGTTGTGCTCCCACTGCCACGTCCAGCCGATGACTATGGACGTTGATGAAACTGTAAAAAAGAAATATCCGTTTGATTAACATTTTCTTCCGAGACTTTAACTCTTAAAAAAATGTCT
Source organism: Allygus modestus (assembly GCA_963675035.1). Classification (NCBI taxonomy): domain Eukaryota; kingdom Metazoa; phylum Arthropoda; class Insecta; order Hemiptera; family Cicadellidae; genus Allygus; species Allygus modestus. The sequence continues at coordinate 60,677,260 of OY776116.1, forward strand.
AAGATCCATAAATATGCTTGACATCTCTTTACTAATAACGTGATTTTCGTTGATATATAAATAATTTTTTTTTATAAAATTAAATTTAATATGTGGAATGATCTTGCCCCCAAGTTAGAAGAAAAGCCAAAACATAATAATTTGTCCCGATTATTTCAAGAAAAAGTTGTCTTTAAAACATTCAATCTAAGATAGGTTATATTATTTTGTAATTGTTTGGGCTGGATTTTTATGGGAAGGATAAAGAAATAAATGTGAACTGCCACCAAGAAAGGGCAAAATTGAGTCATAAACATTGACAAATTAGAGCGCTTAATAATTATTTATTATAAATCAAATAAATATTAAAATAATCATTTAGCTGGTCAAGTTATAATGGAAATATGTTACATACTGCAGTTCCAGTTCAGTTTACAGTTTACATAAAGTTTTCTTACAACACAATTATCACAAATGTAATGGCTAGTCGATAATTTTATTATAATTATACTTACATTTTTCAAGACTCAAGTGGAGCAAGGCCCTCGGGGGACAGGGGGGAAGGTATAATGCCGCCGCACCCTGATACTGACTAGAAACGTCTTGGCAGGCGTTGGTCGTCTTGAATCGACGCTCCTGAATGTGGTCAGTGCTATGTATTTGTTTCGTGTCCCCACCCTAGCAAAATTTACCGCGCCTAACCCTACCTTATAGTGTAATGACATGAAATGAAATGAAGTGCAATGAAGTGAAGCGAAATGAAATGGAAATGAACTGAAATGAAATGATCATGTGGATCCACCCACGCACTAACGGATGTAATGCCAGATTGGGAGGCGGGGAATAGCAAAATGAATAGGAAAATCTGTTTGGGTGCCCTTCTCTTCGTGGGTGGATACTCCCTTATCTATGGTTGTCCTACTGAAATCAATTTCGAAAATTTCCCAATTTTGTAAGGGGGCAATTTTGACTCTCGCAGCTTCGCCAGATTTCGTTTCCCTATACCGGAGGAACATACGTCTAAATATACTATCTGATTTGGTTTGAGTCCCTGTTTCCCTGGTAGCAATTCTGCGTTCTAGCTCTGTTTGCACTGGCGTTTCCCTGATTGCCCTAACTGTCCCTGAAAACCCCTTGTACAGTGTGTATGTGACCCCACCCAGGATGACAACACCTACCGCCACGTCCCACCCAATACCAACATACGACGACATCGTTTTTTAAAAGAGGACCTCTGTAAACAAAAACTCGAGTTACTTTTAAGATATTATACTATTAAAATCTGAAACACGAGTTCATATGAAACGGTCCTATTCCCATCTGCTGATGACTGTTTTATCATGAGTTGAGAGGACTTTGGAAATAGCGGCCATTTTGAATTTAGTCTTCCCCAAAACCAATGGTAAATGGAAAGCACGAACATTATTCAGAACCTCAAACTAAAGACCCTTTAAAGGCAAATTTGTTTTTGTATTTTTTTACTAAACAAATTTCAAAATACATAACAAATACATGTTATTAACTGTCCACCATTTTTGTTATAAGACTCGGGGAAAAACTACTATAAAAGTAAAATACTGTATAAAGTTTCATATGAACCGTGTAAAAAACTTGGTCAAATATTGATAGTAAGTTGATACAAAATCAAGTTTTAGCGAATTTCCCCTATAGGGAAGAAGCTATTACCGTAGTCGGCATGGTAAGACCTAGGCCCGGGACCATGATAACTTTTCGTTTTGAGGTCCCCAGACCCCAAAAACACCATTCGTTCGAAACTGTATATATATATATATATATATATATATATATATATATATATATATATATATATATATATGTGTCCGTGGGTGCAATAACTCTCGTAAAAAACGTCCGATTTTGATGAAATTTGGTACAAACGTGTAAAGCAGCATTTATGACTTTAAGTTCGAAAACCAGACAGATCGGCCTATCCAAAGGGGTATTTTGGGGGGATTTTGTACCCCAAAAATGGTTTTTTTGAGTTTTTTACATATAATTTTTGAAAAAGTGAAATTTTATTTTTTTCCATTGGAATCAGCTTAAAAATACGCAAAATTTGGTGTTTTAATCATTGCTCTACGTCAATTGGTTACTGAGATATTGAAATTGCTAAACACAGTACGTTGTCCAATGCTATTCTTATGGAGGATAAGAAAAATTGTATGTCTCGCTTATTTATCAACTTATCCTGACGAAACTTGGTATATTGCTTCATTTCATTGTGGTCTATTGATATTTGCACAAAAACCCATTTTTTGGCCTATAGTCCCCGTAGCAGCAAACCTGCATACTCAGCCCCATGTTATTCTTATAGAGAATAAGTAACGTGTTATCTCCTTTAATTAAGAACATAAATTAATAGAACTTGGTATGTGGCTTTACCTAGTTGAGTTATATTGATATTTGTATAAAACCCCAATTTTAGTGTTTCTATTTCAGCAAACCTGCATACTCAGCCGCCATATTATTCTTATGGAGAATAATTAAAATGTCATATATCATTTATTTATGAATGTATAGTGATGAAACTTGGTATGTGGCTGTATGTGGTATTAAGATAAATTCATATGCATTGGAAATTCGCTGAGAATGCAGGTTTGCTGCTACGGGGGTATTTAGTGACGTGGGGGCGAGCACAGATTACAGTAAGGTTTACACTGGTTAGCCTGCGCTCAACTACGCATTTACAGAAAAGTCCCTCCTCCCGGGGCACAGGTATTCCTCGGGGTGTTTAATTTAGGATGAAAATCCAAGCCGGACCCTAGTCGGAATTTATTAGCTCTTTAATACAGTATTGTTTACATCACCGCAATATTTTTTTATAAGTTTCGACTTTCAACTTGCACCTGATCAGCAGTTCCTGTGACTCCAACATCCTCATGAGACAACAACATCCAACATCCTCATGAGACAACAACATCCAACATCCTCATGAGACAACAACATCCAACATCCTCCTTACTCGCTACTTTCAAGCACGAAATAGCGTCAAAATTCACCGTTGTTTGAAGGTCTGCGAGATAAATTGCTGAAGATCACTCTTGTTGAGAAATCATATACAATTTTCAAATCTAACACAAAATCATCCAATAGAAAATGTATTTTAACGTACAAATTTAGTTTAAAGTTGCTATTGTAAAAGAGGATATTGCTGTAAGGGAATCAAATGATTAATTGAGGTCAAATGTGTTATTATACGGCAGTGGCTACGTACACGTCCGACGTGAGCCGCCACTGTTCATGTCCGTTCCAAATTATGCACCGTACGTTACTTTTCCTGTGATTTTTAAAACAAATTGAGAGCCAGAAAACCTCCTAACCTAACGTAACCTAACCTATCCTAACCTAACGTAACATAACGTAACGTAACCTAACCCAACCTAACCTAAGCGGTAGCGAAGTGAATTTGCCCTTACATTGGACGTGTACGCAGTCACTTCGTTATTATACTAGCAAATGTAGGTAACTGTCTTCTGGCTACACTGCAAAACGCAAAATGTATAATATTGTTTGGTAATCATTGGAAAGTGATGGTCTAAAAAGCAAGTAAAACCAATAGTTTTATAAAAAAAACTCTACCCTTTTTCAGGTTGAAAGAAATATTTATTATTATGCACCAATTGGGTTTTAAATTGAGATTAATTTATGCAAGATAAAAGTATTGAACTCAGGGTAATCTTGTCAATAAAATATTGGAATCTAGGTTTTATTTATGAAAAATTGCAGCACTCTGTAATGACTTATTAGTGAATTTCCTTTGGAAAGTGAACTATTAGCATGACCCGCACAGTGAAACTTAAGCCCGGGACCACGATAGAAGTTCCTAACGTGACCCCCTGAACACGTTTTGGGGGGTCGTTCAAAAATATATATATTTGTATATGTGAAATTTTTATTCGATTCACTGGTAAGTTTTTATTTTATTAATTTTTAATATTTGTATATATATATATATATATATATATATATATAGACATATATATATATGTGTGTATGCACTCTAGCGGTCGCATTTTTTGTCCGATTAACTTCAAATTTGGTAGGGACGTTCCTTTCTGTAATCAGTTGGACAAGTTCGTTGGGCAAAACAATCGGAAAACTCTAAACCCTTTTTTTGGGGATTAATCTTTCAAATTTCGAGTTTTTGGGCCCAAAAAGGGTCAGAAAAGCCCCGGATGTAAAATTAATGCATGTAAAAAGATGGGAATTAGTGAGGCAAAAGTTTTAAGCCCTCTCTCATAATTCTAGCATAAATATTTACCGAGTTATTAAAGAAAATGTGTTTTGACTAAACACAGTACGTTGTCTTATGGGCGGTTTACACTAGAAAAGCCTGTTATTCCTTTGTTAGAGTACTTTTATCATCCCCAGCAACCTCTACTTTCAAGCCTGCCTGGACTTTCTCCTAACATTATAATGCACAAAATTGTATTCCCAGCTTTGCAGGTAAATGAAAACAGGAGCATCGGAACAGCCAAAAAAATCAATGTTTTCAGATTTCAATAAAAATTGGAATACGTGTTTGTTTTTACACATATTTTGAGTTATAAAAGTTTTTTATAACTCAAAATATGTGTTTTTTATAACCCAAGTGGAAATTCACTTCCCTCACGTCAGCGTGCTGCGTGCAAACTCGTTAAAACGTTGGTAGCATTACTTAAATCGACTTAAAATGAGAAGTTAAACATGCTTACAACCCTAGGCAAGAGCGAGCACACCGAATGAAACTCTGTGGCAAAACTCCCACATCTTACAATGGTTTAAATTCGCGTACCAGTTCTTTTTTGCCAACAGAAATTAAGAAATATAAATATTTCTTTTTGTTTTAATCCTATTTCTTATTACCAGTCTTGATTGTGAATAAAGGATATCTCTATCCGGTACAAAGCATATTATGCTGTGTTGAATATGATTTATTAGTTATGTTAAACCTCGTGCGGATCTTCGTGAAGCCTGAGTAGGGGGTGCCAGCAGAAGAGTGGGGGGGATCAGCGTTGGAGGGGAAGTTCACAATACCATGTGGCATAATACTATTCCTGCGGAAAACATTTGGCTAGTATTTGGAATATTTGTTCTCGTACGATCAGCTGTTTTTAACTCTTAAAAATGTTTATTTGCTTTTGCTGATTGTTTAATTGTAATTTTAATATTTTTCCTATAAAAGTAATGTTTAAACATATGGGTACAGCGAACTCGCTAGGTTGAAGGCAAATAAAAATAATTTGTGTTAGGACTAATCAATAAAGGCTGTCCCACACTTCTCGCGAATACGCCCGAACATTCGGCCGAACCCCGAATGTTCTGAGTAGCCACGAGAAGTGTGGGAGCTGCAGGAACGTTTTGGTACCAGTTCATTATCGCCAAATGATTCACTCGAATGTCCCGCCGAATGTTCGGAACGAGTCGCGACAACGAGTCTTGTACCAAATCAACCGAATGTGCACAGCAAACTAACCAAGTACACGCACACACAATACCATGCTCGCCTATTCGCTTCCGTTCGTCTCTTTTCATTCGTGCCAAAAACCCGACAAAAACGGAGCACGGCGAACACGAATCATGGTAGGGCGAACTATCCCGAGCATACACGAGCACGCTGAGTACACTATCGCGCTCGCCTTAGTTCGCCTTTGTTGTGCCATAGTGTACTGGTAGCAAATACACGGGACGGAAGGTTCCGTGAACATTCGGGAGGATGTTCGGTGAATGTTCAGGCCTGTTCGCAAGATATGTGGAACAATGTTAACCTAAGATCTTTGCACAACAATCACTTCGTGGTTGCAATGTTTTTGATTTGGCACGTAACAGTTTAGTCTCACAAGCAATTTTTAGTCAACAGACTAAGAACAGATGGAAATCACTCACCCCCACCCTAAAAAAACCTGTTTAAACCACTTTAACCAATAACACCCAGGCTTCACGAAGATCCGCACGAGGTATATAAATTATGTGTATATATATATATATATATATATATATTTATATATATATTTATATATATATTTATATATATATATATATATATACTAACACATTTAGTATATACATAGATAGATATATTAGCGAATTTCCCCTATAGGGAAGAAGCTATTACTGTAGTCGGCATGGTAAGACCTAGGCCCGGGACCATGATAACTTTTCGTTTTGAGGTCCCCAGATGCCAAAAACACTATTCGTTCAAAACTGTATATATATATGTCCGTGAGCACGATAACTCTCGTAAAAATAATCCGATTTTGAACAATTTGGTATAACGTGTAAAGCAGCATTTTAAGTCTGAAAACCAGACAGATCGACCTATCCGAAGGGGTATTTTGAGGGGGTTTTGTACTCCAAAAATGAGTTTTTTACATATTATTTTTGAAATAGTTAAATTTTAGTTTTTATTATTGGAATTAGCTTAAAAAGACGCATAATTTGGTGTTTTGATCATTGCTCTACGTCAATTGGTTACAGAGATATTGAAAGTGCTAAACACAGTACGTTGTCCAAATTCTTATAGAGAATATGAAAAACTTATTCTTGTATATTTCGCTTATTTATTAACTTATCTTGATGAAACTTGGTATATTGCTTCTTATCGTTGTGGTCTATTGATAATTACAAAAAAATACATTTTTTTGCCGATAGTTTCCTTAGCAGCAAACCTGCATACTCAGCCCCCATGTTATTCTTATAGAGAATAAGTATCGTGTTATCTCCCTTAATTATGAACATAAATTATAAACTTGGTATGTGGCTTTACCTATTTGAGTTATGTTGATATTTTTATGAAACCCATTTGTTGTGTCCCTTGCTTCAGCAAACCTGCATACTCACCCGCCATGTTATACTTTAGGAGAATAATAAAAATGTCAGAAATAGTTTATTTATGAATATATATTGATGAAACTTGGTATTTGGCTTTATGTGGCATCAAGATACATATATATGCATTGGAAATTCGCTGAGTATGCAGGTTTGCTGCTACGTGGGTATGTAATAGTTCCATAGATTAAGATAGCGCTTTATAGCACTATTTAAATTACTGTAACTACTATAATTACAGAAATAGACTAAACCCAGTGACCAAAGAATACTATAGACTGGCAGCAGTGCACTCGAGTTGAGGCCGGTGGACCTATGAGAGGTGTGGATGACAACACCTAATACCACGTGTCGCTAAACCCAGTGACCAAAGAATACTATAGACTGGCAGCAGTGCACTCGAGTTGAGGCCGGTGGACCTATGAGAGGTGTGGATGACAACACCTAATACCACGTGTCGCTAAACCCAGTGACCAAAGAATACTATAGACTGGCAGCAGTGCACTCGAGTTGAGGCCGGTGGACCTATGAGAGGTGTGGATGACAACACCTAATACCACGTGTCGCTAAACCCAGTGACCAAAGAATACTATAGACTGGCAGCAGTGCACTCGAGTTGAGGCCGGTGGACCTATGAGAGGTGTGGATGACAACATCTAATACCACGTGTCGCTAAACCCAGTGACCAAAGAATACTATAGACTGGCAGCAGTGCACTCGAGTTGAGGCCGGTGGACCTATGAGAGGTGTGGATGACAACACCTAATACCACGTGTCGCTAAACCCAGTGACCAAAGAATACTATAGACTGGCAGCAGTGCACTCGAGTTGAGGCCGGTGGACCTATGAGAGGTGTGGATGACAACACCTAATACCACGTGTCGCTAAACCCAGTGACCAAAGAATACTATAGACTGGCAGCAGTGCACTCGAGTTGAGGCCGGTGGACCTATGAGAGGTGTGGATGACAACACCTAATACCACGTGTCGCGCAGCCCTCAGGATTTAAGATATTTTACTTATCATTTATAAATAAATATATATCAATATGTTCCGTCAAATTATACTATTTTACTATATAAATACAATCAGTATAACATACATGCATAAATCAATGAAGCCACTAGTTGAACAAATTATTTATGTATGTACAAAAATACTAAGCAGAGCAGTAACTTGAAAAAAGGCGTGTTTTAGTTATGAGCAAATATACAGTATATTTTATCTACATCAGTCTAACATATAGGTAAAAAACGGCCTTATTAATGTTGTTGTTGTTGTTGTTGCTATTGGCGGATTAGGAAACCCCAGCTTTGCTGCTAGTCACCTCTTCCACAAGCGGGAATATTGTGAAGGTTACCGGAAAGATAGGATATAGCAGGAAAGGAAAGGGTGGGAAGGGACGGCAGCCAAATCGACCCCTCATAGGGCCAATTCCCGTGCCCCTGTGACAGCTGGGATGAGGCTCTCAACAGGGGACCCTCATTTTGCCCTCCAACAGGTCAACTCAACTGACAGGGTATCCATGTACAACAGCCAGGGACCATTCATTCTCAGGTTGGCAGGAGGGACCAAACCTGGAGACTCTGTCCCTAGCCGCTGCAAATGGAGGGACCAAAGGTGAAAGGGAAGTTAGTCATAATGGACAGCCAAAAGACTTACCATATGTAATGACAACTTCATTTGCTGTACCCAATGTCAGCCTCAAAACTGGTATAGACCAGTCTTAAGGTAGTCCTGGGACCTTATTAATGTTTTGAACGATTCACATTCAAGTTGTGTTTGGTTACAAAAGAACGTTATTAGTTTGGTTACCTAATCATTATTCCAATTTTGAATGCAATATTTTACTGAAAACGCGTACACGGTACAAACTATACAATTCGTAATAATTTGAGAATCACAAAGAGCATAAACAGCATAACGTACCACAATTAATTGCTCTTTTAAAAACCAATGTTGAGTAATAAGGGCGATGTCCACAGTGAGCGCCTGTTAGGCAAAATCTCAAGGTTAACTTTGATTCTCTATATTGGACCCGTTGTTGTTTTTATGTTACATCAATGGAGTGCCAAAATTATCAACATCTAGTAAAGTCATATTACATGCAGACGACATTAATTTAAAAATTTCAGGAACCGAAACCAATAGTATTGAAGTATCTGCGTTTACCCAGCTAACGGGTACTCAACAATATTTAGCTGGTTTGAATCTCTTATTAAATCCTTTAAAAACCAAATTCATTTCCTTCTCAGCTACTGAAAATAAGCCTAAAAGATTATCAACTAATATCTGTCTAAACGAGCATTTTTTGGAAGAGATTAATGAAACAAAATTTCTAGGGTTTTACATTGATAATCATCTTAATTGGAATTCACATATTGCAAAAGTTTGCAATAAAATTTCCTCTCGAAATTTTTGTACTAAGAAAAATATCACCAGTGTGCGATTTGGCAACTATGAAATCTGTATATTTCGCATTCATCCATTCTCACATCTCTTTTGGATTGGTTATGTATGATAGTACCTCCAATGAAAATTTAAACAAAATTTTAGTTTTTTAAAAAAAAGCTCTACGGATAATATTGAAATTAAATTGGCTCGAATCAGCCAAAGAACATTTTCCAGCATTAGGAATCATGACTGTTTTTACCTTATACATTTTTGAACTGATTATGGTAGTTAAAAGGAACTCAACTGACCTATGCTTATTGGTGTCTTATCACAACCATAACACCAGATATAGGAATAATTTTAGTTACAACAGACACAAATTAAAATTCTATGAGAAAAAGCCATGTTATGCGGGTATCAGGTATTTTAATGCCTTGTCTGCTGATTTAAAAAAATATTTTAGATTTTGATCAATTTAAAAACAAGTTAAAGAAATTTATGATTTGTAAATCTTTATATTCTTTGAAGGAGTTTTTTGAATAGTTCATATAATTATAAGAAACTGTGCAATAAATAACAATGTTATTAAATTATGTACCTTAGTATTAAGTTAAAAAGCTTGTATTTTTTACGCTATGATTGACGCCATTCTGTACTATTGTATTGCAATGAATAAAGATGATTTGATTTGATTTGATTCTGCTTGCAGTCTAAACTAAGCGGTTTGAGAAGACACATGAAGATTAAATAATTTCTTTATGAGCATGACACGTGTTGTTACAACTAAACAGGATAAATAAAATAGTCTTACAACACTAAAAAGTATATTTACACTTATACTGTACTTACATACAAGACGGTAAAATATACACAAAAGATATCTTTTGCATCTTTTGTGTATATTTTACCGTCTTGTATGTAAGTACAGTATAAGTGTAAATATACTTTATAGTGTTGTAAGATCCTGTTTATGAAGAATAACAATTTTTATTCATACCTTTTCCGACAATTATTTTGCTGAAAAAGCCCACCAGACCAAATAATATAAAAAATCCTCACAGATCAACGTTTTGATGTCTAACTTCAAAACAAAAACATGATTTCCTTTTTTTCTCAAGATGTTAAAATATTTTCTTTTAACTCCAATTTGACCCATTGCCATAGGCATAGGTTTTATTCAATTTCACAAAAAACAAATTATCCTTTCTGTAGGTTTATACGGTGTTAAGAAAACGCGGCAAATTCAAATTTGTGCCAGACGTGGACAGTGATGCTGGTCGTGGGTGGTGGGGTCTGGCTTTAGCACCTACAACGTGTTGTGTTATGGATTGCCTGCCAGTAGTATTCTTTAGTCATTGACTGAAACTTCTCTCTCCCTCACGCTCTCTTGACGTTGGACTCGTACTACTCTTAAGTCATGTGACTTTTTCCATAAGGTGAACTCTAAGTTTCAAAAATAAATACTTGTTTGGTCAACTGTGGCATCACAGAAAATCTCCTAATATCAAAAAAAAAAAAAGATTGACCTTTCACACTATACGCAGTAGATTACATATTGCTAGATAAAAATTGTTATATTTTCCATTTATAAATTAAATTATTGAGATATTTATGACATAAAGAACCAAAAAAAACAAATGAGAACACACAATATACAGGATAAGTCGTCAGCTTACCATTTATAGTCTATAGAAAACGGAAAATTATTTATAAAGAAAAATCATGTCTGCCACACGTGTAAGGGACAGTACCTTAAACTCTTTTAAGTTAGCTGGTTTTGCAGCCTAGCATGAGTAATATAAAGGTAAAAGATGAGATGTACACCAATATCTACCCATAATATTCCTATATATAACAGATTAAAGCTTGCAAATTAACCTCTCATCCACCTTTAAAATTAGCGAAAGAGAAGCGATGACGCTAAGCTCATTTATCTTCTAAATGTGCTCAACTGTCTACTCATACCTTTTTGATATTTCAAACCTCAAACGGAAAAAATAACGCCTGATTAGCAGTATTTTAACTTTCGGTTCTAATTCTGAGGTTTTTCCGAAATATAAAATAAAATAAAACCCCTTATCCATTCTTTCAGTTCACCATTCTCGCTTGAATATTTTATTCTATACGCAATATAAATATTAAGCAAAATAAATAGTAACCATCATAAAAAATCACTCTTCCTCATCATACGTGTTTTACGACTTAACAAAAATAAACGTGAAAAGTAAATGATATATTCGTTGCATCTTGTCATGAAATTCCCCAACATAACCTAAATATGAAACCGATAATATAAAGAACATTACTTAGATTGAATTGTTCACAACAGGTTGTTTATACATATTTTTATGAAGTTATTTTATAAAATCAAGCTCTAAATAAGGGGTTTGCAGCTAAACTTAAGAAAAAAATTAAAGTTAAGTGTGAAAAAATTTTAATGTAAGTTCCTGCAGTTTAAATTAACTTCCCGTTCAATTATTAAAATCCGTCAAACCTAAGAATCTTGAAATAAAAACACCAGTTGTACTAAAATTGAGGAAAGATTATGTCTTTGCGCAAAAGCTTTAAGAATGATGTTAAAAACTAAGAGTGATGAGTCAGGTAAACAACCTCTGCAGAAATGAAGATCCTAACAGTATTTAGCCTTGACATTTTAGGGTGCATAACGCATTTCAGGGTAAACAATTAACAGATGTGTAAGCAATGAGGAGTATCATCATATAGTACTAGAAATAAAAAAGAAGAGTATTGCCTAAACATAATTTAGATAATTACACAAGAAACCTCTTCTTATGCTGGTATATATTTATAAAACAGTACTACATATAAATAATATATCAAGCACATTGCCTAAGAATGTTAGCAATCATAATTACAAAACAAGAAACAGATATGATTTTCAAGTTGAAAGACATTTTAAAGAAATAATCCGAAAAAATCCAACTTATATAGGTATACAATTTTTTAATCAGCTGCCAATGACAATAAAGAAACAAATAAATACTACGACATTTAAGAAGAGTCTAAATTTGTTTCTAATTGAGGGAGCTCTTTACAGTTTTAGTGAGTTTTGGAAAAATAATTTTAAATCAACAGAAGTAAAATGACAAGTTTTGTATCAATCTGTAATTAGTTTTAGATTGTTGTAAATGTTGACGCCATTTATGTATACATTGTATATAAATGAATAAAGGATATTTTGAATTTGAATTTGAATTTGAAAATTTGAATATACAATTTAAAAATCAGTCCCAAAAGAGGTTAACAATTTAGAAGGTAACGTTGAGTTCAAGAAAAGGTATTTAGTAGAAAAAGCGTGTTACTCATTATTTGAATTCTGTACTTAAAAAAAATAAAAAACTTAAGTTAAAAATTAAAAAAAATAAAATAAAAAAAATATAAAATAAAATAAAATAAAAAAATATAAAATAAAATAAAATAAAAAAAATAAAAATAACTTAAAAAAAAAAAACTAAAATCATGACTGACGTTATTTGATGCACATAAGCGTGAGACATGGATGAAGAATTGTTGGAATTATTTCATGTCTTTATGTTTACTCACGAACCTCACTCACACATCATATAGCATGGGTGAAATCTTCACAGCCTTTCGTTTGACAGCGTTTTGACTATTACAGTATTTAAATTTGCTATTTTAAAACAAAATTAAAATGTTAGCTTCAGCTGCTAGACCTTTGAAAATTAAAATCAAATTTGTAAAATAATAAACCTTTAAGTATAAATTCTGGCTTTGACATTCTCTTCTATTCAACATTAATTTTCTTATACAATATTTTGAAAACAAAAACCTTCTAATAAATCCAAGTAAAACAAACTTTGTATCATTCTCAATAGGACAGTGCAGAACAAAAATTGACCCAATTATTAAAATAGATGAAGATAAAATACTACAAGAATGTAATACAAAATTTTTGGGACTGATTATAGACGAAAATTTGACCTGGGATGACCACATTGAAAGTGTTTTGAATAAAATATCGTCTGGGATTTTCGCACTTAGAAGAATATCAAAAAAATGTAGTTTAAAAACATTGAGAGTTTTGTATTTTGCACTTATAGATTCCCATATATCATATGGGGTAGGTATTTATGGGGCCACCTCCACCAAAAATTTGAAAAAGATTTTGAAAATACAGAAAAAAGCAATAAGGATAATACTTGGTTTAAGAAATAGAGACTCAGTCAAAACAAAATTTACAGAATTAGGCTTTTTAACCGTTTTCCCCCAACATGTGTTATACACAGTAAAACATGTCAAGGAACACAATATACCTCTGATGGAAGCAGAAGCCAGAAGTCGTCCATACAATACCAGAAATTTTTTAACTTTCGAATCCCATAGACTAGTTTTTTAAAAAAAGCATAAATTACAGAGGTTTACAATTTTTTGAAATACTCCCAGATTCTATAAAAAAAACACAAAACCTGTCAGAATTCGTAAAAAAAGTTAAAAAGTTTATGATAGATCATCCCTTATACTCCGTTGAGGAATTGAATGTAAATTTGAATGTCTATTTGCTAGGCCTAGTTCTATCAAATTTGTAGATTCTAATACATGTTTATATATAAATAGAGAGACACTACTCACTATGACAAATGTGACACTATTCATCTGTAACAATTGTACAGTTAACGAATAAAGATATTTGATTGATTGATATAAAATAATGTTGAATATCTGTCAAGTGTTTGGCTCGGAGTCATGGGATAGTACGCCAATCTCTTTTATTATGAGTTAGTCATCGCTAGATCCATTGAGCATATTGCTTCTATTGGACTCATTGCTAATGTAGAGCAACAAAGGTACACATTCAAAAGAATATCCGCTCCAATTTAAATGATATCAATGAATGAATAAAGTAAAGTTTAAGTAAAATTATTTTCTTATAATAAAATATTTTTACTTACTGCAGAAGATGAACGGTGAAATGCAAAATTAAAACACAAATCTGTCTAGATACAAGGAGGGTTCTAAACAGAATAAAGATTTTTCCATGGAAACCATAGTTATTTTAAATACATTGTTGCTTTGCACAGTTACATGTTTATTCACTTATTTTGTTTCTCGTATTGTATTTAATATTTGAGAGTCTTGGTGTATTAGTGATCTGATTATGGTCATCCAGGGCTCCACCCCACAGGCATTTAAGACTCAAACGTTAATTAGCGAATTTCCCCTACAGGGAAGAAGCTATTACCATAGTCGACATGGTAAGACCTAGGCCCGGGACCATGATAACTTTTCGTTTTGAGGTCCCCAGACCCCAAAAACACCATTCGTTCGATACTGTATATATATATATATATATGTGTCCGTGAGCATGATAACTCTCGTAAAAATGATCCGATTTTGACGAAATTTGGTATAAATATGTAAAGCAGCATTTATGACTCTAAGTTCGAAAACCAGACAGATCGATCTATCCGAAGGGGTATTTTGGGGGAGTTTTGTACCCCAAAAATAGGTTTTTGGAATTTTTTACACATAATTTTTGAAAAAGTCAAATTTTAGTTTTGACCATTCGATTCAGCTTAAAAAAACACACAATTTGGTATTTCGATCATTCCTATACGTCAATTGGTTACCGAGATATTGAAAGTGCTAAACACAGTACGTTGTCTAATGTTATTCTTATGGAGGAAAAGAAAATTTTTTTATCTCGCTTATTTATGAACGTATACTGACGAAACTTGGTATACAGCTTCATCTCGTTGAGGTCTATTGATATTTGCTCCAAAAAATTGTTTTTGCATAATTCTCCCGTAGCAGCAAACCTGCGTACTCAGGCCCCATGTTATTCTTATGGATAATAATTAAATGCTCTGTCTCCCTTAATTATGACCATAAATTAATAAAAACTGGTATACGACTTCACCTAGTTGAGTTATATTGATATTAGCATAAAAACAAATTTTTTGTGTTCCTTGTTGCAGCAAACCTGCGTACTCAGCCCCAATGTTATTCTTATGGAGAATAATTAAAATTGTATATATCGCTTATTTGTGAATATATTTTTATGAAACTTGGTAAGTGGCTTTATGTAGTATTAAGACATTTATATCTCCATTGGAAATTCGCTGAGTATGCAGGTTTGCTGCGACGGGGGTATTTTGTTTTAAGGAGTCTATGGCTTTCAGCACTTCTTTATGTGTTGTTATTTGGAACTGTAGGTTGTAGTTTGTAGTTGAAGGCAAGTCCGGGAGGGTGAGGTTTGTATTATTGTTGTTTATTTGAAGAATCCTTTCTGCTGTTGTGGCAAAAAAAGTATCAAAGCAATTTGCTATTTCATGTGGGTCGATTGTTAGTTTCCCATTTATTGGCTGGTTTTCAGTGATTTGTGTAGCTTTTCTTTCATTATTACCTGCCACAGTGCTTTGGACTTATTTTCTGCCTGGTCAATGGTGCTGTGGTTCTTTCTTTCCTAAGTGTTTTTAGTTTCTGGTTCATATTCCTTCTTCTTGATTGCTGTCTCCACCTTATCCTCAGCTCAGCTTATCCTGTAAACTGTTCTCATTCTAGGGCATTAATGAATGCACTTTTCAGTGTAGGGCATTCGTCGTCCCAGTAGTACCTTTTTTGTGATGTTGGCTTCTTGTAGTTCTCAGAGGACAATTTTCATTGATAATTGATTGAATTGTGTTGTGGAGATTATTGTAGGCCTGATTTACATCTTTTGTTAGCAGTACACTGTCCCAGTTTTGTGTTTGTAGTTTTTCTTTGAAAAGGTTAATCTCTTTTTTAGTGAACATTCTCTTTTTTCCTTTATAAATACAAAACTGATTTTTTGTAAGTTAAGTGTGGCAAACTATGCTGAGTGAAAGTCCTGACGTGATGACAGAGGTCTGTATAAATTTAAGATCTATAATACTGCATATCCAGTCTATCGATGTTGATGACTCTTTTTTGACTCGTGTAGGTGGCAGGGCCATCCTTTCCCTGAGGTATGCAATGAGGAGCTCCTCAAGCTTAGTGTTGTCACTACTTTCTACCAGGTTGTCCACATTAATTTCACCCATAAGGATAGCTTTTTTATTAATTTGAAAAACTATCCAGTTGTTCTGTTAAGACATCAATTGAGTGATCCAGTCTTTTGCGATTAGTAATCTGTAAACTCCTAGTACTTGGAGGATTTGTTTCTTTGTTTTAATTTCAAAGTGGGCCGTTTCGCAGATTAGTTCTGTTTCACCTCCACTTATACCAATGAGTTTATTTGTTTCTCCAGACCTTTTTTTGCATATCCTGCTACTCCTCCTTTGATGTGGGCTTTTCTCAAGAAACCTCCTAGTGAGTAGCCTTCAAGACAGGTTTTTCCTGAGTTTTCTTGTGGAATGCCATGTTTAGTTATTATTATGAAGTCTGGGTTTCCTCTGTCTAGAAAATGGGCCAGTCTATCTACTTTGCTAGAGAGCCAGTTTATGTTCTGTTGTGTGAGTTTAATCTGGTTTCTTCTACTAGATGTTTGATTTTTTTCAGGGCTGAGTTCCAGAGGATTCGCGTTGTGTGTTTTTTTGAGTTTATGCCTTTCTTTTGAGGACTGGCTTTTGGCTAAAAAACAATGCTCAATCTTTGGTTGTCTGGATTGTTGGTTTAGTGGAATATTTATGTTTATGCTTTTGCTTTTTTGATGCAGAAAGTCACTTCCGGAAGTGTTTCTAATGAAGTTTGAGAGTTCTTGGGGGCTTAATGTGTTTGAATGCTGTACCCATTTGCCTATTTGTCATTTCTGCATGGGGTTATGTAGGGAAAAGATTTTGTGTGTCTTGATATTGCGACAATGCAGTGGGGCTGTGAATTGTAGATTTCCTCTGGTTAACTTGAGGTGCGAATTAGGGCTACGTTTTCAGCTTGTCTGCCTTGAAATTCATAAACAGTAGATGTATTGGAGCCCAGTCTAGCAAGGTGTCGTTTTTCAGATTGTTTAAAGGCAAGGCATTGTATTTGTTTCTTTGGAGGGTGTTACTAAGATTTTATAGTCCATCGAAGGGTTAAGGACTCTTTCACCTGAGATATGGTTTGTTGTGGCCATACCTTGAGGGTACAGTTTTGAGAGTAGAGCTGTGGTGCTCTTGTACATCTGAAAGTTGTGTTTAGTATTTTGGTGGTTGTTGCTATTTCAGAGATCTTGTGGAATCTTACTTCCAGTGTTCCTGTTCTGTTAATGAATGGAATTTGGTTTGTGTCCCCAATGAGCATCACTTCATTTACTCCGGCGAGAGTAGCTGCAAGAAGAATTTCTCCCACGTGCATCATTAGAGCTTCATCGACAACAAGTCTATCATACCTTTTTCATTTTTTTATGTTTTGGGTATAGTTGATTAGGAAAGAGTGGAGTGTTCGGAAAGTGTCGTTGCTGTAGTTTTACTGAAATTTGGGCAGAATATATATATATATATATATATATATACCTTATAGACAACTAAAGTGGCAACACAATCTGTATAGTAAGATGTAAGAGAACAAATTCTTTGTTGGTGATGGTGAGATTTAGCTATTTTGAAATTATTGCAAACATTTGCCTACACCGATTAGAGAAAACAATTTTTGTCATAAATTTGCTCATTTACAAAGCAAAGGTTCTGGAGTGTTTTTTTTTTAAGCTTTGGGTAATTATGTTATTTCAAAGTTGCTTATATTTTGTCCCTTAGGTTAAATATATAAGCCAACTGTCTTTTTTCGGTTTTTGGGAACATAATTTGCAACATCTCATATATTTACCCTGATAATTTGAACTTTAAATCCCTTTTTTTCATTTAAATATTTTTTGTACAAGTTATAATAAAATTTATTTATGAGAAGTATATTTTCCCACCAGAAACAGTGTATATAGGCCTATCATATTATGTAAATCACCATATAAAAATGTTAATTAGTCTAGTAAATAATTTAAAGATAATTCATAATGTAATGAGATTGCATCAAAACCTTATATAAATTCATTCCAAATCATTAAATTTCTCTAAAAATCCAAATTAAGCTCCTTAACAATTAATATAGTGCAACCAGTGAAGTGAGTATCAAGAGCTGAAGAATGATTAAGTGTGCAATGCCAGATGTGAATTATTGTAATAATGCCCTAAACTCTCTCTCTCTGAATATAGCAGGCCTAGTGATAGCAAACTCCAAATTTTGATTTTAATTTAAAATGTGATTTTACTCTGTAAATTAGTATTTTGGGTACTAATAACCAAAATTTTCAATTGAAGAAGAGCCACAGGCATTAGTTAAACCCTTTTGTTAAGGCCGTGAAGAAATATAAGCCTGTGGTGAAGAAATAATAGGTGATGAGACCAACCCTTTTATCCATTGTAAAACCAGATGTTGACTTTTAACAGCTACCTATAAATTGAATAAAATACCAATCTACTAGACTTATATCAATCAACAAATTAGTAAAGAACACTTTTCAATATTTCAAATTTCATATCCGAGGATTAATTTAATTTGAACACTTTTCAATATTTCAAATTTCATATCCGAGGATTAATTTAATTTGAACAGTTTCAAAAAAATTTAACACGTTCGCTGCGGCGAGCGCCATATGGCGCTCGGCAGAACAACGCCACGATCTGAGAGCGCCACAAGGCGCTCTGTCTACATGCAAGTTCAATTTGGTCTCGTGCTGGCAGCACTGTGGTGAGGACGGGTATTTTATGTCAGAGTTTTAGCTAGGAATGCGAGCTTTATTTTGGTGTAGGTTGGTAGTAAATTTCCCCGTTCATAATGGACAAAAAACCAGTTTTTGCCCCATATTTCTGGGATATTCTCCCTGTAAGTGACATTACAAGGGAAATGGCTAGTACCCAGACAGTGCTGCTACCTGTGGGTGTTTCAGCGAACTACGTCCAGTCTCGTGGAAATGCAGCACATCACCGAACCGCTGTTTTGTGATTCGTCAGACCGAAATAATTGAATTCGTCTGTGCCAATCTGGTTCGCTGCCGTACTCGGCGCACGCCCGCCATTGGTGGGCCGAAGCGAACGTGTTAACAGTAGCCTAGAAACCACGTTGTCACACAGCATTGTTGGAGGACTTCATAGCATTTAGAAGTGAACATTCTTTACCATCCAACTGTTATTGAGCAAACCTTTCAGTTTTTCATCTAAATTCATAGACTATAATCAATTTATTTTACATTATATCAATAAATCATGAGTTTAGTTATGAAATACAGTCACAAGAATATATTCGAAGCTAGCACAAAAACCCTTCCATGAGAAGGAATCTTGTAACCCTGAACTTAACAGACTATAATTAAAAGTAATCCAAATACCTCAAGTAATAAAACTCTCCCTATCATTGTAAACATTTTTTGTAAATCCCTTTTCACATCTCAAGTTTGTCATTACTTTTTTCAAGCAATAAATCTAGGTTTATCTTTTTACCTTGTGTGTAATTTATTTAAAGGTAAACCCGATACATGAGTTTGTAAAATATTACAGTGAGTCAGCCGCTAGGTTAGGTAATCCTTTTAAGAAGACAGTTGCCAGAGCAAAATAAGATCTAATTAATAAATTATTATAGACCGACAGATATTTATTGATTTATTCATTGTACAAGAATCATAGGAGTTATTTATAAGTTAGTTATACTTCCCCTACAATAAACAGTAAGAAAGAGAAGTGTGTCTTTACAAATTATAATTAGATTTAATCAGAAAAAATTCATTGTGGGCGGTAAAAGGAATGGCAGTGCAGACCCTAGCAGTCTAGAGTTATTTACCGTGATAGGCACTATGCACATATGCTTTACAAATCGTATGCCACTATGCACATATGCTTAAAATATTGCACAAATCGTATGCGGCCATTGTTCGCAGCTATTTTGTATCTAAACAAAGCATAAATTCGTATATCAATTTAGAAACTATTACATAGGCCAGAGTAAATAAGCAAATTTGTAAATAATATAGTAGACTACAAAATTTAATCCAATTTATCGCCAATAACTTAAACAAAACTCACGACCGAGTAGTATGGATGGAACTGCTTGTAAAATACCAGGCACTCATTTGCACACAATCTGTTGGATTCAACTGGAAATAACAATTGTGTGATACACATCCTCATACAGTCTAGCAGGTTTTTTGATAAACACATTCACACACAACCAAGCGGCAGTGTTAAGAAACACAACCAAGTTTGGAGTACACGGGGACAAGGGTGTTAGGTATTTCGGTGTTTAGCCCACCCACCCCATGGACGCAGATGCTGCGTCTTTGCCCACTATGGGTTAAGCTATTTTTAAAATCAGTTAACATAGCACACAGCCCTCTTATGTTCCTAACGTAGGTTTATGGTAAAAATTCACCGTTATTGTGATTAAAGTATGTAAAAATATAACTTCTTCAAGTCATAACAACAAAACTTGACCAAACAACCTCAATTATAGGCCTAGGCATTTAATTCTCAGCTAAAACACTCTCAGGTAAATTATATCAAACCGTTAGTAGTTTTAGGACATTTTACATTTTTATTTCACTTTTTCCAGAAAAGGAATTTCCAAAGCAAGATGAAAATGAAAATAATGAAGATAATTTCTCCACCAGAAGTTCCTCCAGGGCTGGAAGTGTGTCTACCCGTGGTGGAGACTTTGGCGAGGACGTGTTTGTGAGGGACTCGGACTCTCTGAGACATCGGAGGTGCGGAGTGTTGTGTCGTAACGGTCAGCTGTGCCGCAGCACACCAGTGCCTGGGCTGGGCACGTGCAGGAGACACATCACAGCCTCTGCCATCTCCACATAGAGACGGTTGCCTACGGTGGTCTGTGTCGCCGCAGTAACGAACAGTAGGGTTGTGGTAGTTCAATCGTCATCTGAGTCAACTTACATCACCCATTTACATGATAATTTGTGTGAATTAAGTGGTCTGTTGTTTACATTTTTTAAACAACAGTTATTTGCCCACCAACTAAATTTAACCCATTCACCTAAAAAAAGAAAAAGAAAAAAGACAGCATCTTACCTTTGCCTTTACCTTTATATTGTATGCCCTATAAGCAGTTGTTCAATAGTTGTTGATAATTTCTTTATTAGCATGATACGTTTTGTTACAACTAAACAGGATAAATAAATACGTCTTACAACACTATAAAGTATATTTACACTTATACTGTACTTACATACAAGACGGTAAAATATACACAAAAGATGGTACAAGGTGATCGATTTCAACCAGTTACACCGGTCATCATCAGGCCCAATCAGAGAATCTAGTCATTCTCTGATTGGGCCTGATGATGACCGGTGTAACTGGTTGAAATCGATCGCCTTGTACCATCTTTTGTGTATATTTTACCGTCTTGTATGTAAGTACAGTGTAAGTGTAAATACACTTTATAGTGTTGTAAGACGTATTTATTTATCCTGTCAATAGTTGTTGCACATAATTTTCTTTAAAAACATCATATGCTCCAATAACATCTCTTAATTCATGATGTATTTTTTTTAAACCAGAAGTATTACCAACTTAAAAAGCATAAGCGTAATTTTGGGGTGCAAGGGGGGCAGTTGCTTGTTTTTTGCGCTTAATTTGAATATCAGTGGCTTACGGTATCACAGTTCATACTGTAGAGGTTGACTTTGAATTTTAAAGGTAACATTTCGAAGTACATGAAAAAACCCTTTGAATTAACCGTATATTATTTTCCGAATATTAGAGGTTTTCTGAAGGGAACAGACAAAAGTTACTAATTATAGATGTTACATGATCATTCCCCCCCCCCCTAAAAGAAATACTCAAATTACGCTTATTATGTCAAAAAATAAATAAAATAATAAAAGTTCATAGATCAAACTTAAGAAGCTGTTGATCTCATTTTGTGTGCATTGTGCTGCTGCCTTTGTGAAATAAGAAAAACGAATAATGGGCAAGACAGATTTGTCAAAGTACTCCACTATTCTCATAGCTGAGGAGAAGGATTTGTCAGAGCAAGAAATCTTATTTTTAGACTCACTGTTAAGTTGTCCCAGTATATATAAATATATATTCCACACCTCAGGCAGCTCAACTGACCAAGCCCTACTGTGACCTTTGTATGCCATGTGCCTTGAACAAAATATACAATTTTTATAAAGTTACCAACAGTACAAATTATATGTGTTTGATGAAAAAAATATATGTGTTCGTCAAAGTTAGTTACCGATAATAAAACGTTTAAGTTTAAAATATGTTGTTTAAAACGGTATTTTATTTTTGGCTTGGTAAATAACTTTGATCTATTGCCAGTAGATTTTTTTAGCTGGAAAAGTACAGAATCTAGGCATGTACAGAATAGTTGTCTTTATAATTATCTTTACACATCTATGACCATTGGCAGTTTTACAAATAATTACTTTTAAGAATTACGATTGATATTGCAATAGTAATGTGGTATTGAAAACATATTAGACTTAATCAATATTTAGGTAGGCTATAAAATATTATATTTTAAATATTTATATCAGAGTACAAATTTATATTTTATATGTTTTATATTCATATCATAGGCCTTGAATACAACTGAGATTATGGTGCTAAAACCTATCAAGGACAACCACCCTTCGTTGTGCTGGGAAAATTAGTTTAGTTCATCATAACTAAAAGGTAATAAATTAAAATATTTGTAGCTCACAAGAAGTTATAAATTAGTTAAGATCCATTAAAAACAGCCCATGTATGTTATTTGTTCAGAGTGTGTTTTATTTATTTTACTGGCAGGCCACGTTAATCCAAAGATTTGTTTGCTCAAGATGTTCAGATTAACAAGAGAATTAAAAAACAAACAAAAAAACACTTGTTTTACATGAACAACTACTTTAATTTAATTTTAAAATGACACTAACATTAGTAAAAGTAAATAGTGTAGGGTATACAAATATGTAGTACAGTATTTCATTCAAAATAAGTCAATTGAATATGCGTCCTAACATGAAAATCGACAAATGCGTATTTATTGTACTGGCTACAGGTTGCTGTACAGTTTGGAGTAGTGCAGGTACTGTGGGTTGGGATTGGAGCAACCCATTTGTAATAAATAACGTGGTATTCTCAAACCAAAATGATTGGTGCGCGGCATTGTTCCGAAAATACATAGCTCCGAAAGGCACTACTCTGAAATAAATAGGTACTTTCGAAGGCATTAGTCCGAAATGCACTGCTCCGAAAATGCACTACTCCGAAAGCAGTGTTCCGAAAATATTTTTTCGGAGTAGCGCATTTCGGAGTAATGGTTTCGGAGCAGTGCATTTCTGAGTAATGGTTTTCAGAGCTGTGAATTTCGGAGTAGTGTACTTTGTAGTACTGCATTTCAGAGTTACGCATTTGTGGCACAATTTAATTTGGAGGGGACAAAGGGGTTAGAGGAGGATTTGATATGGCGGCATTAGCCAATGAATAGAGACTAACTTGCCCCACCCACGAATGTACGCTGTGTTGCCGCGTTTGCACGCAGGCTCTTCGTAATATCTGCAATGAGGCCTAAATTGGCTGATTGATGTACCAATAAATCCCTAATTTCCTATACTATCGTATAATATTATAGTGCTATACAATTACTTATTTAACAAATAAATATTCCTACACACTTTATTAAAAAAGACATGGTCCGCCAAAAAATTAAGTCAATCTGCGTAAAAATACCTTTGACACCTCAAACGTTAAAATCCGTCCAGCCGTTATCAAGTTATGTCTGTTAATAAAAAAACCCAGCATAATAATTATAGGATAAGTGTTTATAGTTGATATAATA
Organism: Allygus modestus; assembly: GCA_963675035.1. Classification (NCBI taxonomy): domain Eukaryota; kingdom Metazoa; phylum Arthropoda; class Insecta; order Hemiptera; family Cicadellidae; genus Allygus; species Allygus modestus. Next base: position 60,701,209 of record OY776116.1, read on the forward strand.
ATAAACGCTAGCAAATAGCTAGCCCGTGTTGTTTCAGGCATAATATAAATACAGATAATACTGACTATTGGAATGGCACAGCTCTTCTGTTATCTGCATTGATTTAATTATTTAATAAAACCTGGGTTACTGGGTTTTCATTTGTAATGGAACACACATTTTATTCAAAGCCAGCAGTAAAGAGTTAAATTGAACAAATATAAATTAGTTTCATTTTGATTATTTAAAAAATCATGTACGTATCGTCTGTATCATCACCTAACGCAGTTGTATTAATAAAGGACGTGGCAAAACTAGTTATGGGTTTTAACATAAAAATATATTTATTCATTATTTTCATTACCTTTTTAGCTACACAAATACATTTACGAGTAAGAAGCCTTCGTATTTGAGTAAAATCAAGTGAGTGGGTTTGTTCCGCAAATGCACAACTCCGAAAGGCAGTACGAAAAATACCAAGTTTGAAAGGCATTAGTCCGAAATGTGTAGCTACGAAAATCATAACTTCGAAAATATTTTCGGAGTAGTGCCTTTCACAGCAATGCATGGATCTCCCAAAGTGGTATAACGGACCTTATATAACGATATATATTTGGCTGTTATTCAGCAAAATTTTGTTATTATTTTTTATGTTACATATATTATCTTATACTTTGCGGTACAAGATCGTTCTGACATTTTTTGTTCGAAACAAAGTGTTTGTACTATATGTTATCACCTTTGTTTAGTTTATAAACAATAAACCTCTGAATAAATAATGTTTCATGACATAATATATGAGTGTTTTTGTTTAGTTTGTATTCTGACTCTTGTCTCAGTTTAAAGTTAGGTGTTGTTTTAATATTAAAGTGTGTTTTTAGTAGTAGTCTCATTCGTTAGCTCATTTTATTCGTTAGCCACAAGCTAACAACTATCTGCTGTGATTTTAAAGTAATTAAGCACACAAAACGTTTAAAACTAGGCCTGGTTAATAATCAGTGACGTCAGTGATGGTACTGTATAAGGTTTATGTTATAACATGTGATTCTATATCTTAATTTGATAAATCAAAGCTTGAGAATAAATTAATATGTTAAGAAAATTTAGTCATAAAAATGTCTATTATTGATAGAAATTTGCTTTTTGTTAATGTGTAAAATAGAACCAGGAATGTTTGGCTGTTACTAAATGCAGTTTGGTACTCTAATTACTCACTTAACTATGGGTGGAATCATTTCAGCTAACTTATTTATTTTCCCTTTGATTACATGATGGGTAAAATTCAAAGTTTAAAATTTGTTACACTGATCATTTTTTAACTTTATTTCATTATACTTGTTATTTCTTCTGTAAAAAATCAATATATGTTTTCCGTTACTTTCTACTCTATATTTGTGTGGTTTTCTTCTGCGTTTTGCTCTCTGTAGTGCTTGCTGATGGTTTCAGTTAACTTAAACTTGCATAAAATAGAGTTTGCTTAAAATATTTTTATGGAATGAAGTAACATTGTCGGTTTGATTTAAATGTGTTGAATCGGTTTTGTTTGTTTTTTTCCCATAACTGTGTTTATATTTTCTGGAATGAAGTAAAAATGTCTGTTTCACATTTTGGTCCTTTTATTTCCTTAATTATTGACAGTTACACTGTAAGATACTTACTACTCGGAGAAGAAAATTTGTTCAGACGAGTTAAATTAAATTGTCATTAATTAATTTAAGGATGTAGTCTGACAAAACGAAATATACTTTTCGAAACAGGGGTAACTTTTAGAGAAGACTGCCGTTTTAATGGATGATAAAAGCTGGAGCGTTCATTGTGCTACCTTCCCCACACCTCCCTGAACGTTAACAATGAATGAGGCGGAATGCACGTCATCTTCTTTTGACAATACATGTTCTAACAGGGTTGTAAATCCAACATCGGGCTGTCTTGCATAAGCAATGCCAAGGTTAAGCCACCGAACCATCACTGCTACGGCTATTTATGGCACAGGTCTCGAGTAAGTGGTCAGTCATTGTACCAGTTAAACCGATTCACATCATTGGACTCGGAAGAAGCAGTAGAAATTACCAATTTGAACAAATTACTAGTTTGAAGACCTACCTTACAATACAAGTGTAAACTTTATAAGGTTAAAACAAAGACAGTTAATTCAACAATTTTATTTTAACCATCACATCAAGAAGTTGAGCAAATTTCAAAACAATAAATAATTAATTAAATTAAATTAAAAATATGTTAAGATTAACAATATCACAATCCAATAAATTATAATGTACATCACATTAGAAGCTCAAGTAACAACAGCATTATGCCATTAAATATATAACAATGCAATAAATAACATGTAAAAACCTCTTTAAATGCTTTGAAATATTAATAAGTACAATTTGATATTAATAAGTACAATTTGATATATCATGTCATAAGCTATTATAATTAAATGATTATTTTTGGCAAACGAATTAATAGTTCTCTGAAACCACTGTGTATAAATAATTTATTATTTTGTGTATAAAAATATCCAATACCATAAAAATATTTGCTGTAGAAAATATTTAACAAACAAATTTATTTGATTATACAACATTTAAAAACACAACATTAAAATTACAAAATTCTTTACAGCAAAACGTTTGTAAAATACTGTTAACATTTGGGCTGAGTATGGTAAAATGAAATATTTATTTATGTATTAAGAGCATGAAGTAGGTCTTGGTTGCTTGAAAGAAAACTGGTACAGTTCGGGGCAAGGTTATCTGGGAAAGGCGAGAAACTACTCAAATTTTTTCGTAAGTAAAAGCTAACAATAACGAATAAAACCAAAACAAATGTTTTAAAATTAAATAAATGAATGTTGCTTTCTGTTGACAAAATGATACACCTATACTAAGCCTAATAGAGGTGAAAAATTATTCCAGAGCAGACACTAACCAGACCCCAAGCACTGTGCCCCGAACTGTACTGCGTGACGGTTCATAATGTTCTCAAAACGACAGAAAAACTTTACACTCGAATTACGTACTCAAGTTTTCCTGTAACTGCAATTTTGGATACCACGAATTTAAATACCCCCGTCGCAGCAAACCTGCATCCTCAGCGAATTTCCAATGGAGATATAAATGTATGTCTTAGTACTACATAAAGCCACTTACCAAGTTTCATAAAAATATATTCACAAATAAGCGATATATACAATTTTAATTATTCTCCATAAGAATAACATTGGGGCTGAGTACGCAGGTTTGCTGTAACAAGGAACACAAAAAATGGGTTTTTATGCTAATGTAAGTATTACTCAACTAGGTGAAGTCATATACCAGTTTTTATTCATTTATGTTCATAATTAAGGGAGACAGAGCATTTAATTATTATCCATAAGAATAACATGGAGGCTGAGTACGCAGGTTTGCTGCTACGGGAGAATTATGCAAAAACAATTTTTTGGAGCAAATATCAATAGACCTCAACGAGATGAAGGTGTATACCAAGTTTCGTCAGTATACGTTCATAAATAAGCGAGATAAAAAATTTTCTTTTCCTCCATAAGAATAACATTAGACAACGTTCTGTGTTTAGCACTTTCAATATCTCGGTAACCAATTGACGTAGAGGAATGATCGAAATACCAAATTGTGTGTTTTTTTAAGCTGAATCGAATGGTCAAAACTAAAATTTGACTTTTTCAAAAATTCAAAAAACCCATTTTTGGGGTACAAAACCCCCCAAAATACCCCTTCGGATAGGTCGATCTGTCTGGTTTTCGAACTTAAAGTCATAAATGCTGTTTTACATATTTATACCAAATTCCGTCAAAATCGGATCATTTTTACGAGAGTTATCGTGCTCACGGACACACACATATATATATATACAGTATTGAACGAATGGTGTTTTTGGGGTCTGGGGACCTCAAAACGAAAAGTTATCATGGTCCCGGGCCTAGGTCTTACCATGCCGACTACGGTAATAGCTTCTTCCCTATAGGGGAAATTCGCTAAATTCCCTATAGGGGAAATTCGCTAAAAAAAATCACTTTCATCCATTTTGACTGAATTCATGAGATTTGAGGCTATAAACACAGGAGTCAGTTAGCTTGGTTCAAAGCAACAATCAATCAGCTGTTTTTTACATCTTTAGCGAGCAGAAAAGTAAGGTAATGGCGAACGAGTAATTTTTTTAGCTAAACAGAAAATCGCTGATTTACGATATATTTTTAGATATATTTATATATATATAAAACATTTTGAACGACCCCCAAGACGTGTTCAGGGGGTCACGTTAGGAACTTCTATGGTGGTCCCGGGCTTAAGTTTCACCGTGCGGGTCATGCTAATACTTCACTTTCTAAAGGAAATTTACTAATAAAAACAGCAGTATGTAAAATTAAAAATATTGAACAACTACCTTTTGGAAAAAAAGTAGAATTGTACAGATTTCTTGAGCAAACTCGACAATATGATCGTCAGAATTAAGATGTGCAACAGTGTCTTATACTTTATTGAAAGCAGAGGTGTAAAAGTACTTGAATATTTGAGTTTCAAAAACAACAATATTAATCAAATGAATTTGGAGTTTTTCCCACCAATTCACAGTACAAATTATGCGACGATGACAACTGAACCACGTAATTCTTACTGTAAAGCGATAACCGGCCTTTGTTTTATCAGCCAGATATGACAATTGGGACACGCAATATGACGACTGAATCGGATATTATCTGTCATTACTTGCATTATAACCGTATAATATCTGCCTGAAATGCAATCTGACTATGTAATATCGTGTTAAATGGCAATCAAATTATGCAAGTTTAGCTATAAATGATGATTAAATTGTGTAATATCGGCTATCAACGACGATAAAACTGCACAGTATAATAGTTTTTTAAACTTAGAATTGTGAGGGCAGGGAGCGGAGCTACTCACTCGCACTGCCTAAGGCCGGCCCTGATAGTCACAGAGCAGGCAGACAAGCTGATCAAACCGAAACAACACTGTGTTGTTCCTTATTTAGGATTATTTTTACATGGGTTTTAAATAATATCAAAACACTCATAAAACAAAATGCCTTTGGCATTTTTAACGTTTTGAAAGGGAACAGTCAAAATTTTAGTCTTGTTTATGATCTAAGGTTCATAATTTCTTAGAGAGCATAATTTATAAATAGCCCAATGACCAATCATAACAGGATCATCAACAGTTAGTTTAGGATTATAGCAACGGAGCTGTCAAATAATTAATAATAATCTAACTGACGTAGCATACATTAATGAAAGTTAAATTTAAGATGAACCTGGAAAGTGTAGCCCCGTACAATACACCGTGAGGTACATTTTACACATATACTATCATACTATCTTTTACCTGCAACCAAGCAAGCAATCTATAGATGCAACTTTAAGTTTTCTTTCTTCTTTATTTAGAGAATTAATATGGACTGCACTTATAACTTTTTTATTCACCCCACTCTGGAGAAAACTTGTATAGTCCCTTGAAAATATATTAAAAAAGCAGTGTTGGGGAAGCTAAGAAATAACACATCTAAGAAATAAGCAGGTGAGGCCGAGGCACAAAATATCATTTAGGTAAATATTCAATAAACCATGAAAATTTAACAAAGGTTAGGTAAGTCTTAAGTTACATTAGACTGGTTTCACAATTTACAAATACCAGGCCCATAGGCCTACTTCTATGTATAACTATAAAATAGGTGTGAGCCTATTGAAAAACGTTGGTCTTACAATAATTTATTGGAAAATTCTCGCAAATCCTAACTAATGGCCTTGGCCTAGGTAAAAATTTTGTAAAAGAATTAACCTCGATAAATAGCTTCAAATTTTATGTTAAATTTCTAGAAACAGTTAGGTCGCAATTCAAACATCACTTACATGTCACTACAAAATAACTTGTTTATTTATCTTTCTAGAAGTTTGAAAAAATGTTCATGGCAGGGCTTAGTGTACGTCCAAAAGGGCCAGCTTCTTTATCAACATTAATGTCATCGTCAATTTTTATTTTACTTGCCATAATGTATTAAGCAAAATAAAAACAGAAAATGAAGTATGATTTATGTATAGTAAATGCAGCCTACATCTACATGTTATTTTATTGCAAGTTTTTAACTTTGCAAAAGGATCAGGTCAGAAATTGAGGTTATGTTTTTGTTATGATCAAGGAGTTCAATTGGTGATATTTGAGGCAACACTGATGTAAAAAATTGCGAGCCGTTCTTTGCCAAATTTGGTGGGGCAAAGAACTACTCTCTGAAATTTAACGAGTCAACAAAGTGATTCAAACAAATATCTACTCATGATTTGAACATTAATAAACTTGTATTTGTTTATTTGCTCATAATTTATCATATTGGACATTTCATTACAAGAATAGATACATAAATCAAACGGAAAAATTAATTTGTTCCAACTTGTATTACTTTTATTCCAGTGATTTGCATGAGTAGATTCACTTATACGAATTAAACAACCAATTAGGATAGTTCAAAGAACGAGAAATTTGCCTCACCAGTGTATCAACCTGACAAAATCACCGGCTCGCTTTTTCGACAAAAATAGTGAAGCAGTGTTACCTCTAGTTATGCAATACACCTTATTGGTTATGATATTTGAATTTGAAGCGCCTGGGCTTGGTGGCAGTGGATTGAAAAAAAAACCAGTTAACCCTAGCTGTCGCCATCTGACCAATTTGGTCAGATTTTTATGTCGCCTAGAGTGGCCACCAACCAAATTGGTCGGATATGACTGAATATTTTGTGTCGCTAAAAAACAATAATAATAAATTCAAAAGTGATCAATATATATATCATTCGAAAGATCACATTCTGAACTTTCATTTTATTACATAAATGAATCATGTAGCAGCTGTATAACAATGTTACACGATTAGAAATCGAATGAATTTTTGGCGCAACGCAATTGCTGCAGTCGATGCTCTGACAATGACAAAACACGATATTTTTGAAATTACCCAGCTCGGGTAATTTTTCTCACAGGAAGATGCGGTTGGTACCAATGCACAGCTAAAGAGTAGCTTTTTATGTTGGTATTGATTTTTAGAATGAAATATTGATTTGACAGGTTATATGATTTTATGAAAACAGGTATTCTGGTTTTTTTGTGGAATGGCCAATCCAACCAAATTGGTCGGATCAGAAAATCACGTTTATATGCAGTGTATGTTATAGTTACTAGTCATAATGTTATTTTGAAGAGGAAGAAATGTAGAGTAATTTAGTTTTGCCGTTAGCAGCACTGTTTTCCCTTGGCTTCATCACCAAGGAAATGTTTCGTTCCACCACATTTTTGCCTAATCGGCAACTGCGCAGCTGTTTACAAAGTCTCAAGTCAGTTTGTTTGGCTCACTCCAAACTGGACTGTATTTGGTATCACTGTAAACAGCAGATTTCAGGCTTTCTTCCTATGTATGTCTCGATGTTTTGTGTTATTCTATGGTGGTGTTATTGACATCTGAAATATGCAATGTCCAGTCCAAAATGGCGTGCTATGTTATTGTTTGAACAATTGTCAGTTGTGTAAAGAGTGTTTTAGTTATTTATTTAGCCGAATTTACGCAAAAATGGATAGTAGCGACATTCGGGGTGCTCTTGAAGAAAGTATTAGTGACATTGATGACAATTTAGAGGGTGATATAGGTAGTGATATTGAGGTGAACGACTTTCCTGATGATTTGTCATAGGGGTCTAGGCTAATTGGATTATTTACCTGGTGTATAACATGTTATATATTTCTATGTAGGGAATTGAATGTACTACAACATGTTTATATTGATTTGGGGGTAGAACATTTGGCAAAAAAGTTATATACTAAATACTGTGAAAATTTTTTTCCAAATACGTAAAAATAGCAAAACATTCTTTTATTTACATTTATTTATAAGTGATACAAATTTTTTACCATCAACTTTATGACTTTTTTGGATTCCTTACTGCATTAGCTTTACATATATGTATATATCATTATTAGTATATACAGATATTACATGACTTATTTACAACACAAACTAACACTGTACAGTTTACACATATTTCGGGTTTCCGTTTACTATTATAGTAGGCCCCTAAAACTTACAAAAGAATTCTATCCCCAACATGTTACATATTTCTATGTAGGGAATTAGATTGTTTACAAAATTTATATAATAAATGTTCCATAAAAAATCTGTAGATCAAATTTCACCGAGGCTGTTTTTGAAATTTCTAAAATAAAATTTAATTTTTATATTTTTTTCACTTTACCGAAAAAAAATTTCCCAGATCTTTTTTATTTTAGTATTTCTAGATTCTCCTATTCTTTCCGATCAAAATGAATATGAGGTTGGGCTAGGTTTACTTCTACGGTTGAATTTATACGTATTTTCAAAAAAAGGTCTGCAAAATTGCCAAATCTGCTTGGCCATTTCCTACTTCAACATTAGGCCACTTGTAGGCTTAAATATAAAATCTTAAATAACAGAAACAGCTGACTAACTAGATAAATTAATGCAGTAAAAGCTTTCAATGAATAAGGAAACTTTTGTACTCGGGTCAGTTTGTTATTAACTGAAGTAAAGTATATATACATAATTGTATTAAGATTGTAAAAGTAGCTGCATAATTCGCTACATCTACTATAAAATTAAGGATAGCTATAGCTACTTTTTTGCCAAAGTAGCGGCACTACAGCCGACGCTACCAAAACAGTAGCTCGCTACTGTAGCGCCCCTACTTGTAGCGTGCTACTCCTTAACACTATAAAAAAGTACACTTACTGCAAAGTAGCAGTAGCTACTATGGGAAAAAATCGTCAAATGTTGATTTAATCCTTGTTCACAGGGCTTTTATGATTTTCATACAATATTTTTCATTGAGATTAAATGTTCCAGATAATTTCCTTTCTTCTAATGAAAAAAGGCTTAAGCTACTTATAATTTTTAGTACATTTTTACTATGTGTTTGAAAATAAATTTTATTTAGGTAACCCTGAGTTTTTAACTTTCAGTTTAGGCCTATGCTTAAAATGCCGAAAAAATTACCTGATGAACTAGCCAATAAAGACTGCTATCCTTCCCAAGAACACAAATTTGTTTACATGCCATAAAAATAAAATCTGCTTATTGCACCACCAAAATCAACAACATTAAACTGACTGCGAGCAACAAACTTTCACACAGATTCTTCAAAGATTTCCCCAAAACTCTGAGGCCTATGGATCATGGCCGCGTCTTGGACCTCCTCTTTCGAAAACTTAGTTAGAGGTATTTGAGGCTCATTTGGAACAAAATTGAGGGACTGAGAGTGAAAGAACTTGGTGGTTGGTACGTGGTTCGCGAAGTTACGGGGAGGAGCGAGATGGTTAGCACTGCGGTCCAGAGACAGAGTGGATCTCTTGCGGGCCCGCTGCGCCTCCTGGCTGATGATGATCTCGTTGGTCAGATAAGCCTCTCGCTGGATCTGTTCCCTCAGTTTCCCTGGTGTGTCAGGGATTATCCATTGGACTGCTAGGACAAGGACCACAACGAGATTCTGCAAAAAGGCAACATTTTACATTTAAGAAATATTCAAAAGTCATAACCTATTAAATTTTTACTCTATATTAACCCTAGGAGTGGCCAATGGCCGAGATTCGGCCCTATTTTGTGCAGCCTACTGTGGCAGAGGCCGAGAATCGGCCATTCGGGACCGAAAATTTGGTAACGTAAAAAAAACACTAATAATCAACTCAAAGTGAACAATATATATACCATTCGAAAGATAATATTCTGAACTTTCATTTTATTACATAAACAAACCCTGTAGCAGCTATACAACAATGTCACGACGATTAGAAATCAAATGAATTTTTGGCGCGATGCGATTCTAGCAGCCGATGCTAAGAAAATGTCAAAACACTACTTTTTTGAAATTACCCAGCTTGGGTAATTTTTGTCGTGGGAAGTTGCGGTTGGTACCAATGCACTGCTAAAGAGATGCGCTTTATTTTGGTATTGATGTTTTGAACGAAATATTGATTAGACAGATCATATGATTTTTTGAAAACAGGTGTTTTCTGTTTTGTTGTACAATGGCAGATGGCCGAAAAAGGGCCATCAGGAAAATCGAATTTATATCTAGTGTAAGTTATAGTTACTAGTCAAATAATATGTTATTTTGAAGAGGAAGAAATGTAGAGTAATTTAGTTTTGCCGTTGGCAGCACTGTTTTATTCTGAAAATCATCACCAAGGAATAGTTTCATTACGTCACATTTTTGCCTAATCGGCAACTGCGCAGCTGTTTGCTGTTTACCAAGTCTCAGTCAGTTTGTTTGGCTCGCTCCAAACTGTATTGTATTTGGTATCATTGTAAACAGCAGATTTCAGGCTTTCTTCTTATATCTGTCTCGATGTGTTGTGTTTTTGTTGACAATATGACATGACATTTGAAATATGCAATGTCGAAGTCCCAGTCCAAAATGGCACGCTATGTTTGACCGCTGTCAGTTGTGTTAGATTGTTTTAGTTATTTATTTAGCCAAATTTACGCAAAAATGGATTGTAGTGACATTCGGGGTGCTCTTGAATAAAGTATTAGTGACGTTGATGACAATTTAGAGGGTAAGATAGGCAGTGATATTGAGATGATCGACTTTTCTGATGTTGCGTCGTAGGCCTAGGCTAATTGGATTATTTATCTGGTAGTGGTGAGTTATATATTTATATGTATACTCCTATGTATTCTATGTATAACATGTTATATATTTCTATGTAGGGAATTGAATGTACTACAACATGATTATATTGCTTTGGGGGAAAAATATTAGACAAAAAAGTTATATACTAAATACTGTGAAATATTTTTTTTCCAAATACACAAAAATAGCATAACATTCTTTTATTTACATTTATTTATAAGTTATAACAATTTTTTACCATCAACTTTATGAATTTTTTGGATTCCTTACTTTATTAGCTTTACAAATATGTATATATCATTATTAGTATATACATATATTACATGACTTATTTACAACACAATCTAACACCGTACAGTTTACATATATTTCGGGTTTCCGTTTATTATTATATTACACCCCTAAAACTTACAAAACAAATTATTTCCATACCATGTTATATATTTCTAAGTAGGGAATTAGATTGTTTACAAAATGTATATAATGAATTTTCCATAAAAAATCAGTAGAAAAAATTTCACCGAGGCTACTTTTGAAATTTCAAAAATAAAATTCTAATTGTTTTTCTTCTTTTCACTTTACCGAAAAAACTACCCTTCTAGATCTTTATCATTTTAGTATTTCTAAATTGCCCTGTTCTTCCTGATCAAAACGAATATAAGGTTGGCTAGGTTTACTTCTACGGTTGAATTTATACAAATTTTAAAAAAAATGTCTGCAAAATCGACAAATTTAGCCTGCCATTCCACACTTTAGCATTGGGCCACTCCTAGGGTTAAAGAATTAAGTAGCGGATGTATGATCTTAGTAAATCAAAATTTCAAATGAAAACTTTCGTACAAAATCCTTATAAGAGACATTTATTTTAAATTGGAATCAAAATGTATAATCATTTACCAAATGCGTTCCATGGCATTGGATAAGAGACTTGGCAGTACTAATACATCTTTCAATAAAAATAAAAATACAACCATTATATAAAATATGATTTCAAGAGAGAAAAATATTAAATAGAATACTAATAAGAAATAAAATTAAAAAATAATAGGGTCATGAACAATTCAAAAGATCAAAAGTCAATCTAAACTTTATTGTAACTTAAAAATTATTGGTAGAATTACCGCATATGATCAAATATTCTTAGATTATATCATATTAATATTATAAATGTGAAAGCATGCATGTTTATGCGTAACTCTGAAGTTCCATCACGTGAAAACTACTGGACCGATTGAGCTGAAATTTTGCAGAGAGGTACTTGATAGTCCTGAGTAAGATATATATAGGCAAATTAAAGTTATGAAAATTCTATTGGGCTATGCCCCACGGGGGTTAAAAGTTCCCATATATTCCTTATGAACATTCAATTTTGTTTGAGCTGATGAAAATACAAACAGCATGCTTGATTCGTAGTAGTTCCACAGGCTAACCACAGAATGCAGCACACAAAACTATCATAGTTTTTATAAAAAATTCGCGGGGCGAAGCCTGCGGGTAACAGCTAGTATATTGTAATCATATATGTAATTGTAATATCAAGACAAAAAAAATCACAATTACTATTAATTACTAGCTGGCCCGACAGACGTTGTCCTGTCCTAATATCATTGAATTTGTCTTATGTCAAATACTCGTTCATTTTCAAGAAGAGCTCGTTCGCTAAGCTAACTTGCCTATAGAAAAAAAATAGTTTGAGTTGCCATTCAAGCAGTTTTTTTATTTCCTTAATGAAAATATGTTTATGCCTTTCAAGTATGTTTACAGCTGTTTGGTGTAACTAACTGAACTTTGATCAAATCAATGGGAACTTTGAAGGCCAGTGGGTCAGAGCCCTTAGGTCGGATTAAAAATTGTCTTTTAAAACAACCTCGTCCTGACATTAACGAACACAACAAACAAATAATTATTCAATTTGGTGCACTCATTCTCAAATGATGGCGTGACCAAGGGAAATAGGTATTCATTTTGATATATTAAGAATACTAATATTACTACTACTACCGCAACTATTAAATGTAGTAGTTAACCAATTTTACATTTGTTAAAGTAACTGGTGGTAAATGACATCTATTAACCTACAGTTAGTAATTGCAACATCACCAAATGAAGGAAAAAAATACCAATCGTCTTCAATGAGTTCAAAGGAGAGAGCTAACGCTTGATGCGGAAAATTGTGCCAGCAGATCACTCTTTAGAAGAAACAATCCCCCTTTGTTCATATAATAGGTGTATAGCTAAGCAAATAAGCAAATAGAATTACCTCAAAAAGTACCACAAAAGCAAATCTAGCAGCCATCACATGCCAGTACAATGTCGTCTTCTCATACTTGTGTTCAGACCACGGAGGTTCTCTGTACTCATTAAACCTGAAAGCAGCAATTGGAAGACTGTGAAAAATATAGTAGACAAAAACATTATAAAGCTTATAAGTCAAAGGGAAAATTTGTTTAACTGACCTCAATTTATGGTTAATTGGTACACAGAATTACGAGAGTTTTGTAACTGAGGAGTAGTATTACTTCACTACAATATTGGGAGTTCCACAAGTAAATGCTAGAAGAATTACTTAGTAAAATATAAAATCAGATTTTATATATTTCACCTCAAATGGTTAAATGCTTTTTTATTAATGTCCCCTAAAAAATGGCAGAAAAATAATTTTTTTTCCTTGGTACCTATGCCCTCCAAACTTATAGTAAGTAAATGTTGAGCATTGGAATTTATTTGGCATCCGAGAAAACCCCTATGCAGACGTTTAAATCATTATTTTAAGCTAACAACAAGGGAGATTTAGGGCAACAGTGTTTTGGCCGTCATCTTGGATACCGCACTTCCGGTCCAAATTTTGCTTTGGCAGCAGGCAGATTCATATTCAGTGGGATCGAAATAGCCTACAAAAGGTTGTTTTCCCAATTATTACATGAAATGCTTCTTGCACTTTATAGAGATGGATTTCCTAATTATGGGCCTGGTTGGTCTATGTAGGCTACACTTTGTACCTCTGACAAGACCTCTGATATTAACCTCATTGTACGCACCTGCAGTACTGAAGGGAGGTGTTGGGTTTCCCCGCCATGTCCAGGTCTTGTACCCCCACGTAGGCCAGGGAGTGGTTCATGTAGCCATCCAGACTGTGGTCCGGACTGACAGCCATCTTGTACACCAGCCTCGGCACAAAGTCCGATGTGAATGCTATTATAAAGCCCTAAAATATTAACAAACATATAGTTGCAACATCTACCAAAATTAATTTTCCATGAAAAACAAAAGAAGGATCGATTTCTGAGGATTTTATTTTTGGATAGTTTTAAAACTAGGTATGGGATGTTTAAGTCGCTCATGCAATACCATACTCCTTAAATACCTTTTCCAAGATTACATGCCCAATTTTGGAATACCACAAATTAATGTCACAGAGCACATTATGAGGCGGCAGGAGTCAAGCCGGCCGCTCACTGGTCTACTCCGTGATTTACAATGGGAGGGGAAGAATAAATTTGAAAAATAATTAGAACTGATTAACTGAATGTTAAATTGTTTCGGTCATATTATTAAGTACCACCACACGCACAAATCTATTTAAATTAAGTTGGGAAAAACGTACTTCTTATAATTTATATTTTGCAAATAAGAAGTATATTTCTCCATAAGAATTTTGTAATATTTTACCAAACTAATTCAATGCCAATTGTATACAGGATTGTAAAAAATACTTTTAAAATATATCTTCTTAAACCTTGGAATTGTGACATCAATTAAACCGATTGATATTCCTAAAAAACCTAGTTCAAGTAATTTATTTTGTAATTTTCAAATCCAGTTACAACTGGCAGTCATGTAAACAGCCGATCACAGGCCGCTGTAGTTCAGCGTTCATCCCCTAGGTCTCACCACCGTCGGTGTTGTACTCAGCCCCTATGTTATTCTTATGGAGGATAATTAAAATCGTATATATCGCTTATTTATGAATGAAACTTGGTATGTGACTTCACTTAGTTGAGTTCTATTGATATTTCCATAAAACCCTATCATTTTGGGTTCCTTGTTGCAGCAAACCTGTTTACTCATCCCCAATGTTATTTATAAGGAGAATAATTATTACTTTATATATCGCTTGTTTGTGAATATATTTTTTAGGAATCTTTATATGTGGCTTTAAGTGTTATTAAGACATATATGTGCATTCGAAATTCGCTGAGTACGCAGGTTTACTGCGATGTGAGTATTAATATTATACTTTAACTTTAATTGAAGGTTTGTGTAGCAGCTGTAAAGAGGGATCCTGCAAACAATTTCCTAGCGCTGTGCGGAAAGGGTGGACCAGAGCCTTAATTAATATTGGTAGTTTCTCGTGCGGATTTTATACAAAGTTAATTGGTGCCGTAATTCAGTAAAAAATAGCCTTATTTTTAAAAATAAGGTATACTAAAAATAATACCCCCGTAGCATCAAACCTGCGTACTCAGCGAATTTCCAATGCATATATATGTATCTTAATACCACATAAAACCTAATGCCAAGTTTCATCAATATACATTCATAAATAAACGATTTATGACCTTTTTAATTATTCTCTATAAGAATAACATGGCGGCCGAGTATGCAGGTTTGCTGAAGGAAGGAACACAAAAATGGGGTTTTATACAAATATCAATATAACTCAAGTAGGTAAAGCCACATACCAAATTTTATTAATTTATGTTCATAATTAAGGGAGATAACACATTACTTATTCTCCATAAGAATAACATGGGGGCTGAGTACCCAAGTTTGCTGCTACGGGAACTATAGGAAAAAAAAGCTTTTTAGTGCAAATATCAATAAACCACAACGATATGAATCAATATACCAAGTTTCATCAGGATAAGTTGATAAATAAGCGAGATATACCATTTTTAGTGAATTTCCCCTATAGGGAAGAAGCTATTACCGTAGTCAGCATGGTAAGACCTAGGCCCGGGACCATGATAACTTTTTGTTTTGAGGTCCCCAGACCCCAAAAACACCATTCGTTCGAAACTGTATATATATATATATATATATATATATATATATATATATATATATATATATATATATATATGTGTGTGTGTCCGTGGGTGCGATAACTCTCGTAAAAAAGGTCCGATTTTGATGAAATTTGGTATAAACGTGTAAAGGAACATTTATGACTTTAATTTAGAAAACCAGCCATATCGCTTTACCTTAAGGGGTATTTTTCGGGGGTTTTGTGCCCAAAAATGGGTTTTTTGAATTTTTTACATATAATTTTTGAAATAGTCAAATTTTAGTTTTCACCATTGGATTCAGCTTAAAAAACACACAATTTGGTATTTTGATAATTCCTCTACGTCAATTGGTTACCGAGATATTGAAAGTGCTAAACACAGTACGTTGTCTAATGTTATTCTTATGGAGGAAAAGAAAATTTGTATATCTCGCTTAATTGTGAACGTATACTGACGAAACTTTGTATACAGCTTCATCTCGTGGTCTATTAATATTTGCTAAAAAAAAAATTTTTGCCAAAGGCTCCCGTAGCAGCAAACCTGCGTACTCAGCCCCCATGTTATTTTTATGGAGAATAATTAAATGCTCTGTCTCCCTTAATTATGAACATAAATGAATAACAACTGGTATACGACTTTACCTAGTTGAGTTATATTGATATTAGCATAAAAACCCATTTTTTGTGTTCCTTGTTGCAGCAAACCTGCGTACTCATTCCCAATGTTATTCTTATGGAGAATAATTAAAATTTAATGTATCGCTTATTTGTGAATATATTTTTATGAATCTTGGTATGCGGCTTTATGTGGTATTCAGACATATATTTTGCATTGGAAATTTGCTGAGTACGCAGGTTTGCTGCGACAGGGGTATATATATATATATATATATGTGTCCGTGGGTGCGATAACTCTTGTAAAAATAATCCGATTTTGACGAAATTTGGTATAAGCGTGTAAAGCAGCATTTATGACGCTAAGTTCGAAAACCAGACAGATCGGACTATCCGAAGGGGTATTTTGGGGGGGTTTTGTACCCCAAAAATGGGTTTTTTGAGTTTTCTACATATAATTTTTGAAAAAGTCAAATTTTAGTTTCCTCCATTGGAATCAGCTTAAAAAGACGCACAATTTGGTGTTTTGACCATTGCTCTACGTCAAATGGTTACAGAGATATTGAAAGTGCTAAACACAGTACGTTGTCCAATGCTATTCTTATGGAGAATAAGAAACAAAATTATAGCTCGCTTATTTATGAACGTATTCTAACAAAACTTGGTATATGGTTTCATCTGGTTGTGGTCTATTGTTATTTTCACAAAAAACCCGATTTTTACCAATAATTCCCGTAGCAGCAAACCTACGTCCTCAGCCCCCATGTTATTCTTATGAGAATAAGTAAAATGTAATGTATCCCTTAATTATGAACATAAATTAATAAAACTTGGAATGTTGGTTCACCTAGCTGAGTTCTATTGATATTTGCATAAAAACCCATTTTTTGTGTTCCTTAGTGCAGCAAACCTGCGTACTCATCTCCCATGTTATTCTTATGGAGAATAATCAAAATGGCATATATCGCTTATTTATGAACTTATATTGATGAAACTTGGTATGTGGCTTCACCTAGTTGAGTAATATTGATATTTACAAGAAACCCTATATTTGTTGTTTTTTGTAGCAGCAAACCTGCGTACTCATCCCCAATGTTATTGTTATAGAGAATAATTCAAATTTGATATATCGCTTATTTTTTAATATATTTTTATGAAACTTGGTATGCGGCTTTATGTGGTATTAAGACTTATATTTTGCATTGGAAATTCAATGAGTACGCAGGTTTGCTGCGACGGGGGTATTGTTATTCTCCATAAGAATAACATTGGACAACGTACTGTGTTTAGCACTTTCAATATCTCGGCAACCAATTGACGTAGAGCAATGATCAAAACACCAAATTGTTCGTTTTTTTAAGCTGAATTTAATAGTGAAAACTGAAATTGGATTTACTAAAATAATATATGTAAAAAACTCAAAATACCCATTTTTGGGGTACAAAACCCCCCCAAAATACCCTTCTGGATAGAGCGATCTGGCTGGTTTTCGAACTTAAGGTCATAAATTATGCTTTACATGTTTGTACCAAATTTCATCAAAATCGGATCATTTTTACGAGAGTTATCGCACCCACGGACACACACACACATATATATATATATATATATATATATATATATATATATATATATATATATATATATATATACAGTTTTGAACGAATGGTGTTTTTGGCATCTGGGGACCTCAAAACGAAAGTTATCATGGTCCCGGGCCTAGGTCTTACCATGCCGACTACGGTAATAGCTTCTTCCCTATAGGGGAAATTCGCTATAAAAACTCTTATTAGTTTTGTATTACAACTATGTATTGCGTGGACTTAATTTTGCGTAGAAGATTAAAGAGATATAAGTTATATGAAGTTATGATTACATTCATAAATATCAGAGCTATGAGCTGAATCTCTTAGAAGTTAATTTTGTTCCATTTTGTTTATTAAATATGCAGGCTATGTATTTATTAATTTTAAGTATTAGTACAAATATTGACGCTATTCTTTGTACCACCATGTGCATGTAAATGAATAAAGATATTTAACTATGACTAATCATGAAGTTGTATACCTGCACCGCGGGTCGCAGGCGTTGGGCTCGAGAGTGTGCGTGCGAGAGTAAAGGGTCTTCCAGCCAAGACCTCACCATGCCTAGCTTAGGGATTTTGAGACGTAAACGTCAGTCTTATCTCAGAGCTATGGGGGGGGAGGTTTTGGTTGATGGGGAGGGGGCTGGGGGCGGCAAATTTTGGTCTTTGCTTGAAGGGTGAAAAACTGACAGGCCGCCTCTGGGCAAGGCAACTAACTCGCCTGACTGACGGACAGTGAGAGCGAGAAGATTGACTTAGGCCTCGGGTACGATACGAGTGCCGAGCGGTACATTGAGCGGCTCTTGAGCAACACAGTGGCTACGATAAAAGCGGTAAAAATTTGCCGCTGCGTTTGTGATAGCCGTCTTGAATGCACACGAGAAAAAAAGGCTCGGCCTACGACATCAAATGCAATAATAAAAACTATTGGTTGTAACTTTTGCTCAGGAAACATATTTGTTTAATAGTTAATAGCCCTGATTGTAAAAGTATCACAACACTTTATAATTGTCATATGTTATAGGGGTTTAATCGCTGATAAAACTCTATAATTTATAACAAAACTTGTGTGATGTATAAACAATTTCATTACATAGAATTCATGACAAAAAGGTGAGCAGGGAAAGTCAGAATACCGGTGCATGTTGGTTTTGCATGTAGAAGCAAAATCGCGATTTCCATGTCCTAGGGGGTTCGGAATAGTACTGAAGACAATGGTTTGAATCATTTATTTTGGCTGAGAGTAAAATGAGTTTCGCCATGTACCGGCCAAACTTTATTTTTTAGTTTATTTAGTTTTTATTTTCATAAAAGACTGCTTCATTAAGCCTAACCTCAAAAAAAGGTGTGTAGCCTAAAATTAACAGGGCTGTAATGTTAACATTACAAGTTTACATAATAAGAGCCTTGTTGTCAAGAGCGTCATTCATGAATAAAAACACTTTTTTCTATAAGTTTTTGGGCGTTTTTAAGTAAAACAAATGGGGCAGAACAGTACTGAAATGTGAGCGGTGAGCGGCAGTGAAACCTGACCAGGCAGCGGTGGTGGCGGTAGTAAGCGGCGGTGCTCTCTGACGCCCGCCCGTTACAACTATCGTAGCCAATGTTTTAGATTTGCACGCTAACTAATGCAACCAGAAAGCAGAGCGGCGCCGCTCACTGTGTCAGGCACTGTGCTCACGAATAGCCGGAGATAAATGAATGGTCCCGAAGGCCGCGCTGCCATTCCGAACAAACGTTCTCGGAGATGGCCAAAGAGAAACGAGTCAGACTTCGGGGCCACTCGTGTATTTCCGTCCCTTTTCGAAGCGTGGTGCCCGTCAGGGCTGAGACATAAGTAGTATGTTGTGGACTGATCGCGACGACAGTGATGGACTGGACTGATGGAACGGCAGAGCGGCAGAGCAGAGATTCGATTGCTAAGCTTGACTTGTACTTTGTTTGCGGACAGTGGAGATTAGTACAGAATCTCTGTGCCCCTTTTTGCACTTTCTGAACAAAGACGCTGCCTATTTATTTTCTCTCATAGCTATATCGAAATATCACCACTGGTTGATCACTAAGTATATTTTAAAAATTTGCCGCCCCCCAAAATTTGTCACCCTGTGCAGCTGCACATATTGCACATGCCTAAATCCAGCCCTGCTTATGTGGTATAGAACAGCGTGGGGCCATGGGCCGCGACAACAGCAGCTCACCTCGAAATGAACATAGCAGTTGTTTACATCGGATTATTGAGGAAACTAGACGTTTTATCAAAAGTCAAACTTAAAAAATGTTTAGGAATAAAGTTTAAAGATAAACAAATTAGCTACAACTTTCTCGCTGAAAGTTTGTTTCTACCCCAAAAATAAAAAAATTACCTTGCTTACAGACTTTTTCATGTATGCTATTACAACTTTATAATATTTTTCATTATTAACAATTACATATAATTTGAACCTAAAATATATTTATACCGTTGGATGCGGCGATTTATGCAGAAAAGGAATATATAAGTTCATTCTAGGTTTATTATTCTTAAGATGTCCAGGAGAGTGTAAACGACAACGCGCTCACCGCCCGGGATTACGTCTTCGACTTGTTTGACTTAAGGTCTGGCCGTCTAGCCTATAATGCGCAGACCGTTTTCTGTTTTCTGCTCATTTGGCGAGCACTCCATGTATTCTCCAGATAGCAGAGAACGCTTTTAGTTATCCTAACGGCCACCGCTAGTGGCGCTACCATATTGTTGCATTTGAAGGCGCTACAAATCGGCGATATTTGAGCTGACTCCTGCCACCTCTTAACGCAAAACTCTACATTTACAGGTTTGACAAAGTAGTAGACACTTTGAAAATAGTTAGTTTTGACACTAGTTCCGACTTATGATTGGAAATGGTGAGCAACAATATCTAACACAGAATTAACTATCCAAGCAGACTGAGAGAAACTTTAAAAATACATTTTGCAAGTGCAAACGATTTACTTTTTTTTGTTAAGATGAGAAAATTTTAACAATTTATCATAAATTCTGGTTATAAACTACACCAGAAATAAAACAAAAACATTCAAGAGGTACCTACATTAGAGATAACCGCCAATTTAGAGACAGAGTCCAGAATGTTGAACCACATGCCAATGTCGTGTACGCGCTGAGCCACGGGCCGTCGGTGGTACGTCACCAGCTTCTTAGCGTCCAATCGGCTTTCCAGGATGTTGTTGAGCAACGCAAACAGCGGTGCCAGAGGGAACGCCGACACGAATATCGTCACAAACCCATACTGCAGCACTGGACCATGAAACATTAGCAAGTCAGAGATTGCTGTGTACGATCAAACGATTTTAAAGAAATGTACATTATGCCACATATTTAGGTGTGGTGATGCCATATGCCACTAATTTGTAGGTGATATGTTTGAATATAATACACCCACCACATAACATTGGATGGGTGGCATAGTGGTTAGAGTGCTTGCCTCATAGTCAAAGGTCGGCCATATCAATCCTGAGTATAATTTTGAAAATGCTGTGAATATTAAAACCCGGACGCACCAGTCATTTGTAATTGAGCTAATCATGATTTCAAGAAGTAGGCCCACTTGAGATAGTAACATAACTGACGTTAGACCATTTTCTTTTAAAAAATTACAAAATTCTACTTTTTTAAAGTAGAAAAAAACGCACTTCAGGAATAAGTACATGATTCATTAGACAAAGAATTAAAACTAAACCAACACTAGACTGTCTAAAAAGTATGATGAAAGACTCTTCATAATGCTCATATTATTAAAATGATTAAGAACATCGAAATTATATTTGTAACTTAAAAAGTGACTCATGAATTTTGTGTGGCCAATTTCTAAATGGAATAAATCTCCAGAGAGCTGAAACTGAACTGCTAGTGCCCACCCATCTAGCTGGACTTACCCATCTCCAGATACTCCGGGAACAGAGCCTGGGAGCCCCACTCTACCAGCTTGTAGTCCTTCTCCCACTGGGAGGCCTTGCCCCTGGCGCTGCGGCGTTTGATGTGCCGCGAGTTCCACCACTTCCACACTATCCTGGAAATGGAAAATTATGCGCCGAGCAAAAGGAACTGTTAAGAAGAATCTATAAGAACTGTCAAATATAGGTAAATGGAGATTATAAAACAAAACTTTAAAAATACATATTGCGAGTGCAAACATTTTACTTTTTTTTTGTTTAGATGAGAAAATTGAAACAATTTGTCATAAATTCTGGTTATAAAGTACACCAGAAATAAAACAAAAACATTCAAGACATACCTACATTAGTGATAACCGCCAATTTAGAAACGGAGTCCAATTCAGAGTCAAATGTAAAAAATTAGCGAGTGAGGTACGAACTACCAAATTGCACCTCACATTCGGTAGGTCTCAGGAATTTTCCAGGCTGGCCATTACGAGGAGAGTTAGTACGATTTCTCATTTCACTCAGGCATATGCCAGATTGGTTCCCAATGGTACCCCACCACGAGGGGGAAGATAAGAATCAAGCCTCCCAGTTACCTTACTCAGTTAAAAATACTTTTATAAAATAAATACCCCCGTCGCAGCAAACCTGCATACTCAGCGAATTTCCAATGAATTATAACATAACACATTAAGCCACTTAACAGGATTCATAAGAAATATATTCACAAACAAGCGATATTTAAAATATTAATTATTCTCCATAAGAATAACCAATTATTCTCGGTAACCAATTGACGTAGAGCAATGATAAAAATACCAAATTGTTTTTTTTTTAAGCTCAACCTAATGGTATAAATTAAAATTTGATTTAAATTTAAATTACCTGTGAAACCCCAAAAAACACATTTTTGGGGTACAAAACCCCCCAAAAACCCCCCTTCGGATGGTGCGATGCATCTGGTTTTGAACTTGTTCAAATAAATGGTACTTTACATATTTGTACCAAATTTCATTAAGATCGGACCTTTTTTACGAGAGTTATCGTGCTTACGGACACAAACACATATATATATATATATATATATATATATATATATATATATATATATATATATATATATATATATATATATATACATATATAAAAATTTGAACGAATGGTGTTTTTGGCATCTGGGGACCTCAAAATGAAAAGTTATCATGGTCTCGGGCTTAAGTCTTACCATGAGACCTATGGTAATAGCTTCTTCCCTATAGGGGAAATTCGCTAAAATTTGAACGAATGGTGTTTTTGGCATCTGGGGACCTCAAAATGAAAAGTTACCATGGTCTCGGGCTTAAGTCTTACCATGAGACCTACGGTAATAGCTTCTTCCCTATAGGGGAAATTCGCTAAAATAAAAATAATTGTAAATTCGAATACACTGCAACATTTTGTTGAGGAATTCATGAATTATTATGTTAATTTCCAAATTAATAGAAAAAACCGTAAAGGTGGACGAGACTCGATTGCTTTACCTACAAATTACATGCTAGCTCAACATGAACTATAGTAGGGACAAAATCAATCAACGCTTCAAGGTCAAGTTTTAAAGCTGTCGTATGTTCAAATCATCATATGTTATTGACGATTTTTAACACGTTCAGTGCGGCGCGCCGGATTTCCCGCGGTTGCCTAAAAAGGAAACAAATGCAATTATCCTGAATATACACGATTAACGCAGTGAATGCGTTAACCTCTATTGTTTACATTTATGTTCTGTTTTCATTTTGTCAATAATACACATCTTCTTTACTAGCCTATCTTCGATTAACAGTTTATTGATACATTTATTCATTATTTTATTTATTTTTTGATAATATTTTTTATTTCATTGAATTGGTTTTATTTTTCTGCTTATAATGAATAGGAAAGACATTCAAAAACCAAATGGAACAACAGATGGGTAGGTTAATCACTAATAAACAAACAATGGAGACAGCAGAATAAATAATATGTTTAAATATCACTGAATTTCATGAGTGACCTGGAACTTGAAGCGTCTATTGATTTTGTCCTTACTATAATGATAATCTTTGACAACAATACTGTTCAGTGTGAACTGATTACTAAATGTCTCGCTCATGCAAATTTGGAGCCTTGCGAAATTGTGCTATGAATGTTTTACACAGCTTATTTACTTGATAGATACCCTGTGAATTATACAAGAACAAATTCAAGATCTAATTAAAGACATCTTACAACACTTAAAACTATATTTACACTTATGTTGTGTAACACATACTAGACGGTAAACATGTATGTAATATGGTACGAGACTTTTGATTTCAATCAATTACACTAATCATCACCAGGCCCAATGATCCCTACGTATGTGCGATTGCTACCGGAAGTTTTGGGCACAAGATTAACAAGTTTGTTTCCTAA
This sequence comes from Allygus modestus, assembly GCA_963675035.1. Classification (NCBI taxonomy): domain Eukaryota; kingdom Metazoa; phylum Arthropoda; class Insecta; order Hemiptera; family Cicadellidae; genus Allygus; species Allygus modestus. The sequence continues at coordinate 60,725,427 of OY776116.1, forward strand.
TTTATTCTTAAATTTACAATTTATGGAAAGGTTAGTTGTTTATTTTTATGTAAAATTATAAAAATAAAGATAATTGATAGTCAAACTTGTATATTTAGGAACTTGTGCCACAATTTTTGACAGCCAATAAGAATGCCATTTGAATATGTTATTCTCTCATTGGGCCAGATGATAATCAGTATGACTGACCAAAATCAATAGTCTTATATATATTTACCATCTAGCATGATACAAACACATAAGTAAACAGTGTTGTAACGTAACGTACAAAGGTTTTAGCGAATTTCCTCTATAGGGAAGAAGCTATTACCTACCGTAGGTTTCATGGTAAGACTTAAGCCCGAGACCATGATAACTTTTTGTTTTGAGGTCCCCAGATGCCAAAAACACTATTCGTTCAAATTTATATATATGTGTCCGTGAATGCGATAACTTGAGTAAAAAACATCCGATTTCGATGAAATTTGGCTCAAATGTGTAAAGTGACATTCATGACTTGAAGTTCGAAAACCAGAAAAATCTAACCATGGGAAGTGGGGTTTATGGGGGTTTTAAATTTTCAAAAAACAGTTTTTTTCATTTTTCAGCTTAAAACTTTTAAAAAACTTAATTTTGGTTTTGGCCATGTTATAGTGCTTAAAAAAAATAATATGGTATTTTGAATTATTAACCTAGGTTAAGTGGTTGCGGAGAAAATCCAAAAAACCTACTCATAAAATCTCCCATGTTATTCTTATGGAGAATAATTAAAATGTTATACAGCGCTTATTTATGATTGAATATTGATGAAACTTGGTATGTGGCTTCGCCTAGTTAAATTCTATTTATATTTGAATAAAAACCAACTGTTTGTGTTCCTTGTTTCAGCAAACCTACGTACTCATCACCAATGTTATTCCTATGGAGAATAATTAAAATTGTATGTATCGCTTATACAGGGTGAGTTTGAAATGAGACCCCCCTACTTTTTTCAACATTTCTTAAGATATCGACTCCGGACCACCCCCGATCATTGTTGACCGACTTATACTTCATTTTGACTTAGTTGATATTTTTGGCCGCCATCTTGGATCCGCCATATTGGATTAAACTATTTATTTTTAAATTTAAAGGTGGGGTTGTGACCAATCATAGAGAAGTACTTTTTAACTGTGAACACAATGCCACAATCCGTTTTTGAAAATCAATGTCCGTTCTCAAGATATTGGCCAACTAAATAAATGAATTTTGGAGAGAGTTTTAAAGGTCCCAACCTTAAAACATTCCCATATTCTCATCATTACATCAAATAATGATCATGAACTACTACTAATCATTGTTGACTACGATTTGCTTCATTTTGACGAAATTAAAATTTTCGGCCGCCATCTTGGGTCCGCCATTTTGGAATAAGATAATTTTTTCCACCTTTACATTTAAAAATAAATAGTTGAATCCAATATGGGGGATCCAAGGATCCATGATGGCACCCAAAAATATTAACTAAGTCAAAATGAAGTATAAGTTGGTCAACAATGATTGGGAGTGGCCCGGAGTCGATATCTTAAAAAATGTAGAAAAAGTAGGGGGGACTCATTTAAAACTCACCCTGTGAATATATTTTTATGAAACTTGGTATGTGGCTTTATGTAGTATAAATATATATATTATGCATTGGAAATTCGCTGAGTACGCAGGTTTGCTGCGAAAGGGGTATTTAATAATAATAATTTTATTTCTGGAAGCAACAGTCCTCAAAGTAAACATTTTTACTTACGGGTACACCATCTCCAAACATGAGTTGAAAGCTTGTTTGCCCACCATGATGATTGCTAACTGGATAGACAACTCCAGAAAGCATCCTCCTGGGCCACACTGGAACAACACAAGGTAGAGAATCCAAGGACACAGCACATGTTATAGGTGTCACCATGTGAGCAACACATTATGTGATTCTCATCACTTGCTAAAAATTATTTAACATTTGTTATGAGCATAAAATTGGTTTGGGTGCTTTACTGGAACCACAGAAAACAACAAAACACTACAGAAGGCTGACTGTCACGTTAACGGCAGTTGCGTTTAAAACAGTTAGATTGGTCACCAGTTGCTTTGAACGCTAGTGCATTCGGAAACACCCGCTGCCTCCCCTCACGGCAACCCGACTTATGGCGCTACCACGGGAGGGAGCCACGCCGACCTGACTCGTGGCGCTACCACGGGAGCCACGCCGACCTGACTCGTGGTGCTATCACAGGAACCACGCCGACCTGACTCGTGGCGCTACCACGGGAGCCACGCCGACCTGACTCGTAGCGCTACCACGGGAGCCACGCCGACCTGACACGTGGCGCTACCACGGGAGCCACGCCGACCTGACTCGTGGCGCTACCACGGGAGCCACGCTGACCTGACTCGTGGCGCTACCACGGGAGCCACACCGACCTGACTCGTAGCGCTACCACGGGAGCCACGCCGACCTGACTCGTGGCGCTACCACGGGAGCCACGCCGACCTGACTCGTGGCGCTACCACGGGAGCCACGCCGACCTGACTCGTGGCGCTACCACGGGAGCCACGCCGACCTGACTCGTGGCGCTATCACGGGAACCATGCCGACCTGACTCGTGGCGCTACCACGGGAGCCACGCCGACCCGACTCGTGGCGCTATCACGGGAACCACGCCGACCTGACTCGTGGCGCTACCACGGGAGCCACGCCGACCCAACTCGTGGCGCTACCATGGGTGCAAAACCTTTTTCTATTCTAGTGAGCCTTCTGTAGTGTATAGTTTCCTGTGCTGGAACTATAGTAAGCCAAACTGGACAATTGGGATCCATAGCCTGTTTTATAAATATGCCAAGGAGACAGTGGCATAGGGCGGGCAATTTTCTAGAGGTGAAAATTTACGACGGGATGTAATAAAAGACGTCTTACAACACTTAAGATATATTTAAACTTATACTGATTCACATACAGACGGTAAACATATATAAAAGATGGTAAAAGACGTCTTTTATTACATCCCGTAAGTAATAACAACACGTAATATGCTAGTAAAAAAGTTGTTTAAAATTTATGAAGCATTAGATTTTTTAGGATTTTAAATATAAAAATTGATACTCACAATGGTATTTTGTCTGTATTAACTGTATTAAGTAGTAAATAAGCCTTATAATACATTTTAAGTAAATGTAACAGACCAAAGCAGAGAGTTCAGAGTAGCAGCAGCGGGAATTTGTCTTTAGTAGAACCCCTTTTTTTTAGTAGGGTGAAAAGAAAATAGAAGCAGGGCGGAGAGCCTCAAGACGATCTGTAATCTGCAATTTCTGGTTTGTCTTTGTTTACTAGTGAGTTGATTTTAATTTATTACAGCTATGTCTATATGTCAGTGTAGGACTGCATAATCCTTCACAGTCCATAGACCCGCTACTAGATCATATCTAGACCAGGGTTTCCAAATGTCCGGCTTTTGGAGGATGTCCTCCTTTTCCATGAATATTCTCCTGTCCTCCCGGAATTTTAAAATGACTCAAATGTCCGGATTTTTGCCACCGACCAGTCTTCCTTAAAAAAGGCTTCTTGGGAATTCTTTTCTCGAGAAATTGTGGGTTGGCTCCCTGAAAATACCGGCAGGATTATGGGAAATATTTGTTACGGGATGAAATAAAAGACGTCTTACAACACTTAAAAATATATTTACACTTATACTGTAATCACCTAACAGACGGTTAACATATATAACAGATTGTACAAGGAAACCATCAAGTCAAGGGTTTATGTTTACTGTCAGTTATATAAGTTTAAATATATTTTTGAGTGTTGTAAGACGCCTTTTATTACATCCCGTAAGTAATAACAACACGTAATATGCTAATCAAAAAGTTGTTTAAATATTTGTTGACAACCTGCTAGCTGGCTCCCTGCTAGTGCGAGTGTGCTAGACTTTATATAATTATTCTTTTTCTTTACATGTTATCTGGAATTTTAGGCTATTTACGAGTTTTTTATGTAATTTCATTGAGTTATATTTGATTTTTTAGTAAGTAAGATTATTTAGAAAAATGTCCTCCCTTTTCTGTTGAAAGTCCTCCTTTTTCTAATGTAAATGTCCTCCATCCAAAACACTTGGCCTGGAAACCCTGATCTAGACATACTTCTTTTAGAGTTGAGTTGAAGGAGGTTTTTTTTTACGATAGGAAAATGCATTATGCACCGTCAGGGTCTGGTGTTTGCCCTGGTGTGGTGTGTGTGGACTCTCACCCACCAAAAACCTATCGGTCCAGGCATTGGAAGCCCTTTCGGAAACACCGTTCGCAATACTTCAGGAGGGTTCCTTCGCACGCCAAAGACACCCTCTGCTTCTGAAGAGGGCCTTAGAGCAGCATGCAGCTGAATAATAGGCCCTATCTTTTTTCATATAAGCATATCGATTCATACTACTTGTGACCTAAGTGACAATATAAAAAGTAATGTGTTAGAATAATCAACCTATTCACCACTTAAGACACTCTAAATTATGGAGATAATCAAATGAAAAGGTTAACACTCAGCCAACCCACCTCTTCTTGGCGATAACCAAAAGGTCGGTTATATTTTGCAGGGAACCCGACCAGTTTCCCCTTACAAAAAGCAATATAGAATATGGAAGCGTAGTAGTTGACAAACTGCAGTAGATACATCTTCAGCGTGAGGGAGTCGTCAAACTCTGTCTGGGTTCTCAGCATCTCTAGTTCAGTCAGGTACTCTGCTAGACATGCATACATCTGCAAAATGTTAGGCAAATTAAGCTGCAGTTTAAAATACATAACAAAATTATTAGTTGCTTTTAGCGAATTTCCCCTATAGGGAAGAAGCTATTACCGTAGTCGGCATGGTAAGACCTAGGCCCGGAACCATGATAAATTTTTGTTTTGAGGTCCCCAGACCCCAAAAACACCATTCGTTCGAAACTTTTTATATGTATGTGTCCGTGAGTACGATAACTCTTGTAAAAAAGTCCGATTTTGATGAAATTTGGTACAAACATATATAACAACATTTATGACTTTAAATTAGAAAACCAGACAGATTGACCCATCCGAAATGGTATTTTGGGGGGGTTTTGTATCCCAAACATGAGTTTTTGAAGTTTTTACATGTAATATTTTTAAAAGTCAAATTTTACTTTTCACCATTAAATTTAGCTTTAAAAAACACACAATTTGGTGTGAGTGTGAGTTAGACAGAGAATGACACGACGAAAGGCAAGGCGCGGCCAGAAAGATAGAGAAGTGAGAAGGGAATACTAGACCTGAGTTGTGGATGTGTTGGGACCGAGCCGAATGTTCATAATCAATCATACACTCTCCACTTCTGGTCAAAACCAGAGACAAGCAGTAATTGACTTATCACGGCCCTGTTTCTTTACAAAGACATATATATATATATATATATATATATATATATGTGTGTAGAGGGAATGGGAGGGTTTATTTTAAACCTAGAATTTCAATAAAACTAAGCATTTTAAAAGTAAGCTGAAAAATATCACTATTTAACCACTTTAAAACTTTAAAACCTTTTACATTTACTATTGGCATAAATTCAATGCAAAAAAATTCATTATATGACATTTCTATTGATAATAATCCACAAAACATCTGACTTTTGTAATTTCACTTTTCTCGTAGGATTTTATCACACTATAATTAATTTATGAACTAAATAACAAAATGTAACTTCAGTCTAAAAAGAAACATTTAGAAACTTAATTATTGGTTTGATTAATGTGAATTCAATTTAAGCTAATAATTTTATCCGTGGAGAATTTGAAGGAACTATTCCTCTGACAATCATATAATAGTGCACTTATATAATAGTCTTATTCTATGACTTTAATCGGGTTTTTGTATTTTTAAACATTCTGTCCCGTCTTGCCACAGGTCTATAATTTTAGTATTATACGACCGTACATTCAAATTCCCGTTCAATGAATGAACGATTTTACAAGAAACAAAATTGTTATTTGTACAACACTTTATGTTACCGTAATAGTAATATCTATTCTATTGTATTATTTATTCTATGGTAATATATTACATTTCAACAATTATATACTCTGCAGGCTACGTTATATCGCTAAGCTGGCTGGAAGTGTTGGGAAAGCCACATTCAATGGACCCTTTTAACATATTTTGGATTTTATGGGACAGTCTGGCCTACACCCGGTTGTCCTCATAATAATGCATTTAAATTGAAAAGGATATATATCTTTATAGTCAACGACAGGTTTTCAAAGATCAATATAATCTTGATTAGACAATTCTATTAACAAATTTATTAAAAATTTATTAACAAATAAAGTTGTGGTGCTAAAACCCTGGATAGGTGGCAACATATGTTGTTTTGTACAGTATTATAATCACCTTAAAGTGTAATAATATTATTTGGATCATTCGGAACTGAGTGATGTAGTTTATTGTACAACTGACGAGTTATGGCAATGTCATGTAAAAATAGATTAAGCTTTAGTGACTTAAAAGCCATAAGTATCATGAAAGTAACTAACAAAATCATATTGAGTTGATACGTCCGTATTCAAAATTATTATTGAGTATTTGGTTTTGAAATTAAACTTTTCAATCTGCTCAGCTCTTTTATAATTTATATACAATTTAAATCGTGTTTTTATATCTCCATCTTTCAAATGATCGTTAATCTCTGAACAATAATTCCCTTTAACCTCTCAATAAACGTTATCGGATCTTTCACATTATATTTTTTTTCAATGGTATATACATTTAAACGACCATTTAAAGCTGTTCTTGACAACTCGATTTCTAATTCATTTGGTGATAGCTGTGTATCACGTCGTGGTAATTTAGCAGGAGTCGGTCCATCATCGTCATTATTAATAGCCCCACCACGTGTTGAAACTAGTTGAGGTTGAACTTGAGTTTTTAAATGATAGCTTATATTCGATTTCCTGATCAATTTATCACACTGAGAACATTTTCCTTTATAATCAATACTAGCTTTCGGTGTTCTATTCTGATTACTCTGAGAAATTTTAACAACATTCTCGATATTTGAGATTTGTCAATCGATTTATTACAATGGACACAGGAAGTCTTGTTGTTGACCATTTCACTATATAGGAAACGCTAAGTTGAGGTCCTAATAAATTATTAGGCGTGATGAGAGAAATCCGTTTGAGAGATGGTTGTAATTAATATCGTTCCCGCTTGCAATCTTTCCGTTTCCACGTCGACCTCTCATCTTTAATATCTCTCTCGATCTCTCTCACACCTTTCTCGACCTCTCTCATACTCATACCTCTCTCGACCTCACTCATACTCTCTCGACCTCTCATACTCATACCTTTCTCGACCTCTCTCATACTCATACCTCTCTCGACCTCTCTCATACTCATACCTCTCTCGACCTCACTCATACTCATATCTCCCTTGACCTCTCTCATATCTCCCACGACTTCTCTCATACTCATACCTCCCTCGACCTCTCATATCTCCCACGACTTCTCTCATACTCACACCTCCCTCGACCTTTCATACCTCCCTCGACCTCTCATACCTCCCTCAACTCACTCATGCCGGTGAACCGCCAGTTCTATACTACTGAATATGTTACATTGTGTAGATGAAATATGTCCAGTTTGCAACTAACTTACATTTACTCCACACAGAGCTGAATTTCCAGAGATTATCAACATCACCGTAAGATCAGAAATGTAATTTAGATCAATTTTCTTACTTTGCATCACTAAATATTGTATGGCAGTTAGAAACAAAAGGGAGAAAGATCACGAGGCAGAAAGCATTAATTAAGGCTATAAAAACAAAATTGAAAATTTATTTGATTAACCAAGCTAATTTGCTTGTTAACCATTAAGGAACTTTATGATAAAAACAAAATGTAGTTTTTTTGTAGCATTTTTACAATTTTATATTATTATGTTTTGTCTATTTTAGTCTGAGATTTACACCATTTATTGTCTACTGTGTTCAAGGATAAATGAAAATATTTGTTATTAAGTATATTTGATATGATTACAACATACTAAATCATATGCTAGCATGGGAGAGCCACCAGGCGCCTAAAAAGTTAGCTAATACTTTTTGTGCATTGTTTCCGTCTACATCAGATCACAAAAACAAAAGAGATATAATACACTTATTTTCACACAATAATATTATTCATAAAACATAGTATGGTATAGTGGACTTAATAAATAGCAAGGATGATTTGCAGTAATTATTATTTTCTAAATGTTGACTCAAAGTTTAACAAGTTTAGTGTGGTACGCCGGATTTCCGGCGGTTGCCTAACAAAGAAACAAATGCAATTATCCTGAATATAAATGATTACCGGAGTGAATGCATTAAGTGCAAAACAATCATTATGAATTGTTTTAAAAATCCAACAAATTAATTTTGATAGAATTAAATTTTATAAGAAAAAAATTAAGTAATAAAATAGGTGTTATAATTAAACGCAGATTCTAAACCATAAATCAATCGGTAAAACAATTAGATACTTACGGGATGTAATAAAAGACGTCTTACAACACTTAAGAATATATTTACACTTTTATTGATTCACATACAGACGGTAAACATATATAAAAGATTGTACAAGGCTATATATTTATATGTTTACTGTCTTTATGTGAATCAGTATAAGTGTAAATACATTCTTAAGTGTTATAAGACGTCTTTTATTACATCCCGTAAGTAATAACAACGTAATATGCTAATCAAAAAGTTGTTTAATTAGATACTGTTTAATTATGACTGTGAAAATTAAATATTTGTCTGGAGGCCTTGTTAGATTTTATATTTAAATGATAAATATAATTTGTATTGAACTAACGCCAAAGACCCCTTTCACTCATTTAACTTTGCATTTCAAAGAGTCATGGAGTGTAATTATAAAATGATCTTGAAGAGTCTCACCCAGTTGAAAATGAAGATGCAGACAAGGTTAATGGTAGCTGCTGTGGTGGTGGTTATGATGATGGCGTAACTGGTGATGACCGAGTCTCCGTACACACTCAGGGCTGCCAAAACCGACATGCGGTACAGTGTCACTCCGATGACAGCGGCGATGGCCAGCAACACCTGTTACAGTTGTAAGTGTTAGTGCAATGTAACACACTCAGGGCTGCCAACTCCGACATGCAGTACAACGTCACTCTGATGACAGCGGCAATGACCAGCGATACCTTTTACAGTTGTGAGTGTTAGTGCAATGCTACACACTCAGGGCTGCCAACACCGACATACCATACAGCGTCACTTCGATGATAGCGGCGATGGCCAGCGACACCTGTTACAGTTGTGAGTGTTAGTGCAATGCTACACACTCAGAGCTGCCAACACCGACATACTGTACAGCGTCACTTCGATGACAGCGGCGATGGCCAGCGACACCTGTTACAGTTGTGAGTGTTAGTGCAATGCTACACACTCAGGGCTGCCAACTCCGAGATGCCGTACAGCGTCACTCTGATGACAGCGGCAATGACCAGCGATACCTTTTACAGTTGTGAGTGTTAGTGCAATGCTACACACTCAGAGCTGCCAACACCGACATACCGTACAGCGTCACTTCGATGACAGCGGCGATGGTCAGCGACACCTGTTACAGTTGTGAGTGTTAGTGCAATGCTACACACTCAGGGCTGCCAACTCTGAGATGCCGTACAGCGTCACTCCAATGACAGCGGCGATGGCCAGAGAGACCTTTTGCAGTAATTTAGTGTAATGCTACGAGTAAACCATCTCTCACAAGAAACACAAATAACTCGTGTTTTGAGGTAAATTATAAAACGTTACATTATGGGAGATAATGTTTAATTTTACAACTAAAATTTAAACTGAGGACAGTAAAAGTAATAAACCACTACAAATTCAGTCACACCAGTCCAGGGAAAATAATGTAAATAAACTAATTAACACAATATATATCTATTAAATCACCATTAATGTTCCTTGCCTATGAAATATACACTAACTTCTTAACAAACTTTACATTGACCTATTGTGATGGTTAATTATGATTTCACCCTGGAAATTAGTAACTCTGAGCCTCCATGACAGAACAACGGCCGACAGTGCGACATTGTCGCAGAAAGAAAGCGAGGGCTGCAGAAAAATCAGCCACATAAAATTACGGCTGCAGACAAACAAAATATTTCAATCAAAGTTATTGCTACGGAAAAATTCTCCATCCTGCAAACAAAAACTATCGAGAACCATATAAATTCATGTAAACGTAACCCCAAAAATGTGCAGTCTAATTCTAGAGGCAGAAATGCGATCCGTGAGTGTAGACAATTACTCGTTGAATGACAATGACAATGAATGAGCTCGTACTGGCTTGGAGTGAGCGATGTCTGATACCTATCGTATTGTTAAGCAATTTCGCGTTATGATAAGATGCGATACAATATTACGATGGTGTATTTGGGGAGGGATATATGTCGTAAATTTTGATATTTCAAATTGCATCGGCAAACAAAAAAAAATCCTATCATGTTTTTGAGTGTTTGTTTTGGAATCAAAACACATTATATAAGGGAACCCTGTCATAACGACACAATATGTCAACATCGATGCAATGTTAGGGATACTGCACACTAGACAAGCCTGATACGATATGGCAGCACGATATTTTATTGAATTGGGATGTTCGTATTCTTAGGTAGTGCCAGTGCCACTGCGCATCGCTCGGATAGGTCACGTGATCGTGGGGCTCCAATGGCTCCAATCAGTGACGCTAATACATTGTGTTTCTGATTCTACCAACCAACCAATGGCCGGGCCGTTAGCAATGTGTAGCGCTATTACCTGCTAGTTTGGTTAATTGTTATGGAGCAACGATGAGATAATGGCCTCATCCGGTGAGTGGGTTATTTGCTCAGTTTGTTTAGAAAGGTTATTCTAAAAATTTAATAACCATTACCCGAGGCATCACCCAGTATTGTCCGTTAAATATAAGTCTGCTAAGAGCGAAAATATCGGGAAATTATTTCTTTGCAGGGCCCTTGGCGAAAAGACCTAAAATAGATGAAAGTAATCTAACATCATCACTGGGCAAAAACTGGCCCTTAGTCAAAAATATTGCTCTTTAGGCTACAACAACCATTTCAAGCCAGTTTAAAAAAGTAAACTAACTATCTGAAATGGTATCATCAAAAGTTATTAGGAGAAAACAAGAATACCTAAATATTTCTTTGCCTTGTTTTAAGTGTTAGGGAATAATCGAGTAGGTACATTTATTAACAGTGCAACTTAGGAAAGTGACTGGGTCATTTCTTAAAAAAAACCTAATTAAGAACTAAACAAATATTGATTGGTTGGTTGTAAAAAGCCAACATGTGTTTCCAAATATGTTATAAATATTTGTTTTAATACAGCAAATTATGCCTATAGACCATGAATCTCAGTCTATAAATTAATTTAGAAGTACAGTAAGTGCTTATTTTAGACTTTGGTTACTTATACTGTACTAGCTGATTAATCTTATTTCTATTATTAACCCTATTTAGATATTGGTTTAATATGTTCAGGCTATACAGTATATTGTTGCAATTCAATTAATCTTCTTTTGGATTCCCAAAAAGAGAATTATTTGAAGAGTTTTCCAATAAGATTGGTTTATTTAAGTAATTTTTTTAGTTACTAGTTTTTTTAAAGTGGCTTTAAATGATTCTAATGGTTGCGGTAGGCGCATGAAAAATTGCGTTAGGCTTCAGAGTTTTGGGATTTTAAATATTTCGTTGCAGAAGGAATAAAAACATTCTGCCTTGGGGCTCTGAGCTCTACATAGTGACATAGTCTAAGAGACATGAAACTTATTTAAATATTTAAGGTTTAGAACCTTTAGCACTATAGCTTACTAGTAATCTTGTCAACCCAATTACCCTGTTTCTGGATCATCCTAAAAGTATTGCATACTCATGATTTATCTTGGTTGCATGACCCATTTGATTATGTGAGATGCTTTTGAAGATCCAAACATTTCAGTGATTCTTTCATGTATCAGAAGTGTGTAAGACTGGATTTTTGTTCTCCGAGTGTTGTCCTAATGAAGTCCTATTCTATTGTTGGACATACTGAAGTAAACCTTTGAAACCTTTGAAATAACGTGCCCTTGAAGAAAGGTGAACGTTGCTTGGAAAAACTTTTGAAACAAAATAAGTTTCATTTTCTTAATACAGTACACACCCTCTTAACCGCCCTCCATGGGACCGAGCCCTAGGGCGGATAACTTAAAGCATGGTTAAAACGACTAATAAAAGCACTAAAAATGATAAAACTTATACGATATTTAAAAAATAGGTACCAAGATGCAATATTTGCTAACAATGGAAACACAAGATCGACTTGTTGTGACCTGAACATTATTCTACGGTACGGTATCGGGATATTGGCTGAGGTGGTGACGAAGTCACTTCCTGGAAAGAGGCCAGTTAATCCGATGGGTGGTTACAGCAAAGACGGTTAAGAAGTCTGTGTACTGGAAAAAAAGTCATACTTACCAACAACACCACAACAGAGAAGCTGAAAATGGTGGCGGGAAATCTTATTTTCCAGAAGGGCACCCTGGGCTCGACCGAGTTGGTGATGACGTTGAGCTTGTACTCGGTTCTGTGGCTGGTGTCAAGCCGCGCCAGCTGCACGAGGTACTGCGGCCGAGGGTGCTCCTCCTGCGTGTCAAAGCCCGTCAGGTCCCACCGGTGGGTGATCTCGGCCGAGTAGCGCTTCCACATCTCCAGGAACATGGCCGCTGGCAACAAATGGTCACCGAATATCTCAACATCATTGTGCTTTTGAATTTTGACAATGATACCAAATTAATTGTATTACTAAATCGTACAACAAATACGAGTATAGTAGATTCACAAATATCCAGCTAGGAAATACCTATTCCGGTGATCTTGAATCTTTCTAATTTAAAAACAAATCCTTACTTTTTAGTCTGGTAATCTTGAATCTTTCTAGTTTAAAAACAAATCCTTACCTTTAAGCGCATTAAACAATTATGTGTAAACACTACAGTACGTAATTGTCATGTGATTAGCATTTATCACTTTTCCGGTGTTCTGTTACAGTAAATTTAATATCGCTCTAAGATTTACAGGTCTTGTGGCATTTTGCACAGAGGGGGGCTATCAACAGCTTGACAAAACAATAAAACAAGGACTTTTCCAAAACTTAAGTTGTAAGTTTACTTTAATTTTTAGTTTATTTAAGTTAAGTTTTTACAATTCAGTTTCAGGTTTTGCGTGTTTTTAAAACATTTTCACAATTCTTTTTTTTTATTTCTCACGTTATTTAAGTTAACTTTTAACAACTCTGTTTGGTATTTCTTAAGGTCAAGTAAATTATCAGTAATTTATTACAAAACTTTAGTTATGATATCAGTAATTAAAATATGTAATTTACTATGGAATGCATAGTATTTTTGCAAACGCTTATTCTTGTATTAACACATAAACACCTACTGTCATAAATGTTTTCCAAAGAGACTGATGTGATCACTCATGCCCTTCTCTGGTATATCCAGCCTTTTTATCTGGCCCGGACGTCTACATATTTGGCCAGATATTTGAGTGTAAATGTATATAATTAATACAAGAGCAACCTTGTAAAAAGACGTTCAAAACTCTCCAAACTTAAGAACCAAAATTTAAATTCAAAGCTGTAAAGTTTGCAACGAAACATTAAAATTTGATGTGATAGTAAATTTCACTGGATACATCTATAAATTTTTAGATTTAATTGTTTTAGGCTCAGTACTCACCCCAAAATGACATGAAGACAGCGAAGAACACAGTGGTGTAGTTGTCGAAGAGGAACATGATCTTGGTGTAGGAGCAGGTCTCGGAGATGTCCCAGTAGCTGCAGAAGTAGTCGCACAGCGGACACATCTGGGCATTCAGCGTGCCCGAGCAGATGTCTTCCCTGTGGACAATTAACGCAATGTCATATTTATTCCAACTTTTTTTCTGGGGGTTATACATTAAATTAAGCCCTATATGCTACCCAATTTCATAAGTAGTGGCTCTTAAAAACAAATTTATCATTTGCCATTTGCTTGGGCAACACAGTAAAATGTACAGTGGCTCAGAATGGCTGGTCCAAAAAATAACCCAGGCCTTCTAAACGTAAGCTGCTAAAGTTACTACAGCCCCCCTCAGAGTTTAAAAGATCCGTACATTTGATTATGTGACACAAATTTTCCCCTCCAAGTCAGAATTGTTTTGTTTTTTTAGTGTAAAAATACTGATTTATTTTGAAAAGTGGCAGACCTTCTCGCCTGTTTGATACTTAATAAACAAAAACCTATGTAACAACTGTTCAAAGTAAAATCAAGACAAATATTTTTTCCATAAATAGGTTTTGGTCTATTATATAAATAAATTACTAATTAATTTAAATGTTTCTTCCTTGAACTTATCTAAAACGTATTCTTAAAGAAACTTGATCCCTTATGCTATTACGTTTTATAGGAGTAAGGTTTAAAAACTATCGTGACAAATAGGGAAACCTCAAAAAATAAAAACATCTAATCTATAAACTGAACTAAACGGAAAATAGGAAATGGGAAATTACCAAAAAAATAAGCAACTGTAATAAAAACAAATTTCTCAAATTAAAAATCCTGCTTACACATGTATGATGACGCATGCATGTAAATTCACCAACAACCAATGCATCAACTAACGTCGGTTTATCGTAGGACAGTAGAAACAGTGACACCAGGAAGCATGCCAGTCCCACGACGGAGGCCGGTATCAACATGTGCGTGTAGAAACCGAGCCAGGCGAAGTACAGTCCGATCTTAACACCGAAGTACTGCTTGATGTGGTCGACAGGTTGGTAGCGGTACCACCTCCGGATGGAGGCCCAGTGGTGGTACAGCCTGTACCTCATTGTGCCTGGTGTGTACAGGTCGCCCTAACACCAACATCAATTGTAGATTATTGAATGTTTTTAAATTTAGTTTAACCTGAACATGTTTACACACTAATAATTAGGTTAAATTACTTATGAATTTTGCAGCAGTTGTCGATTCATAATTGTACAGTTGCTTACTGACTCTTACATAAGTAATCTTGACTAATCCTTATTATATCCAGGGTATAGTGAAATTGTACCACAAGTCACAAACAATTTTTAAAGGGAATCAGTCAAAAGCAATCTTTTTCAAGAGTGAATTTATGATCACTTGAGCTGAAATCCAACAAAGTCCCTTACGCCTATAATATGTTGAACATTAACATTATTCGACCACAGAAAATGTCACAGTTGTATGTTTTATTGAATATAATTAATTTTAAGATTCATGATTGAAATGATTTACAGTTTGTGTTAAAAATACTTTTCATTAATGAATCTGAAATTCGAATGATTACTAAAAACATCGATTATAAAAATTATGAAATCTTCAAACTGTTCCAGATTTTATTTTATGTTCGGTAGAATGATTGTCCTTTAAAACCAATACTATGTTCCGTAGTCAATGGTAACAAACGAGTATTCCAACCAACTAAGTTATAAAGTTAACCCTTTGATTCCCAAGCTTGGGAATGGTTTAGTTGAATCTGTATTGTTTTATTATTTTTGACAGTATTATAAATGCTTGAACATTTAAATTCATAAAAAAGTGCTTTTGGTGGACACACATAGTAAGGATGGCTAAAAATAGCAAAAAACCTGATCAGATGTGCAACTAACAAAGAATTCCCCAATCCTATCAGCTTGGATCCGTGCCATGCACCGTTTGTTGAAGGTCTGCCCTCTCCTTCATCACTGCCACAGGACAGGGGAACTCTCTATGAGTTGCACATAAAAACAACTTAAACAACCAACTGAAATGGAAATGGAATGAAAAGAGCAGGTTCAGTGGTGTTACAGCATACACTGGAAGAGTTAGTTCCGTTTTTGAATACAGTGGAACCTCGATAACTCGAACCTCAGGGGGAACGGCAAAAATCTGAATTATTGAATATTTCGAAATATCGAGGTTCGACTTATCAAGGTGATTTTCCAAAGACTTCCGACATATTGAGGATCACGGTAACAGAAAAGATGGATCATGGAAGGGTATAATCCTTACATAAGTTTGAGCTATGTATAAAAAATAATCATACTGTATAATAATAATTATTCAAATAAAAATAGATTTGAACAATTTTAAATGTCTAAAATAAGCCCAGAAATATATTGTAAAGCTTCTTTGGTTAACGCAGTAGAGGACAAAATACTTCCTTCAGTGAAAATATTGTAGAGGAGGAAAGTAAACAAATAATGACTCACAGTTTGGTATTTTGGTGATGTTTTTCCCGTTCGACCACTTCCTGTCTATTTTCTAGACTTTTTTGCTCACTTCTTATCACCTGCCCCAAACAAATCCTTCCCGCTTACGAAAGTCAGTTCTGACCAACTACGCATCAATTTAATTTATCTGAACATTAATGTACTGTAGGCTATTAAAATAATTTGCAAAACTAAAAGGAAACAAAACATGATAACAATTAAAATTGTAGAGCATTGTTGGAATTAGGGTGAAGCAGTACGACACTTTTTTTGTTTTAAAATTGTCGACAGTGTTCACAGGCGTTCCAAACTGCTTCTCGATGTCACTGTTTTAATTTCCGTGACAATAGCCTCAAATAGTCTTGAACTTCTCCTCATGGGGTTGAGTTTTGCCAACACGTTTTATCAAACTGCAAACACTTTGTAAAAAACAACCTTAAAACTACGTTTCATGTAATACATTCAGAACCTCTGAACTCACACTAACTAATGACTAAGAACACAAATCTAATCAAATCAAAACCATTTCATTTAAAAAATATATATAATTTACAACAATATGAGACTGTTCCTTATTTATGAAATGAAATCCTCACATAGGTGAAACCCGTGCATGAGGATGATTGTGTTTGATATGCGTGTTGCTCATCAACATAAATTTGTCGGTTGTTTACCGAAACCAGGAGCACCCGGGAAAGAGATTTAGTGGGGAGGGAGGGTTGAAATTTCCGGCTGCAAAGTCATTGGAGGTTTGGTGAATCAACAACTTCGAGTTATAGAGGTTCTCTAGTCAATACTTTGAGGTACGGCAAGTGTACATATTCGAGTTATAGAGGTTCTACAGCTAAAACTTCAACTTACAGAGGTGCGGCAACAGGCTAAGAATTCTGTAAAAATTCGAGTTATCGAGGTGTTCCCTGTTAACCCCTCGACTTATAGAGGTAAAACAACATAGCATTAGGTAGGCAAGTTCAAGGGGAATGATTAAAATTTGAGTTATCTAGGAATTTGACTTATTGAGGTTCAGGTTATCGAGGTTCCACTGTACAAGGTTACATCACATCTCAGATCCAGACTTCAAATAGTGATCATAACAGTGTGATTGCTTATACAGTAATTAACTATGATTTAGGTAGAAGATTCAAAAGCCATTATTTCATTATATTGGCTATTAGAGCTTGAACGGGTTGAACGCTTGAAAGGGTTTCATTAGAAAAAACTTACATCGTGTAAAGGGTACGCCGCCGAGTACACACTAGAGCTCACGAGCCTTTCAATACCAAAACTGAACACATTTGGAACATCAGTCTTCTTGAAAAATGTTCTATCTAAGATAAACTGTACTATTCTGGATTTAATAGCTGGGGTAAAAAATCCAGGAGCTCCCCAGTCAAATCTGAAACACATTCAAGAAGACAAAATCTGTTGGTGAGTAAAACCAAGTTCCTTTTACAAAAGGTCAATGAGTTGGGGATAAACCCAGAAACCGAACCAAACACACAAAATATTTTGTATCGTTCTATTTTTTGTTGTTGTGATGATACCAAGTAAATCAAGATTGCTGAAAAATTAAAAAAAACAACCAATTGTACCATTTGGATGTGTTTCCTTATGTAGACAGTTCGGGGTGTGCGATGCAGCGATTTTATTTTGATTCGATGCAACGACGCGATTCAAAGAATTTCAATTCAAATCGATGCAATGCAACATGTTTCAACGATTAAAACTCAGACTATAAGCTACACCAATTTTTATGACCAACATGGATAATCTACCGTCTTGGCCAAAGTCTTGTAAACAATTTCTGATTTGATCAATTAATTCTTCTTCCATCCTATCTTGATCCATCATTTCAAAAACTTTTGCAATAAAAACGCATAACCTAAACATAATTGTATTTACTTGTTTCAAAAGATGGACGAATAGAAACGAGTGCCAAAGTTAAATAACGAATGACGATGTAGGCAGTTTTACCAGGCTGTGAAATACCACTATCGTACCATGCCTGTAATCGACCGTATTTTTGACAAAATACTATTTTACCCACCCTAGGAATAGTTTTGTGAATGTATAACGTTTCTCAAATAACTCACAATCACAATTTTAGAAATTAAAAACTACGAAAATACTAATTGATATTAATTTAAAATAGTGTTTATTGGTAAACAACAATAGTGTATTCGTTACAATGTACGGCATTACAGTGGACTTATGGTGCAAGCAAATATCGTATATCTGGCAATACTGAATCATACCAGGTAACATCACTGCGTACTGAAGTGAGAAGTGACTACATAAATCAAATATTCCACGGTGGTCCGCCACTGTTTTAATGCAGAGGAATACCAAAGTTTATATTAACTTAAATTACATCATAAGTGTTACAAACGATTATCAATCTAAGTTTATGAAGAAAAATTAACCCTCGATAACGATACCATCAATACCTAAGGTTTTTCAGTAGTACCTATAGTTGTTAAAAACTATTGTTAAAATCGGTTACAAATTTATGTTACCATTTCAAATTATTTAGTAGCATTCTGTAGTTAATAATCAAACAAATTTCGTAATGATTATTTTAATTAGTTTAGTGTTAATTTTACTAGGATGCTATAGTAATATAGAAAAAGAAAAACTGTTTATTATAAATTCATAATGGGGGAAAACGTGGTTGTAAGATAATGACTCAAAGAAATAATATTGTTCAGCCGACTGATTTATTGCTTTCACCGGACCCCACCCCAGTAATCGGCGGGAGTAACTTTTTCCCACGCCCTTTGTAGCGTGGGTAAACGGCGGGAGTACAAACACTTTTGATGATTTCGATGCATCGCTCACCCTTATAAGACAGTATTACTAGCGATCACGGGCATAAGTTTATTTAACATAAACACAAACATAAAAGATATTTTTTTACCAGTCATTTCCCAAAATATATCGAACTAACAAACTAAAAATTAGACACTCACCAAGAACAATGTACTGTATATAAACTATAACACTGCATCTTCATCTAACCAAACAAAGTAACATAAGTAAGCAAATTTTGAAAGATATAGTACCAAAAATACATCCCACCACCAATAGCTACAGTACCACAAAATAAATATATCTTCCACAAAGCTATTTATCAAATAAAACTTTAACATGGATAATTAGTTTGGATAAATACAAAAACACAACCCTCCACCTAAACCCCCAGCTGTAAAAAAATAAACTACCTTTTAATATATGAAGTCGCATCCATACTATCTGGAACCTCTAAAACACAAAGTTAGAACTATGAAAGAGACAGCGCTATAATATAAATGAAAATGCAAGACAATTTTTGATCTTACTATTAGTGCTAGGGAGATGCCCAAAGAGGAGTTTCCAAGTTATATTGTACCATTGATTTTGAATACCAGAATAGATATCCAGAGACTGGTTAATTTTTGAAGCCAGAAAAACGGATCAGCTGGTCCACTAATCAGCCCACTCTATCAGCTGCTGGCCAAAACAAATATAACAATCCCGTTCTTCAGATAAAATAAATCCTGTTTTATCCCGTTAAATCTCCTTAAAAAATCCCTTTTCAACCCGCTTTTGAACAGAAAACATTATTATGTTTCCCGCTTGCAGCATAAAATAGTTTTATATTTACTTTTACCAGCTCTTCTGTATGTTTATATTCTTGAAATACAACTTCAGGAAATTACATTAACAGAAATTAATTGCAATGAGTGTTTTTCAAATTAATTACATTTAAGTTGAACCACGGAGAAGAAAGAATGATTTCTTTCAGAGAAAAAGAGAATTCAGAGTGTCAACAGTGTCCAAACTATTCTCAACAACAAATTACAACGGTGACGACGTTTTCTCATTCATTCTACACTGTCACGATGTCGCATCGCACACTCACACCAATGAGGCACTTATAACCCATTCTACGAGCGACAAAAACATGGTGGTTTGGTCGTACGTGTGAAGAATGGGCCTAACCATGTGTCTGTGAAGTTCGCTGCTTTAAAGCCTTTTTTGTTTTAAAGATTTCAAAACTTTAAATTTTATAGTTTATACGATTATATAAGACAATAATGTTTTTCTTAATCTGCACATATTGCTATGTTGCGGGAAAAATAATAACTAGGCAACCAACTAGGTTGAGCAAAAAAAAAAGGAAAGGGTTTTGAGAAATGAATATAAAACTATTAATATACCTTAAATAATAAATTTAATAAATAACAATAATTAACACCATGTAAACAACCTGACACTAAACATTTATACCTCAAACAGGTAAATTTTCACATTATATGATCGGCGATATCAGTAATATTGATGTTTTTATCCCGCATCCCGTTTTAATCCCGTGGTAGTTTCAAAAACCCCAGAAACGGGATAAAAATCCCACAAATTGAAACCCTAGTTGCCAGCGTCTTGGCTTGAGATGGTGTAGCACTAGTTTCATGATGTATTTTTCTGGTTACAGATGGGCCATAAGCTCGGTTCATCTATTCTGTATTCAAAATCAATGATTGTACTCCTTATTAGTACAATTTGATTTATATGATGTTTTTGTTTTGTTTATTCTTAGTATCTTTACAACACAGTTATGTTTAAGGTGTATTAACCTAAGTATTGAACTTTTTCAGATTTATTTGAGAGTGTAGCATTCTAATTCTTCTTGTTAATCTTTTTTTGTGTTGACAAAGAATATGAACAATATTGTTTTTATATTTTACATTTAAGTTTGTTTGTGTAGGTCAAGTCTGTCACAGTTTTTGATATGTGATATGGTGTGTGAGGACTAGAATTTTCCACGCTCAACCCACGAAAGAAAATTTTAATTGATCGAACCTCATTATAATTGGGTTTATGACTGTATAAATAAAATAAATAAAGACCTCTAAAGGATTTTCGCCAAGCAAATAGGCCTTCCTTGCCTTGAGTGTATTAACTATTTTCTACCTTCAGCTCAATAGGTCCAGTAGTTGGCAAACAAGTGATGGGCACACAAAGAAACACTTTCAGCTTTATAATATTCTGGTGCCACTACTAAAACTCATATAACTACTCACAGGTGATGATTGGTAGCTTTGGTCAAAAAGAAATTGAGTCAAAGTTACACCTATTACACGGTTCCTTACTGGTCTATGACATTAGTATTTAAGAGAGTGTTTTTTTTTGTATCACGATCATTTTATTTAACTTGTGAGTAGTTGATTGTGTCAGTGGTTTTATTTGTAAACTGTGGAGGGGCTAACTTTTTCCGAACCATTCTGCAATCTCAGTTGCTTCAGGTCATCTTCAGACACTGGTCTCTGCTTAATGTACTGCCAATCCCAAAAAGATTGAATAGTTTGTTATTTGTCTGGAATCAAATTTGTAAAAGAAAAATATTTCACAACCATTAAAACTTTCTGGCTTTCTTAAGGCCATTCAACTGCCACTCTGGTATGATAAATTGTTTAAGGGCTACAAATCTCAGTCTATGAACAAGGAAAACTTAACAACCTAACCAGTAACTTGGAAATAGTAAAACAAATTACTTACAAATACTCTTTATCGCGACTATAGATCGCAGTGAAACGTTGCTTATAATCCGGGAAGACTTCTTTATTGATGAAAATGTTTTCTTTAAACAAATCTCCACAACAGGAAAACAGGGACTTCAAAGAGCTGTGAGGTCTCCTCACAGTTGGAAGCTGAAAAATTAAAAGCCTTTATATTTTTTTAGGCTACATTTGTCCTGTGAAAGAATTGCATTCAGAAATTCTAGGAGTTATGTTCCAGAGCAGTGTCATTTAGGAACTGTACAGATATGACTTTGTGGCCAGCAAGGCAACATATAGCCTAGTAGAATTATCTTAATTTAAGGGGTTGCCATGCAAAAGGTGGAGTAATTTTAATTTTCAGGTATGATACTCCATGATGAAAAATCCATGATTTCAACCTCGTAGCCCTTGTGCGTTTTCCGCCATCTTGAAAAATCGTCTAAAAACTGTACTTTTTTACGATTTCCTTAATAACTCGCTTACAGTGTGTCGCAGGCAAAAACATCTTCTCATCATTTCTAAAGATTACAAAATTCCCTACAAGATTCATATAAGATATTGGAAAATACAACTACTAGGAATGAAGAATCATAGGTATTAAATCAGTAAAATAAATTGCAAATAGATCAAAACTGGACTTTATCTCACTTCACCTCAACTAACTAATTTTCCATAAGGTGTAGAGTAAAATGAGTAAAGAGTAAATTTGTAGAAAACAAAATTTCCTACAAGTTACATATGATGTCCAACAGATGCATAGAAACAAAGGGTCCAAATTTAAATGAGTTCGCCTGCAGCACGCTGACGTGAGGGAAGTGAATTTCCACATAAAAACTTGTAAAACTAAAAATCAGTGTAAAAACATGCATTTATTCCAATTGTTATTGAAATCTGAAAACAGTGATTTTTTGGCTGTTCTGATGCTCATGGTTTAATTTACCTGCAAAGCTGGGAATACAATTTTGCGCATTATAATGTTAGGAGGCCAGACAGGCTTGAAAGGAGACGTAAGGTTGCTGGGGATTATAAAAGTACACCAACAAATGAATAACATGCATTTATAATGTAAAACCCCCATAAGACAACATACTGTGTTTAGTCGAAACACGTTTTCTTTAATAACTCGGTAAATATATATGCTAGAATGACGAGAGAGGGCTTAAAACTTTTGCCTCACTAATTGTCATCTTTTTACATGCATTAATTGTACAAACGTGGCTTTTCTGACCCTTTTTGAGCCTAAAAACTCGAAATTTGAAAGATTAATCCCCAAAAAGGGGTTTAGAGTTTTCCGATTGTTTTGCCCAACGAACTTGTCCAACTGATTACAGAAAGGAATGTCCCTTCCAAATTTGAAGTAAATCGGACAAAAAATGTGATTATAAAGGCTACATTATACATCAGTTAAGGGTATTAATTTTTTTCAAGCACATAGATAATACATTGAGGCTTAAAATTTAACGTACTATGTAACCATGCCATGTAGTATTCATCAACAGGCATATGACCGGATTTTATAGGTTAAACCCTTAAAAATAATCAAAGCCTTGGAATAGTTGTAGAATTTAGGTCTTAAATAGAAATTGGACCAATTTACATTAAACTGTGGCGAAGCCCCACCAGGGGTCTGGGGGCGGAGCCCCCAGCGAGCGAAGCGAGTATAGATATACAATTTTTAACGAACCCCCAAAACGTGTTCAGGGAGTCACGTTAGGAACTTCTATGGTGGTCCCGGGCTTAAGTTTCACCGTGCGGGTCATGCTGATAGTTCACTTTCCAAAGGAAATTCACTAATAAAAAGTTAAAACATTGTTTAGTAACATTTAAGCCCGGCTTTCCTAAATATACCTTATTGTTGCTTACATTTAAGGTTTAATATGTGTTAGTTATGCTTCTTGGATGACAATAAATTGCATACTGCATTGAAACAAAGTTACTTCTGGCTTGGAAATAATAAGAAAAAGTATGTTAAAGTACGTAAAGTATATTAAGTAAAACAGTTAATGTTAAAATTAAGTTAGGATAATATTATTGGTCCGTACAACTACGGAATCACTATATACTGTAAAGTAAGCGGTTAAAAACATTAACACACATTGTCTTATTACTTAAGCTTCCTTTAAACCTTGGCCGAATCTAGCAAGTACATTGTTGAATTAATTTTATAACTCAAATAATCAGCCGTGATAAAATGAGCAGCAGAGAACTACACCCATCCACACTATTGCCAATCCATCTCATTCAGCTTTGCTCGTCTATAATCGGCAAAGGCAATGATTAACACACATTGTCTTATTACTTAAGCTTCCTTCAAACGTTGGCCGAATCTAGCAAGTACATTGTTGAATTAATTTTATAACTCAAATAATCAGCGGTGATAAAATGAGCAGCAGAGAACTATACCCATCCACACTATCGCCAATCCATCTCATTCATCTTTGCTCGTCTATAATCGGCAATGGCAATGATGCTACTTTAGAAATATGTTAAATATCAATTAAATATTGTGAAACGATCGTCATTTAATCTAAAAAAATAAATTGTTGTCTTCAGCGAATGATAGTTCCTATCATTTTGGTCCTTGTTTTCATGCCATAGCTGATATAAATAAAGCTAATGTCTCAGTAAAAAAATAGTGCATAACAATATAATAATACAAGATTATATAATCTGAATTAAAATGGAACAGAATACACATAATCAGATAATAGTTTCATGGCGCAAAATTTACTAGGCCCTATATGATTAAGTTTAACTCATAATTATTAGGCTTACGACTTATCACATATCAATAAAAGTGGTTGCAGAAGAACATATAATGAGACAAATTAAACAAATACAAATGCATGTAACAGATAAACGTGTTAAAGATAAACAACAGTAATATTAAAGAGAGTTAATAGGGAAAATTATACACTTTCTGTTAAAACCGTTGTCAATAGTTATTAAAACACTTAAATCCACCAACTCAAAAACTAAAACCTTACGCCAACACATAAAAAAACTCAAATTAGTAAAACCAAACAGGACAACAGCAGCAGCAGTAACATAATGCTTTCAAGCACAAATAATTGGGTATTGATGATTACCTTTTCTGAAATGTAATGTGACATTTGGATGAATGAGCTTTGCTTAGTATACTTAGGGCCAGAGTACAATTCCTACAACAAAACATTCTATACTGCTAATGTGTCTGGGTGTATTATACTTACAAAACTGAAAATAGACTGACATTGTACCACATTATTACTACACCATGCCACAAGGGGGTTTTAGTAGCACAATGCTGTAATATTTTGAAGTTTTTAAAAAGCATAATTCTATACAAGGTCGCTAAAAAATAACATCTATATAAAAAAATATATATAAAACCGCTATTTTAAGTACAGTAAACATAGTGAGTCGGTTGTGGTCTAAAGTTAAAAATGAAGATTGGGAATTTCTTTGCATATATAAAAAGGATTCTATATGACATGAAATCGACATTTTTGCCACGTTCACTGGAGCTAGTCTGGAATTACAGTTGCAATAGCAGCAATTATCCTTTACCTATCTGAAATGCACTAAGTCATATATTTTTCACCGTAAACAATGTTATTAACGGATCATGTATAGGGCCTTATTAAGGTACGAAAGTAGTGTGGGTTTGCCGGTTCTGGGCCAAGTGATTTATGGCTTCCGGTCACGTGACCGGAAGCGCTGAGTCATTAAACACGTCATCTGAGCCTCAGCCAGTGACGTAGGCGGTTTTGTGACGTAATGAGGGAAAGTTTAAAGGTCAAGGTCACGGGGAGGTTATTTTAAAAAAGTACTACCTCGCACGCGTAAAATCCGATTGTGATTCGATAGTTTTCATTCGATAAAATATCGAATGAAAACAATCGAATGAAGCAATCGAATGATACGAGTGCGAGGTAGTACTATTTCATTTATTACTTTAATGTTTACATTTCTTTTTATTTACAATAAGTTATGTTTACAATAATTTATGTTTACAATAGTTCCCCGTTGTTTGTCGTCATCGATGTTGTTGATCCGGAGTCGCGACCGTCAGACGTAGTTTTCAAGTGTTGCGCTTGTTTGTCCAATCGGCCCATCCCGACTGTGTGTTCCTTGCCTATTTATGTGACCGCAGGGAACACACAGTCGGGACGAGCAGCTCGATGTTCACCGGTCGAGAGCCGGAGGTGTACTGGCTATTCACAAGCTAGCGTTGTAATCGTACTAAATGGTGGGGGTAAAATTGTGGTGGGGCGGAGCAGATGGCGGACGGCAGATGGCAGGCGGCAGATGGCAGGCGGCAGATGGTAGGCGGCAGGTGGCAAGTGCGCGGCAGATGGTTGCTACTCCATTCGCCGCCAAAGTAATGCAAGCCGTCGCCGTAATTCTTGTATTTTATCTTGACGGTTCATTTGATATGTTTTACATCTACATATGCAATAGCTGAAACACCTGCACTTACGACAAGCTTTCCCGTCAACTTGATCGCCTGGTATTTTAAAACATTGCAACTCGCAACAATATGTCTTCAAATTGTTATCGAAAAATAAATTGTTCATCGGTGGCACCGACATGTTAGCTGCAGCGTGTGTTAGACAAGACTGAGACTAACTTCACTGCTCCCTCTCTTTTATACCCCTTCATAAGTTAACCCTGAATGAAAGTTCAAGGTCATCCATTTGAATTTTAAAAAAAAAGCAACACAGCAGTATATAAAATAATATATTGCTATGTTGCTGTTTTTTTTTTGTTTTTTGTTTTTTCTTTTAATGTTATTCTTTTTTTTAATTTTTCTTTCTTTATTAAACAAACATTTTACAATACAATAAGCTTAAGTCTAACATTGATGACTAGAAATACAAACAGAGAAAAACAAATAGAGACATTATGTACAATGATGCATGATGTGCAGAGTGAGTTCCGTCGAGTTGTTGCCGCTTACACCGTGTGATACCAAATACAACGTCCCCGGTTGAATATCTCGCAAGTCTTCATTTTGTAGCAGTTGAACAAATCGTTTTGGAAGAAATACTTGAAACTTCGGCTCATCTCCTGGAGTCATAGGTCCTTCGCACAATGATACTAGAATTGCTTCTCCATGTGTGGTTTCCACTTTCTTGATGCTATGAATAATGTAATGTCTTTGTTCTTTTAGTTCTGAACATGTTTTAGTTAGCAGAAGGTTCGATTTTGAGTGAGTGTTGATCAACCAATGTTTGTAGATATTGTTGTGATGCCATCTTCGTCAGTGGTGGTGTCTTCTGTGATGTTGCCTCTTCGGAGTCTCGAATAATACTCATGCTGAAGCGGTGTTGTCTCCTCGTATTTATAGGCCCCGCTACCCCCACCACATTTCTGTTCTCCGCTACCCCCACCACATTCCTGCGTTTGTTTCAAGTAAGCAGCCAAACGATATGCGTTGTACAATGCACAGTTTGTTTGACCGTGTTTAAGATCTTTTGCAGCGACACAAATATTACCGAGATTAATGTTAAAGTCCTTACTGATAGTTATATCGAAAACATTACCGTGCGTATACTTTTGTATCCAGTTCTTTTTTTCTAATCCTCTTGTGTATATATGTGAATATTGTTTGCAAAAGTTAAACATAATACTGTGCAGATTACTGTAGCTTATAAATCCTTCATACCAATGTATGTGATGAAAGTAGTTTGTTATCCATTTGTTTGTACTTTTTGCTTTGGTGTTAAGTTTGTTAAAAGAAAAAGGAGCTTCAAACGTGAATGGGTAGGCTACAAATGTAAGCAAGTCTAAAATTACTAATTCCTTGATAATAAACCTATCGTCATTATTTCGAAATGCTTGAAATTCTATTACACAAGGCTTTACACTCACTTCTTCATCCCCTCCGCTCATCATGGCACCTAGCGATCAACTAAACTGTTTTCCACACCACGGTAGGTTAAATACCAGGCCGTACAGTTGCAGGCGCGTTGGTGTATATTTAACGTGGGTACCGTCCCCAATAGGCCTACCCCACGTGTGTTCTTCTTTACTAAGTCAAACTTTAGTCTTTTTTAACTTCTTCTTCTTGTGTTTCGTTTTCTTCTTCTTCTTGTTTCTCCGTTTCTTCTTCTTCCTGTGTTGTTTCTTCTGTAGCTTCTGTAGCGATTTCTACAAGTGGTTCAAAATCCTTTAACTTTCTCCACATGCAAACTTCATGAGGTATTCTATTAAAAATAGATGTATCCACAGGTCCGTACACGATGGTGCTATCAGGTTGTTTTTCCAAAGTATCGACCAAATATTCTTTAATAATAGCGCTTGCAAATACCAACTGTCTCATGTACCTTGTAATAGGTTCTGTTGCGTAGTTTAAAACGTAGAATTCTTCACGTGACAGTAGAATCTTATTTTCATGTTGAGTCAAGTCTCTAATTCGCACTTGTAGTTGTCCGCGATGTTTAACAATATCGATTTCATTGCCACAATCCAAAAGTCGAATATGTGTTTTCCTTCCACACAAACTGTTAGTTAAATAACATTCTATTAAATGTACATGTTTCAAAAATGACTCCCAAGCATTTTGCGAAAATAAAACCTTTTTTGTTCCATGGTGTAGTATTACTGTAGGGGAATAATCCAATGATTTCATCAATCCAACTGATACACTTTTACTGATGCATGCTGAGATGGGGTAAAAGATTCGCAGAAAAACTTCAGTTAAAATGTGAGGAGGAATATTTTCTTCAACTTTCTTCTTCCTCTTTGGTACTACCTTTGATGGGTCTGCATTAATTTCCTCCTCTCTATCTCTTTTACCAAACTTTAAAAATGCAGTTATTTCCTTGATGATTTCTGCTTCACTAGTATTATCACGTTCCAATAACGGTGCTACCTCTGCATCACCTTGTACAACAGATGGAGAACTCATTTTGTAGAAGATGTTACCCATGCGCCGATAGACGATCAACTGAAGACCTGCATTGCTGCTCCGCTATTTATAGGTTAGCGACAGTGGCGGTGCCGGTGGTGGTACAACGTTTTACAATACTGTCTTTACAATACCGGTCAACGGTGTGTATGTAACAATTTTATCGTGCAAAATTAAACAATACGCAGATGTATTTGCAGGTACGTTTTCTTGAAATTCCATTTCTATTTTTATATCAACACTAGACGATTTTACAGATTCATTTTGTTTGGAACAATAAATTACAACAATCGGAGCTTTCGATTCAAACTGAACGGGAGATAGTAGAGGTGTATTTGTTTTGCCGTAATATGAATTTTGGAACCTAGCGTACATGTCGTATAAAACACTGTATCTTTTCTTATCAAAAGAAATATTAAAGTTGTCGTAGGGAAAGAATTGTGAATTCAGGAACACTTTACAGTTTGTTAATTTACAATGGTCAAATTCACCAGCATTTTCAGTTATTATACTTTTCTTCTTCGTTTGTAATCCAAATATTACATATCTCGCTTTTTCCAAATGAGTAGAAGTTTTTACAGTCCATGTATGTCGTTGTGTTGTAGGTAAAACGGGGTATTCATGAAACTCCCAGCTTCTGAATGGCATTACAATGTCTCGATCTGATTTTAACTTTCTTAATAATGTAATCCTGTGTTCATCATTTAGTCGCACATGTGGTACTCTCCAAACAATCTTGTCTAATGTTAATTTCCAGTCTAAATTGGCATCAGTTGTTCCAGTAGCTGCTTTAATAATATCTTTATCGTTTGATGATCTTAATAAAACTAGTTCTTGTTTTACATTTATTATTATTCTTCTGTAGTCTTCAGCAAATCCTAGGAGTAATCTTAAAGGTACGTAGAAATCAAAGTTTCCCGAAGAGTCAGGAGCGATTGTACTTTTGTCTGGTGCAACCCATCCTGCAACAGCTAACAGATTCTTCTCATTTGGTGTTAAAGACGCTAATCCTTTCAATGTACTGGAAATTCCAACCTTTTTTGTTGAATCGACTGTAACTCCTGAAATTTCATATCTAATCTCGTCAAACAAAAATGCCATAGGATTATTTATGAACGGAACAGTGGTTCCAGCAGTACCATCATTTTAGCGAATTTCCCCTATAGGGAAGAAGCTATTACCGTAGTCGGCATGGTAAGACCTAGGCCCGGGACCATGATAACTTTTCGTTTTGAGGTTCCCAGACCCCAAAAATACCATTCGTTCGAAACTGTATATATATATATATATATCTATATATATATATATATCTATATATATATATATATATGTGTCCGTGAGCACGATAACTCTCGTAAAAATGATCCGATTTTGATGAAATTTGGTATAAACGTGTAAAGCAACATTTATGACTTTAAGTTCGAAAACCAGCCAGATCGCTCTTTCCGAAGGGGTATTTTGGGGGGGTTTTGTACCTCAAAAATGGGTTTTTTGAATTTTTTACATATAATTTTGGAAATAGTGAGATTTTATTTTTTCCCATTGGATTCAGCTTAAAAAAACACACAATTTGGTATTTTGATCATTTCTCTACGTCAATTGGTTACCGAGATATTGAAAGTGCTAAACACAGTACGTTGTCTAATGTTATTCTTATGGAGGAAAATAAAAATTTTATATCTCGCTTATTTATGAACATATACTGACGAAACTTGGTATACGGCTTTATCTGGTTGTAGACCATTGATATTTCCTAAAAAAAAAACAATTTTTTGACAAAGGCTCCCATAGCAGCAAACCTGCGTACTCAGCCCCATGTTATCCTTATGGAGAATAAGTAACGTGTTATCTCCCTTAATTATGAAAATAAATTAATGAAATTTGGTAAGTGACTTCACCTAGTTGAGTTATATTGATATAAGCATAAAACCCCATTTTTTTGTGTTCCTTGCTTCAGCAAACCTGCATACTCAGCCGCCATGTTATTCTTATGGAGAATAATTAAAATGTCATAAATTTTTTATTTATGAATGTATATTGATGAAACTTGGTATGTAGCTTTATGTGGCATTAAGATAAATATATATGCATTGGAAATTCGCTAAGTATGCAGGTTTGCTGCTACGAGGGTATTTTAGTTTTAGCGAATTTCCCCTATAGGGAAGAAGCTATTACCGTAGGTCTCATGGTAAGACTTAAGCCCGAGACCATGATAACTTTTTGTTTTGAGGTCCCCAGATGTCCAAAACACTATTCGTTCAAATTTATATATATGTATATATATATCTATATATCTATATATATATATATATATATATATATATATATATATATATATATATGTGTGTCCGTGAATGCGATAACTTGAGTAAAAAACTTCCGATTTCGATGAAATTTGGCTCAAATGTGTAAACTGACATTTATGACTTTAAGTTCGAAAACCAGAAAAATCGGACTATGGGAAGGGGGGTTTATGGGGGTTTTAAATTTTCCAAAAATCAGTTTTTTGCATTTTTTACCCTAAAATTTTTAAAACACTTAATTTAGGTTTAGACCATGTTATAGAGCTTAAAAAAACAAATAATATAGTATTTTGAATTATTAACCTAGGTTAAGTGGTTGCGGAAAAAATCCAAAAAACATGCTCATAAAATCTCCCATGTTAATCTTATGGGAAAAAGGTTTTTGGCTTTTCCTCAGTTAATTTTACTTTAAACTTCACATTTTCTTTTACCAATCACTTCAGCTCCACAAAACAATCATTTTGGTGTTTAAATTGTGATTCTACGTCAAACCGTTGCAGAGATATTCAAAGTACTAAACACAGTACGTTGTCCAATGTTATCCTTATGGAGAATAAATAAAATTTGATATCTTGATTATTTATGAATGTATATTGATGAAATTTGGTATGTGGCTTTATGTTGTACTGGTATATTGATAATTTCACAAAAAAGAAATGTTTTGTTGATTGTCCCCGTAGCAGCTAACCTGCATACTCAGCCCTAATGTAGTATTATGGAGAATAAGTAAAGTTTTATATCTCCCTTAATTTTGAACATAAATTAATAAAACATGGTAAGTAGCTTCACCTGGTTCAGTTACATTGATAATTGCATAAAAACTCATTTCTTATCTTCCTCGTTGCAGCAAACCTGCGTACTCAGTCCTAATGTTATTCTTATGGGGAATAAATAAAATGTAATAAATCACTTATTTATGAATGTATTTTTGTCAAACTTGGTGAGTGGCTTTATGTACTAGTGAGAAACATATCAATGCATTGGAAATTCGCTGAGTACGCAGGTTTGCTGCGACGGGGGGTATTTTTTGTACCATCATTTTTTGTTACTTTTCCTTCAATATATAAATAACTTTCGCATGGAAGAGTATAAATGTCTTGTTGTTGTATAGGAATCCTAATTTCATCGTTATTGTTTAATTTGGACGAAGCGTAAGGGTTGTGCGTGTGATATTCCTTTTCCCATAAGGTCTCGTCGAATGTTGGACCCTGCGCTATATCCAGTATATCCATTGTTAATGACTTTTAATCCAATTTCTTCTGCAATGTCCTTTTCCTTTAAATCCTCTATATCTCCGCTTTCTTCATACTCGTCGCTTTCTTCAGATGTATGTAACTGGCCAAAACTTTCATCATTCTGAAATTCTTCTTCATATTTGGAAATTGGTAGCATTTTGTCTCCTTCGAAGCGAATTGAAGGTTTTTCCATATTTTGTGCTAATCGCTTTAAAGGTTCAGTAACAGGTTTGAATGTTGTTTCTAAAAATTGCTCTCTTTCATTTATACCTGATTTTAAAGCTCGGTTTTTTTGTCTAATAGAATTACTAAGTGATTTTATTTCCTTTAATAGCTTTTCCTGGTTAACCATCTTCACACCTTGACGACTTGTACAGTAATACCGCTAATCAGTGTATTAAAACGAATTTATCAAAACCTATTCTATAACGACCATCTTTTATAGCATGATCTTTCATAATAACCAAAAATCCATACTTTTCCGCCCATGCTTTTCCGCAAAGTTCTTTAAACTTTTCAAATGGCATATCCGCATTCACATGATCGTTATATATATGTTTTAGGTTAGTATCATCTTGTTTGAATACAATCAGAATATTTGCATTATCTCTGATAAGTTGTTTTGGGATTTTGCTATAGGTTTGTCCTATATATATGCTGTCGATGTTATTATGTCTTCCCATGGCAAAGTAGTTTCTAATAGTATCCTGATTTTCACAAGATACATCGTCAAATATAAATACAGAATACGGTTTCGCTTCGTTTGGTTGCATAATGCTATCACTAGCGTTAAATTTGTAAAAATTAACATTAGACACATCAGATAGGATTTTATCCAGCAATTGATACTTTGGTTGATGTAGAGACTTTGAAAAAATATATAGGTTATTAAACCTTAATCCCTGCGGATTAGTGATCAAATTAAAGACAACATTGGTCTTTCCGCAGTTTGAGGGGCCACTTACTATACATCGAACAGTGTTTGGAAGTAAACTACCGTGTTTACCATTGTTGATTTTAACGTTATCCACAGTTAAATCATCTATGTTATTAATATTGAATCGATCTTTATGGTTAATAATCTCCATCCTGCTCAAAGGTTAACGATGAAATGAGTTGCTTGCATTAAACCAAGTCCTTTATAGGTATCCATGAATCCTCAGTTTTGTTAAACCCTAACCACCGCACTTTAACTGCGTCCTTTTTTCTTTGTAACACTTTTTCAACAAGATATACATCACCTACTGTTGACTTTAACATTTCATGTCCATAAAATGAACCTTGCAACAAATCTCCTTTGTTATCTTTTAAGATATACGTTTCAGGTACAGTCGGTTGCACTTTATACACTGTAAAAACTTCATTCGTCCAATTGGGAAGGTATTTCTTGGTAAACACTCCCTTATATTTACTAATCCGTACTTTATCACTTACATTAAATTTTCTTGGCTGCATTTTTTCTACTTTAGGCTTTGTATTTTTCTTAATGCGTTTTAATACATCTTTTGCATTTCTTCTATTTACTTTGTTAGGTTTCATACCAATAGTTCTATGAAACCTGTTGTTATAATCATTTATTAATTGTGGTAAAACATCATACCATACGTAAGAACCTCTTTTTGAAAATTGTTTATACAGTGCTCCTTGTAAGGTTCTATTGAATCTTTCTACAATAGCTGCTTTTTTCTCTGAATTTGTAGAATAATGATTTATTTTATATTTATTCATTAACTGTGCAAAGTTTGTATTAAAGTATTCTGTTCCATCATCAGTTTGTAAATGTTTAATTTTGTTTTTATCTCTTTTTATGGCTATTTCCATGGCTTCTGTTACGCTTTTACCAGTCTTATCCTTTAGAGGCAAAGCGTCTGCAACTTTTGTAAAACAATTAATAATTGTGAGTATATATTTAAATCCTTTGTTTATTCTGCTATGCGGTCGCATTTCAATTAAATCCGCTTGATATAGATCATTTATCCCTTTTATAACAGTATTTCTTCTTGGAAACTTTATTCTTGCAGGTTTGTGTAGTTCATTAATAATCTTCTTCTTCAGGTCTGACATGATGGTTTCACGAAGACAGCTGATATGATATTAAATATTCTTTTGTATAAATCTGCTTATATAGGTCAAGGTCATTCTAAACTAATGTATAAAAGGGGGAACACAGCAAAATACTGCTGTGTTCCCCCTTTTATACGGAAAGGAAAAGGAAAAGGGATGTAGGACGATGAAAGGGTTACTCGTCAATAGGGTTGAGGGAATAGTGGCCGAATGGTAGAGTGTGGATGTTGTCTGCAAGGATGTGTCGTTTATCATCATTTGAAGAGAGAGCTTTTTTTACTTCCGTCACGCTGTACAGCTGATGGTTGAAACTTCTGATTGTGTTGAATTTTGCTGTTATATCTTGATCTTCAAATAAACATTTCTTATAGTGATTAAAATGCACATTCTTCTTTAAATACAAACTTTTTACTCCTTTAGCTTTCTTAATGACTTGGTTTTCATTTAGTTGTAAAGAATATAATTTTGACATTAGTGCAACAATTTCTTGAAGTATAACACCATTGGCTTCATCTTTAAATTTGCCAAGCACTTTTTTGTTTCTGTCATTGTCGTAGTTTGGATGATCTTTTGGATAGTCGGAAAAGTCAAAGTCGTTTTTGTAATCAAATGTCCGAAGGTCTTCATACATATCGTTAGTAATTATCCAATATATAAATGCGTCTGTATCCATGTAGGAGATGCCGATGTTTTCTCGTCCATAAAATGTGACCATCTTCTTGTAATGAAAATCGTACATATGAGTCTTGGAGATATCCAGGATTGTCATACCTATATACAAAGGACGATCCATCTTCACACTTGTTTTCTTCATAGATACAGCTACAAGATTTTCGTTAATAATTATAGATGTTCCAAAGTTTGGCTGTTGTACGAGTTTTTGTAGTTTGTTTGGATCTGTAACAAGTTTAACATTTTTATGTCTTCTTTTGTTTTCCAATGTTTTACCGAATATCGCATTGTTCATCAATTTAAAAAAGTCTTTTTGAAAGGCTGATGTAGCCACTGCTCTTCTGGTAGTATTCGAGTCTATGTACGGTTTCAACCAGCACGATTGGGAAAATTCTACAGCTCTATTAATTTTAGTAATACGTAAACCTAATTCGATAGCTTGTTGAACAACCCAATAGTGAGCTACGTATCGTTGTTTATTGTTAAGGGTCATCATTAATTTGGGGTGTTTTCCAGTTGGTGAAATTTCTGTTCTTGCAAGGAGTGGAAGGTCATAATGAAGATCGTGTAAATGTTCTGGATATTCAAAGTCGCAATCCAAAATATATCCGGTATCTCCTTGTTTTGGAATTTGTGAAATATCGCCAATACAGTCGGGATCAACCCATTTAAAGTTGTCAAATGGAAGTGGGTTCGACATGGCCCATCCATACAGATTATTCGCATCGAAATATCCCAAGTACGTTGAAGGTTTCTCTTGATCATGGTCAGGTAGATATTTGTTGTTGGCTTTAACATGTCTCGTCACGCTTTGAGTTAATCCACCTCTAACACCCGACTCAACCATTAAAACCATATCTATATCTGTTAACAGCTGGAGTTTGCATTTTGTTTCTTTCAGCATTGCTTGCCAAGCTAGTCCTGGAGATGTATATGAATGTAGAGGGTCTAAACCGTATGCTGCAAAACAGGTTCTTCGGAATTCTTCCATAACATCGCAGAGAAGAGTCACGTCGAGTTTTACATAAAAGTCTGAGTATTCTCCTAAAGTCTTCATATCCAACTCGTTCCATACTCGACATGCGTGTTGATAGTCTTCAAGTGAAATCTCCGAATCATTAAGTTTGTTGTTAAATTGTTCTGGTGGAGGAAGTGATGTTTCATTAAATCTATGAAGTCCATCGATGTAATCGTAGGGGAAGACTCCTTTTCGAAGAACCAGATCCATTTTACTACTGGCTACAATTTTGCTTTGTTTCTATCAGATCTTCTCTTTTTAAATTATCAGTTAATTTCATTAGGCTAGAAGGCATAAATCGAAACGAATCAATAAATCTAAGTTTTATTTTGCCAACCTTTTTAGAGAAACTTATAAATTTTTCCATTGTTGTTGCCAAAACATCTATTGCTCCATCATCTCTTCCTAACTCCGGGATTATGAAATGAGAGTCATATCCGCTAAGGTTATGTAGAACAACGGGTATAAAAGATGGTACTTTGTAATTTAAGTTGCAAGCGTTACAGGCTGCACCTCTGTAGGCTCCTGTAAGATGGTCGTGATCACGCACTTTAACGTTATCTGGTGTAAATAGGTTATTACACAGATAACATGTTGTTGCCAAATTGTGATGTTGAAGTTGGTGTTCATCCATAGGTTGCATCGGTATTTTAATTTTGTAGATTTCTTCCACCTTAGAGGCAATGTAATACAACTCATCTACAAAGTGTTTCGCTGCTTGTTCACCACGATAAATCTTCGGAGCAGATGATAGTCCAAATTCTTGAAGATGTTCTTCAGACAGCGTGGATTTTGTTAGTATACAATAACTGTTTGGTGCATGTTTTTGATATTTGCTTCTTTTTGTGATATCCTCTTCTTGTTGTTCAATAGGAAGTAAAAATGCTTCGAAGTCCGCGTACACAACAAATGGAACAGGGTATTGTTGATTTACTTTGTCAAATCTTATCTGCGCTCTGCTGGGATGTGGCAATTTAATTCTTACCTCATAGTTTCCACTACATAACCTTTGATGTTCTACTAACCATTCTGATCCTCCCCGTCTCAATTCTTTGTTTGTATGACAAAAACATCTTTTACAAATTGTAATCTTTTTTTCATGCTTAGATAATTGTTTAGAAACAAGAGCTTCAAAATTTTTAATGTAGACATAGTGGGATATATCCCCTTTAGTGATTAATAGCAAATCCGTATGATCTCTGCGCTCAATAGGTGTTATGCGCAAGGGGTACACATTTTTAGACGAATCCAAGCCAAAAATGTTGACAGAAGCTGAAGGGTTTTGTTTTTCAAATTTCGATATATCAGTAATTGCAACAGGGTAAGTCATTCCCTGGAAATTATACTTGTGTTGAACTTCTTCATATGCTTGACTTGGTCTTTCCGGATGTTTTTTTACATATTTGGCCAACATAACATATTTAAAACATTCATTATTTTCATTTTGCACGTTAATACAGGATTTGGTATTCATAATTTTTTGAGGTAGAGGGATATAGCTACTTCCTCTCATTCCATAACCGTGTTTATGAACTCTAACATCCAGACTTGTTATACTTAATAAAGTCCATCCAGATCCTCTTCCTTCATGCTCTTGTAGTTTCGTCAAAAGTTCCTCAAGACATTCTGTTACTATCTTTTCAATATCTGACGCAGCCATGATGGTTCGGTTTTTTGTCATGAAACCTCTTGGTGATGTTTCGTTTTGAATGTTAGTGAATATGGCATCTAGCAACAGTCCAAATTTGATCAAATTTAATCTTTTTTGTTCATTCTTTAGTGTTTTGGTTACTAATTCTTTGGCGTTATGTAAAAAGTTTTCAAGTTGTAATTTTACGTTGTCAATTTTAAAATGTGTTACTACCTTACCAGGTAGTGCTTGAGCGTGTAGTTCCACATCTACTGCTGTTGATGTTGAGGGTCGGTGAAGAGTAGACATAGCAGCTGTTGATGTTGAAGGACGGTGAAGTGTAGACATAGCAGGCGTTGAAGTCGATGTTGATGGTGTTGATGTTGAAGGATGGTGAAGTGTAGACATAGCAGGCGTAGAAGTCGATGGTGTTGATGTTGAAGGATGATGAAGTGTAGACATAACAGGCGTAGAAGTCGATGTTGATGGCGTTGAGTGTGCATAATGGATGACACTCGGTCTTAAAACTTCATTTTGTTCTTTTTGATTTAGGTTTGCAAATTGATGTTGTGCTAATTGATGGTCGATTGAATCTAATTCTTGTTCATTTTGTTCTTCTTTTGTATTTGTGTTGGGATTATGTTTTAGTTCTTTATGAATGGCTAAAAGCCAATCATCTCTAAATGAGGCTTTACAAATATCGCACCGATACATATTATAACTGTGTCTTCCTCAAAGGCTAACCAGCTACTAATAACACTCCAAAATTCACCTCTATTTATACCCGAAAAAGAACAGTGGTGGGGGGTATACATGCCGGAGTATATGTGTTAGTGAAGAAATACCAAATTTTACGCAGGCAGTACATTTTGCATCAAACCAAGATGTTTTCAAGTCCCCAAAGTGGGTCAAGGTCGTTTGAACATGTTGCCAAAACGGGGAATAGAGCAGTAAGTGATTCTCACTTGGACCACAAACTGATCTATTCCCCGCTTTGTATTATTTAACAGATCTTTAAGTTTTCTTTTAATTATCCTGATCTTCAAAAAGTTGTTTGTATGAGGGTTCTTCAGCAAAGAAATGTTGAACCGCCAAGTCATCTTCAGTCAGAGGACATGATTCCAACAGTTTTTGATCGATTGAGGGATCTGACAGCGGTTCTTGGAGTTTTTCATCTTCAGTCAGAGGACATGATTCCAACAGTTTTTGGTCGATTGAGGGAGCTGACAGCGGTTCTTGGAGTTTTAACTGTAAACTTTTGATATATTCCATGGCCTTATACAAAACGGTTATTTTTGCATCTCGAGGATTGGCGAATGGGATTACACTTTGTAATCTCTCATATCCAGTGTTAATATTCACTCTCCATTTCTTTGAGTGTTCAGCGTTTCTCTGATTGTAGCCAGATCTGGAGTTGGATGTGCTTGCTTGCGAATCCATAGCTGACTAATACGTGTATTCCAAAGTGCATGGTTAAATACCTGCTTACCCCCACCATTAGAGTACCCCCCTCTTGGAGCATATGTTTGATTTAGTAATAATTATTGTATCAAAAGAAGTTGTTTCCAAGTCCAGATATAGGTCAAGGTCATCTGAAGATATTTCCAGAACGGGGAATAGAGCAGTAAGTAGTTCTCACTTTGACTACAAACTGATCTATTCCCCGCTCTGTATTTGTAGTTGGAAGGTTAACGAAGAAAACTAATCAGACTCATCTGACACATCCGACTCATCAAACGGAAATAAGCGACGGGGGAGAAAGCTAGTGACGTAGGTACCCTCAAAAAGGGTCCTACTACCACTCGGAGTTGCCTCCATGTGTTCCAAACAGAGTGACTGTTGGTAACACTCCGCATCGTCCGAATTCGAGTTTTCCTCCACGTCATCCGCTACACTAGAGATATCCTCATCACTCTCCAATTGTTCCATCCAACTCACGGCTTCCATCTCTACGGAATCAACTTCTTCATCTTCCAACACCGCATCTTCATTTTCATCTTCATCTTCTAACATAATGTTTTTTAACATTAGAATTACCTCTCGTGGATGAGGAAAGATGATGTCTCTTGGTGCCATGA
The DNA here is from genome assembly GCA_963675035.1 of Allygus modestus. NCBI lineage: Eukaryota > Metazoa > Arthropoda > Insecta > Hemiptera > Cicadellidae > Allygus > Allygus modestus. The sequence goes on from OY776116.1 coordinate 60,765,170, forward strand.
CTAGACTGATTCAACCATTGATACAAACTCGCCTTTTATACCACAATATTTAGAGGGGGGGCGTTGGGGAGGGGATATTGTTGTTAAATATATATTTAGTACTAAACAAAGTTGTTTCCAAGTCCTGAAGTGGGTCAAGGTCGTTTGATCATGTTACCAAAACGGGGAATAGAGCAGTAAGTGATTCTCACTTGGACCACAAACTGATCTATTCCCCGCTTTGTATTCCAGACGTCTTTAATTTTGTTAACCCAGTTATTCATCCTGGTCTTCATCCATGAGGAAAATTTGTTTGTAGGCTGACGGTTCTTCCTCAAGAAAATGATGTTTCGCCAACCTATCTTCCACCAGGAACACGCATTCTATCGGTTCAAGAGAGACCGGTTCTTCAGAAGGAACTTCTGCAACTATTTCCTGCAGATGTTTTATGTATTCTATTGCCCGATATATCATGTCCTTTGTTTTAGTAGTAGATTTAACGCCCGGGACTTTACTTGATAATCTCCGGTAGGCTTTTTGCATTGTCAGCTTATATGTTTTTGTTCTTAATGCGTTTTCGGCTCTTCGGTTCCGCAAGCAATTGTTGAACTTCAAAAACTCTGATAGTTCATCTTTATACTCTTTGGATGTGCTTGCTTGGGAATCCATAGCTAACTACTGGGGATATTCCGATGCGGTCGCTTAAATACCATGTTTACGTGGTGGGGGTAAATGTCAAGGATATTATTGTAGGAAGTACATTTTATATCAAACAACGATGTCGCAGAATGACAAGTCTTGTAAGTGGGTCAAGGTCGTCTGAACATACCACCAGAACGGGGAATAGAGCAGTAAGTGGTTCTCACTTAGACCTCAAACTGATCTATTCCCCGCTCTGTTTTTAATCTCTCTCCTTTTTATTGATTCAACAATGGTTTGGTTTAATATAAAATGTTGGATTGATGATCCATTTCTGCCGGAGTAACCTTTCCATTATACCAATCATTTTAAGTAACTTTACATTGTTTTTATAGCTTGTTTTCCATGCTTCCTGTTCCTTCCTGTTCACTATTATACACTGGAGCCGTAGGCTTCCACATATACAAATCACAACCAACCTCCCAATCGAGAAACTTGTGCAGTAATCTTCTTAAGACAATTAACTGATCGTGATTTTCAACCTTTCTGCTTACTACTAGTGTTGCTGCAGCGATAGGGAGAGCGGGTGTACTCATTTTCAGCAGAATGATTTTACCAGTGATAGGGAACCCCTTTTATACTACGTTTAAATGGTGGGGGTTAGTGGTGGGAGTACAAGGGTTAGGGAAGGGGTATATCGTGTTAAGAAATAAATATATCTTCCATTATTTTACCACACGGAGTGTAAGTCACTACTATACACGAATATTCTAAGTCTTTTTAGTGGGTCAAGGTCGTCTGAACATATTGCCAAAACGGGGAATAGAGCAGTAAGTGATTCTCACTTTGACCACAAACTGATCTATTCCCCGCTTTGTTTTTTGTTTTTTGTTTTTTTTTAACCCCTCTCATTGTTTAGTCATCTTCTTTTTTAAGGGTCGGAGGTTCGACAAAAACGTTCCCTAATTCTTTTTGTAAGATTGAGGGGGGCAGCGGTTTCTCAGGCAGTTCAGCTTTTATACAAGGTTCTTGAAGCTGTGTTTGAAGGAACTTAATATATTGTACTGCCTGTCGAATTTTTGAAATCCTAGAATCACTAGGATTAGCAAATGGTACAGCGACTTGTAATCTTTTGAATCCTTCTCTTACTTTATTTTCGTTTCTTCGCGAACGTGCACTATTTTGTTTCGCTCTACGTTTCCAGATTACTTCCATATCAGTAGCTGATAAGTTGGATGAACCTGCTGGAGTCTCCATAGCTGACTAATGAATATGTTCTACGATGCCACGCTTATATACCCGCTTACCCCCACCTAAAAGGTTGGTGAACAGGTTAATGTTTTGGTTTGAAAAGGAATTTAAACAGAGCGAAATGTTTCTAAGTCCGTTTTCTAGGTCAAGGTCGTTGTAACATTGTAAAAAAAAGTGTGGACAACCTATTTACACTCTGCAGCATATGCTACAAAATGTAAATAGGTTGTCCACACTTTTTTTTAATTTGGAAAAAGAAAGACTTGATTTAATTTGGAAAAAGGTTATTACAATTTTTTCCACACAGTGGTTCCTGAATTGTCTCTGATTAGATAGTGCTTTTTCGTGGGTTTGTAGGGATGGCGCATGGCTTTAGGTAATCTTAAAATGTAGAGTTGGTCTCCACATTTTAACATGACCTTTAAGAAACCCATTATTTTGACAAAGAAGTATTGTTTGTTTTTACAAAGCCTATTAATCCGAGTTTTGGCTGGTTTCACTGTTGGATGTGGTGTGGAAAGAGAAACGGTACCCTTGTGTTTTTGTCTTAAATGAAAACTGCATAATTCTTCATCTAAGACACAAGATTTAGCACAACGTTCCCCTTTCCTTGCACCTTTTTTAAAACTGTATTTACATTGTTGTGCAGGAAGTAAGCACTTCCTTGTCAAGGATTTTAATTCATTAAATTTCTCTGAAGGAGTTTGATCATTTATGCAGATTACTGACGGACGAAAACTTGTGGAAGGTGGAGTGATGATTGGAGAAATGATCTGCGGTATAGTGGGTGTTGAAGATCTTGAACTCGGTGATGATGATCTCGAGCTCGAAGATGAAGAAGAAGAGGACCTCGAGCTCGAAGATGCCGAAGAAGAAGATGACGAAGAAGACCTTGTCCTTGACCTTGGTGATGGGGAAGATAAAGACGATTTTGTTGGTGACTTGGGTCTTGGTGGTGGAGAAGATGGGGACCTTGGTTGCGACTCTTCCGGGATTATCAAGGACATCAGTAATGCGTGGCGGAGTATGGACGCAGGACTGGATGATGAAGAAGCAGGCGATGAAGAAGCAGGCGATGAAGAAGCTGGCGAAGATAAAACCTGGCGGAGTAGAGACGGTGCAGAAGTAGTTGGTGTAGATGATGAAGAAGCAGTAGAAGAGGTAGTAGGTGTTACAAGAGCTGGTTTTGCTACGACCATCTTCTTAGGCTTGGTCTGCTTCCTGATATGCGCCATGGTTAAACACAAACAGCAGAATGTTTTACCAGTGATGGGGAACCTCTTTTATACCCAATGTAAGTGGTGGGAGATGTAAATGGTGGGGAGATGTAAGTGGTGGGAGTGGAGGTGACTGAGAAAGGTTATTTTAAAAGTATATTTCTTCCAATATTTGATCAAACGAAAGTTTTTCTAAGTCCCGTCAGTAGGTCAAGGTCATCTGACATAATGCCAAAGCGGGGAATAGAGCATAACATACTGCTCTATTCCCCGCTCTGTATTGGGGAAGGGGACAAAAGACAACAAACAAGAGACTGATTTTAAACAAGAGACTGATTTTAAACAAGAGACTGATTTTATATTTCACAAACGTTTCTCATGGGTGAGATAGGTGGTGTCAACCGGTTTGCATGGCCGTATTGATCTTATTGACAAGGCCGGTTTTCAGGGCCGAACCTTATTGTCAGGGGGTTAGGAAAAGGATGAGAAACAAGATACATTACTTTGAAAATAAAGACTTTACCAGCAACTATGTAAAAGAAACAAATTAATCAGTTAACGTTATTTTTACAAAAACAGCCGAGGTCGGTTTTGCAAAGGTCAACAGTATCACTGAAACCCGGTGGGACGTAGACCCAAACACCCGGCGTCAGGCTTCTGCGAACCCAAGTTTTGACCAAGGTTGTTGAGGGACCTGTAGGGCCGGGAGTACATATGTTATTAGTAAATAAAACACTTCAAACCAATACCAAACACTAACATATATATTAGACTAACTACATTACCTAGCAGCAAACTACAAGCGTTATCTAACATGCTTAAACAAACTAACTAAACATGCAAGGGCGCGGATCTCTTAATTGCGCGTCGGGCCCAACGCACACTTAACAGACCTACGCTGCAGCAGAGTGCAACCCACTGGGACGTATATCCAAACAGCGGGCGGCAAGCTACTGCGACGAGACTGCGGACTGCTCCCGCTTATGAAGGCAAAGTGACGTCACCGAAGCGGAAGGGGGGAGGTCGAAGGGGGGGGGTGACCTTGAACATGACCCAAATCGGGGGGGGGTTACGTCAAGGGGGGGGGCTCCGCCCGTGACGTCGGGGGGGGGGCTCCGCCCCGTGACGTAAGGGGGGGGGGTTGTGTCGTCACGGTGGAAGGGGAACAGGATGTAGACCGGTCTTTAGCTTTCTACCCGTATATGGAAATGTCACGGTTACACTTGGCGACCCGCTTTGCTCCGTCTGGTACCTCATTCCAGCTTTGCCTTGCGAACTGTATACACCTCTGCGCTATGTCTTCTCCCATCACACCCGAGAAACTGCAACGTTTGAAGGAGACTTTGAAGAAGTCTTCGGAAAAAAGGAGCGGATTCAAAAGACCTAGTTCTTTTAGATCTTGCATACAAAAGAATTTTCGAAACCACCCACTTTACTTTGACCAACGGCCTTCGACGTCTACTGCATCTTCGCCATCGCTATCGCCTCGCCCTTCATCGCTTCGACCTTCATCGCCGCCACCAACTGTTGAGGAGATAATGAAGAGGACGGCTACGGTGAAACTTACCGAGTTGGTAACGCCGCTGGAGTCTGTCACCGTCAAGTTTGCGCAGTTGAAATTAAACGTGGAGTATCTATTTGTGGGGAAGATCAGCGATGATGAGTACCTACTCCAACACCTCTTTGGCGGCCGTTACGTCAAGGTCCACCTTCCAAGGTCCACTCTGCCACCTCCTGAGACCAAGTGCGACTTGTTTTTAGTACGGCAGAAGGGACAAGTAAAGTGGGTTACGAAGAAAAAATAAACACTGTCCACCGCTCACCGCTCCTTATCCACCATCTCCTTCAAACACAAACGGTCCTTTTCAGGACCACCCTAAGCATTTCAAGTTAGGGACTTGGCCTGTACATAGGCAGGAGACTGTTAGTCTCATGTTTGTGTGCAGCCCACTTTGTGAAATTTTCTAAGTCCCAAGGTCCTTGACCTTGACTTGACCTTGAACATGACCCATTTTGGGGGGGGGGTGGGGGGGGTACAAAGTTTGTGCAAAGTATGTCATGTGGGTACTCAAATTACGCGGATTGATCAGACGAACAAGTTGGTGCAAACAGAATTCAAATCCGACCAAGGGTATAGCAGTAATAGCTAAAAACAACTATTTTGAAGGTTAAACCTAAATAACTTCTTTATTTACGGATTAAAGTATATCAAGTGGGTACTCAAATTACGCGGATTGATCAGACGAACAAGTTGGTGCAAACAGAATTCAGATCCGACCAAGGGTATAGCAGTAATAGCTAAAGACAACTGTTTTGGAGGTCAAACCTAAATAACTTCTTTATTTACGGATTAAAATATATCAAGTGGGTATTCAAATTACGCGGATTGATCAGACAAACAAGGTGGTGCAAACAAAATTCAGATCCGACCAAGGGCATAGCAGTAATAGCTAGAAAACAGCTATTTTAGAGGTCAAACCTACATAACTTCTTTATTTACGGTTTAAAATATATCAAGTGGGTACTCAAACTACGCGGATTGATCAGACGAACAAGTTAGTGCAAACAGACTTCAGATCCAACCAAGGGTATAGCAACTGTAGTGAAAAACAACTGTTTGAAGGACAAGGGAACGTTGTGGTGGGGATAGGTGTCTATCCTACAAGCTAGCGCTACATCATTATACTTCCAGCTGTTGTCGGGTGAACATCTACCTATATAGTTTGTGTTAACGTTTGAACATGTCACAGTTTTACAGGAATATGAGTAAGGTGTCCTTCAGTAGCCCGCTTGCCACCACCTTCTACTTCTCCGACGATGAAGATAGAATGTCTACGCTTTTAGCGGACAATGAGCGGTTCCATCGTAGAATAGCCAAGGTTGAAACACTCTTAGCCAGTTGTCTGCTGCACAAGAAGCAACACATGGAAACATGCACTAGTTTAGATCATAGTGACTGTAATATTTATACACATATAGTGTTGAGACAAATTAATTGAAGTTTTCAGTTACGGAGCTACGGTCTTGACAGTGTAAGAGTCAGACCCTAACTAATGCGTGTACGCTAGTTAGTGCGCGATGTACAAACTTGGTGGGGGAAGTGGTGTGGTGGGGGGAGTGATGTGGTGGGGGAAGGGACGAGTACCTAACCTACACTCAAACGCTGCATTACTATACAATCATTGGAACAGACAACACCATGAGCAGCGTCAACGACAATATTTGGGGAGATGCGGTTTGTGAGGAGGAGTTGATAGCAACTCTTGACGCTACCGAGGTTGAGCAAACTACATTTCAGCAGCCAACAAGCAACATCATAAGCCGTGGCAATAACATTATTTGGGGAGGTGTGATTAGTGAGAAGGAGTTGGTGGCAACTCTTGAGACTACCGAGGTTAATCAAGGAGCGGCGATGCAAACTATATCTCAGCAGCCTAGGACATATGAACAAGTCCTGGAGGAATATAAGAACGCGTATGATTATGCTTGCAAGAGGTGGTGTGCGCAGCCGCAATGTCCAGAGCAGGAGGATGAAATGGAAGCGGATTTTCGGCTGGTTACTAAACTAGAGGAGGAACTTCAACGTGCAGACCAGGGTTTTAACTAATGGATATTTTATCCAAAGTCTTCCTCCCCACGTCAGCTGCCATCTGCCGCGCACTTGTCACCTGCCACCTGTCGCCTGCCATCTGCCGCCTACCATCTGCCGTCCGCCATCTGCTCCGCCCCACCACAATTTTACCCCCACCATTTGGTACGATTGCAATGCTAGCTTGTGAATAGTCAGTACACCTCCAGCTCTCGACTGGTGAACATCATCCTCTCTCCGCGCTCTTCACAAAATAACATTGTCATGTCACTCAAGATTCGATGTATTTATTATGACTCTATTTATCTATCAACTTCTACGGACCTGGAGGTTTTTAAAGAGGAGTTAAGACTTCTCCTAGCGAATGGCTACAGTTTATCTTTAGAACTGATCGCAACAAACAACATTGACTCTGCGCAGGGGTCAAAGTATCTACCGCCTTTCATCAGAAAACGAAGTGATGGTCGCGACTCCGGATCAACAACATCGATGACGACAAACAACGGGGAACTATTGTAAACATAAATTATTGTAAACATAACTTATTGTAAATAAAAAGAAATGTAAACATTAAAGTAATAAATGAAATAGTACTACCTCGCACTCGTATCATTCGATTGTTTTCATTCGATATTTTATCGAATGAAAACTATCGAATCACAATCGGATTTTACGCGTGCGAGGTAGTACTTTTTTAAAATAACCTCCCCGTGACCTTGACCTTTAAACTTTCCCTCATTACGTCACAAAACCGCCTACGTCACTGGCTGAGGCTCAGATGACGTGTTTAATGACTCAGCGCTTCCGGTCACGTGACCGGAAGCCATAAATCACTTGGCCCAGAACCGGCAAACCCACACTACTTACGAACAAACTCAAAACTTCACCTTCGTTTTAAGACCACATCCACTTTTACTTGAAATGAGGATATTTTTATAAATATAGGCACTCTTTTCGTTGACCCTCTACAATTCACTATAAGGCAATTTGGTTGACAAACTCCCTTTCCCTTTCTGAATAGATTCTCACAATTAATGTACAAAAACGCATACATTTTGTGTAAAAATCTTAAGTTTTTTATTTATATTTGTAAAGGATTTGGCTGTTCTACAAATGAGTTTTGTCTGTAAGACTAACATGGGGAGTATTGTTTTAATTTAATTTAAAGTGCCTCCCTCCCCCATCAAAGCAAAATGTAAGTTATGTATTCATTGAATTTGTTAAATAATTTGGTCAAGAAAGGGATGAACTCTTTTACTGATATTACATTTAATGTAACTGTTCTTAAGAGGAGTGAACAATTGTTTTTAAACAAATTTCTAAACATATTAGAGTTTATTATGATGACTCTATTTAGAAAGTGGTTTTTCGTAGAGAGTAAAACCCCATATAGCACTCACCCATATTTGCCTTCATTTTATTTCTTGCAGATGAGAATACAAACTATATTGAAGCTTACAAGAAGATAAACACTTTTAAAACACGGGTAGAAAAAATACATAACAAATGGTTGCAGCATGTTTTTATACTATAAAACGTTCTACATTTTGTGAACATAATTTACTTTTAGCAAGTTATCATTCTCTTTATGTTCCGCTGGTGAAATATTTCATACGCATCCGAGGAGTAGCTATATCAAAGGCAGAGACTATTATTAAACTACAGGATGTGGCGATGCCGGTAGTTTGTAATATGAAAATAAATAATTCATGCAATACAAAGATATATTCCAAAACTATGACCTATTAATATTTTTAAACTAGTTCCTTATTTTATCAAGCAACAGATAAATCATACTTGACCTTATATTGTAAAAGTCAATACAATTTTATTATCATGACCAAGGTCTAAATTAATACTTGAATCAGCTTAGTAAAATTCATACTTTTCTCATCGGCATGCGCAGTTTGAGAATTTCCGCATAACGTTGAAGAACTTCAAGAGGTGCATGGATCTTTACAAAATGGAGCCCAGTGTCTTCAATGAACTCTTGTTCAAGCTCTAAGCCTTCCTCAATGAGATTGGTTTCATACACCTGAAAAATGGAGAGTTTTCTCAAGTCATTGTAGGAGAATAATGTTTAACATCCGTTTTCGATAACCATTACTGAAACTTTCAAAGTTAGAACTAGAGGTGTGCGAGTATTCGGACTTAGAGCTTTTTCGAGTATTCGGCTCGGCTCGAGATTTGCATAAAAGTTCAAAGTTCGAGCCGAATATTTAAAACGCCGACTAGTGAAAAGAGTCGTCTACAAAAGTAAATTTAAAGCAAAAACGTTCCAGAATCAATGTTGTAATTCTCATAGTTTGCGTAGGTAGAGTTTTTTGCGGTGCAATAGTTTTATAATCCTACGTGCTTATTTATTGCCTACAAATTTATTATGAGATTGCAATACACATATTATAAAAAATATTAAAAACGTCTATAGCTCGTAAGATATGAAGAATATGATGGCTATGAAGTTTGGTCGTCGACCTTTGAGACACCCTGTATAAGATATCAAACAAGCATTTACTTACTAGTGGAAAGAAATATTGCCTCCTGCCTTCCATCTCGATGTGCAGTTAGTTGTATGCTACACAACTTTTGACCATTTATAGCAAAACACACACTTTTTGTAACGATGATTAAAAATAAACAACAAACTCAATAAATCGACAGTAACGATACATAAAGCTACCCACAAGCTATCACAAGAAAAGTAACGTGATATCCCGCCAAATACGAAGCTGGCATCTGTTGGAGGGCGGTAGAAATCATCTGTTTCGTACCAGCTTTGTTTTAGCGGGACCATGCACTAACGGCGGGAAACCACTTCTTACCACCTCAGCGCCAGCACGGCTTTGGATGCATTCCGCAACATGTAGAAGCGTGCGCTCGGGAATCGTCGCCTGCCTTACAGGCAGTTCGCAATCCAGTAGTATTATTAACATCATTGAATGTAAATAAAGAATAAATATAGGCCTAATCAAAAATGCACAAAGCCCGAGAACTTTGAAAATATTTTGCCCGCCTTGGCTCGAGTCAGAAAACACTACCGGTATATTGCACACCCCTAGAGAAAATCCTCCTAAAAGCTCGGCTCGAGAAAGCTTGAAGCTCGAGAACTTAGAAAAAAATCTCGACTCAAGCCAAAAATCACTATTCGCACACCCCTAGTTAGAACCATGTGGATGTGAACCTCACAACAGTATATTACACATAATAATAATCTTATATTTTTGTTAGAGGACTAAAACTGAATGCTCAGGGTTGTTGGGTAAAAAGTATTACAACATCTACAAGCCTAAACAGATCAAGTCTATCTCCCGCAGACTTAAAGATAATAATCCAAAATATCTGAAACAACCTAAAATCATATATAAACACAGGTTAAGTTTGTTAAGTCCAATAAATTAAAAAAATTAAGTTTTTTTCCTTATCGGGTGTAAAAAATACCGTTTGCCCTTGCACTTACCACTCTCTTTTCTGCGCTTTCTACTGTACATGCTTCTTCACTATGTCCATCCCAAACAAGAACAAAGTCTATCGTCCTCAAGCCATCTTTGAATTTCCACTGAGTCTGTTGAAAGAAATAACAATGATTATTAACATCTTAGGATCAATATCCAGTGACGTACAGTTAATGTCAAGGTTAAAGGTACAGTTTTCCAGGTCTAATCTACATCCTGTCCTAATCTTTTGTTGACAAAACAGCGCTTTTGTCAGGAGGAGCCACTTGACGCGGCCAGCATCTCCTTTCTCTTCAAATAAATTCCATGTCCTACAAGAATTTTAATAAATTGATCCATTAGGCCTACAGCAACAAATTATAACTAATTGTTTCCGTCCATAGTAGACAAATAAGACAAAATGTGAATCACATTTGTATGATGTCCAGTTATCGACATAACAGGTTTCCGAGTTGTGTACAATATTCCAATATTATATATACATTCACACACAACTACTCGGAATTGAAGAGTGTGTCTGGCCACTTTCAACCACATCAAATGAACTGTCTAAATTCAATATACGGAACAGCTCACTTGATATGAAAAGCAGTCTTTCAACCTTTTCCTTTACTAATATAGTTTTCAAAACTATAAAAACATACAATACAATAACAGTATAACTGGTTACAACGAGACGAGAAATACATGACCACCAAACATTCGAATGATAAATTAACTGACGTTAAAAATAATTACGGTACATTACCAGTGCATACAAAATATACAAATTTATAATAAAACTCAATACAATTATAACTAGTTACAAAAAGACAAGACAAGATTATATAAATTGAAAAAAAAAACACTTAGGGGCGATACGCTCAATGACTTTATAATCCTACAACCACACAACCGATTTCCCTGACATGCCCCGCAATATTGGGATACATAACTCGGTAACCTTTTATGTTGATAACGGGACATCGTAGAAATGTGATTCAAATTTTGCCTTATTCATCTACTATAGACAGAAAAAATGAGCCATCATTTTTGCTGTTGGCCTAATGGATCAATTTATTACAAATTCTAGCAGGACATGGAATTCTTTAGAAGAGAAGGGGAATGCCAGCCGCACCAGGTGGCCGCTCCCCGCCGCTACCGACAAAAGCGCTTTTTGCCAACAAAAGATTAGGACAGGATGCTCTACCTGGGGAACTGTGCCTTTACCCTTGACATCAACTTTACTTACTGTACAACTGAACTACTTTTTTTGTAGTATGGATTAAAATTAAACTGCTTTCACACTTTAACTCACTAACTTCTAAAATACCCAAAAATTGGACAACATTGGCTTAGGCCATTCTGTAGAGCAAAGAGTTGATACTGACTACGTATTTTTGTATGTATTTGATCCTATGCTTTATTTCTTGCAATGTTATCAAGCTTTGACACTAGGCTTAATACAATGTAATATTGAAACATACAACTCAGTCCCAACTCCAAGCTTGAGCTTTTCTCTCAAAATTCAGTATTTAAAGAAAATGAATGTAGGCATCTTATTTGGTCCACAACATATACCGGTATATTATAGTAAAGTAATGATGTGTCACACTGTCACGGACTTTACGTTTGACAAAATTTAGTGTTGATAAAAGACCATTCGCTACTGATCGTAAATGCTTAGCTTATGTACCAGCAAAGAGGTGAGAACGTACAATGAAAACAAAAGCTATCGATATCAAGAGAGGAGTCTTACAGGGTGCTCTATTATCATTGATGATCAATATATCATCATATTATGATAAATATATACCAAGTATTGATGATATCCTAGAAGAAATTTATATTTGATTGCATAAAGAGGCAAATAAATAAACAAATATGGAATATTTTTAAGATTTTACCTGTAACTAACTAGTCTATTCTTTTGCTCAAACTCCAACAAAATGCTTGTGCTTCTCTGAATTCATAACCCACCTCAGTTATACAGTGAACAATGAACAACAAAACATCTGATAAACATCATCATTGTAAATTAAATATCCTTACTGATACGTATTATACAGACTGTCATGAGTGTAAAAACTTCTGAAAATAAACGTCCAAAAGTTGGGATAAATCACAATTATAGCACTCGACTATCCAGCTATTCAGAGAAATAATTGGAGTTCTATAATAAAAGACCAGCCACTGCAGGAACTAGTTTTGTATGACCTACCAAAAGGTAGCCTATATGCACAGACAAAATATCAAGCTTTAAAAAAAAAATTAAAAATATTTTTTATTGAAAAGTCTTATTATTCATTTAAAGAATATTTTGCAGAAAAGTAGCTCTTATTTTATATTTTTATTTACCTACAGTAATGATTAGTCAGTAACTGATGCCTTTCTGTATTTTGTACTTTGCTATAAATTATGAATAAAGTATTTCTGATTCTGATTCTGAAAGTATTGTCTTTTAGGTACCAGTAGTTACTTTATAAATATATATCTTTAACAATTGTTCTTGCTGTTGAGTTGTGGTTTGCTAATCTATTGACAGCTTTTGAATTGATTGATTTCTAATCTTCCCTTGAAGGCCCTTGTGGCAGACGCCTAACTACAAATGTAAATTATAAAAGATTTCATTGAATCTACACAATTAATTACCTCTTAAACACATCAAGCATCAAAATCGGTTCATTACTTCTTTAGATCTCACCTTTACAAAACTTGCTTTGGAATTAAAGCAATATATATGATATATTTATATACAATCAGAAGAGCTTATTTGAAAAGTTTAGATGGTGGAAGATGGTACTCATTATGATTTGTTAAGTGTAAACTTTTAATTATCAAAATAACGATTAGGTTTAACCTTGGATAAAGTATACTGGATCGAGCCTTGCAATGCCAAGGAGAGCAAAAACCGTGCTGTCATACAGCCCGTCGGGTGGCAAAAGAGTTTACATCTGCGAGAACTCAGCGGCTACTAAACAGTGCTTCACTCAAACTGACATTTAATCCGCAACAAACTGAGATAATAATATTTAACTAATAATATTAATTAATATTTTATCATTTTGATTAACTTTCTCCTCTAAATAAAATTCATGCACACTGCATCACTGAAAAACTTAACATAAGCCTATGTTAGTTAATATGGTACTTTTAAAATTAAGGAAGTTAAGTGCAAAAGACAACACAGTTACGTTGACTGTGGTGTTAGTTACGTTGAGTGTGGTGTTCACAATTACATAATTCTAAAGTTTTATGTTTATTACAAAACAATAAACAATGTATTGGAAACGGCGAAAAATACATGGAAGATTTTTCTGTCAATGGAGTTTGTTGCCAGACAAACTCCATAGTCAATAGAAACTTGAGTAATGTCAAACAAGGAAAAAATAAAAGTAAGAAAAGGAAAATAACCTCAGAAAGAGGATTCACAAATATCAAAGATTCATATCGTTCAATTGATGGAAAATTATATACGGGGAATAATCAAGACTCAAAAGATGTTCTTGAAAATATTGAGAATGTTAGTCGTACATACAATGAACAAGAAAATTTAAAAGCTCACGTTACAAATATAGAAAATTAAATCACTTTAGATTCCCCTAACGACAATGAGATGGTTGGTAATTCTCTTAAAAAATCAATTCAAGTATGTTCTAAATTTTGTGGAAAAGGTTTTCAAACTACAAAAGGGTTAGCTGCACATAATACATCAAAGTCTCATCCTGAGATTCATAGAGGAAATATAGTGACTAAATATGATAAACAAACTGATTTGACTATGAAATATTGTCAGGATAATGTTAGTGAGGAATCAAAACTGATTGAGGAACATTCTAGGAATCCAAGCGTTCTTGATAAACAGTATGATGAGTGGTTCAATTTATTTATATAAGATCTAGATCCAAAAACGTTTTGCTCTAAAATTAATGAGTTTCTTGAATTCTTATCAAGGTCAATTGACGTTCTACCAGGACCGAAACATCCTGCAAAAAGATTTCATGAAGCAAGAAGAAAGAAAATACCCCTGCGTACTCAGCAAATTTCTAATGCATTTATATGTTTCTCACTACCTCATAAAGCCACTTACCAAGTTTCATAAAAATATGTAATAAGTGATACACAGCATTTGATTTATTCTCTATAAGAATAACATTAGGGCCGAGTATGCAGGTTTGCTGCAACAAGAAAGATAAGAAACGTGTTTTTAAGCAATTATCAATATAGCTCAACCAGGTAAAGCTACATACCAAGTTTTAATAATTTTTGTTCATAATTAAGGGAGATATAAAACTTGACTTATTCTCTATAAGAATAACATTATGACTGAGGTTTGCTGCTTCGAGGATAATCAACAAAAAATCAGATTTTTGTGCAAATATCAATATACCAGTACTAGGTGAAGCCACATACCAAGTTTCATCGATATACATTCATAAATAATCGAGATGTCAAATTTGATTTACCCTTCATAAGGATAACATTGGACAACGTACTGTGTTTAGCACTTTGAATATCTGTGCAACGGTTTGACGTAGAATCACAATTTAAACACCAAAATTATTGTTTTATAGAGCTGAGTTGATTGGTAAAAGCAAATGTAAAGTTTACAGTAAAACAACTGAGGAAGAGCTAAAAACCTTTTCCCTATAAGACTAATATAGGATATTTTATGAACACGTATTTTTGGATTTTTTCCGGAACCACTTAACCTAGGTTGATGATTAAATATACTATAGTATTATTTGTTTTTTAAGCTCTAAAAAATGGTCAGAACAAAAATTGAGTGTTAGCGAATTTCCCCTATAGGGAAGAAGCTATTACGTAGGTCTCATGGTAAGACTTAAGCCCGAGACCATGATAACTTTTTGTTTTGAGGTCCCCAGATGCAAAAAACACTATTCGGTCAAATTTATATATATGAATATATATATATATATATATATATATATATATATGTGTGTCCGTGAATGCAATAACTTGAGTAAAACCATCCGATTTCGATGAAATTTGGCTCAAATGTGTAAAATGACATTCATGACTTTAAGTTCGAAAACCAGAAAAATCGGGCCATGGGAAGGGGGGTTTATGGGGGTTTTAAATTTTCCAAAAATCAGTTTTTTTGCATTTTTCACCCTAAAAATTTTTAAAAAAAACTTCAGTTTGGTTTTGACCATGTTATAGAGCTTAAAAAAACAAAAAATATGGTATTTTGAATTATTAAACTAGGTTAAGTGGTTGCGGAGAAAATCCAAAAAACCTACTCATAAAATCTCCCATGTTAATCTTATGGGAAAAAGGTTTTTTCCTTTTTCTCAGTTTATTTTAATGTAAACTTCACATTTGCTTTTACCAATCTGTTCAGTTCAACAAAACAATAATTTTGGTGTTTAAATTGTGATTCTTCGCCCAACTGTTGCAGAGATATTCAAAGTGCTAAATACAGTACGTTGTCCAATGTTATCCTTATGGAGAATAAATAAAATTTGATATCTCGAATATTTATGAATGTATGTTGATGAAACTTGGTATGTGGCTTCACGTAGTTCTGGTATATTGATATTTGCACAAAAAATTGATTTTTGTTGATTATTCCCGTAGCAGCAAACCTGCATACTCAGCTCCCATGTTATTCTTATGGAGAATAAGTCAAATGTAATGACTCCCTTAATTATGAACATAAATTAATAAAACTTGGTATGTAGCTTCACTTGGTTAAGTTATATTGATAATTGCATAAAAACCCATTATTTTGTTTCCTTGTTGCAGCAAACCTGCTTACTCAGCCCCCATGATATTCTTATGGAGAATACCTAAAATGTTATATAGCACTTATTCATGATTGCATATTGATGAAACTTGGTATATGACTTCGCCTAGTTAAATTCTATTTACATTTGCATAATAACCAATCGTTTGTGTTCCTTGTTTCAGCAAACCTACGTACTCATTACCAGTGTTATTCTTATAGAGAATAATTAAAATCGCTTATATTTGAATATATTTGTATGAAACTTGGTATGTGGTTTTATGTGTTATTAAGACATATATTATGCATTGGAAATTCCCTGAGTACGCAGGTTTGCTGCGACGGGGGTATTTTCAAAATGTTAGGGTAAAAAAAGGAAAACACTCATTTCTGGAAAATTTTGAAACCCAATAAACCCCCCTTTTCCCATGATCCCATTTTTATGGTTTTCGAACTTAAAGTCATTAATGTCACTTTACCCACTTGAGACAAATTTTATTGAAATCGGATGTTTTTTACTCAAGTTATCGCATTCACGGACACATATTTAGATATTTATTTATACATATAGGCTATATAAATTTGAACAATTAGTGTTTTTGGCATCTGGGGACCTCAAGAAAAAAGTTATCATGGTCTCGGGCTCAAGTCTTACCATGAGACCTAAGGTAATAGCTTCTTCCCTACAGGGGAAGTTCGCTAAAAGATGTAAAATCATCGAGGAACTATAAAGAAACAAGTAATCCAAGTATAAATACCCCCGTAGCGGCAGACCTGCATACTCAGTGAATTTCCAAAGCATATAAATTTATCTTAATACCACATAAAGCCACATACCAAGTTTCATCAATATACATTCATAAATAAACGATTTATGACATTTTAATTATTCTCCATAAGAGTAACATGGCGGCTGAGTATGCAGGTTTGCTGAAGCAAGGAAACAAAAAATGGGAATTTATACAAATATCAATATAACTCAAGTAGGTAAAGCCACATACCAAATTTTATTAATTTATGTTCATAATTAAGGGAGATAACATGTTACTTATTCTCTATAAGAATAACATGGGGCTGAGTATGCAGGTTTGCTGCTACGGGAACTATCAGCCAAAAAAAGTTTTTTAGTGCAAATATCAATAGACCACAACGATATCAAGCAATATACCAAGTTTCATCAGGATAAGTTGATAAATGAGCGAGATATACAATTTTTCTGATTCACCATAAGAATAACATTGGACAACGTACTGTGTTTAGCACTTTCAATATCTCTGTAACCATTTGACGTAGAGCAATGATCAAAACAGCATATTGTGTGTATTTTTAAGCTGATTCCAATGAAAAAAACTAAAATTTGACTTTTTCAAAATTTATATGTAAAAAACTCAAAAAACCCATTTTTGGGGTACAAAACCCCCCCAAAATACCCCTTCGGATAGGTTGATCCTGTCTGGTTTTCAAACTTTAAGTCATAAATGCTGCTTTACACGTTTATACTAAATTTCGTCAAAATCGGTCTCACAGACACACGCACACACACGTATATATATATATATATATATATATATATATATATATATACAGTTTTGAACGAATGGTGTTTTTGGGGATACCAAAAACACGAATCGACCTAAAAACGAAAAGTTATCACTGTTCCGGGCCTAGGTCTTACCATGCCGACTACGGTAATAGCTTCTTCCCTACGGGATAAATTCACTAAAACAAAAAATTACAGACAGAAATGGATAGTAAAATACAATTATCAAGTTATTCAATATGAGTATTATAACAGAACAAGAAAAGCAATTAGGAGTATGATGGAGGATAATTGTAAAGGATGTTTAAAAATTGCTCTAAATGAGATCTCTATGATCAGTTTTATGGGATGTTTTTTTCCATGAAAATACACGTACTTTAAAAGAATACAAATCAAATCTTATATCAAGAATAATATTGAATATTTTGTTATCGTAATGGAAAATGACGTGAAATATGCAATGAAAAGAATATAGATTAACACAGCTTGTGGACCTGGTCATGTTATAATAAGGGCAATCAAAAATTAAAAGATTCCAAAAATATTATCATTAATTAACGTACTTCCATCAGACAGATATCATTCCTTCCATTTTGAAAAAAGGTAGAACAGTCCTTTTAAATCAAGGTGGTGAAACTGAACATGTGAATAACTGGAGACCAATATCACTTTGCTCCTTTATAAGAAGAGTTTTTGAAAAGATTATTGACAAAAGATTAAAAATATATGCAGGATTCAACCCAGCCCAACAGGGGTTTATTTCAATACCAGGTACTTACATAAATGCTAACAAATACCAGCAATATCCATTCTTGGGTTTGCTGATGATACGGTTCTCATTGGTAAAAGCAAGGACGCTGTAATTACTCTATGATATGATTTTTCTTTGTTTTTGTCTACAGACACACTTCCATCCGCTTTCTAGCAGTTACACTTTTTAACGCTGGTTTTTACAGGAAAGAAGTTCACATCTATTATTCACGGTCTTTGTATTAAGACCTCTCATTTCTTTCAAACCACAGTGACATCGGGGTGACACATAATCGACATCAACACAGTCATCATGCCTTGTTATCAGAGCTAAGACTTTTGATTTGTTATTATTCTGAAAGAAAAATAGCTCTTCATGATACCGGTATTGTGAAAATTTAGGCCCTATTGTTTACAAATTACCATTCTCTTCAAATATGTACCTAACATTTTTATGTGGCTTAAATACCTTAACACAAATAGGCCTACTCTTCATACAATATTTAAAACATTTAATCTTATTTATTATTTCTCTAGCCTGTTTTTCTGTCAGTCCGCGAGATCTTCCTTAAGTACTCCTTTATCAAATTCCATGATTTACCCCTCATTTTAAAGCTTATCGTGCCGGCTAATGTCAAAAAATAGACCCACGGGCTAGAAATGTACCGCTTCGCTGAAATTTGAATAACTTAGCCCTAATATGAAAGATGAATAAAGAGAATAGTTCGTTTTGACAGGAGCGAAAATGTAAACAAAAGAACATCTGATCAGCTGACAAGATTTGGTTCACAGTGCGAAATCCCACATGGGTCAACTAGTTCTTAAAGTCTATAAAGCTGCTAAACATTTAATAATTTTGAGTAGGTAAGAAGTACAAATTTTTAAAGCTGTTCTAGAAGACACACTCATATTTGAATTAGGCTAAACTAGAAATTATTGCTAGTTATGAAGATCAACAAGAAAACCATACTATAAAAATTGTTAAACTCTGCTTTGACTAAAAAGCAGACTCAATAATTTATTTATTTATATTAAAGCAGACTCAATTACAGTTGTATTTTATATCTTTAAATAAATATCACTTTAAATATAACTCAAAAAAGTATATAACTCAGTGGATTTGCTCCTTGAAAATCCCTTGATATATTTTTTTTTGTCTGATATATTATATTAAGTAGGTACTGGTATCTATTTCTTTGTTTCAATGTACTGGGTGTCTAATTTATTTAAAATCATTGCCATCTTTAATTGTATCCTATCAACCTCTACAAACTTAGCAGGGTGTAGTAATATTGTAAGTCTAATACAATATACCTGCCACTAAGGTATGTTAAAACTGTGACGACAAACCTCCAGTATTGTTGGTTTGTGATTTTCACCATTACACATTTCTTCTGCCATAGTTTCTGCCATTTTATACAAAAAAGTCACTATGTACACTTGTAATAATTGTAGTAATTGTAGTAATTTTGAAAACTAACTTCTGTATTTAGCTCTTGGTTTATCTGAAAAAATACATAATATTTTATAATACATTTTTAATAAGAATTAAACATGTTACGTTAAGCTTATACTTATACTTATTTTATTTGTTTTTATGAAATAGCCTTTGGATCACTGATTTAAAAAAAAAACAGGTTTAATCTACAAGCTTCGTCAAATGATGATGTAGCTAGATCATGATACCCTGTAATCTTCAACTAAAAGCATTTGATGAAGCAGGTGCAGGTCCTTTTGCGGCAGTTGGCGTCTGGTTTGTGCATGCACAGTAATGATTTTTTTCCTCCGGACCAATCTTAGGAGGCACCATCAGCTTTCCAATCTACATTTATCAAAACTCATAATAGGATTACCGTACTTTGGTCATTGTTTACAATTTTTTGTTAGCCTGCCGGTATTTAACTGCCTGTACTCAACCGTTAGAGGAAAATAGGGGTAGGGGTAATTTTCACCCATCTTAAAACACTACAGTACTTCCCTTATATGCCAAGTACGGCAAGAGGATCTGTAACTTAAAATTTGTATTTTGTTAAACCTTACTTTGGTTTTCTGTTCAGATACATTATGTCAGCCACATTATAAAATTTATCCTGTGACGTAAAATATTATGTAATCAGGTAGTCAAATTGAAAAGGGGATCTGAGCACTCTTGGTGAATGAAGAAAGGATGATTAACCAGAAAATATTTTTGCTAAAAAAAATCAATATACAGTATAACAAAAAGTTTCAACTACCTTCCTCTTCCCCCAAAAAAGTAATTTTTTGTGTGAAACACTCTTCTTTCTCAAATAATCTTTTTGATATTTGTCTTATAATGTGTCAGAGTTTGTGTATAAAATTATACAATATTCATGTAAATCTACACAAATGAATTAAGAAAATTTAGATCTGATTTAAATGCAAAAGTTATATTATTTATCATTTAATAATGATACTTTACAGTTAAAAACTGCAAAAATTATAAATTTAAAAATTGCATTTAGTAAATAAGTTAAGCTGTTTATTAACAAAATATTGCTCACTAGGTTCCTCCCCTTAGAATTTTCTCTTGAAATAGGTGTTAACTAATGGTTCTGCGGGTGGGATAGGATTATTTAAGGATATAGTACGATAAGCGTCCACCAAAATAATCGAATATAAAATATCGGATTACCATGATTTATACACCGATAACCATATTCCCATTCGATTGTTATTGTTTTTAATACACGATCACCAAACGTTTTAGCATAAATTGACATAAAATGTGATAAATTAACCTAACCTAACCCTGCAGAACACTGTTTTTTCATGGTTTCATTGTTTTCATATTGTATTATAGATTCTCATCAGTACTTTCGATGCATCACAGTGGTTTGATATTTATAGTAACTTATTGGATTGTTTTGGTGGACGCTTATCGTACTGCACCCATATTTGAATTAGCAGCTGTAATTCCATACAAGGCCTATAAACTACCAAATAATAATATTGAAACCTCAATATCAAACATATTGACCTACCAATAATACTGAAATACTAATAGTTCAATAACTTAAAAGTGTAAGTCACAGAAATCGAGTAAAATAGCTTTTTCCATTTAATTTGTTTACATGCAATGGGTCGATATTTATGGCATCAAAATAAACTGCAGCCTTATTTAAATTAATCAGGTTATATGATTTAACTTATTAATACAATTATCAATAGCCAAACTAGAGTTTTGTGAGACCTAAGTTAAACTTGATGTTTGAGTTTTTTCGAAGAGTAACATACACTTACCGGTACAATAAATTAAGTAGTAAATTTTCTAATTCCAGGGAACGACTAATTTAAAATATGATTCAATATATATATTTTATTTGAGTTTTGTCCTTAATTAATTGATTGAACAGTAACATTCATTTCTCGTCGTGGTTAACCTAAAATTGCACCAACCTAAATAAATCTTCTATAGTTATAGCATAGAGCAGACGACGACGACAGACGACACGGAATCAGCTCATTTGGTATTTATTTTTATTTAGCAATGGCAGGCAAAGCCACCACCAGACTGATTTTCCAGTGTTGCCAATCCAATTTAGGGAAATTACCACCAGCTCCTGAAAAAATTACCACCATTTACCAACCTTGTTCAAAAGGACTAGAAAAGCGCGCAGCCATTTTCAAATCTGTCGATCTATCCATAAGTAAATGTTTTACTATTGTTATTACAAAATTATTACATTCAATTAATAATAGTTAATTGAGTTAGTGTAAAATATACAACAGTTACTGATATTATATGAATATGTCTTCCATAATATATAATATTATTAGTTTACTTCAAAATATATTGGTAAATTACTATTGGCAAACTAAAACTATTAAAATAAGTAGAATTCTATAAAGCTTACCAGTCACCGTCCTGCTGACAAATCAAAAGATTTATCAAGAGGGATTTTCTCGTCTTTGGCGACTGGCGAGGGATATTTTTTTCTACTCGGTGGAAACACTGTTTATGTTGTGCTGTTGTGCTACGTTGTGATGGTTGGGTTGGATAGTTGTCTTCTGCTTGTGACTCAATTTTGACAATAATTTCAACGTTTGTACTAACCTCAGCTTTACCTTGTTGTCTAATTAATTAACCTTGTTATTTCAGTCAAACAAAGTATGACATTTTATGAAAATGGCGGAAGGTGGACTTATGAAATTGTATCCTTTTGCTGAAATATGTCTAAGTGTCTAAGATTGTAGATTGTTATAAATGTTGTGCCGGTAACTAGTTTCTCAACCTAATCTTGAAGGAGGATAAATATTTTCCTCAATTGTGTATATTATTGTCCTGCATGCTTGAATGTCTTGCCGTTTCTAATACCATTCGGCCAATAGTGATACATAAATATTGAAACTTTAAATTCTATTTGGGTAATATAAGGAGTAGGCCTACCATTTTCTATATCACACTGTGACTGTTAAGCTAGGATAGTAGTTTATCTTAAAATTAATCATAATGGCATGGCCGGTGCAAGAATTTTATTGTTGCCCTAGGCAAAGGTCACATTTGCTGCCCGCTCCCACTCAATGTAATAATGGTAAAACTGGAGGCAACACTAATCAACAAAATTGCGAGCCGCCTCTGCCATGTTTTGGTGCGTAGAAGAAGTGTTCGCTGAAATCAAGTCTGCCAAAAAAATTAATTGAAGAAATAATGTCCATGGTTTGGAAATTAACCCGGACCTTGGATGGTCATATCAAAAAACCTGAAAAATGTCACGCCATTTTTGGTACTTCTGCAGACTTTCATAAAAAATGCTATAACAAATTTGAATGTTTACCTAATGGTATAAAAGTATACATTTTCTTAAAGTACAGTAAATGGGCTATTTTTTAACATAAAATTTTAGGCCTAAATATATGGTATAACAGTCCGCCCTTGGGTTCAAATCCAGAAAATACAAAAAAATTTATGTTGCGTGGCCCGTAGAATATTTGTAGACATCAAAAATCGAAAATCCTAGAAATAAATTTTGTTCAGAATTTAATAAGGAAAAATAAAATACATAACTTAATGTTATGGGGTTTGTAACAAAAAATGTAAATATGTAGGGCCTACCTAAGTTACCAAAAATTTGTTACAACTTGAGAAATCTACTCTTTGTCGTCCTCCTACAGGGTTTGGGCCTAATTCAATATTCACTATCCATATTATTTTCATCAATGTCACTTAAAGATGCGTTCAATAGATCTCGATAATGTCACTGGATCATAAATCTCTCGCAATTTAAGGTTAAAAACAATCCATAACATTGTAACAAAACACGACATCATTCGTAGTGTAAACAAACTACAGCTGAATACTGAAGAAAGTTGTTACGGTATTAGTTCACAAAAAGGCAAAAATTATTAGTTGCTGTGAAGCCCAGAAATCCTCGATCACTTTGGTATGCTCGATGTTTGGAAACGACTGATCTTTAGCTAAATATCCCCACTAAACTGAATGTCTGCAAAGTCGCCTGATTTCAGGCGAATTATTTTTGCGCTCAAGTGTGATTGACATTGGGAGGGTTAATAAACTTGTAAACTTAGCCTATCTATAGCAATAGTAACTTAGATATGTAAATCAAACACAACAAAAAAGTAACTTTTACAAATTTTAATCAGGCTACAATTTTCATTTAAGTTTTACTTTTTATTTTGTTCCTTAAGTCTCGATGTACTTATTATGTTTTTAGCTCTGACAATTTGATTTAAATTTTACCTTATTTTGTTTATACAAATTGATTTATTTTTAACTGTGTTTTTGCCACGAACAGCCACCATGCAGCGCTCTGCGGAGTTAGGTTAGGTTAAAATAATTTTGTCGTAAACTGCAGCCTATTTCTTGTTATCTTTTCAAGATCTTCAAGTACATATCATAAATAATTACTATAATATTTATCATAATATATTAATAATAATAATTTTTTTTGTTATCATAAGTATATTTGTAGAACTCCAATTTCTTTGTATCCACAACTTTGTATTTAACTCATCCAAAGATGAACCTGCTTGACTTTGAGTTTAACCACCATTCTATTGCTTTTGCACTACAAAACGACTATCACAGTCAAAGTTCATTCGATAAAATGAACAAGCAACCGGTTAGTAAAATTGTTTGATATCAAACTGATATTGGACCACCTGATGAGGTGATAAAGTGCTCACCCATTACCTTGAAAACAATGTCAAAGATGCTGCTAATAGATTTTGTTTTATTAGTATTCATTTGTTTGTTTAGTTCAGTTTTTAATTTGTTCCCGTTTTTTCGCCCCTAAGAAATTGCCACTCTAGACAGTTGACTAACTTCCCTAATGGTTGCGCCAGCCCTGGAAAGTGAAGAGACAAAGATACCCTTAAAATACGCCCTAGTTTCGTCGGTATTTTACAGAGATATTAAGATATAAAGACAAAACCCCGACAGTGACCACCCTCCCTTCATCATTCTGGCAGAACTGCTCACTGAATTACTGAAGGAAATATAAATTGACTTTAACACAGTGTGCATTGCCTTTAGGGATTTTACATTGGAAATAGTTTTCATGTCTTTATGTGGTTTTGTTACTTCCATATCTCCTTTCATTCCTGACTGGGCCTCCTCCCAACGTTATAATGAACAACATCCCAACATTGCAGATAAATATAACCAGGAGCATCAAATAAGGCAATAATAAAATATTTTCTGATTTCTAAAAAATTACAAGTGTTTGTTTAAACAAGATATTTGATTTTCTAAAAGTTATAATATGCAAATTCACTTCCCTCATGTCAGCATGCTATTGCAAACTCGTTCTTAGCTTTAAGCTACACATAATTCTAACTTCTCCTGCAGAGTCAGTTAATTTTTATATTTTTAATTCCAAGTAATGGTTATGAAATTAATTGCCTATTTGGTTTTTGTAGGATTTTAATATTATGAAAATGAAACATAAATTGTAGAACACTTCCTTAGAATTTAACAGAAAGATTGAGATCCCCTTGTCCAGCAAAAGAGAAGCAGATATTGTCTATCAGTCTCTTCGAGTGGATATAGAGCCGACACGAAAACAGATAAAAAAGAAATTGTCTGTTGAAAGCAACAAATTAATTGTGTAAGTATTTTTATATAGCTTGGTATTTTAGGGCCTATTTTTGTCTCTCTGGTAACAAATTTTTAAATAGTTTGCATAACTCAGGAAAAACTAGAACATATAGGTGTACTTTTGTAATATTTTTCTACTATCTCATAGTAAAGTACCTCCAAATTTATTTTATCATTGAAAGTCCATATTTAGTTGATAGTTGATAGTACATATTTCCTCAAACTTGTTTTTATATAATATTTGAGCAAAAAAAGCAAAAAGTTTGATTTGTAATTAGATTATATTAAATTGTTAAGAATCAGTAAAAGTTAATAGATGTGCAGTGCATCCTAGACTATTGTAAAATCCTTGACTTAAAATGAAGTCTTTAATTAGGCTAATAATAATATAAGAACAATAGTTATGTTCATCAATGTAGCATAACTAATATACTGTTAGGTTTTATGGTTAGTAAATGTTAAATTTCCTCATCTGCAATACGTTCACAGAGAACTGACAGCTCCGGACGCCAGAAGTCTACGGATTGGAGTGAATTCATTTATGGACCTGGCAATCTTGTCGATCGAAACTATCAACAAGTTTGGACCGCCTTTGTCGGAGAGTTACGCTCACTTGTGATGCCTCAGAGTACTCCAGCACCCACGCCGAGCCGAGCCAACTACGGGTTCGCCCTCTACCTGGGGTCATACACGGCCTTCGGGATCTACCTCATCTGGGCGTTTGTGCCGGTCGAAGTGCTGCACTCGGTCGGCCTCACCTATTGGCCGCAGAAGTACTGGGCGCTCGCCATCCCGATCCACCTCCTCGTCACTCTGGCGTTGTTCGCCTTCTGTATCTACCCGGCTATCAACCTCATGCTGATTCCTCCGATGAACGATAACCGCATCATCACCGATGAGTTCGCTATCAAGCCGGATAGTGTGAGGTTCAGTGATAAAGGTATACCGCCTGTGTGCGACTTGCCTTTGGAAGAAGTGTGTAAACATTTGTACTTGAGAAGGGATATCAGAGAGGACTGAGTCTGAACAGGGTATTTCATAAGTGTAAATAACTAAATATAATTGCAGTATTGACTATATTATAAATATTAGTATTGTCCGTTTGTATGGTCATTTCATTCACTCTCATTTGCAATTATTTTAACCTCCCCTAAAAAAGTCACCTTAGATTTTTGCAACCCTTCACTGAGGTTTGATTTTCTAGATGTCATTTGACGTCACTTGTAACAAACTGTGTGAATTGAAAAAGAACCGTTAAACTTGAAATGGATTCGACCAAAGTACATTTGATCAATTATTACTTAACTTTCTTGATTTTCCTTTTATGAGCTTGCGTCGGAAAGTTGTTTAGTAGCGATCTACCCTGATTTCAGCTTTACGGTGAGAAGTTTAAACCCACCAAAGTCCTTCAAACTTGCCAACGAATAAAGCAATTTTTTAAATATTACTGGTCATTATGAGTAACATAATTAACGGCTGTAATTTACTCATCATTACGTTTGTGTAGTTTTGATAGTTCCTTAGGAGCGTTATTTTTATACTTGTTACTTTTTAAGTGATTTTGAAAAATAATTCATTAAACGTCAACAACATAAAATACAACTTGTACAAGAGAGAGACATGTGAATAGTGGAGGGATTTAGTTTTGGAGTCATATCTCTTTCTCTCTCTCCAAGTTATTTATCACTGAGTTTTAAATTGTTAAATGATACAAGCGGTCAAGGAACCAGAGAAGCTGCTTTAAACTCTATTCCAGTCCACAGAACAGTGATGTTTAATAAATCTTTCTGTGTCACTTGTTGTAGGGGAATGGAACGTCCTCCCAGAACCAATTAAGACTTAACAAAATTACAATAAGTTTTGTAAATTGATAAAGAATTTAATTATTGCCAATCGAATCATTTTGGAGCAAGAATAAATTAATTGTTTTTATGAAAAAGGATTTTTGTAAATTAGTAAAAAACAAATGATAAAGTAAAAAACTATTTGATATTTTTTAACCCTTTGAGTGCCAGAGTTTTTCGGTCGTCATATCCCTAGAGTGCCAGAGTTTTTAACAGAGTATATCCAAAAAGTGCCAGGCACAAAATCAACATTTTGCAAGGGTTTGCAAAAAAATTAATAACTTTTTTATTTCGTAAGATATTATTATAAAACTTGTTTTGTTTTGTAAGTTTAAAGTTTAGCTATAATATTATGCACATATATAATATTTAAAAAATAAAAAATAAAAAATTTAAATTAATATATGCATGTGGGAAATTTCTTTTAATTTTTTTTTATTTGTTTCAGGTAAATAAACATTGTTCAAATATAAGATTTTCACCAAATAACTACTAGATTTATAGAGGACATGTTTCCCAAAATATTTCCTGAAAGTTTCATCAAAATTGGGCTGTAGGCGGACGAGTTATTTCCATAAATGTAAAAAAATATAAAAACTGTAAATTAGTACACAAGACAGTAGCCTAACTTTATTCAAGGGTTTAAGTTTTATTACAATATTATTTCATAAAGCAAACTAACTAGGCCTTGTATATTTATGGAGTATATGTTTACCTGAACATATCCTGGAAATGTCCTGGAAGAAATAATAAAAAGTAATGATGTAAGAAAAATTATCTATAACAACGATACACAAAATCATCATTTTGCAAGGGTTTTGTACATAAAATCAATAACTTTTTTTTTGGTAAGATATTATTATGAAACTTATTTTGTTTTGTAAGTTTAAAGTTTAGCTATAATATTATGCACATATATAATATCTAAAAAATAAAAAATAAAAAATTTGAATAGGTACATAGGCCTATTATACATGCGGGAAATTTTTTATATTTTTTTCAGATAAATAAACATTGTTCAAATATAAGATTTTCACCAAATAACTACTAGATTTATAGAGCTAGAAACTATCCTGGAAATCACCTGAAAGAAATAATAAAAAGTAATGACGTAAGAAAAATTTTCCATAACAACGATATATCGTTGCAATGTATTTTTCAGTAAGACCACCGACGACGATATATCGTTGTGAAGTATTTTTCGGATGTTCCGTGCACAACGATATATCGTTGCGTGGCACTCAAAGGGTTAAGAAATAACATCTAACATTTATTAATTATAATTTTTATAATTGTTGTATTAATTAAGTTGATCATTATTTTGTATTTGATTTAGTTGCAGTTATTTAATGTATATACAATAGTTACATATGGTAAGAGAGGGCTTTTTAGCCCTATTTATGTAACTCTAAACCAATAAATCAAATCAAATCCCTCCTAGATTTTCACCATGAAGTATTTTTCCACGAATATCAGTTGTAATCTAACAAATCTTTGTATGACATTTTATGTTTTTTTCACTCATAGAAACAACTTGCCAAAGTTTATACAAATAGTTTGCAAACACTCGGTGTATGTTCGTGTTAGGTTTCCCAGCTGGTAAAGTGGATGAAATAATCAATGGTCTAATATAGTTAATACATGTTTAATAATACATTATGTACAAACATTGGCACTGCCATTTCACACACAGACATAATATATGAAAAAACATCACTCTCACATCATAATATCTTAGTGTACACGTTCACAGATTATGCCATGTATTAATGTCTTGTTTATAAATATAGTTGAAAGTCTTTCTTAGGTATTATAATCAATATAACAAAACACTGATTGGAAGACCATAGGCTTCTTTCATTTAGTCTAATGGCAATTTCAGAAATAAAATTCCTTGATAAACGTTTATGCATAAACTAACAATTAAAAATTATTGCTTGGCTTTTGAACTATCTAACTTGAATCAAATTTACCTTTTATATAATAAAACAGATCTAAGGAAACTAAAAACCAACTGTATGTTAATTCATTTAGTAGATAATAAATATATACTAGTTTGATTATTATGTTTGAATTTAGTTTTTTCACGAATCAAACAATTATTTAAAATCAGTGATACTCTTAAAATAATAAAACAGTCTTCTACCAACCTAAAAGTAATATTAATAAAGACAGGCTATACATAACACAGTATTCATAAACAACCATATGTATAGTAACTAATCCTTATGAGTAGTATTCAAATTATATTTTGATTGTCACAATATATGCCTCCAAGAATAGGATCTAGTGGTGTTGATCATCCGAATATTGAAAAATGGGGTTTTCCTAATAAATAACACTCATTTTCTAAGATCTAATCCAACTCAACCAATTTTGATTTGTCAATATTCACATCACTCCCCTGATAGGTTTTGCCCAGGAGTGAAAGACCATTTGAAATGTCCATTACAACAGGTACGACATTTTACTCCTCTACTGGTGCAGGGCTAGCGGGGCGTGTTGGCAGGCCTGGTCTTCTGCCAGGGAGCCGCCGGCGGGGGCCAATGAGTGAGGAAAGCCTGGACCCGGGTTCCTGCGGGGCAGCCTCAGTCGTCGTCGTGGTAGTCGGTACAGTCTCCGAGGTCTCTGAAGGCTCCTCCTCCACCTCAGTTGAGGATGTGGCCTCTGTCGAGGGCTCGGTGGCGCCTGGTCGTCTCCTGCCCAGTAGGCCTGGTGGCAGGGGGCGTCGGCTGGCGGGGGGGCCAGGTGGGGCTGCCACCTTCGCCTTGGGCCCCACCTGCAGGCGGGGGCGGTTGCGTAACCTTGTCAGTGCATCGGCTGGTGCACTCGTTGTAGTTTCAGCTGTTTGCTATGGGCAGATTTACTTTTAGAACTCAAAAGACATACCGGTAACTAAATTATTTACATTTTTTAATAGTGATAATAATGCATTTTTAAAGTCCTTAACACGTTCAGCCTGATGAAAAAGGATAGTCAGTTTTTGAACTTCCCAAAAATCCCGACGTGCGCCACCGGTGGTGCACGGCAAACTTTCTTAAACTCCGACGTGTACCACTCGAGGCTCACTCTTTCCATTTGATTTGATGCCTTTTTAAAGTGCATTCAGAGCTTTGCTGAGTTATTTATACTATGTATTCGTGGTTTAGGTTTATATGGACAAACCGTGGCCACCGGTGGCGCACTTGTAATTTTGTTGTCAGAATTATGTTCTTGAAAAATAATTCTCCGTCTTTTTATCAGATTACTGTTTGCTGTATCGTATTTTTTATCATTTCAAAAATTTCGACGTGTACCACCACTGGTACACATTGGGCTGAACGTTTTAATCAAGATGGTTCATTTTTTAAATAATTCATCGTACTCAGGTGCAGTAGTATCCCTTCAATATATGTTAGTATGATTTTTTACAAGATCTTCGGTCTTAACAGCTTTTTTAGCGAATTGCCCCTATAGGGAAGAAGCTATTACCGTAGGTGGCATGGTAAGACCTAGGCCCGGGACTATGATAACTTTTCGTTTTAAGGCCCCCAGATGCTAAAAACACCATTCGTTCAAATTCATATACCGGGTGTCCCACGAAGAGGTCGCTATTTTTGAATTAATATACCAGACGTATCGAACACGCTACAAACTTAAAACTCTGCAGTTATAATAAAGACATATGTAAAAAAAAATCCCCGAGTCTCATTTTTTTCAGAACAAAATAGTGGAACATCAAAATAATGGTGCATTTACTATCGTATAAATAGTCCGATCTTGATGAAATTGCACTGATGACAACAAAACAAAAATGAGTCATAAGCGTTTTTGAAAAATTGCCGAGGTATCAACAACACTTCCTCTTCAATCAACCTCATTAATTCATCGTCTGTCGCAATGTTGTGCAAATAAACTTTCTCCTTCAAAAATCCCCATAGGAAAAAGTCACAAACAACTAAGTCTAGCGATCTTGGAGGCCAGTCCATGAAGCCGCTGCCACGACCTATCCAACGGTTAGGAAGATTTTGGTCAGTGCATAGCGATTGATGGACATCAGTTTGAATGAGAGGATGTGAATCAAATTGTGTGTCCGTAGGCATGGTAACTATCGTAAAAATAGTCCGATTTGATGAAATTTGACATAAACGTTTAAGGCAGCATCTATTTTCATGAGTTCGAAAACCAGACAGATCGCACCATTGGTTTTTACCTAAAAAATATGTTTTTTGATCTTTTTCCATATAATTATATTTCAAGCCATTCTTGAGTTTACACTATTGGATTCACCTTAAAAAACAAACAATTTGGTATTTTGATCATCGCTCTACGTCATTGGTTACCGAGATATTGAAAGTGCTAAACAGTACGTTGTGCAATGTTAATCTTATGGAGAACTAGCTGCTGTGCCCTTGCTTTGCAAGGGATAAAAATTCAGAGTAGAAAAGTGTAAACAAAACAATGGCAGTCTGTAGTTAGATATATATATAATCCTTAAAAACTGATAATTAAAATGAATTGAAAACACACGTGACATAAACCAAATTAAACTCTCCTCCATATAAATAACATGGGAACTTGAAAGTCCCTTGGAGTAGAGCCCTGAGGACTTGTCTAAATGACAATAGAGACCTATGACACTCCTGGGTACATAGACTATATTTGTGTAGAATTTCAGCAGAATTGGTCCAGTGATTTTTGTGTGATGGAACAATAGATAGACAGACAGACACCACCTCATTTTTATAATAGTAGTGATAAGTAAAATTGTATATCTCGCTTATTAATGAACATATATGGTTTCATATGGTTGGGGATTACTGATATCTATATAAATAAAATTAGAGTTTTGTCTGTACATTGCTTGGAATTATGAAATTTTTGCATATTTTTACGTTTCATACCATAGGAAAGCAGAAACGCGTCTTATCTCAATTTCTGTCTGTCTGTCTTTCGGTGACGCTCAAAACGGCATTTTACGCAGCCTTCTCCAGGAAAACGGGTGCACTGACATTGGTGAAACTGTGTTTCTTTTTTCTATACATGCTTGAGAAGGTTTTAGGCCACTTTAAACCGGCATATGCCTTTTGAAAAAATAATGGCAGCTGCTCAAAAATGTGATTTTGTGCAATTTTGGACACGTTTTGTTCGCTTTACACAGGGAAACGGTTGCACTGATTTCGATGAAACTTGTTCTATGTTATATATGTGCGTTGGAAGGTTTTAGGTTAGTTGGATTTTTGGAAATCACTCTGCCCTACGGGGTTTTAAAGATCCTATGTTATTCTTATGGACAAAGTATTTATTTATTATGTTGAACCATATGATGAATTAATAGTTATATCTATAACTTAAAATATTGTAAACAGCTATTTATCACTATGGAAATAAAAAACCTATACTTGAATGGCAACTCTCATAATGGAAATAAAAAAACGACTTGAATGGCAACTCAAACTCTTTTTTCGATAGGCGAGAGTAGGGGGTATTGGGGAACTCTATACGCTCCCCCTTCCCCCCCCCCGATCTTAATGACCCTCCCAATTTTATATTTTTGGCTCTCCCCCCCCAATTTTTGGCAAATTTCCCCTATAGGGAAGAAGCTATTACCGTAGGTGGCATGGTAATACTTAAGCCTAAGACCATGATAACTTTGTTTTGAGGTCCCCAGATGCCAAAAACACTATTCGTTCAAATTTATATATATGCAAGGACGGGTACAAAGCTAGTTTGCATATAAAACCCATTTGTTGTGGTCCCCATACGTCTTATATTTGATTTACTTAGGGCGGAATTCAAAACCCCTCTATTGGTCTATAGTTTTTCTTTTATTCTGTAGTGAGATTTTGGTAATTTTTATAATTTACAAATAGATGCACAGGAAAAGGTCTCTGTGCATATTTTAAAGTAAGTTGCAGATGTTATTGCCTCACTGGCTGTTTAAGTTGGCATAACTATCACAAAGTGAAATTTTTTGATCATGGGATCCCAAAAAAAGCCATATTCCGTCAGGAAGGGTACGTTGGACTCGGGCCTGTCTTACCGGGATAAAATATTTTCCCAAAAACTGTTTAAACTTTGTCTATCAACTAATAATATCATTATGAGTAAGATCTAACCAACCATTGAATTGTCATGATAAACTTGTTTACTTAATCCAACCAGAAGATTCTAGTGCAGTTGTAAAATAGATAATTATAAGTAATAATATGCTCTGTAAAGTACATTTTATTTATTTAACTACAAATTGTTGTTATTTTAATTATTGTTTAAATAAATGTTTTTAATATGGAAGAATAACTCAGTGAAGTAAATTTTTTATGAGCCAGTCAACATGAATTTTACAATGAAGAGTTGAGAGCTCTAACCTCGGCTTGCTCGGGCTGGTCGCTAGGCTCGGGTTGCTGTGCGGGAGACACTGGCTCCTCTGACACAGGTGCTGGGGCGGCTGTCGTCTGCGGCCCGCCTAGCCTGCCTCGGCCTCCGATGTTGATCCTGGGGCCGGGCCTCAGTGGCCTCACACCACCTCCGATACTCAGACGGGGCCTGCAACATTGCCTCACCATCAGTTTAACTGGAAAGACTAACTTGAAAACGTTTACTGATTGCATGTGGGTTTAAAAAAATCCAGCCATAGTCTGATGATTGGTTTGTGATTTAATTTCTTGCACATTGGAAATATCCTTGAACAATGTTATAAATAGATATGTATAGCCTATATCACAGCTTTGTAATTAATGTATAACAAATATATCTGCAACATAATTATGAAATTTCTCTAGTGCTCGGCATTCCCCAAGTATTTGTCTTGACCATTGATTCTAAAATCATATTCGTTCATCTTGAATCATATTGTGGAGATTGTTCCATCACTGTACAGCTATTACACTTTTTCAAAACTTGATTACTTTTATAACCTTTAAGCATTTTGTTGTATTTTTAGAGACATTTATGGAGAGACTATTGTACGGAGATGACTTGATTGCCAGCTAGTAAACAAAGGGATGAGGAAAAGTTTCCTCAGAATCCTTCCTTGCTTGTGCCATTGGACAAAGTGATTTGGTATATTTTTACTGAAGATTGTATCACAGCTGATACCGGTAGTTAAACTCCAATACTTAATATATATATTCGTATCATCGGTAGTTTATTGGTTGGCTGTGGCGACCAATAAGTAGTGGAGGGGGTTACATCAACTCATCTCAACTCTTTGTTTACTAGCTGTTAACCAGTCATCTCTATTCATTACTAAATCCAGAAATACAATCTGTACAAATCGTTGGGCCAACGATGGGGAATGGTTGGCATGGTTAGTAGTGGTTGGATAATGGTCGGTTGGCATTACCGCGGTTGGGAAAACGAACCAATTGTTGGGTAGTCCCAACCATAACAGACGTTGGGCCATCAGAAGCTATTGTTGGCAAATCCTATCATATTAGATTATTATTAATTATTATATTAATATATATATTAACATTATATTTATATTATTATAATTATATTAAATACATATTAATTTGCTCGTAGTTTTTCATATTTCATAGATACCTAGATAAATCAAATTAATTTGTTCCTACTTTTATTTCAGTGATTTGAACGAGTAAATTCACTTAGAATAATAAAACAAAAGTATTTTCCAATGTTAGAAGAATAAAACAAAAATATATAATACAAGTTGTGTTGGAACAGACTACTGGTAATTTCTATATCTCAGTCCATCCTTCGATTCTTATGTGTCAGAATGGCCGTGGGGGTTAAGGCGAGTGTTCAGTAACTCAAAGGTTGTAGGTTCGAGAGCCGACCGGGTCTCAATATATTTGCAACTAAATTCTTTTTTTTTAATTTCTAGTATTGTTTTACCAAACGATCCAATTGGAGAAATCATGCTTTTTATAATTAAAATAAACATATAAATAAAAAAATTATAAACTGTTGGCATTTTATTGGCTATAGGTTGGCATTGTTGGATAATGGTTGGTTAATCCATCAATGGGCCAACCTTGCGCCTTGCGACATGCCCAACCATTGGCTGACCATTTCCAACGTTGGCCCCAAAGATTTTTGCTGATGGGGAATATATATTGTCTTAAGTATAGGAATAGAGGCCATTTACGTAATCCTAAGACAGTCTACACTCCCATGCCACAGACCTGGTGGGTCTAGCAGTGGAGGAGGCGGAGGCACTGTCGTCTGCTCCCGGCTCCGAGTCCCCGCCAGCCTCCGCCTTGTCCTCTGTCTCCGCCGGAGCTGCGGTCGTCGTCACTCGAGTGCTCCCTCTCCTGCGTGGGTTGAACCTAATACACCAACCAATCACGTTAAAAATAAATAAACCTACGATAGCGTATTAAACTGGGGGAGGTTTTGTCCCTATTTTTTTTTGTTTGTTTACTGTACTTGATATATTTAATGATTTATTTATTAAGTTATAGAAGCAAAAAAATAGTTCTTAATTGTTTAATAAGATACAATTTAGAGGAAACAAATATCGCTGTTATTATTGTAACATAACACCAATTAATTGAGTAATGGTAACTGGGCTAATGTTTAACATGTTTACCACAATCAAAGTAAAACAAAAAATCTGGTACATTACCAGGAGCCTAACTACATAATTAATCCACACAAAATATGGCTATTAAAAATAGAAACTTCCAAGAAAATATATGAATACATAAAAGT
This sequence comes from Allygus modestus, assembly GCA_963675035.1. Taxonomy (NCBI): domain Eukaryota; kingdom Metazoa; phylum Arthropoda; class Insecta; order Hemiptera; family Cicadellidae; genus Allygus; species Allygus modestus. The sequence goes on from OY776116.1 coordinate 60,800,895, forward strand.
AAACATCAAAGAATAAAACTGTGAACCTAATGTTTATAAGCTCTTCAGATAATCTTACGCTCAAGTACCTACTCTTCCAATCGAACAAAGCCTGTGTTGCGGCGCGACGCATGTTTATCGCGGGATAGGCAAATTTGGAACATGAAATAATAAAATACACTGATTGAAAGGTATTGAGTTTATTTAGCAATATAATAAAGAGTTTATACATGAAAATAAGTGATTGAACTTTAACTGTAACTTATCTTGAATGAAATGGTATTGTAAACAAATCTAAAGACTGTAAATGTAACGAATCAAAGTAAAATGTAATGTGTATCGAATCCAAAGACGACTGTGTATAGTACGCGCCTGAGTCCGACGGCTATTGGGACGGAACTGATTTTTATGGGTTGGGGTGTCCCAAGTGTCGCCGGCCACTGGAACATCCCCTCCCTTTAATCAGTACGCCGCAACAGCCTGTTTTATAAACATTGAAATGCATCAAATGATTCTTTATACAGTAATACTTTATTTATTCATATATCTACATATAAAGCCTAACTGTCCCAGGAAATTTTGAGAAAACCACAAGTGTGACACTCATGTACTAAATGAAAGGGGCTCAGTGAGGAAATTGCAGAAAAAATAATAGTTTTTGAGACAACCTCTTCTAGGGCTATAAATTTAATAAGTGTCAAGTTAAAACACATTTAAATATTCAAATTTCGTTACCTGTGTGTTTAGATTAGGCTTTAAGTCTAAAATTAGGTGAACAAGCGAAGCTTTTGGGAAAAGCTAGCATCATCAACAAATGACAATACAAAACGTAATAGTACCTGTCTGCTCCAAAGGTGGGTCTAGAGAAGCCCTGTGAGGCGGGGGCGGTGGCAGGGGATGCTGTGGGGGCGGCATCAGACGCGGGGGCGGGGGTGCGGGAGGAGCCGGTACGATAGCGGTTGCGACCCGGGGCCCTCGGAGTGCTCTCGGCGACTGCTGCCTTGCTGCTGGACACTTGCTCGGGTGCTGCGGTTGTCTTGGAGCCCCTCCTACCATATGCAGAAACCTAGCGAATAGAGGTTAGTGCAGGTAGGTTAATATAGTGTGTTTTGGTGTGATTCGTGTTTTTATTTATGGATAAAATATTTGAGTTTGAGAAGGTACAAAACTGGACCTAGCTGCCATTTGACATTGGGCTATTAATTAATGGTGCTTTCTAAGAACAGGTTGATCTTAGATAGTAACAAGATCAGGGTTTGGACCGTCACCTATCAAAACGTTAAAAAATCTCACTCTTATAAAAAAACCTACTGGTATATTTGGTACTAGCTGCTGCCTGAGGAATACAAATCTTGAGTGTGCTGAATTCTGTGATTATAACCTTATGAACTATTTCAAATAATGAATATTTGTTTATCAGTACAACTCGTATTGTAACAGATCACTCCTTGCTTTGCTGGACATGTTCCACGCACAGATCTATAGTTTATGTGGGGGACAAAGTAAGGAAAAAAGAGGCTGCCAACCTCTTAAAAAAAATGTTGGCCATTAAATAAAGTAAAACAAAGATAAAACTAATTCAACTTACCTGTGCTGGTTCTCGGTTTCTGCTAGGTGAGAACTTTGACCTCTTGGTGACCTCTTCATCGGCCTCGGTTGTGGTCGAGGTGGAGGGCTGTGAGCTTGTCCCCGGACGAACCCTGTTCCTGCTGCCCAGTCCACCCTTGTACCTGCCTCTGCCAGGCAGTGCGGCCAGGGGCGGCTCTGGAGTGGTGGTAGTGGTGGTGGTGGTTGTGGTTGTGGTAGTACTCGTGGTTGTGGTTGGGATGGTTGTGATCACCACAGTGGTGGGCGGTTGTGTTGAGTCACCTTCTATTTCCGTTGTTTCTGTTTCTTCTGATGAACTGTGATCATTTGATGTCAGGAGGTTAGACTGCTCGTTTTCCGTTTCTCTTAGGAGGGCGTAGAGGTCAAAAGCTGCCTTGTCTGTCATAGCTGAAAAGAAACGGTTCTTGCGAATAAATTAGCAAATTTGGCCAGGCTAGTATTATAATTTTATTTATCAAGTATATGTTAATTTGAGTGTTGTTAATAAATAAATCAATCAAACATCTTATTGCAGACATTCACGATAAAAAACACAAGGTATTCAACTTTACATATAAAGTATAATTTACCAACTAAACCAAAAGCTAATAGGGTGAGTTTTAAATGACGCCCCAACCTTGAAACATGCCCCTATTCTCGTCATTATATCAGATAATCCGATGTTATATGGAGAACCTTGCGCCCGAAATACAATCTTTATCATGAATGTAGTCTGTCGACGGCGGCACTGTCTGTTGGAACGTCGAAGGATCATGGTTTCGGCAGTTTGCCATCTTCAGCTACTGCTGCAGAGCTTGCTATCTTCTTCAGCTAAGGAGTATTTGGAGATGGCAAACCGCCGAAACCATGATCCTATGACGTTTCAACGGACAACGGCCGACTCATTTTGGAAATGAGATAATTTGTTTCAAATATAAAGGTGGAGAAAAGCATCGTTTCCAACTGCTTTTCCACGCTGAAACCAATGCCGCAAATCTTTTTAGCAAATTTCCCCTATAGGGAAGAAGCTGTTACCGTAGGTCTCATGGTAAGACTTAAGCCCGAAACCATGATAACTGTTTCTTTTGAGGGCCCCAGATGCCAAAAACACTATTCGTTCAAATTTATATATATGTATGTATATATATATATATGTGTCCGTTAACACGATAACTTGAGTAAAAAAGTCTGATTTCGATGAAATTTGGCTCAAATGTGTAAAGTGACATTTATGACTAAGTTCGAAAACCATAAAAATCGGACCATGGGAAGGGGGGGTTTATGGGGGTTTTAAATTTTCCAAAAATCAGTTTTTTGCACATTTCACCCTAAAATTTTTAAAACACTCAATTTTGGATTTGAGCATTTTATAGAGCTTAAAAAAAATTAGTCTTTTAAATTATTAACCTAGGTTAAGTGGTTGCGGAGAAAATCTAAAAAAAACCTGCTCTTAAAATCTCCCATGTTAATCTTATGGGAAAAAGGTTTTTGGAATTTCCTCAGTTCATTTAAATGTAAACTTCACATTTGTTTTACCAATCAATTCAGCTTTACAAAACAATTATTTTGGTGTTCAAATCGTGATTCTACATCCAACCGTTGCAGAGATATTCAAAGTGCTAAACACAGTACGTTGTCCAATGTTATCCTTATGGGGAATAAATAAATTTGATATCTCGATTATTTATGAATGTAGATTGATGAAACTTGGTATGTGGGTCCATTTAGTACTCGTATATTGATATTTGCACAAACAATGATTTTTTTTTTACTATCCCAGTAGCAGCAAACCTGCATATTCAATCCTAATGATATTCTTATGGAAAATAAGTAAAGTTTGATATCTCCCTTAGTTATGAACATAAATTAATAAAACTTAGTATGTAGCTTCACGTGATTGAGTTATATTGATAATTGCATAAAAACACATATTTTATGTTCCTTGTTGCAGCAAACCTGCGTACTCAGCCCCATGTTATTCTTATAGAGAATAAATCAAATGCTATAGATCACTTATTTATTTATGTATTTTTATGAAACTTGGTAAGTGGCTATGTTAAGTGGCAGTGAGAAACATATGCATGCATTGGAAATTCGTTGAGTACGCAGGTTTGCTGCGACGGGGGTATTTCAAATATAACCCTTTTGTTCTCATGATATTAACACATTTTTGTTCAACATTTCATAAAGTGTCAGCGGTGTTGAGTTGACATCTTAAGAAATGGTATAAAAAGTAGGGGGAGGGGGGGTTTATAATATGTTATCTAATTTTGGAAAATAGAAAGAGGAATTTTGAATTTTAGTTAAACTGCAGGACAGCAGACAATGGAAAAATATTACTTAAACAAAATTTAATGTCAGCCAGAAATTAGAACAAATTTTCCCCATGAGAAAAGCATAGGAGTCTGTAAAATTCCTGCTTTGATTACATTTCCATACATGAATTGAGTGTCTGCTGTGTTTACGTATTAAGCCACTGGCATTAATACATTTACAAAAAAATCTAAACAACAAATTCAGGGCTATAACCTGTATGAGCCACTAGTTCGGTTCTTGTTTAAGAGTGGGTGTAAGTTGATTAGTACATGATTTAACCTTACCTGCCACAAACCCAGTGGAAACAGGCTCAACAGAGATGTGTTCGGTTGTGACCTCGTTGGTCAGTCCAGTTCCCGTAGTCTTAGGTTGAGATGAAAGTCTCTCGTCAGTGACGTACTCGTTGATGTCCGACTCCCTGGTTGTCCCTGCAAACCTTGAGGCTTCGTTGGCAAACCGTGCGGCTTCGTTGCTTAACTTTGTAGCTTCGCTGCCAAACCTCGTTGAAGGCTCATTGTATGTAGACGGAGGCACAACTGCGATGGAAAGGCTGTCCTCGGTTGCTGGCCTTACCCTTCCTCGGATGTGACTGCTACCTGAATTAGATAAAGATTTTTTTTAAGATACAATTTGTATATTCTACAATTTACTGTTATTAATAATCTGATATAAAATAGGACCCTCCAAAAATTTGTTCTGTTGCTAATGTTACTCCAGTACTAATTACTGTACAAGTGTACAACCAATTGTAAATTTCAAAATCATTTAGGGACTGGGACTGGGACTTGGGCTTGGTAATTAAGCTCATTAGAAGGTTTGATTTCATGAATGAATATAAAAGAGGCGATCAGTGATTTCTCTTCTTACGGCTTGCGGGCATTTGCCATGATGTTTCTATAATGACATACAGGTTTAATTATACATATCAGGAATTGGTTGCATAAAGTTGTTTTAGACCATACAGAAATATAGTCTCAGTAAGAGTAAATAATTTAAATGTTAGGTTTTGAGTCACATACCTTTATTTATTGATCCCTATAGTTTGAAATTTTAAAGGTAAACTTTGAACATTTGGTAAACCACAGAATGACAAGAGAGAACTTAAATGAAAGGCTCCGCCCAATTAAAGGAGCTTTTTAACAATATTATGTATCTGATAACCTTTGGTTTTGAGAGATTCCGCAGGGATACCTCAAGCTACCCATTTAGTCGGGAGGTGAAGGGAGGATGTATACTTATTTCCCAACTTGTAAGGTGCAAACCCTATGTATTGCATGCACTTTCTGTTTTTGGCCCAGGCTCGGTAATGAGACAACCAACTTTGCTAACAATTTTTAAACATTTTGGAGTCTTGTTGGTACCTCTGGGGGGAATCTCCTGATCGCTGAGGGATTGAGTGTGGTCCTGGTCCGGGCTCACGTCGCTGGAGTGAGTGCGGAACGAACTGCTGTCTACGAGCTCCAGACTGGGCCTCTTTACACTCCCTACAACACACACATATCAAATCAATCACTTTGCGAAATCTTAGAGACAATTGTTGAGTGGTGTGGGACGAGTTGACAACAGTTGACAAGGAATGTAGGATGTGTCTAGAGGAAGTTAGAAATGTCTATTTTGTTAAGAAAAAATATTAAAAAAATGTAGAAAACATCATGAGAAAATTATCAACGATTATATGATGTGTAATCTCATTTTTTTTAAAGCAACTTTTAAAATCTTGGCTTTTGTTCAGCTGATTTTAGTTTGATAATGAACTCAGATTACCCATGCGCAGTTTGGACATTGAAACCCCAGTCCAAAAATCTTCTATTCAAAATCTCTTTCACTACCTGTTTTGATTTAGTTCAACTTGTTGCTGTAAGATAGTGGCTCCATTATGTAGACAAATAAATAAGTAAGAATGACCCAACAATTTATCATTTTTAAGGTATTTAATTGTTTAATTTTCACTTTTAGCGGCAGAGATAATTTTCAAAATGACAGCTCAATTATTGGTTTTGATTTCTGAAGTACTATGAGAGTTATGGCCTACCAACAAAAAACACCCTTGATAAATAATAGGATCTTTTCCGTTAATTCACCACCACTATTGTTTCTAGCATATGATTCCGTTAATTCACCACCAATATTATTTTAACTTAAAGTAGGATAAGTTTAAAACAATTTAGGGTATTTCCTATTTAAAAACTACAAGGAAAATATTAATTGGGAAAATAAATGACAAAATCGAAAACTCGCACAATATATTGTTAGACGATATATTGTTTTGTCATTATAAAAACCAATGGGAAACATTGTAACACAACAATAGAAAAGTCCCTCTTTACTGTGGTGGCATAAACTGTGAAATATGCTCCAGCATTTTCTCAAAAAGATTTTCTGGTCCGTATTTTTTATGCCACATGTACTCGCATAAGTAACTATTCAACATTGGGCGGAACGTACCCCACTGCTTCTTGTTTCGCGATTTAACTTTGCACCACATACTTTCTACGGTGTTTGTATGAGCGAGAGTCACAGGGTCAACGAAATTTAGTGAATGGTTCACCGTCATATGTTGAAAGTTTGCTTCAAGTCCGTGGTAGGACTTCATCAGTGATGATTGTTGTTCCTGGAGCGACATTTTCGATTATAATGGGCAACAATGTACAAGCAGATCTGTTTGGTACTGGGACAAGAAAACACTCTTTTGTTTCCCTACAAATCCCCCCCAGAACCCACTGATTTCGCAACAACCTACCTCTGTTGTACTTCCTTTTTGTGAAGCAACTTTCGTCAATCTCAACTGTGGTATTAGGGCCCCCTATAACTGCGTTGTTGTTCATCATAGTGTACTCACAAACCTCGCGCATGTACATGTTCCAATCAACGGCTGTGTTGTGGTTCATATTCAGTTCATCTTCACAAAATTTAATTGAAGTATATTCCTTGCTCCAGGAATATATAAATAAAACTATTGTTTTGTACTCCAAACGCGAACCCGTTAAAAAGTTATCCGCTCGCACTGGGGAATACTGCCAGCACTCGCGTTTTGAACACGACCAACCGTCTTGACTGTCACTTAGGCGCAATAGCATTTCGTGGTTGTTACGACACAATCTAGGCTTTTGCAAAATCCCTTTCATTTGTAAAAACCGCACAGAACTCTCTTTACTGCTGCATTCATTTGCGACACTTAAAAAATTCATGGTTACCGCTGTCTAGAGTGGCCGCCGAGCGCGCAGTCCGCTTATTGCTTCGCGATAAGATAAGGCTTACAGGAATACTTCAGGTAAAGGAAAACCCGAATTAAATATTGTTTATTACTCACAACGAATTTCTTCACTGAATTTTAGATTCTGAATGGTGGTGAACTAACTGAAAATCAAAAAAAAATAGTGGTGGTGAATTAACGGAAAAGATCCAAATAATATATAAAAATAGTATGGCTAATCAAGATAGACAGTGTAAGTGTGACAGTGTTGGTGTGTGTAAGTTTGTGACCAATTTATATGATATATGCCCTAAGGGAAGGTTTAATGAAAAACGAGTTTGTACGCAGCATGCTGATGTGAGGGAAGTGAATTTCCATATAAAAAACTATAAAAACTCAAAATCAGTTAAAATCATACAATTATTCCAATTTTTATTCAAACTTGAAAAATTGATTTTTTGGCTGTTCTGATGCTCCTGGTTCTATTTACCTGCAATGCTGGGAATACAATTTTGCGCATTATGAGATTGGACTGGAGAAGGTCCAGTCAGGCTTTAAAGAAGGCTTGAGGTTGTTGGGGATGATAAAAGTACACCAACAAATGAATAACAGGCTTTTCTAAAGTAAAACCCCCATAAGACAACGTACTGTGTTTGGTCAATACACATTTCCTTTAATAACTCAGTAAATATATATGCTAGAATGACGAGAGAGGGCTTAAAGGTTTCGCCACACTAATTCCCACCTTTTTACATTCGTTAATTTCACATCCGGGGCTTTTCTGACCCTTTTTGGGACCAAAAACTCGAAATTTGAAAAAGATTAATTCCTAAAAAAGGGGTTTAGAGTTTTCCGATTGTTTTTCCTAACGAACTTGTCCAACTGATTATAGAAAGGAACTTCCCTACCAAATTTTAAGTAAATCGGACAAAAAATGTGACTGCTAGAGTGCATACACATACACATATAAATATATATATATATATATATATATATATATATATATATATGTATATATATAATTTTGAACGAACCCCCAAAACGTGTTCAGGGGGTCATGTTAGAAACTTCTATGGTGGTCCCGGGCTTAAGTTTCACCGTACGGGTCATGCTAATAGTTCACTTTCCATAGGAAATTCACTAATAAAAAGATAGGTTAATCAGATTTTTTCACCATCACCTGTCATTAAAGCATGCGGTTTATGGGTCCCACAATTATGGCTTAATATATCTGTAAGATGCTGACGCAACTAGGGCATATTTTAAAACGAATATTAATGAATGATGAGTGTAGAATGGGTGAGAGGCCAGAAGCCTTAATAAGTTGTTCTTAAAATGTCCTGGTATTAGCTGGATCTGAAAACTATTATTTGATAATACAGGACTTTTTTAAACTGTCTCACCTAACAGCTTTCAATGTTTAAGACTTGGCAATAAAACCAATCGGCTTTTGTGTAATGCACATACAACTAAATTACATTGACAACTTAGACGTACGGTATGGAAGATTGTAACTTTTTTTGTTTGATTACAAAACTTAGTAAATATTCAACTTTACCGGGCTACCTAGAGCAAACCATTGTAAAAGAACTTTTTCAATAGTAATTTGTGGAGGACTGCAATGAGGGTATCAAGTAGTTCGCCCATTAAATATTAATAATTTTAAATTAACTTTTTATTATAAAACGATTAACTCATCAAGTCTCCTCACCCCTGATCCTCGTGATGGGGGTGTCGGTGGCCGAGGGGGTGGCCTGGGTCGTGACGGGGCTGCTGTTGTGGTTAGAGCGGCTGCGAGGGGGGAAGCGAGTGTTGGCCGGGAGCCTCTCCTCCGACAGGTCCTGCTCTACAGGCTCCGGAGTGGCTTGCACCGTGCGGCCTCGGAATCTGTGCACACCACATAGGTATGGTAATTTTGTTGTGTAAAAAGTATTAAAAGTAGTAAAGGGTGGAACAATTTAAATATTTCCCACAGTCAATGTTAACAATAATTAAGAAAGCGTACTAAAGCTAAATGTGTTGAAAGTTCTTACAGAAATCCAGAATAGATTACAGAAGAGAAAATACGCCAGTAGTGTTATCGGCTTTTATGCAATCAATATTAGATGAAGGTGCTTAACCGGCTGTAAATATCTATGCTGTATCATTGTCGCAAATGTTTTGCAAGACCCACATTATCAAAGGATAACAGATCTATTCTCGTTTGCTGTAATCAATAACATCATAAAGATTCACAGTGTTTGAAGACAATAACTGACACCTATGCCTGAATACATTAGTGTTTTGGACATTTGTTAATTTTTTCTCAGTAATTTCTTCAACTGCTTGATATTCACCTGTTACCACGGGTGGTCTGAGGAAGCACCTCGTTGCTGGCAGGTTCAGGGGTGGTAGGCTCCACTACCTCCGCGGCCACAGAACCTCGGGCACGTTCTATCGTTGTGTACCTGGAGACATTAAGTTCTTGTAAATCCTAATGATTTTAGTGTTGCACAATTTGTTTAAAAAATTATATTTTAAGTTTTCCAAAAAAAGTTCTATTTCTTACATAGTTTTATTTCATCATTCACTCTTAACGATTAGCATGAATTGGATAGTCTTAAAATAATGGGTTCCTATAAATTACAGTAATCTAGTTGGTTATTTTATGGTTAAAAGTGTTGGGTTTTTGTGTGGATTGAACATACACAGGTTTCTATAATCACCTGACCAAATACAATTACTTATCTTCTGCCGAGAGCCAGAGACAAATGTTGATAATTTAAAGGCAAATGGGGTGTATCTCGGAGGGAATTTTAGACATTTTTATGAATTTTGCACATGTAGGAATCACAAACAGTTTGATATGCAACATGTTAGGTTTTTGCAAACACATCACCTCAATTTCATTCGATTACTTGAATGAACAATTTAACACAAATAATAATATGTCATTAAAATTCCAAAAATACGGTATTAATAATTTACAATTTTATCTGGGATAACTATTTGTGCTATACAAATTCAGCTCGATGGTGTAGTTTTTTTCTGTAAAGTGATTCTTAAATCAATGAATATTGATTGCCGTTGGGGTAGCACGGAAGTTAATCATTAGCATTGGCCTTGAGAGAGAAACAAGTGAAACCATGAAAACTTTTGAGACTGGAGATTCCTCTTAAATAATTGACATCAATACAAATGTTCAAGCAAACCTTCCAGGTCTGTCTGTATCAGAACGTTATTAATTCCGTAGGCTTTGTCACACCTGAACTGTACCTGTTTCGGCCATTGTTCCTAGCAGGAGCAATGTCCTGCTCATCCTCCTCTGTCACAGGTCGGCGTCGAGCGGGGGCCTCAGTGGTGGGGGGAGGCGGGGGCCGAGTGGTAGACACAGGGGCCTTAGCAGGCTTGGCAGGACCAACCAGCTCATCATCCTCATCGTAGTAGTAGTAAACATACTCATACTCATACTCCTGGCCGTTGGGACCCTTCTTGACATTGACACGTGATGCCTGTGACGATCCCGATGACTCGAGCTGCTTGTCGCCCAGTGGGGAGTCGACAAAGTCAAATGTTCCCTCGTCTGCAATCTGTTGCTTGATGGATGGCTTGTTCACTTGGATCACATCATAGTGATTCTTCGGTGAAATTGTTGTTGGCGGAATGACTTTCGGCACTCTGCATACATTGAGTTATTTTAATAAGAGATGTTTTGCCTATTTTAATGTATAAACTTATTTGAAGAAAAAAAATTGGATTTTACATATACAGATTAATAAAAAATATCATATTATATTAAATTAAAAAATTTAATTATTACAATTTGTTTTTCCTGTAATTCCGGTTTAGTCAAGAACAAGAACTATTAGTTCAACAACAGCATTATTGGCATTTGTTCATTCTGTTATAGGGAAGGATCCAAACCCCTAGTTTTGTTACTTTACAACTTCACTAAATAATAGTTGTGATTTGTAAGAGCACTGAAGTTATTAAATTATATTTAAATAAAAGATAGGTCATACAGTTTAAATTGTGTATAAAATTTGAAAATGTTTTCCCAGAACTAAACTGGCAAACATACAAGGTCATAAGGTGAGCACACAAACCTCTGTTGTCCCAATTTCACTGCACTGGACCAATTAATTTAACCAAAAATATAAGTAAGTTGGTACATTTTTCTAGAACCAACACATCAGAATATGAACAAGTTATATATTTTTGTACCAGATTTTTTATACAATTTAAGTTATCCTTACGTGATGTACTTCTGCTGAGGCACTGCAATATCATCAACTTCTTCGTGTACTGGTGCTGCTTTTACTCCAGAATTGCCCTCCAGTTCTATCTGAACCTTCTTAAACCCCTCTTTGGTTTTGCTAGGAAATTCCTTCTCTTTTATCGAATCGTCTTCCTTCTTTTCCACTTTTTTTGGGTTGATGGTATCAATTTTCCTTGCCTGAAACAAATTAAGGTAAGATTAGTATTCGGGTATTTTGGGACAAATAGAGAAAAAAATGAACTCAAATAAAGGTAAATAAATTGTTAAATATCTAGACGAGAACACACATCATGCACGAAATAAAGAAGTGAACAAAGCGAATTCAACCTCTGTGTTTACAAAAATGAGAATGAGTGAAGCAAAGTTGCCCTCTTTACGAGTAAATACAAATAAGTAAATATGTGATGTAGTTGAAGCATTTTGCAGATTAAAAAACCTCAACTAAACAATTGAAAAAAAAAATCATCAATAAGAAAAAATCAAAATTCAACCTGATGCCATTCGGTTGTATGTTGCCCGTGAATGAACACATACCCAATAAGTGAGAGTAATGAAATTTGACATTTATTTATGAGATGGATTTTATAAGTGTTCAAAAGGCCCAGTCATAGTTTGAGGACACAGCAAGCCACTGAGTATTTACTGATGAGGATGTCTCACTTACCATGATCTTTTTCTCTTCACTGTCGGCAGTTTCAGTCTCATCAATAATGCCCTTGGTCCCTTCATCCGTTATCTGGACATGAGGTTCCTCTGTAACCAAAGAATTGGTTGTTACAATTTTGAAGTAAATGATTCCCATTCTTAATCTCATGTAAAAGAGTTTATTGTTTGTCTAATGAGGTTCATCCTTTCACTATGACTGATTTAGGGAATTTATATTGAATTCAAAATCCAAATATAAATACCCCCGTCGCAGCAAACCTGCGTACTCAGCGAATTTCCAATGCATATATATGTGACTCACTACTACATAGAGCTATTTACCAAGTTTCACAAAAATACATCCATAAATAAGTGATACATAGCATTTTATTTATTCTCCACAAGAATAACATTAGGGTTGAGGACGCAGGTTTGCTGCAACGAGGAAGATAAGTAATGTGTTTTTTTGCAATTATCAATACAACTGAACCAGGTGAAGCTACATACCAAGTTCTCTTAATGTAGGTTCATAATTAAGGGAGATAGTACCTGGGGGGCCGAGCTTTGCTCGGGCGAAGGTCAGTCAGTTTGTTTAGATGACTCGGAGTAATATTTCACCACTTCCCCCTACTGATAATCAGATTTGTATTTTTCATTTGCCTCTTTTCTACATTTTTAAGGTCCCTCCAGTTGTTATTTATAGCTCAATGTCCCTTTGATTTATTTTACTACTCTATATATGTAATCTTAACTCAAATCTTTTAATATCTGCTCTCAGGAAACCACATGTTAGTAATCATAAACAACATGAGTATTACTTTGACAGTTCCCTGTTTGATTATGAACAGCTGTTACAATTCTTTTGTTTTGATTTGAAACTCCATAAGCCCAATGTTAATTTTTTTAACTTTTCATTTTAGTTTTTTTACATTATTTGATTTTTCCTAGGGATGAGGCCTGTCTAGAACTTATTTTTATCCCAGAAATTAGTTATTTCGAACATTTTAAGGAAATCGTTGGAGCCGTTTTTGAGATCCGTGTCGCAAGCAAGTACGCAAGCAAGCAAACCTTACTCATATTAGAGTATAGGATAGGATACAACTTTACTTATTCTCCATATGAATAACATGGGGGCCGAGTATGCAGGTTTGCTGCTACGGGGACTATCAACAAAAAACTTGTTTTTTGTGCTAATATCAATATACCACAACTAGTTGAAGCTACATACCAAGTTTCATCAATATACATTCATAAATAATCGAGATATAGAATTTTATTTATTCTCCATAAGGATAACATTGGACAACGTACTGTGTTTAGCACTTTGAATATCTCTGCAACGGTTGGACGTAGAACAACGATTAAAACACCAAAATGTTTGTTTTGTTGAACTTAACACATTAATAAACAGAAATGTGAAGTTTTTAGTAAAACTATCTGAGAAAAATCTAAAAACCCCTAAGATTAACATGGGACACGTTTTCTTTAATTTTCTCCGCAACCACTTAACCTAGGTTAATGATTCAAAATACTAAATTATTTGTTTTTTTCAGCTCTATAATATGGCTGTAACCAAAATTGAATGTTTTTAACATTTTGGGATCAAATTTACAAAAAACCGATTTTTGGAAAATTGTAAACCCCCATAAAACCCCCTTCCCATAGTGCGATCGATCTGGTTTTCAAACTTAAAGTCATAAATGTTACTCTCCACATTTGAGCCCAATTTCATCAAAATTGGTTGTTTCTTTCAAAAGTTATCGCGGTAACGGACACATATATATAAATTTGAACGAATAGTGTTTTTGGCATCTGGGGACCTCAAAACGAAAAGTTATCATGGTCTCGGGCTTAAGTCTTACCATGCCACCTACGGTAATAGCTTCTTCCCTATAGGGGAAATTCGCTAAAAATATCTTATACAGACGATAAAGTAAACTTGTTTTGTCAAATTATTATGTGGATATATAAGGTTTTACTGTCTTTCAAGTATGGTGATACACAATTCAATATAATAAAGCTCCTACATGGGCATCAGCATCAACATTCTACATAGAGACTAGTTAAACTATTTCACAGTGGTGCACTAGAATATTTGATTCAGAAATTATGACTTTATGAGAGGACATTGTGACAAAAATTTTTCTTTTAGCGAATTTCCCCTATAGGGAATAATAATGTCAAAAACACCATTCGTTCAATACTGTATATATATATGGGTCCGTAGGCATAATAACTTTCGTAAAAATGGTCCGATTTTGATTAAATTTGGTACAAACGTGTAAAGCAACATTTATGACTTTAAGTTTGAAAACCAGACAGATCGCTTTATCCGAAGGGGTATTGTAGGGGGGTTTTGTACCCTAAAAGTGGGTTTTTTGAGTTTTCTACATATAATATTTCAATAAATCTAATTTTAGTTTACACCTTGGATTTAGCTTAAGAAAACGAACAATTTGGTGTTTATATCATTTCTCTACGTCAATTGGTTACCGAGATATTGAAAGTGCTAAACACAGTATGTTGTCCAATGTTATTCTTATGGAGAATAAGAAAAATTGTATATCTCGCTTATTTATAAACGTATCCGGACGAAACTTGATATATGGCTTCATTTTGTTGTGGTCTATTGATAATTGTTCAAAAAACACAAAATTTTACCGATGGTTCCCGTAGCAGCAAACCTGCGTACTCAGCGCCCATGTTGTTCTTATGGAGAATAAGAATTTGTTATGCCTCATTTAATTATAAACATAAATTAATATAACTTGGTATGTAGCTTCACCTAGTTGAGTTACATTGATATTTGTATAAAATCCATAATTTATGTTCCTTGTTGCAGCAAACCTGCGTACTCAGCCCCCGATGTTATTCTTATGGAGAATAATTAAAATTGTATAAATTGTTTATTTATTAATGGATATGGATAAAACTTGGTATGTGGCTTCACCTGGTTGTGGTCTGTTGATATGTGCATTAAAACTTAATATTTTCTGTTCCTTGTTGCAGCAAACCTGAGTACTCAATCCCCATGTTATTCTTATGTAGAAAAATTAAAATATAATATACGGCTCATTTTTTAATATGTATCTATGAAACTTGGTAAGTGGATGTATATAGTATATATGTATATAAAATATATATATATAAATAAATATATATATATATATGTGTGTGTGCATTGGAAATTCGCTGAGTATGCAAGTTTGATGCAACGGGGGTATTTAAACTTCTTGCATAATTATTTTGTAAATGTAGGCTTAAAAAATTACGGTAACAATATTTCTTTGGCAAAATACTGTGAGTAACTAACATTGACATAACAAATTAAAAATACAATTTGTTTACACTTAAAAAATGTATATATGTATCAAAGTTATACATTTGCTTGGAATTATCAATATGGTTTTGATAATTGAATTTTGAATTAATAATAATTGGGATTTTTCGACCAAGGAAGTCCTTGGGTCTTCTTCTCACGTAAGGAGCTCGGGTGGAGTATGAGGAGACAGCGGCTGGGATCATCGCACATCTCATCCGTTTATGTAACCCGTGAAAGTAGTGAAACCGAGGGACTCACCGTGGCGAGGGACCTGCCTCGTGTCCCTGACCTTGAACGTATCTCCGTCAGTCGCGCGGGGCCTGAGCCGCTCCGGTGCCTTGGCCGCCACCCCCGCCGGAGCCGCTGGAACACCCCACATACCGGTCACTCGCCGGACAGGCAGTGATAGTCAACACTCACATGGGAGTGGTGGGAAACACCCTGGACTATGGCGGGGATGTCGACAAATAGAGGGAGAGATGGTGTGTGGAAATGGAGTTCACAAAGAACCCCACCATAAATAGAACATGATTGGAGTTTGATACAGTTACCACGACCTAAAAACCTTTACTGGTCTTTGGTTAAATCTACATATTTGCATGGTTAATATGACGCAAAAAATAACACCTGCAGAAAATGTGCATTTTATTCCGATGTCTCTATGCTTTTCGCCAGATACATTAGATTTCATAAATCAGGTTATAAAAAGGAGTTTTATCATCGAACTAAGTTTGTGGCTAAGCGGCATAGATGTATAGATGAATATTGTTTGAAATCAGTCAGAACAAGTAGTTTGAAAATAATGAGGACTTTTGAATCTAAATGTTTGTTCACAGTTGGATAAGATTTAGTAATATTTAAATGTAAATCCAACATAGAGGTGATTTAGCAAATGGGATGGACAGGGTTAGAAATTGATCAGTAAACTGAAACCATTTCCTATAGAAACAGCTCTAGATCGTGATTAAGCGTTAATAAGGTTAATAAGCGTTAATCGTATTGCCAGGTTGATAAGGTAAGGACAGTGTCGTAAACCGCACAATTAAGAATTTTAGGTGTCATGGATTTTGTACTGTATTTAGAACCTCAAGGGACAATGTTATTTTTCATCTTAACGACTTTTCATAGTGGAGGTTGGCAACACTGGAGACAAAAACTGGGTCTTAAAAAAATATCTCAACGCAGTTTTGGTGAAATAAACCGCTCTATAAAGGCTTATAAGCTAAAAGGAGCAGCTCAGCCTCTTTATACTTATTTAATACTGCAGACGTAACAACGGTCTAACCACATTATCATGTATGTAAGGTGACGAACAATATATCAATAAATAAAACTTTTGATGTAAAACGGGTCACAACTCAAATCAAATGCCAATGGCTCTTTGCAGTTTATGTAATGTCGGGCCTAAATGAACTTCAGTGAACTGCGAAGAAACGTAATTGCGTTCCGGTGATCAAGGAACTTCAGAAAAACATTCGGCGTTTGAACTGCTATCAACAGTCAACAATAGGCACTTCCTCAATTCAATCTAAACCTAAAATGGTCTGACATTAATTATCCTTCTGAATTTACCTCATTGATAATTTCCGAGAGTATATCTTACATAATCTTTCGGAGAGGGGAAGGAGTTCTGTTTTTAGATCAGTAAATATCCTTGAATGAAGGAGCAAGGCTGATGGACAACCTTTGCCTTCGGCGTACGTAATTGAATCGCTTAATTTGGTTAATAATGTACCAGATACCTTCTGAACTCTATAATTTATGAGCAAACCTTGGGCAACTGTAAAACACTCTGGATCCAAGGTTTAGAACCTAAGGTAACTGGCAAAAATTGCAAGCAAACTAAATAATACAGGGAAATCTATTTCTAGTAATATTCGTATTATTGCTATTTACTCGTAATCATTCTCCTGAGCTGACGGCTTCAATATGCAACAGTCAGAGTACATTCTTCAGATAGTACAAACAATGATTCTTCAAGCAGTTAATAAACATTTGATGGATCTTGGATTTGGATAATTGAAATACAAAAAGGTTTACCAGAAAATTTAGTGTCTACGTTATTTTATTGCACAAACCTAATCTTTTGGCGTTGGGACATGCAGTTCAATTTGACATTCAAACGGCTAAGTATATAATCCCTTCATTTGAATGCACACTGTGAAACTAATATTAGCGATTAATAATTTCAATGAACACCATTAATCACCAACTTACCATTCGGGCTGTGGGTAGAGCCCACGTGGATGTTGACGTAGGCTTGGCCGGGCCTAGGCTCGGTGATGAGTTCTGGCTCCCTCGTGGCCGCGGCGAGGCTCGCTGCTACACAACCGGCCACCAGCACCAGCGCCGCTACCGGCACTGTCGTCACCATCGTCTGCAACGCGATACACTAGGTCAGTGTGGAAGTGATACAACGGTAACGTAAGTTTATATGTATGAATGAAAAAACTTAAGTGATAGCTTCTGAACCAAGAAAATGTTAGTAATGTCAGGAGTCAATGTCATCATCGTACGTTACTATGAACGGTTTAGGTAGGCTGCCACCAGCCTTTGACCTTTTCTATAACATCTGAAGGGAGGAGCCGTCCGTTGTAGCGTAGCCCTCGATGGCTGCATACTGATTGCTCCCCCGACCAGTACGCCAGCGACATACGTATTCCCCCTAGTCGTGGTGAAATAACTAAGCCCAATTTTTGACATTTTCCATCTGTCTTTCCCGGTTTCTCGGAGTTATATGCTGCCATGGACGTCATAAACGAGCATTGCTCAACGGACATTAGTGGAACTGCCTTTAGTAGATTTCTTATCTAACTGTATTCTATATAAAACTTTTGAGTGATTTCCAGAAGTTATAAAGTGTTCGTTATTTAGCCATTGATAATATGGGTTTCTACAATTTGTTTCTTTTGTAAACTTCATTTATTTTAAACGCCTAACGTAGTAGTCACATAGCCACCAAATTTCAAACATCACACGGTATTTTATCACGTAGTGTTATCGTTTTCAATCTGCCTCTGACACTATCGCATTGACGTTTTTATTATTTCTCCGGAATATACTCGCCAAAAAACAAAGCAGCAAAAGATCGATAATGACTTATCAGCACCAGAGGAGAGAAAGGAAAGATGATGCAGCTTGCAGCCCGTGGCCTATGGCGCGTAGAAAGCCGTTTGACATTTATGTCCTTGCATTCCTCAGCGATATTTACATAATTTATTGAATTCGCTGCTCCTCCTTAAATAACTAGCAGGTTTCCTTGTTTACACAATAATTTCACACCTTTTACGTCGTCTTCAAGTTTTTGTTTATTTTCTGAGGGAGTTTGATAGGGACTCCTTATTCACGAACCAACGATCTTACCAAAATTGTACAATGAATCCCCTCAGTGAAGACTGAAAGTGGAGATATTAGCAACCCAAACTTCCTCAAACTATACAGGTCAAAACTGACTAGATTCATCGTATAAACTTATTATATTATGAACATATATTGTGATCTTGTTTCTTTAAGGTTTAGCACAAAAAAAACCTAATGCAAATGAGATTTTTATTCTACCGATTTCAAATCAAACACATATCTTCAATATAGTCAATCTTGCCTTAATGATAAAATTACGAGTTTCCTATAAGATTCCTCTTGAAACTGTCTAATTTCCCTCCGGCTGTCTGGGTTAGTTACTTCCAGATGTTCTGGAAGAAGAGTTGAAGCCCAATAAATCGACCTTGGATACTTGACACAAGACCACTTGATCAGCTATCATGAGTACCTATACACTATATTTATTCATACACACTATATCTACACTCTCTATACACTTTCCTGTTTCAACAGTTGAACAAATTTCTCAACTCTCCCCTTTTTCATAACTATTAAAACTATAATCTCTAAGCTTTTTTTCAAAATACACATGTCACCTCTTCTCTCTCTTTAGTTTTCTAGTTAAGTTCGACAGGTATATTAAGTTCATATCTCTTAAAATCGGTGAAACACTGACTATATTACATCTAAACATATTGTAATGACCAAACAAAATGAGAGAATCGATTTAACCAGCTGTTTGACAGTGTAAGGTGTGAACAGGGAGGGTGGGGGTGCACGGTATGCAACAATAGCTCCTGGTTACACAAGCGGCCGGGCCACATTCTTGGCTGGGTTTCTCATAAGCCACCGAACCAGTCTCAAGTTACGCAACGTCATCGAGGTCTTCCCACTCATTACGAGAAATTTAGCATTTCTAGGATCTGTTTTCTTATTGTTATTCAATTATTGTAGGGAAGTTTATTACTAAAACTGTTTGAAAACAGACTCAATGTTAGTAATGAAAGCCCTTGATTCATTTAAAGGTCAACTTAACTTGGTATAACGTAGTATAATTTTATAACTGAAATAACGATATAATTTTATAGTTTATCTATTTTACAAGGAAAAAACGTATTTATTTAAATATATATTTAAAAAATATTAGTTTTAAAAGATATTTAAAAAAATTATCTAGAATATTTATTTTTGCAATATGACGTTCAGAAACCATAAATTTAAGATCCTAATCACTTTGAATTGCTAACGAATCTTTTATACACTTTAGTATTTATTTTTTTTAAATTATTCATCTAACAAGAATTCAAAAACTTGGCTCAACCTAGTTTTGCTGAACTTGTCGGTTGGATCCAATATTTAGCAAACAAGTTCAATTTTTACATTTGAGATTTTGTTTGTAATCTGGGCGGTACTTAACATTGCGTAATATATGACGTGTAGTGTGGGCGGACAGCAGGGCAGAACTCTGTTTAAAACAATTAATTCCTAAAATAAGGCAATTGTACAATTAAAATTATAGTTAAGTAAATTGTTGTTCCAGCGCGATCTAGAATCGCGGGTTTATTAAGTTTTTATTCTCTCACAAAACATGGCTCATTTCATATATGACTTTAAATTTTTATTTTATTTTGACATTTCATTTCAAATCTTTCAATATTCCTGACTTCAAAGTATTTTAATGTTTGGCGCTTATAGGTAAAACCTGAAATTTCACGCCTCCTATCTTTCCACGTCTTACATTAAATGTATGGTTAATCAGGCGTCTTCTCTGTTTTAAAATGAATAATTACATTATTCCCTGATCAGAGGAAGTAAATAAAGTTGTAATGTATGTTTACCATTTAGATAAATATACAGTGATTAAACTGACACCAATGTATTCGAGTAAATAATTTATCATTTGATATAGAGTGGTAAAAAGGTGGAATCGGTTGTGAGTAAAGAAGTAAAATACAGCATTGTAGGTACAATTTATGACAAAGCACATATTAGAATGCTGAGACCGTAGCCTGTTGTAAACAGATACACATTTATTAAGCATTACATAACGTTTTATGGTTTAAATTGCTTCTCATGGCTCTAAGGGGAATACCGTAATTGCAAATTAAGTTTAAAATATGAAAAACACTATACTAAGCAGCTTTTTTGAAATTAATGGTGTTATTACATTGTTATTTGATAACTCCAGCGCTCAAGTCTTTGGTTGCGACCAAACTTATTATTTCAATTTTTATCCTCAACCACTGAACTGCCAAACCATTTACTCGTTAATATTCAATGTATTGTACCCGCGGGTGTTACTGAGCACAAAACCTGACAACTTGAATTTAAAATATCCTTCGGTATTACACAAATTCTAGTCTAGCTTTGTATTCAGTTTGCTAGCGTAACCCACTTTGTCCCGTTAATTGCACCATTCTCTAGTTACATTTCCGGCCGGGCAATTATTGATCAATAAACTCCAACAGTCGCCGGTGCGTAACTCTCGCCTAGTCGAGCGACGGAACCCCACTTCCTGGAGGCGCGACGCGGCTTATCTGTTGAAACCGAAAGTAAACCCATCAGATGAAACCCGAGTACTTTATCAGCGAAGTTTCGGATGTTTGTGTGGCTTTCTCCGGGATTGCGACACTCTGTCGCAACCGAGATACGCCGTCATTGACTTGCGCGGGGTCCAATAGACCGGCGCATGCGCGGAGGTGTGGCTGCGGTCAGCCTCGTTGTTATCAGGTCCAGGGCGAGGGCGTCATACCCCGTGGTCTCGTTGCGAGCTATTAACCACGTGCGAGCAACTGCAAATGTATTATCTGTTGTCGTTTAACTCAAACTCAACTGTAACTTAAACCACATTCAACCAATCGTGTTGCCGAGACTAATGCTTGCAATAGGAATAGGAAGGGTTACAATTCTGTTAGCTATTAATTCCCGTTCATTTAATGAGATGTATAAACTTACCGAAACCGAGTTTAAGTTGTGAATCACTTTTGTGCAGGTCCGCGCTCCAGAGTGTATTTTCTTATTTGAAGAATTAACGTGGGTTTTCTTTTAATACATTTCTAATCTCATTTTCATCCAACGTTTCTCTCGTTCCTCCTCACTCAAGGCTTTGGAAAATCTGAAGGGAGATATTATTGATGTGACAAAAGAAGCTTGGAGTGATTTGGTTGCGGACTACTTATAAAAAGACTAGTCAACTCTTGATATGCTAAAACGGTTATATTTTTATGAGAAAAGTGTTGTTTTTTGAAATTCCTATGTCGTTCTTATATACTTAAAAGCGTATCATAAACATTTTTGACTTCTTTTTAGAAAATTTGTCTCGTAAATATTACGCGCATGACATGATAACACCGCCTTATCTCAATAATCTAGATAGTCATGAATGATATGGCAATGATTTATGGGCTTGTCTGCCTGATAAAATAAGTTTTACAAATTATATAGTTTAGAAAGTAACAAAAATGTGTAGAATGTCCATTTTTGGCGGCGATTTGTGCGGTATCCCCGCCAACGCTGTTTCCATGACTTCCGCGCCAAGAACGCGACGTGAGCCGCACAAATACGACGTATCATGAATACGAGAATGTACCGTTGATGAGTCAGCGGCTAGCGGTCGGTGCAACGGGTAAACACACTACCGCATGTACCGCGCAATACAGTTGCTTTCGCAGATGTCCAATTGCACCGGCGGTCAGGGATCAGCCCCAAACTGATGTGTCCAATTGCACCGGCGCCCCTATTTTTGAGGGGTGTTCCAATTGCGCCGGCGGTCAGTTTGAAATATTCAAGAAGACTTTTTTATTCAACTAAGTATAAGCCTATATACAAATATATAGAGGTTGTAGAAATAACTTTTACATAAAATAAATTGCCAAGTTTAAACTAGTGGTAGGGACATTATAGGGCAGCCTAGTACAGAGACTCCAAGTGGCTCCTGCTCATCCACTTCAGTAGGTTGTCATAGTTTGCAGCAGAATGAGTGAGATTGTGTCGTGAACGCTAGTGATGGGGCGGGAATGTGGAATTAAAAACATATGTTTATTGTAATTCTTAATGGCAAAATTTCGAACTTTAATTAATAGTACCTGGGGGCAGAGCTTCGCTCGAGGTCAGAATGTCAACAGACAAGAAATTTCTCAAATCAATCGAGAACATCAGAGATGCAAGAAACAAATTTCGGACATTTCCATTATTATTTTTATTATTATTATTATTATTATTACGTGTGTTCGTACGGCATTACTGTTTTACGGTGTTACGTTGTGAAGTTGGGTTGGTTTAAGTGGGGAGGGTAGATTTTGACCACCGGTGCAATTGGACACTTTTTAGACGGAGGAATGTTTTGACCCCTGCAAATTCCTTCGACCGCCGGCGCAATTGAATACAGCCGTTGCTTTCCCGTCACAGTTCTTCAATAAATACGAGCCTTGCTTTCTACAATAGTTTCAGTAATACACTAACTGAAGTCACAATTAACTAATTGCTCAAGTTGGTAGAACGAATTAACGGTCTGTATTATTAGGCAAGTTTAAGTTGTGACGATATTTTCTTTACTGGCAAAGGGGGTAGAGCCCCCCTTTGGGTGATCGATTTTTGGTAGCCTACTAATATTTTTGTTCTGGTCATTAACAAGTATTTATAACGTAATACCATATACGTTTCTGATAATTAGGGGTGTGTTAGTACTCTAAACTTCGAGTTTTCGGCCGAGCATTTCAATACTCGAACTCGAGTCGAAGTTTTGAAAACTACTCGAAAGTTCAAGCGAGTATTTCCCGCCGATTTCCGGACGATCGCTAACGATTGCGACCGGACAAAACGCGAAGTAACGGCCGCAAAAGGCAATCGCATCACGTAAAATCGGCCGAAAATGTCAACCGCGAACAATTGCGACCGGCCAAAACGCGTAGAAACGGCCGCAAAAGGCGATCGCATCACATAAAATCGGCCGAAAATGACGATCGGACCGCATAATTTAGACCATAACACACGATTTCGTCATCTAATATTTATTATAAGCGATGTCTGGACCAGGTGAAATTGGCCAAATGACAACCGGACCCTGTTTTATCGGCCGGAAACGAATGTCAAACCGTGTTTTGTTTGTCAATACGTAATCCAGTTTGATTGCACTGGCCAAAACTTTGTATTGATACTCATATATTAGTTAGAAACCATGTTTCTATTATCAAATCTAGGGTGGTATCCAAATCCCATTACACTATTTTAAACTACCATTTTATGGCAAATACTCGCTCGAAAGTACTCGAAACTCGAAAATAATTAGCACTACTCGACTCGATTAAAAAATCACTACTCGCACACCCCTACTGATAATATAGGAAACGCAGTGGTGTCACGTTTTTTTCCCCTAATGTGCATAACATTTCAAATTAATCTGTTTTTTATCAGCGGTTTTTATCAGTCGACGTTCCATAAGGTGGCAATGAGCTTATTTTAAAGTAGTGCTGGTTCGAACTAAAATACAGTAATTGAAGGAGAAAGACTGGTCTCCAACTATTTGCTGAAGGCTGTAATTATGTCCTACATTGGAAAGGTGGAGAAATGTCCACGCATTCGGTTGATTGGTTCTTTGTTGGAGATTTCAAATCCGTGACTGCTGGAGACTCGCAGAATTTGAACCATTGACGGGATTATTTAAATCGCAATTCCAATTGAGAACGTTAACAATCCGATTAAAACTATCCATGGTACCGGTATTTATAACACATATTTTATAACACTGTAAAACATAACTGCTTTAAATCTTACTATGTCAGAAAAAGGCTTCCAAATAGTTTAATTTAAGAATATTTCCAAACAATAATCTTGTATTTTTTCTTTAAGAAGATGTTTTCGACAAAAACCACACACTTTCAACATTACAATTTTATTTTCCGAACAAAATCTGTAATCATAAATGTCCTACCTGTAAAAGGTGAACCTAAATTCATGTATTTAGCCGATCTGTGCCGCCATGGACTACGGAATGCTGCTGCACCGCAGGAGCGAATAAGAAATATTGAAAGCTTGAACCTTGTTTGGTTTAAAGTTTGATATGTTATCCGTGATCTCTGAGCTGCATGCTAATGCGGATTAAACTTGTATTAAATACTTTAACATGTTCAGTGGAATGTATTGCAGACATCCAAAAATGTGTAAGTATAAGTATACACTAAATGTATATGTAAGTAAGAGGCTGAATATACTAAATACGCGATTTATCCTTATCAAACGTGGGCATTAGTAAGCTGTTTGCACTTTGTAAATCGCATATCAACATACTAATATTTTTCATAAAGCGGATTTACAATTATATTTTGATAGTTCTACTGGCTAAATATACTGTATAAACTTAAAATACAAAATACGCGAGAATACAGTTTTGTTTCTTATTATTTGAAACCAGCACGATGTGTATGACTTGTTGTTAACACCCATGTTATCACCCCTCAGCCTCCAGCGACGAGTGGGACAGAAAACAGAGTGCGAGATTGAGAAACATCCTGGACAGACAATACTACGAGGGCGGGGCGACCTAACGGCGGCGACGGTGACAAGCGGCGGTCATCAGGAATAACTGTTGTCCTTACAAGGAACTTGTGTTTATGAAGTGGTGTTTCATAAATAAATATAAACAATTTATGTAAAAAAACTCACTGTTTAATACAGTCCCTTTTCTTAAAGGACCCACTATGTTTGAGATAACTATTCATAATGTTATTTCTCCAGAAATTAAAACTGTATTAATTTAATGATTTAAAAAATATCTATATCTGATTTTCTAATTTTTATGAACTATCATATTTGCTGACAATATTCATATAGCTAGCCAAGAATATTTGATAAGAAATTCACAGGGATTATGGGATCAGGGCATCAAATTTATAGTGTGCCGGGGTCGGGGCATCAGTTGAAACAAGTGAATCTAGCTCAGAAAAACAATGTAGGTTTCACGACGCTATTCCTAACTGAAGTAAAAAGTTCTAAATAATTGTCGATTTATACATAACAGAAGTCACTGTAATCATGCCGCGTACGGTTAAATTCCAACCACCTCAATATTCAACATTTTTTGCGGTTTATATTATAAAAATTCATTTCTCGCGTAAAACAAGAACAATCGAGTGGATTATGGATGTTTATAAGGGGCAATGCCGAATGAAAGTAAATTCGGATCCGTTGTAGTAAGAATAGATGTTAAGAGGAATAGCCGGTTCCGGAGGAAACGGAAAGTGAAGTGACTGACCGAGCGACCACGTGGACGACCGGATGTGGCTCCTCTGGCGGCGAAGAAAGTCTTCTGAAGGTCACCCGCTGATAACGAGATCCGGATCATTCGCGGGCTTGCTTTTGACGAGTTAATAAAATCATACAGATACGAGTATCAGCTAGATACGTATATACAATTTATTATGTAGTTCTCATATCAAGCAATGTATAT
The DNA here is from genome assembly GCA_963675035.1 of Allygus modestus. Lineage (NCBI taxonomy): Eukaryota > Metazoa > Arthropoda > Insecta > Hemiptera > Cicadellidae > Allygus > Allygus modestus. The sequence continues at coordinate 60,826,960 of OY776116.1, forward strand.
ATATATATATATATATATATATATATATATATATATATATATATATATATATATATATATATATATATGTTCGCTTTGTTGTGTTAACTATAGAGCACGTTCAGCAGCATGAATAATCTGCTGAATTATCATAATATTCCAGCGTATTAAGATTAATTTTGATAGGCAATCAAAGTATCTGTGATTTGATTTTTTTAAGAAGATTATTTTGTAGATTATTGTATGTCACCCAAACCATAATTATTGTATGAACCTCACCCAAAGCTGACATTCTGTTGTAAAAGTATTTCGAAATCTCGCCGAATGTAAGATTTGCTTAGTATTGCGTTGGTGATTAAGTGGACTCTGCTGTCATCTTAGTTTATTTGATCTAAAATAAAACTCTATGTTTTGGAAGACTAAATCAAATTATTTCAATTTTCCTGTGAATATGAATCAGTAGATTTCCTCATTGCTATTTTCAATATCGATTTCTGAGCCTGCGACAAAAATGGCCAAGCACCGATGGTAGAGAGAGTTTTAAGATGCAAGGGTGCACAGGTAAGGATGTGGAAGAGGTTTATTTAGTAATAGATATGAAAATGTCCTAAATTCTGAGAAAACAATATCCTAAAATCAAATCTTCTCGATAAAGGCTCCAAAGTTCCGTAATAGGATTTTTACTTACTATCCCCAAGGCCACTAATCAATAAAAAACTTTAACTTTGGAAACTCGTTAGCATTATAACCTTCTTGGAGCCCGTGGACTTCTGATTTCCCTGCCAAGTTGCCAGTTCACCCTCGAGTTTTAAATAACTTGTGGAGAAAAATGGCAGTGCCTTCGTTGGTGGGGTTACAGAGTAGAAGATGATGAGGATGTTTTGTCAACGTCACGCCAAATTCCTCAAGTTTTACAGCGAATTACTGGCAACGTAATCTCCCTGCTATTACTACATACTCCGCGTGTCCCCGGGTTCGATTGTACCGGCCTCATCGAATCCTTGCCATCAACAGGTCCGCCAATCGAAACACTATAGTTTGGAAGACTAGTTTTAATGGTTTCAACCTTCTCGACTCTCGTGGACCGTTGATTTCCCTGCCTCGATAGTTCACTCTCGATTTCTAAGTCACGTGCGGTGAAAATGGCAGAGTCGGTGGTGAGGGTGCAGGGGTGCAGAGGTGAGGTTCTGAAGGAGTAGGAGATTGGCAGCGGCGACCTTGGGAGACAATGCTGCCAGCTGGCCGTCCGACCGCTCTCTCTCTCGACCTTGATCACACGAAATCACTTTCCAATGTGCGGCGGGCGCCGCCTTCAGGAAACACCGGCACTTGGGTGGCTTGGTCCAACCGAGGGTAACAACTTGGGCTAGAGTCATGAGACTGGCGCAGAAACCCCAGTCCCGAGAGACATGCCTATTGAGAATGAACGATGTAAATTCTTAGAGCATGAATAACACGATATACACATGAGACTGGTGCAGTATTTTATGCAGACTTTGTTTAGTCAGCAAGATTCACACGTCGCGCCGTTAGTAGTAGTACACGCTTAGAGAGAAGTGCGCGTTAATATTCACAGAAGGACAAAGAAATAATCTATAAGATATCGATATGTTAAAAGACAAGATATAAAACATTTTCTGAATTGTTTAAGTTGATGTAAAAAAGTTTAGAGTAAATAGTGAAGTAATCGATGTACAGAGTTGGTAAGCACTTTGAAGTAATAAAAGTTCAAGATCTCTATTAAATCACATGTGTACAGATAATTGGAAAGACAAAACATATATCCCTCGGGACTCTTTTAAATTGTCACTGATCAATTGTTTTTAATCAGTATATTATATTGTACAAAATATGATTTAAAATGATTTGATTGACAATGATTATTATGTATCTTTATAATTCTCTTAATACTGGTAACTTTGCCAACCAACGATACAAAAACAAACAATGCATAATTATGAAATGCAATACGTTACAAAAGTTGAATCCGCCATGAGGGCGTGTAGCCTCTGTTAGGCGAGTCAGGATTGTTACCGAGTGACAGCAGCGCTTCCCTGCAAGGAGATCCTTGTTAGAGGTTCAATTACACTTAACACACGTTCTGTAAACACGTGTACCTCATTAAAATCTCTGTTGAAGAGATAAAGTGAAAATTGTGTCAAACCGAGACCACGGCACCGGCGCAGGCGTCCAGCGACCAGCAACCAGAGGCTGACCGGTTAGTGGTCGAGGGCGTGGTTTGAAGGTCAGGTGCTGACTGTTGACTGCTGACCTATTTGAACGACATGCGGTAGTATGTTATACAACTCTGTGTTTTTTAAGTAAATCGCCTTAACGTGTACTTTAACCCAGTAAAACAATGTACTCATTAATTGTATTGATACGTTTTGTCTTGCGAGGTTGTTTAGTTGGTTAGCTGACAGAATTTCTAGTTGAAAGAAAAAGCTGAAGATAATAGATATGCATTGGTTTGAAGGACACTCCAATCCGTTATTACAATATATCTAATATATAAAATTCTCGTATCACAGTGTTAGTAACAAAACTCCTCCGGAACGGCTTGACCGATTCTTATGAAATTTTGTGTGTATATTTGGTAGGTCTGAGAATAGGACGTAAACCATTTTTTTCGACAGGCGAGTGAGCGAAGCGAACGAGCTCATATTGAAAATGAACAAGTATTTGACATAAAACAAATTCAATGACATTAGGACAGGATACAATGTCTGTCGGGTCAGCTAGTATATATATACTAAACAAAAGTGGGCAAAAAGCGATGGGGCGAGAAAAAAATGCCCTTTAAGCAATCTCTCACCACCAAAACGATCATTACTTTTTATACTGAAAACTTAAACAATTGTTTGTCTGACTTTTGACATTTGACTTACACATATACATTGTCACTTTATGTTCCCCTCGAAAATACGTTTTTTGGGAAAAAGATAGCCTTATGGAGCCTAAAGTGAGGTATCATTTTATTTAATATTATACTTTTAATATTGAATAGATAATGTTATATATACCTATTCTTCCAAATACACATATACATCAAAACATGGTTCGTTTTCATATGCAAAAAATGACGCCCTATCAAGTTGAAAATACGGGAAAATAATATTCAAAGAAAACCTCTTCAATTAGATACACATGTGTTAAAGTTCCAATTTAAAAATGTATACTTACCTTTTTAAATAAATAGTTTAAAGAATAATTTTAAAAAACTTATAGTTATTAAATTATACAATTCTTGATTTTTCGGAGTGCAGTAGTGTACTTTAGGATGTTGTCTTCTTGACTGGCTGTTGAAACATAATTTGATTTGTTTTGCGATTGCTATCAGAGACGACAGACGATGAGGTTTGCTGTGCCGCCGCCGTTGAGCACTGACGCCCCTGACCACATTCCTGCTGCTCCAACAATGGTGTGGTAGGAGATACGGTCGCAATAGTGTCTCCGGTATGTGAACCTTGACTTCTGAGCTCAGTCGTGAATTCAGATCGACTTGTTTATAGACCGGCTCTTACCCTGATTCTATTGTGTCTGCGTTTCTAAACTTAGCTCCAAAGTCATTTTTGCATCTTCTTAATACTGTGACTCAACTTTGCTTATTGAGTCGTTTTAAATCTTGCGTTTATGGAGAAATGTCCTAGTTTCACAGAATAGATTTTAGTGTACACATTTTCGACCTTTACCTCTGCAGACATTTTTGCAAAACTACATAATCGTATTCCGTTGAAAATAAAGTGTTATCCTCAAAATTTTTGAGAAGTTAGTTAGGTGTTTGAAGATTATGTAAATTGAAAACTGATTAGGTAAGGTTGACGAATTTTTACCTGAAAATGTGGGAATTTGCGATTGTAATTTAAAAGTTTTGGCTACGCATTTTAATATTGTTATGTCTTATATCATTTTTGGAATAACAGTTTTTAACATACACTTTAATAATGCATTTTGGGAGTTATACAGTAAATTGCATAGCCTTATATCAAGAGGAGAAGTCTAGGGTGGTTCTGGAATTTTTTTAAGGAAAACGTTATTAGCTTTTGCAAAATATTTTGTCTAGAGTATTTCTGCAACTTCCTATATCTAGAGAATCAACTTGCATTTTCTTACGAAATTATAGTATTGGTTCAAAGTATAAACAGTAATGAAAAATGAATTAAGGTTAAGTCAAAACCAACGAGATCTTCAGAAACGTCATATCGCTCTTTGTTTTAATTCCATGATTATTTTTGTTGTGGAATTATTTTTATTAAACTTTATGATAATTTCAAATCACCGTTGAAATCGACAAAGATCTATTTTTCAGGTACATGCGAAAACATTTGATTGATATTTCCTTGTCCGTGACTCAGTTTGTTCTGAGGGCATACAAGTATCTGTAATTTGAAGCCAAGGTCTTCTTATTTTAAACCACAATCTGGTAATCAATCCGACTTGCTTTATTTGTAAAATTCCTTATTTAACCAAGAACCAGTTTGAACCAAAGTGTTCTGAGAATAACCACGGCTGATGTGTTGTTAACAAGTTACATTTGCATGATTACGTTTAATATAATGGGTATCGCGAATTTAAGTAGTTAAAATTTGCATAAATGTTTAGTCTTAATTTCCGCGTTCTGGCAGTTACGAACAACCATAAATATATATATATCACTATTGAGGCTTCATTCGTCTTTCAATTCGTCTTTCATTCGGATTTTTATAAAAACTATAATTTACGAACAAAATTTAAGGCATGTGGTTGATGAGTACATATTTCCTACTATACAAAATTGGCATCAAAACCTAAAAATAGTTTAATTAAAAAAGATCGTTATACGATTTAAATCTAACTAGACTTTAATAATAGAGGAGGACAACCTGTAACTCTATAACATAAATAAAAATATTAAATACAACATTAGGTTTAATTTAGTTATCAAAAACGTAAATATATAATATTCTCTGGATTGCATCTTGGAATGATTTCCAACAAATCGACACCTGAAACATTCGGTGAACGACCTGCAACAAAGCTTCTCCATATCAGAGGTCCTAGTGTTCGCAATGAATGGCCTCAATTTGATTTAAGCCTCGCTCCAAAGACTATCAAAGAAAGCGATCTTCGACCTAGAAAGCGATTTCGAACGATAAGCTGTCGGGAGGAAATGTTAATTTACATATGTGCTGCTGAATGGCCTCTAACAAAGGGGAGTCGTGTGGAGAAATTCGAATAGTCTGATTTTAAAATAGCACCTTTCAACAATCGCCTGTGTCTAACAAACCAGAGTTCATAGAAGGTCATGGTTCATGGTCCATTACCTGGTAGAAGAGGGAATATAAAGCCATATAAAATATGACCCTACTAATTTGATTGATTAGAGAATTTCTTCCAAGAAGGCGTACTTCTACAGATTGAGAGTATCTATAACTATGACCTGTATAGAAATTGTTATTTTATAACAGAGTAATTATATCATCGTATAAGTTTATAATTATTTGGTAGAAATAAGATTGGGTTTATCACCATCTATAGGTTCTTGGAAGCCAAATTATGAGTTTCTATTTAAGAAGAACTCAAATTCATGTTTTAACTCCCAAAGATTTGAATTTGAATAACAGATTTCCATCTATACAAATTCAAATCTACCGACACACACTCCAGTATATAGTTTATATAGCATATTCAAGGTCACACTCCTCTGAAAATTATCAGCTTAATGAGACAGTATACCACTATACAACAATATATGGTTTACTGACGTTGCCAATTAAACGAAAGAATGTTCAAACATATCCACGAGGAATGTTATGGGATGATGAATGATCGTTCCTTCTCCACCAGAGCGTGGCACGTGATGCCCTGCGCCCCTGCGACGCCGGATAGCGCGTAAAGAGCGTGACATGAGTGGAGGATCGTTGTCACGCATTGTCACGCTTTACATTGGGTGACCCCGTTTCGGGGGCATTGCGATGAATTACACAATTTGTATACTTGTCCGTTTTATTTTATCTGGTACGTAATGTATACTAATTTGTCCCTATAACCGCGCTCTAAAACACATCGTAAAATAGCTGTTTTCTTTGTAGCGAGCGAAAAAGTTTGTATCGCTCCCTGCACCTTACTTTACCGCTCGCTGAAATTATCAACAGCTGATTAATTGATGCTTTGGACCAAAGTAACCGATTCACTGGTTATAACCTAAATATCGTGAATTCATCCAAAACAGATGAAAGAGAATTTTGGTATGTTATCTGGGTATCCAAAATTTCAGTTGTAGGAAGAATTGTCCATGCATCTCGATTGTAGGCTATAAAGCGTCTTTATCACTTCCACAAAATTGCCGCACTCCGCCACGCGTCGCTCGGTAACAGTTTTATCACAAGCGAAAAATACCTACTAAACGCTCTTAAGGGTGCGCCCTACCTGCTTTCCGCTCGCTAAAATAAGGGTTTTGAACCTCCCACATTGTTGGCTCAATTGTTAACCAATTAAAAATAATTTGTTGTTATTTCATTCACTAAATATTCATCCATGTATCATGCGATTTAAAAATCGTGATTTTAATTCAAAATAAGTGTTTGGCCATTGGTAAGGTTTTCAAATTAAGCGTTTTTTTTTAAAGCATCCTAAAGTAAGGATAAAAGTTATTTTGGAAAAAAGGAACCTTAAAATACCTAAATTTTAATCTGAAAAGTGTGAAACTGCAAATAGTTTGGTAGAAATCTGTAAAATAACAGTGGGATTGAGGAGAACAACAAGGTCTTCAAGTGTAAATATACATGGCCCAGCTTGGTGGTGGCGCGGTGGACAACATCGTGCGGATCATTCAATCTGGGGTAGGGCGCACCCTTAATACACAAACAGTTATTAAGTTGTTGATTAATTTATAAGATTTATAATGACATTTTATATTTAGCTACAAACGACGCGACGTGGACCAAGTATCAGTTGAAGGACTACTAGTTTTATCACGGTAGTTTAATTTAATAAGTAATTTAGAAAGCCGCAGATTTGCGCCACCTTATTTAGTTGGTTGGAATTCTTTTCGGCAAATTACTATTACTACCGTTTATGTAAGGGTTTGAATGTATATGTAGCCACATTAGTATACTCCGTATACAACTCATACAGGTAGATTGATTTTGAAATATTGATTACACTACATCGTTGAGTAGCTTGTACTATATAAGCTTGTCTTGCAACTTGTTTTGTAGCACATAAGAGCAAAGTCGATTTGATCGTACTTTCGGTACTACCTGGTAGTGGTTCAATTCGGAAAACCTTATTTCGACTGAGTATAAACTAATGAAGTTCACCGACATTTTAAATATTTAGTCCATCTTAACTTTATACTATGACTAATTTTGATTGCAATATATCGTCGCTTTCCTTTCACCTTTCATCCTGTAACCTCTAATGTTTACATTATTTTTTAACACACTGTTTCCTGTAGTTTAAACGATCGTAAATTTAGAAATGTAATATTTTTTATTATCCAACATCCTGAGTGAAAGTGTAATCGGCTTAGGAAAATTCAGAGCGTAAAATATTTTACCAACAAATTTTGGATTTTTTGTCACAAATAACACAACACAATAAATACAGAAGCAAATAAATTAAACACTGGCAACCGACAGCGTGAAGTGTAGCACTCTAGGTGTAGCGCTGTGTTGATGTGTTATTTTCTTATATAAAACGTTTTACATAAAGAGGGCAGCCTGCGGCAGGTAGCAGTCACGACGAAGGTTATGAAGGATTGTGACATCAAGCGGGTGGATGCTGCAACAGCCACTATAATAGTCGAGCTGTGCAGGAGACTGCCTTGCCTGTTGATAATGCAGAGCTATATATTTTAGATGTACTTAAACTATTTGATGCCTCTGACTATTTCCATGCCTAATAAAACTGTTTAATAGTTGTGTTGTTACGAAGTAGCTTGTCGTTTTAAGAACTAGACAGACAGCAACATCTCGGGAATACCATAGTTTTATTTTGTTACGTCACTTCAGAAGATTTCTTTGGTATTTTCCAAAATATATTTACTTACGTAAACAGCCTATAAATATCCAGAAGATTGAAAAGTCGTGTTCTCGCAACATGCAGGGAAGCTGTGTATATTTTCTAAGGCAACGGCTGAGAGTGCGTTGTACCATGTCGGACTATCATGATCACTTATCAATAATTCAAGATTCAGAGTTTTTGCCACTTGATCGTGAGAAAACAGTCTCGTCTCGTCACGGCTCCGATGTCTGTCACGACGTGGCGAATTGATAACTGATGATCGTTTAATCTAGAACAAAGTATGGTAACTGAACCATTTAAGATCATCTTCAGTTCTCTAGAATTTGAAGGTCGATCATATTTTCTAAGTAGTTTTAAAATATTTTTGGAATACTAGCTCATAAAGTGTATTTATTTGATTCAATATTCTTCACATGTGTAAATTCATGTAGAAATTTGTGAATTAGAAACGAGTTCTAAGACAATTCCACATCTAACATTAGCTACGGATTCTAACATTTTAGTTAGTCTTTTACTATGCATTCCACGACATAGCATATTAAACATCACTCAACTTTAAAGGACATAGATCTTTTAAGATGTAAAACAACTTCTTAAATACTTTTCCTTTTGGAAACCCCATCTAATGGCTAGGTTCAATGTATTTTATTTCACTCTCGCTAAAATGTATAAATCTCATAACTAATAAACTTGAACTCCGTTAAATTATGTAAGCGATTTTCACTTAAATTATGTTGCTGATCGGATAGAGTGAACGGTCCGGCTCGGCACTGGGCGCCCTTCACTGCCCATGTTTGGTGGCGACTGGGTTCGTCCCTACATCACAGACGTCACGAGTCTCCGGGGTTGGCCAGTGGTCTTCATAACGCAGGGAAATTAGAAACATTCTTAGTTCCTTAAAATAACAGCTTGTTAAACATTACTCATTGAAAAGTATCTAAAAAAAGAATAATCTTTTGAGGTTAGATCAGAGCAAGAATTATAGTAAGCTGTAAAACATGAAATTTCTGTAATTCAAATGATCACGGTTTGTTCGCCAGGCTGACAGATCAACAAATTATCTTTATCACTGAAAAAAACCGTCGTTAGTAACGTTGTTGACCTCCTATACCTTACCTATCATTTATCTATAGTTAAGGTTACTTAGTATGTTATTGATGGAATTTGAACTTACAAATGTTAAGTTAAATCGTGAACTTTATTTATTTAAAACGTACGTTTTATTTCACATGAAAAGTTTGTTGTCAGAGAGATGTTTCCACATTTATTAATACAACTACTGCTTAATTTTATTGCAGGGTTACCGTAAAAGTTGTGATAACAGATGTAAATCCATTTTACAGATGGATTTTACATCTGTAAAATCCATCTGTTTGGATTTTACAGATGTAAAATCCAAAATGTAAAATCCACTTTACAGATAAAGTTCATCAGTATGCCCCCGTGTAGGACAAATAAACCGAATACTGCTTAAAATAGTTCCAATACTGATGAAAAGCTAGTACATTTTATAATCAGAATTACGAAAATGGTTGTTCGAGACGCAACGATGAAGCAGAGGAGGGGGAGAGGTAAAAACGGCACCAGTGAAGATACCAGTTCAAGTTCAGGAATAACCATGTTTATTGGCGCCAGTGAATTATATAAATTGCAACTGATGTTTTATGATAGCAACTGTGAACTCAATAAATTGTATAATCATATATACCATATGAATCTCGCGTCTTTAGGGGAATTATAACAGGGAGGTTATAATAAACGGGCGACTTGTGCTTTTGGGACAATAATGGCCCAAATACCAACGACGAGGTTTGGACTATTTATCTATAGTACCTGGGGGCCGAGCTTTGCTCGGAGAAAGGCCAGTCAGTTTGTTTAGATGACTCTGAGTAATATTTAAACACTTCCCCCTACTGATAATCAGATTTGTATAACTCATTTGTCTCTTTTCTACATTTTTAAGGTCACTCCAGTTTTTATTTATAGCTCAATGTCCTTTGATTTATTTTACTACTCTATTTATGTAATCTTCACTCAAATCTTTTAATCTCTACTCTCAGTAAAACACATGTTAATAATCATATACAACATGAGTATTACTTTGACAGTTCCCTGATTGATTATGAACAGCCGTTACAATTCTTTTGTTTTGATTTGAAACTCCATAAGCCCAATGTTAATTTTTCTAACTTTTCATTTCAGTTTTTTTACATTATTTGATTTGTCTGGGGATGAGGCCTGTCTAGAACTTATTTTTATCCCAGAAATTAGTTATTTCGAACATTTGAAGGAAATCGTTGGAGCCGTTTTTGAGATCCGTGTCACAAGCAAGCAAGTAAACCTTACTCATATTAGAGTATAGAATAGGATAGGATAGTTATAATGTGACTTAGCCTCTGTTTTTTGTTGTTATACAACACTCAACATTGCAGTCAAACAGAAAACATATGCTATGTTTTTACCAACGGGAAATCATCACAGGGTCGGGCTTTGATTAGCCAAACAAAGAAGAATGTTTGCTGGTATGAACAAATAGTTACATAATCTGAAGCACCTTGTAAAATAAAGCAGCAGAGCTACAACAAATTACTTTTAGTTATGACAAATATCTTAGGTCAGTTAGGATCTTGAGCGAAAAATATCACTTTTAGCGAATTTCCCCTATAACCGTAAGCTTACCGGGAAGCTAGCCGTAGAAGCTATTACCGTAGGTCTCATGGTAAGACTTAAGCCCGAGACCATGATAACTTTTCATTTTGAGGTCCCCAGATGCCAAAAACACCATTCGTTCAAATTTTTATATATGTATATATATATATTATATATATATATGTAATATATATTTATATATATATGTGCCCGTAAGCACGATAACTCTCGTAAAAAAGGTCCGATCTTAATTAAATTTGGTACAAATGTGTAAAGTACCATTTATTTGAACGAGTTCGAAAACCAGATGAATCGCACCATCCGAAGAGGGGTTTTTGGGGGATTTTGTACCCCAAAAATGTGTTTTTTGGGGTTTTCACATGTAATTTTAATTTAAAACAAATTGTAATTTATACCATTGAATTCAGCTTAAAAAAACAAACAATTTGGTATTTGATCATTGCTCTACGTCAATTGGTTACCGAGATATTGAAAGTGCTAAACACAGTACGTTGTCTAATGTTATTCTTATGGAGAAAAAGAAAAATTGTATATCTCGCTTATTTATGAACATAAACTGACAAAATTTGGTGTATGGCTTGATCTGGTTTTGGTTTATTGTTGTTTGCACAAAAAAAATTTTTCACCTATGGTTCCTGTAGCAGCAAACCTAGGTACTTGGTCCCTATGTTATTCTTATGGAAAATTCTTGAAATGTTATATATAGCTTATTTATGAATGTATATGGATGAAACTTGGTATGTGACTTCACTAGGATGAGTTCTATTGATATTTGCATAAAAACCCATTATTTTGTGTGCCTTGTTGCAGCAAACCTGTGTACTCATCCCCAATGATATTCTTATGGAGAATAATTAATATTTCAATATCGCTTGTTTGTGAATATATTTCTTATGAATCCTGTTAATTGTTTTATTGTGTTATGTTATATATTCATTGGAAATTCACTGAGTATGCAGGTTTGCTGCGACAGAGGTATTTAGACTATTTCACTATGCTTATACTTATTTTTATCCTAGAAATGAGTTATTTCGAACATTTGAAGGAAATTTTTGGAGCCGTTTTTGAGATCAGTGTCGCAAGCAAACATACAAGGAAACCTTACTCATATTAGAGTATAGGATTAAGCCCCTCTACTGTCACCCGATTTAAGCGAGTACAATATATTTACACCGTCGTTACCCAACCACTCAGCGCAGGAGTTGAATCGACCCACATTACATGGTGAATATTTATACCCAGTCAAGGAAAACGTGATATTTGCAAGCGAAAGTACACTCCGCTGTCCCAATCTGTTTTTGTAGGATCAAGAACATAAACAGTGGTTTCCCATATTGAGACAAGTCTTTTGGGGGCACAATCAAAACACATTTTGACACTAAAAAAGCAGATTTGAAGAAGCGTCTAGTGTTTGCATTCATCAGAGTGCCCGGGGCCTTAGGTACGTTTATACAGTTTCATGGTATAACTGCATCTTCATATTCCTGATGTGCATGGTAAAATTATTATTAGCGAATTTCCCCTGTAGGGAAGAATTTATTACCGTAGTCGGCATGGAAAGACCTAGGCCCGGGACCATGATAACTTTTCGTTTTGAAGTCCCCAGACCCCAAAAACACCACTCGTTCAAACCTGTATATATATTATATGTGTGTGTGTGTGTGTGTGTGTGTGTGTGTGTGTGTGTGTGTGTGTGTGTGTGTGTGTGTGTGTGTGTGTGTGTGTGTGCGCGCGTGTGCGTGTGCGTGTGCGTGTGCGTGTGCGTGTGCGTGTGTGCGTGCGTGTGTGCGTGTGCGTGTGCGTGTGCGTGTGAGTGTGAGTGTGAGTTTGAGTGTGTGTGTGTGTGTGTGTGTGTGTGTGTGTGTGTGTGTGTGTGTGTGTGTGTGTGTGTGTGTGTGTGTGTGTGTGTGTGTGTGTGTGTGTGTGTGTGTGTGTGTGTGTGTGTGTGTGTGTGTGTGTGTGTGTGTGTGTGTGTGTGAGCACGATAACTCTCGTAAAAATGGTCCGATTTTGATGAAATTTGGTACACATGTAACATTTATGACTATTTATGACTATTTAAAGCAACATTTATGACTTTGATTTCGAAAACCAGACATATCAATCTATCCGAAGAGGTATTTTGGGGGGGTTTTGTAGCCCAAAAATGGGTTTTTTGAATTATTTACATATAATCTTTGAAAAAGTCAAATTTTAGTTCTCACCATTAAATTCAGCTCAAAAAAAACAATTTGGTGTTTTGATCATTGCTCTTCGTCAATTGGTTACGGAGGTATTAAAAGTGCTAACCACAGTACGTTGTCCAATGTTATTCTTACGAAGAAGAAGAAGAATTTTATATCTAGCTTATTTATGAACGTATACCGACGAAACTTGGTATATGGCTTCATCTGGTTGTGGTCTATTGTCATTAGTACAAACAAAATTTTTTACCGATGGTTCCCGTAGCAGCAAACCTGCGTACTCAGCCCCCATGCTATTATTATGGAGAAAAAGTAAAATATTATGTCTCCCTTAATAATGGACATAAATCAATAAAACTTGTTATGTGGCTTCACCTAGTTGGGTTATATTCATATTTGTATAAAAACCCATTTTTTGTGTCCCTCGTTTCACCAAACATGCATAGTCAGCCGCCATGTTATTCTTATGGAGAATAATTAAAATGTAATAAATCGTTTATTTATGATTTTAAAATGATGAAACTTGGTATGTGGCTTTATGTGATATTAAGATACATATATATGCATTGGAAATTCGCATAGTACGGTACGAAGGTTTACTGATACGGGGGTATTTTTGTACTATATTAAATTTTCCTTTGATACATGGGACGTCGTAAACTGTCGTCATACCAACGTTTTGCTTAAATTGGTTAGACAATATAACACATATAAAATAATATATGCAAGATTAATATTTTAGCAATTTTTCGATAAAAATATATACCCTGTAATATTATTATACTATTTGCATTATTATAAGGTAATCCAAAAATTTAAAACAATCCTTATCTTACTGCATGGAAATCTATGGATGTAACATAATGGGGCCTTCGGTGAATTCGAAGGGAACTGGGTCAGAAAACCGTGCTTTTACTGTATAAATCGAGGACTCGACATATATATTATATGCTATGATATTTAAAACATAAACAGTATATTTTAGTCTTGGAATTCGTATTAATAACACAGGCGTTGGAGAATCTAAGACAATGCAAAGACCAAACCAGACGGTTGTAAAAATAGGCGCGAGATGAGAATGAAATGGAAATTAAGAAGGTAGATAAAAATGAGGAAAATAAGGTGTGAGAATGTCATATGTGAATGAAGGATGAAGATGAAGATTGAGATGAAGGATCTAGCTGGCTGCAGGCTTTGCAACACTCGTCTGCCGTCCTTGACTTTTACCAATAACCACTTTCTCCACGTTGCCAACACTACGACGCCGGATTTACCCAACTTACTGGCAGCCGTGAAAGGTTAATTGTGCATATAATTGGAATACAAAGTAACATAACTGCGATTTAATCCCGAGAATTATGGTTTAAATTGTGGTGAGTATAACACTGTTGTTGACTGAAAACGTGTTCGCATACATGGTTTCTTTCTGCATGTGATGGCAAAGTGTTGTGGTAAATAGTCACATATTAAACAATAAACCCCAGTATGTGAAGCTGTAATCTACATACAGCAATTTAATATAAAATACGAAAATATATAGCAGTAGTAGTTTCAAACCACACGTTTGTTTATTTGTGTAATATTCATAAGTAACATTATAACTATAATCAAGTACTTACTTATACACTGAACTAGTACACAACCAGCCTGCCTTTTATCTAGTGTTCTTCAAGACTAAAATAAGCGGTCTTGATATTGATTCTAATATATTATCCAGTCTGAACTAATAATACCCCCGTTGCAGCAAACCTGCATACTCAGCGACTTTCCAATGCATATATATACACTATATATACTATATACAGCCACTTACCAAGTTTCATTTATAAAACACATAGATATCCATTTATAAATAAGCAATTTAAACAATTTTAATTATTCTCCTTAAGAATAACATGGGGGGCTGAGTACGCAGGTTTGCTGAAAAAAGGAACACAAATTATGGCTTTTTATACAAATTTCAATGTAACTCAACTAAGTGAAGCTACATACCAAGTTATATTAATTTATGTTCATAATTAAATGAGGCATGACATTTTTCTTATACATAAGAATAACATGGGCGCTGAGTACGCAGGTTTGCTGCTACGGGAACCATCGGCAAAGTTTTTTTAACAATTATCAATAGACCACAACGAAATGAAGCCATATACCAAGTTTCGTCCGGATACGTTTATAAATAAGCGAGATGTACAATTTGCCTTATTCTCCATAAGAATAACATTGGACAACGTACTGTGTTTAGCACTTTCAATATCTCGGTAACCAATTCACGTAGAAAAATGATCAAAACACCAAATTTTTGGGTTTTTTAAGTCAAATTCAATGGTGCAAATTAAAATTAGATTTTTAAATCTTATATGTAGAAAACTAACAAAACATTTTTAGGGTACAAAACTCCCCTAAAATACCCTTTTGGATAAAGCGATCTGTCTAGTTTTTGAATTTTAAGTCATACACGTTGCTTTACACGTTTGTACCAAATTTAATCAAAATCTGACCATTTTTACGAAAGTTATCGTGCCTACGGACACATATATATCTATATACAGTATTGAACGAATGGTGTTTTTGGAATCTGGGGACCTCAAAACGAAAAGTTATCATGGTCCCGGACCTAGGTCTTACCATGCCGACCACGGTAATAGGTTCTTTCTTATAGGGGAAATTTGCTAAAATGTAAGAGGTTGATTTCATTATAGATCGAACGATCTTTAAATAATAGTGTTCCCGCCAATCAAAACTTAATATATGTTTAACTATGAACTAATTTTAAATCATGATATAAAAGATGTTTAAAATACATATTATCTCATAGGCTGACGAGCTGGGCTTTACGTTCTCCTGGGAAACGC
This sequence comes from Allygus modestus, assembly GCA_963675035.1. NCBI lineage: Eukaryota > Metazoa > Arthropoda > Insecta > Hemiptera > Cicadellidae > Allygus > Allygus modestus. Next base: position 60,842,654 of record OY776116.1, read on the forward strand.
TGCCAGTCGACTTGAATAATCCGCTCGGACGAGATCGTGTTTCATCGCTCCGAGATGTTTATGGTCTACGGTCTACCCGGGAAAGTCAGCCCTGAACCATATCGGATATAATTGACTGATTAATAGAGCCGCATCTTGTGGAGAGTGATCTTGATGTCGTGGGTGGCATTTTGGAGGGAAATACGCAGGGTGAATTGTAAGTTACCATCTGTTTTTTTCCTGTTAAAATATCAACCCCAAGCTACAGCCGATCGTTGTTTTATGGAGACAACTTGATGACCAGCTAGTAATAAAAGGGTTGACGGGGAAAAAGGGTTCCACTTTTCATATACTGTTTATTGACACAGCCAACCAACAAACTATCAATGAAACGTAATCTTGTTAAACGATCAGCTGTTTACGATTTTTCATCGAAAGACCAATGGCATAAGCAAGGAAGGATTGTGGAGGGAGTGACTTTCCCCTCACTCTCTTGTTTACTAGCTGGCCATCAAGTTCCGTTGGCCGCCATCTTGGATCCGCATTTTTTGATTCAAATGTTTTTTTCAAATTTGAAAGTTGTGTCATGATCCCTCATTTCATATAACTTTTTTACTCGTGCTCAATGTCCTGGTACTTTTAAATAAATTTGAGAAGTCTATTTTTAACTCCCTCGACCATAAAACATGCCCTCTCGTCTTTATATCAGACCACCACCATCATTCATTTTTGAGTGGTAATTACTTCTCTTTGACTAACTTAAAGATCCGTTTTGACTGCCATCTTAGATCCGTCGTCATCTTGAAATGAGATTTTATCAAAGTCTTAGTTGTGTCATATATAGTATTAGGTCGGATTTATTGATTTTGATACTTTTCAAAACGTTAAATAACGTGTTGATAAGTATTAAACGTTAAATACACATTTAACTCTTAGCAGTAAACATATTTGAGATATTTGTTATATATACGCCATTGTATGATTATTATAATTAATTGACAGTTGATATTTTCAGTCTAAGTATGATACAGCTTGAATAATAATTCGGTTATAAAACAACGAAATCACTGTCAAAAACAAACTTAGGAGTCAATAAAATAAAATTGCAAATAAAATTAAAACAATACTTTATTAAAATAAGGTCTCCGACTCTCTATGGAGATTAGAAACAGCCTCGAATTGATACAAATCTTAACAAAAACTCCTCTCACGAGGTGATCTCTGTTACCTCTTGATTGATTACAATAGACCTCTATTCTTTTAGTGGTACAAAAAGTGTATTATTTAGTTTATCGATGGTTTCAATATGATGTTTACCACATTACTTCTTTCCAACACAATCTTTATATAACTTATTGTTGATTAAAGCTTTTATATAAGGAACCGTTACAACTCTTAACCTTTGACTCAACCTTTTACCTCGGGCATAACAGCGGAACAGGTATAAGGCCTATTTAGAATCAATTATTTCCCTTGTTTAAAAATGAACCATTTGGCTAAAAAATAATAACGATTTAAAATAATTGCAATTTGTATATCAAGTTGGAGTTCTTAATTAGTTTTAAAATTTTAAAATACTTTTCTACGGTATATTTTTTATACTTTTTTGACCTGAAACACCTCGAAAAATGTCTATATTTTGTAGAAAACATATTTTATTTTGATGGAAAGGGTTTGCTAATAGGGAAGTGTTTGAATTTAAACAATTGTAGCACTTTGTATTTTAAGTTCCCATGGAAGTACTGAGACCTGACAAAAGTCTGAAATGTTTGCTTTGGTCAGTTTCAATGCGGTGACTTTAACGAGTGGTTTGACTGAAATGTCTCGATAATGCGCCTCATTGCTCAAGACTATGATGACTTAATTTTAGCTTTTACATTAGTTTAATGTCTAAAACGTCACACTGCTAGTTTTAATTTAATTCTTGTTGTACATGCAAGTTAGTTTAGTTATTCTTCAACTATACTTGTAAAACAGGCGTGTTTAATGACGTAAACAATACGGCAGATGTTGTTTTTCTCATTTACAAAACGAAACTAAGTAGACCATAAAGATAATTATGATTAAAGAATTGTAAAATGGAGATACGGATTGTTCATCAGTCTAATAAAGCATCGCCCGTTTTAATTCCGTAATAATACTTGTCCGCTTCACATCAGTATCCTTTTCCAACTTAAAATAGTGAATATTTAAAGTGGTAAAAGCAACATACAATAGCATTTCATTTGGAATTAAAACGTTTTAAAAATATTTCCATTCGCTTTGTGATATAAAGAAACCGTTTGATCAGCGTTGGTGCAGTCAGATTAGTAAAAACCCGAATGCAAGGTCCCTTTTGTGGACCTACAGTAAAATCATATGCCCTGTGCACTTCATATTTAAGTTTTGGCGAATTAAAGTTGGCAATGGCGGAAGATGTGTACAGGGAACACCCGCGCTGCGGCAGTGGTGAGAGCGGTGCCTCTGGGCGGTTCCCAGGACAAAATTACCAGCAAAAAAGTAATTTACCAAAATAAATTAGTTCTGACATGTCGGATGTGATGAATTAATTATTATTAATGGATTATTTGTAGATGCAACTTCCCGACGGAAGCACTGAGAGTAAGGTGTTACGAAGCATCCGGCGCGGTGGTGTACTTTACACAATGTTAAGACATTCAGTTTCAATAAAGCTCCGATTACTTAACGCTTTTCATAAAACTAAGACTTTTTCATGACATTCAAACAATTTTCCTCTAAACCATCTATTACTAGGCAATCTCTCTTCACGGCACTACTTAAATATGAAATTTACATAATCATAAATAGGATCTACATCACATTTAGCTCACAGAATTCGATTTAAGGATAAACTTCTTGACTAGTATATCGCGTTTTATTACAATAAAAACGTAATACATTATGTATTGCAACATCTACTAAATATATTGTCCATTATACTGCATTTTACATAGAAGAGTATGTGAATCATCAGGCCAAATGGTCGAAGGGTGATAATCCCAATCAAATATCCCATGAAGATAATCTTGTGTCCTGGTCATGACCAGGTGTGACTGGTAAAATTCGATTGTGTATATTTCTTACAGGTCAAGAAAGTATATGTGAAAGATGGTCTTTATAGTGATTTATGGTGTAACTTATTACATCTTGAGTAAGGACAAAATTACTTGCCATGATTACTCTATACCAGTTTATTACCATGTTCTTATTGTTTACTGTATTTTAGATTTAACTCTTCTACTCCTATTAAGATTATAGCGTATTACGACCAAAAACATACAGACAAAATGATGAAACATTGTTTTGAAGGTCGCCACGAAAGACAGTCTTAGGCCTACAAATAAAACAAACAAACCGAAATATCTTTTGCAGAATTGTACGAGTAACAGAACAGTTTCCAGCAACCATGTTTGTTGGTAAAAGCGCAGCTTCTGTGGTTGCGTGTCCCGCGCCCATCTGAGGACCAAACCGCTAATTATGACACACTTGGGTTAGTAGACCGTGGTTTCAGTGGGTTAATCCATTCACCAACTTATATTTCACTTTTTGTTCCTTGGGTACTCACTTTTACTCTTAGTGCCATCCGGTTTGTGGGAATTTTAAGTGTGTGAAAGTGGCGCTTGGCACGTCAGTGATGCAACGTTAAAAAGTTGTAGTAGTTTTTAAAGCTTTTGAATATAATTTTGTGAAAGAAAGTTGACATGTTTAAAACTGAATATAGTTGTTTCGGAAACTTAATATTTTATTCAGGTTGCTTATCGTTATATGAGTTCTTTAACAAAAAATATATGTGTTTACTCTAACAATTCAAATGTATATAACTGGTTTTAGAAATCGATAGATGATGTTAGTTAATTTTCATACGAAAGAGAGCTCACGTACAATGTTAAACAAATTTTTAACTATTTGACTATGCTAAATGTGGATTGATATACCTTGAAATACGTTTTAGTAATGTTTTGATTATACAGGTGTATACAAGATTATACAAGTCGTGATTAATAATACTGTATGAATTTATAAGATTTAAATTTATACTTTTGGTAAATTTTAATATATGTATATATTCGTTTTTGAACTTTCCTAATCAGTTTTACACTCATAAACTGATGCTCAGTTTAATTTATTAAGAAAAGGAGTTGTTATGCATTTAAAAAATAGTAATCAAAGCCTACAGCAGTTGATAAGAATTTAAGGCTTGGAATTATAGTACTACTTAATTTAAGGTTACGGTATCACACGAACTTACAGTACAAAATAAAATAAAAGTTTATCTCTAGGCGTCGCGAAATTGAGCGGTTGCCAGCGCGCGGGAGGTCCCCATTTTCTCACACTCTCCGGTGTTTGTATTCCTCTCCCGTTCCCCATTCACACACTTGCCTCAGCTCTCAGGGTTTTACCTAACCAGACCGCGAGAGATAAGACGCGGTGGAGGAAATAACTGATAAGCGTTCTCAGAAGCACATCGAGTAAAATATATTGACCGATCAATGTCGATAATGTATTACTTGTGACTTGTATTATTCCCAAAACGAGCCTCAAATGCTTTTATGATGTGGTACAGTAGTTTTCAAAAACCACCCTTAAATGTGATCAAAATTTCCAGAAGACCGAAGTGGTTTAATATAAACATGTTGGAGACACCAAATGTGAAAAACATGGAAATGACTGGTACCTATAATTTGACTCAGTAATAAATTAACAGCTACTTTTCTGATTGTATCTGGGAATATATTACTATTAACACTAAGCACCTCAGTTAAACAACGTTACAACGCTAAAAGTTCTAGTAATTTGTAAAGTTAACTACTCTTGAATGATCAACAACATATGTGAAATATAAAAAAAATAATTCATTTTAAGAAAAATTAAGTTAGTTTTAGCGAATTTCCCCTATAGGGAAGAAGCTATTACCGTAGTCGGCATGGTAAGACCTAGGCCCGGGACTATGATTACTTTTCGTTTTGAGGTCCCCAGACCCCAAAAACACCATTCGTTCGAAACTGTATATATACGTGTCGTGAGCACGATAACTCCCGCAAAAATGATCCGATTTTGATGAAATTTGGTATAAACGTGCAAAGCAACATTTATGACTTTAAGTTCGAAAACCAGCCAGATCGCTCTACCCGAACGGGTATTTTGGGGGGGTTTTGTATCCCAAAAATGGGTTTTTGAATTTTTCACAAATAATTTTTGAAATATTAAAATTTTAATTTTCACTATTGGATTCAGCTTTAAAAAACACACAATTTGGTATTTTGATCATTTCTCTACGTTAATTGGTTACCGAGATATTGAAAGTACTAAACACAGTACGTTGTCTAATGTTATTCTTATGGAGGAAAAGAACAATTTTATGTCTCGCTTATTTATGAACGTATACTGACGAAACTTGGTATATGGCTTCATCTGGTTGTGGTCTATTTATATTTGCTAAAAAAATCATTTGTTGCCAAAGGATCCCGTAGCAGCAAACATGCGTACTCATCCCCATGTTATTCTTATGGATAATAATTAAATGCTATGTCTCCCTTAATTATGAACATAAATTAATAAAAAGTGGTATATGACTTCACCTACTTCAGCTTTATTGATATTAGCATAAAAACCCATTTTTTGAGTTCCTTGTTGCAGCAAACCTGCGTACTCAGCCCCAATGTTATTCTTATGGAGAATAATTAAAATTGTATATATCGCTTATTTGTGAATATATTTTTATGAAACTTGATAAGTGGCTTGATGTAGTATTAAGACATTTATATCTCCATTGTAAATTCGCTGAGTATGCAGGTTTGCTGCGACGGGGGTATTTTTATATTATGAAAGAGAGCTAAAATATAATGGTGTGCCAGTTTAACTACTTTATTATTAGAACTATGTCTTTGTAAATATACATCGGAGTGTGGCTTAATAATTGTGAAATGAATACAATAACCTAACTCATATTTTAACTTATTCATATTTAATCATGTTAAAATTTTATTTTGAATGCTAATGGTCATTTAAGTATTAATTTATATAGTCGTTTTGGATGTCCCCTAGCTAGTTGAACGGTGAAGAGGAGGATTTTTCTTTGAATATTTTACTGTAAACACTAAATCTACAACTTTATCAGTACACAAGTAGGACTCAATCCACGTCTTATGAGATAAAGAATTAATTTAGCTACTTGAAATTTGTTTATTTTGGAAATACAATAAAGTTACTAGCTAAACAAATGTGAACAAATAGTCAATTTGAAAGGCCTAATGGAATTATAAAACCTCACAACTAATGAACATCCTAGCCTTCGAATCGATACATCACTGCTATAGATCACAATTCATAATGATTGTAACGGGGTTTGATTAACATATTGTTCATTTCCAACTCACATTCAAATGGTCAGGACTATTGCGTTCGTGTTGCGGTCTGCACAATAGCGGCACAATACCAGCCATTGACTCGGATCGTGGTCTCGCCGGGGGCACACACAGTACAGTAGAGTCGCTGAGGCCAAGGTGGTCCACCGGCTCAAGGCGATGCCGACGCTGATCTACAGTTACGGCTCGGTCTATCCGGATGGCGATAGTTTCAGACCGAGTTTCCTGCTCGAGACCATAAACTTCACTTGTTTCCTACTCGGAATTGAAACCGCCGAGTTGAAACGAACGACCTCCAGGATCAGTGATCTATTGTCTGGGCTTTTTATGGAATTGATCTAGAAATCTTAGATGCCACATATGTGGAGCACAATGCCTTTGTTAATGCTTTAACCATTTTCCTCTGTAGCAATGCTAATTCGTATTCATTTTCAAAACCTATTCATTAACCTCCCGACGTTTTTTGAACATCACAAACGGAAAAAATTAATTGCATCATCACATGGTACTTAGTTTTATAATTATTAGAAAACTAAACATCCAATTAACCATATAACTTTCTTGGATTTGAACTAAATGTTTAGACAAAATATCTATATTAAGTTAGACAACATTTTAACGTAAAGAAGAATAACAGCAATTATTATACAAACAAAACAAAATAAACCCTAAAAATGTCTAAATTTAACATCACTTATTTGTTGGTACACCTTGATGACTTCACACGAGGACGGCTAGTAATCTTACAAGTAGCTTACAAGTCAATTGAACAAATAATTAATAATCGAAGTAATTACAAAGAAAATTAATTAATCAAATAGTAAGTCGAAATTTGCTCACAAAGGGTGGACAACAAAAGAACGGTTGATGTAACGCAGTATAAAAATACCTGCAAGGCAGTTTCAACACTACTAAATCCAATCCGTGTCTGAAGTGGTGAAGACAAATCTGCATACAATACGTCGCGTCGGCCCTCACGCCCTGGGAGAGATACAGTCACATAACCACGGAGTCTCGAACCGGCCCTTGCAAGGTGTACTTGTAACGATTGCACCGGCTAAACCAAGCAGCGGCGAGGATAGCCTATCTAAAAATGTTGCACGAGAAAGTTCATTCTGTTATTCCATCAGGACTAATATCTGAGCTGAAGAAGATTCAAACGAGATTGTTTTATATTTTTAGATTAAAGTGACTCTTATGTGTAAACAGCCACTTGAAATACCTTCCACTCAACGACAATGTAACATGGCTATCAATTCATGGGTAATCAATATGTAATATGTTATTTTAAATTTGCTTTCTTCAAATTCATATCGTTGTGACAACGTTCACAGGCCGGAAGATAGTGGTGTAATTCACAGTAAACGTGAGAGCTAATTATTTAAGTTTATACTCTACTAAAAAGAAAGAACGATTTAATGTTGATTTAGATATGCGGCTTATCTTTTGTTTCTAAATATTAAAAAGGTTAACCTCTCTTGAAAGTAGGTAATGAATTAACATTTATAACGTAACTGCTCATTTATTCAGATGAGAATCGTAAACGTTTTTCTACTATATGTGTTTTTCCAAAAACTAATTCTTCCTAGTCTATGAACTAGAGAGAACGCTTAATTTTATTATAGTTGTATAAGTAGACTGAAATTGCCTTTGCCGTGGTTGGTGAACACAATAAAATTTAATCAAAAACTATCTCAAAATAATAACAAATAAACTCAAATATATCAGACTGACTAAATTTCAGAAATATGTAGAGTGGCGTGCAAGGTAAAGAGGAGGAGGACTTGTAGGAAAGGTAGTAATTTAGGAGGAGGAATTTTAGGCATGACATGAATAACTGTATGTCAACAATGCATGCCAAACAACGGAGACTGCAACGAGTGGTTTGAATGAAGTTTTCTGGTAGTTGCGAGAAGAATAATGGATGTAGCTAAAACAATTACATTAATACACACTTACTCAAGATGCTGACCTTTTCAATTACTTTCAAATACAATCATTACTAATAGTAAAATTTTTAATTATAAATCGATTCCTTACTTTCCTAAAGTCTACTACCACATCGCCTCAACAAAGCAACAGTCACTGATCCAGGTAAAAAATCGTCTTGAAAAGTTGTACTGGCTGTTGTTGCCATATTTAGACTGCACTGTCCAGAACTAGAATATCCACTGCACTTGTGGCTCAAGGAACAAAACTAACAACCCGTCGAAACTCCGTTGGTTAGTAACCGTTTGGAGTTTGCACTTTAAGTTCGTTGCAATTGCAAGTCGATCCGCTAAACTAACCAATAAGCAATAAAAAAATGTATAGCCATAAAGTAACTAAAATGGTAAAAATGTATTGTCAATAAAATAATATCCATTATGATGTTCACCATTGTCGTTTAACATACACCATGAAGGCATGAAACCAATAATAGAGTCAGAAAATAAAAGAATTTTGATAATTTAAACACAAACAATAATTCACAAACAACTTCAACAACATTTTGTCTGTGATATTTTTAGATGCATTTTTATACGTACATATTTTTACAATTACAACTCATAAACATTACAGAACAAAATCAAGTTTTATGGTACAATTCCAGACTCTTTTAGAATAAAAAACATCGTTTTTCAGAGAGTTTAATAACAACATATTAACTCAAATAAATATGATAAAACAATTTATAATATTTTAAATATAATACAAGTCGTAATTATAAAAAAAACACATAGTACCTAATTTATAACGTGATAAAATGTAATTTCGCATGGCTTATACAAACACGTGTCTACTTTAAAATTAGTTCGGGTCCATTTATTCCAAACCCGTGCTGTGTATTCCAAACACTTGGTTTCCAAAACACCATAGCGTGTCGTAGGCTTACGGCGTCTCTCTAAAGCGGGGGTGGGTGTGGTGAGAGAGAGAGAGAGAGAGAGAGAGAGCTTGGTGCTGACAGATATTTTGAGAGAGAGAGAGAGAGGCACTCACCTTTCTGTAGCTCCTGCTGGTTCGATGGTCCAACTAAGACTGGGACTGTAGCCTGCTGCTGCCCCCACAGCACCGCCTCCACGCGCCCCTCGCCGCCCCTCGCCGTCCCCGCCGCCCCTTGCCGCCCCTTACCCGCCACGCCGCCTGCAGCTTTCCTTTCCGCACCACTTTCAACATAACACCTCGGCTCGCAGGCTCCATGTGTTGGAGTTACAGTTGTAAACAATGCTGGGGCACTTATCCCCGCCGGAAATTACGATTAATTACTTGTTAAATAAATATTTTAGTTTTATTTGAATGGTGGGTTGAGTATAACTGGTCACCGCATTATTTCAATTTGTTTGCTATGAACATGCTATTTGATAAATTTTATAAAGTATAAATTAATTTCTAAATTGGTAAAGATTGATCAAACTGTTACATTTTTAATGGACATATATGCGATTGTTAAACATGTAATGTGTACATGAAAGCTTGTTTGAGTTGTATTTCAACAGCAATTTTAGAGGATAGTTTTTACGTTGCAAGAGTTTCGTAAAACATAAAACTGAAAACTTACTGACTTATTGAAACTTTGAACTTATTAATTCTATAAATCAATTTGTAGTCTCTACGACGGATCACAATGTAACATTTGTATTTATTTTTCAGAGGTTGGCAGCTTCTTTTTGCCTTCTTGTTGCCCGTCCACATAGACACAAAGTCACAGATTGTGTGTATTTATATGCCAGGTTTCTTCCATTCAGATATTTGTTAAAAATAGAAAACACTGCCATAAAATTGCGATTTATTAAACGTGGTATATGGTGTTCATTCTACTATTTACGATTTCGTAAACAAAACTGATGGAACACTAGAATACTGGAATAGGTGCATTCTTAACTATAAGCATAAATTGGAATTGGCCAAAATCCCGGGAAAACCAATACCATCAGGGAGAGAACCATTTTATAGATTATATGAAAGAGGAGCTTGTACATTGGAGGGGCTGTAACCCTTAGTCTCCATTTCGGTATATGTATTACAAGTACTGTAATTTAAACAAAGAATATATTTCCATCTTTGCATCTCCATGTTTTTATTATGTACAGACTAGCTCGTATTCCAAGTGTTGGGAAAGCCGTTGTTTTCCAAAGTTCCCTGGGTCATACTCTACCATCTGAGCCCTCTCCCATCATCCTTTCATTCGTCTAGCACCAACTGCTTGACTTTAAAAGTTTCTTTTGTATATGTTTGACTGAGGATAACTCCTATAAACACCCGAGCCATGTTTCGTGAGTGGAGCGTTGTTGTGTGCCGGCTCGTTTATAACAGCGAGCGCAAGGCCACTCCACGCCGCGGGCTAGGATAAACAACGCCAAAACAGGACGAATTTACCCGACGCCAAAGGGCAGAGGTTTCCATGCACATGCTTGGATCGCGGAAGACAATGCAGTGCCTTGAACTGATCGTGATCACAGTGTCTCAACATCCCCGTCCTTTCTCAATCTTAGAGAGGGAGATTCTACGACAGAATACCTTGTTTATTGTTCAATCGGCGTTTTAATGATTCTTGTAAGACTGATCGTATTTTCGTCTTTTCTCGGAATACTTGGATTCAGTTCTATAATTATTCTCGGTAGTACTCCAGGATATGAATTAAGGTAATCATAACAATGTCTTATAGTGAACCGGTAAAGGTTTGTGAATTGCTAGAGGTGTATTCAAGCTCTCTTAATTAGAAAATACTGCATAAAACACGGATTTTTGTATTTTTGTAATCTTTCCAAAATTATTTATTGAAATAGGCATGTATTGAACTTGTTTTTCATTTTAACCACTGTCGAAATTTTAGCAAATTTATCTCAATTTACTTCTTAAATTCATTTTATACCCTTGACTATTCCGTTTACAGTGTATATTGTTTGTATGCAACGCAGACAATTCTACGATAAACCGAGATTTTAACAAGCTCTTCCTGTACAAAAACCTCATTTTAAATAATAATAAATGGACAATCTTTAATTGTTAACCCATTTTATGAAACAGTGCAATAAATACTAAATACTGCGAGCATGACCACCCGAACAAAACATGTCCTCTTGGTCAAATAAAGTATTATTGAGATGTACGGCAAACAATACTCATGTACCTGTTTCTTCTGATTAGTCCCAACAGGTAGATGGCCGGAATGTGGCAAGAGGCAAGAGCGGCCAAATTAGTCCATTGTTCTACAACTAACTGGCGTCGCACAACTCCTCCGCATCATTGTAGTCACATCATCGACCCGGGAGTTGCAACCGCTTGGTATTGTCTGCTGGGTTGTAAAACCTACGAAACCTAAGAATAATAAACTATCATAATAATAATAAACAACAATAAACTTGTGTTCATTTAATGTTTAATGGAAATGAGTAGGTGGTGTATTGAGGCATAAAGTAGTGTACTTGTGTTTAAACAGGACTCCATTATTCTTGAATAATTTGATATACTAATGTTGAATGTTAATTAAAGCTTCGACAATTCAGATGGTCAAGTCAGAAAATATCTCTAAATCTAGACAAAATACTTTATAAAAACCTGATTTTTCATTTTGTATTTTTTTGTCAATGCTAGGGATATAATCACAATAAGCATTGCGCTTTATTGTTTTAAATTACAATTTTCTTTAGTTTCTTGACATATTTTAACTTTTTGTCAATACTAAATATTAAAAATAACGATTTAAACACGTGTTCTTAGTAGTCTATGTGTTAGAAGTTAATACTGAACCGCGCTAAAATCATAACACGAAAGTGCAAACTAAATAAGTGCACATTGTCAACAATGCGTTCGTTAGCGTTAGCGGTGACGGTGACTCTCTTCGGGCTTCCGTGTTTGCTATTTTGCTACTTGTTTGCATTTGAGTGACGTAAACGGTAAACATTCACGATTTCCATTTCATTACTAAGAACACATATTTATGTTAGAGCCTAAATCATAATCAATTTGATTTTCATATTTTTTTTTATTTTTTTACCTTTGTGAAATGTATTTGTATGTATTGTTCAGTAGAAACTAAATTAAAACAAGAGAAACAATGACTAATACCAAAATTACGATAGTACATAATGAACATTTTCGGAATAATATATGTAAAATTTACTTTCAAAATAAACTTGTATTATATTGAGTTAAATAGTAATAGCCCAGTAATAGTCACTCAGTGAAGGAGTGTTTTTTTTAAAGAAAGGTATTATACACGGAGCCGTGAATATGGAGGCTAAATTACTTTTCTGATCACTACAAAAAATATATATAAATCCTAAATATTCAAAGAAACTGGCGATAAATATAATATTTTTAGGAAAGACAATTTTGAAAAGAAGGGAATTTAGAAGTCTTATAATACCCATTTAGAGCTTATTTTTTGTACAAATTTTATTTAAACTATAAAAGGTTTAGAGCTTGTTTTTTGTATAAATTTGATTTAAACTATCAATAGTCTAGTTGCCAACGCAAACATTTTAAGTTTGTTGTCAATGAATCTTAAAATCATCAGTTGCAAACAATTGTATGCATGGAATAGAAGTAGTGGAGTAGGATGGTTTGTAAACATAAGGTTATAGCATGGATAATAATGGAATTAATCCTATATTTTAGTATATTAGGCAAGACTGCGAGAAGCTATAATAATAATACTAATAATATTAATAAATATAGTTTATTTCACCACCAATAATATACGTATGTTACATACAGTACAAATATACAAAAGAAATACAATATGGGCCTGTTTGATTAGTACACTTAAATAAAAGCAAAGAAAACACAAAAATCATAGCCAACAATTACAATCGTGGATTAAATAAGTAGCAAATTCCCTATGTTGCCCTGTGATGGAAAAATAAAAATATGGTAAACGGCAAATAACAAAACCAACTTTAAAAATATATAAAATAATTAACACTATCTATAGTGTTTTGTAAAGTATTGGAAAAAACACAGCATCGATCTAAAAACATACATTGTAAATATATACTCAAATATATAGAGCAATTTTCCCAAAATAAATATAGATCAATCTTTATAAAATCTGTGATATCAAATAAACAAAAATCTTTAACTTATCGCTCTTAAATATTCATAAACATTTTCTTGTAAAAATAGTCAGTTTTTCAATTTCAGTGAAAACTGTCTGAAAGAAACAAAATCTCCAATTTGCTTGGTTACTGTATTGAAAAATCTTGGAGCTGTACAACTATACAAATTGTGATACGAAGTTATATTAGATTTAGGAACATTCATGATGGGATTACTTCTTAAATTATGAATTTTTGTACGTTTGATAGAATATGATGAAATTCTAATGTAAAACATTTTCAGCACTTTATAAACAAAGATTTCGCAGAGGAAGAATTTTTAAACTAACAACAATTAACCAAGTTAATGTAATTAGTGTCCTCCCCGCGCCGGTACCGAACGAACATTGTGGCCGCCGACCGTCTGTTGATTAAGTTTTTTAAATTTTATTTTTTCGTGTTTTAAATGTTAACAATGTGCGTGTTTTCTTCGTGGTGTGTGTGTTTTTCTTTTAACTTTCGACAAAGTCTACTGGACAGCTTCATAGTCACAGCTTGAATCTCGGACGACTTCCACATGATCATGGTACAACTTCGTATGGAAACCTGGTCGTGAAATAAAACTATTACAACAGAACTGGTGACGGAAAGGTAATATAAACCCACTATTTTCATACCTCTTACCAGTTCAGGGGCAATTATCAAATATGAATAACCAGGTTAATCTGTCTAATCTTTCTTTACCTCCAAATATCCTAACAAAACGTTTTTGCAGTGTAATTACTGGGTAAAGAGTTGAAGCATACACCACCACAGCACGCAATTCCGTAGCTTAGTATAGGACCTACCAGAGCATGATAAATACAACAGAGTAATTTTCGTGGACAAAATTGACGTAATATATAAAACATTATAAGACTAATATAGAGTTATCTTTTTAATTCACTAACATGACTTTTCCAAGAGATATTTTCATCAAGCAGCAATCCTTCATACTTCTTACAACTAACCTTTTCTATCTCTATAAAAGTGAAAGCTGTTACATTTGTTTTTGGGCATTTAAATTCATGATATTTTAAAGGAATGTTAAAAGAGACTTGTAATCGCAAACCAAAAATCATAAATTTAGTTTTTTCACTTAGTATCATCGAGTTATGGTCAAATCACATTCTTAATAAATACAAATCAATTGAGATTAAAATTATGGAGATCATTGATATTTCCGTGTTCATATATGAATGCTGTATCGTCTGCAAACGCAAATAGTTGGCCGTTAAAATGTCAATTACACAAATCATTAATATAGAGTTCTCTTTTTACCATTTCACTAAACCCTTATTATTTTAGTTTATAAAAGACGCGATTTACATGAAATTAGGTAAGTACAGTCTGAGACATAACAGTACAGAACATGCAGAACGTCACAAGATAAGGCAAGTGCAGATTGAGACATCGCAGACTGAACATGCAGCGTGTCACAAGATGAGGAAAGTGCAGTCTGAGACATCGCAGTACTGACATGCAGCGTAACTCGGTGAGGCTAGTGCAGTCTGAGACATCGCATTACTGAAATGCAGCGTCACTCGGTGAGGCAAGTGCAGTCTGAGACATCGCAGTACTGACATGCAAGGTCACTCGGTTAGGCAAGTGCAGTCTGAGACATCGCAGTACTGACATGCAGTGTCACTCGGTGATGAAAGTGCAGTCTGAGACATCGCAGTACTGACATGCAGCGTCACCCGGTGAGGCAAGTAAGTGCAGTCTGAGACATCGCATTACTGACATGCAGCGTCACTCGGTGAGGCAGACTACATAGCCGTACTGAACATGCAGAACGTCACAAGATAAGGCAAGTGCAGTTTGAGACATCGCAGTACTGAAAATGCAGTGTGTCACAAGATGAGGCAAGTGCAGTTTGAGACATCGCAGTACTGAACATGCAGCGCGTCACAAGATGAGGAAAGTGCAGTCTGAGACATCGCAGTACTGACATGCAGCGTCAATCGGTGAGGCAAGTAAGCGCAGTCTGAGACATCGCAGAACTAACATGCATCGTCACTCGGTGAGGCAAGTGCAGTCTGAGAAATCGCAGTAATGACATGCAACGTCACTCGGTGAGGCAAGTGCAACTGAGACATAGCAGTATTGAACATGCATAACGTCACAAGCTAAGGCAATTGCAGTTTGAGACATCGCAGAACTGACATACAGCGTCAAGTGCAGTGAAGTGCAGAGGCAAGTGCAGTCTGGGACATCGCAGTGCTAACATGCAACGTCACTCGGTGAGGCAAGTGCAGTCTGAAACATAGCAGTACTGAACATGCAGAACGTCACAAGATAAGGCAAGTGAAGTTTGAGACATCGCAGCACTGACATGCAGCACCACTTGGTGATTCTAGTACAGACTGAGACATCGCAGTACTGTCATGCAGCGTCACTCGGTGAGGCAAGTGCAATCTGAGATATCGCAGTACTGTCATGCAGCGTCACTCGGTGAGGCAAGTGCAGTCTGATATATCGCAGTACTGACATGCAGCGTTACACGGTGAAGCAAGTGCAATCTGAGACATAGCAGTACTGAACATGCAGAACGTCACAAGATAAGGCAAGTGAAGTTTGAGACATTGCAGCACTAAACATGCAGCGCGTCAAAAGATGAGGAAAGTGCAGGCTGAGACATCGCAGTACTGACATGCAGCGTCACTAGATGAGGCAAGTGCAGTCTGAGACATCGCATTACTGAAATGCAGCGTCACCCGCTGAGGAGAGTGCAGACTGAGACATCGCAGTACCGACATGCCGCGTCACTCGGTAAGGCAAGTGCAGTCTGATTTATCGCAGTACTGACATGCAGCGTTACACGATGAGGCAAGTGCAATCTGAGACATAGCAGTACTGAACATGCAAAACGCCACAAGATAAGGCAAGTGAAGTTTGAAACATTGCAGCACTAAACATGCAGTGCGTCAAAAGATGAGGAAAGTGCAGACTGAGACATCGCAGTACTGACATGCAGCGTCACTCGGTGAGGCAAGTGCAGTCTGAGACATCGCATTACTGACATGCAGCGTCACCCGGTGAGGCAAGTGCAGACCGAGACATCGCAGTACTGACATCCCGCGTCACTCGCTGAGGCAAGTGCAGACTGAGTCATCGCAGTACTGACATGCAGCGTCAATCGGTGAGGCAAGTGCAGTCTGAGACATCGCAGTGCTGAACATGCAGAAAGTCACAAGATAAGGCAAGTGCAGTTTGAGACATCGCAGTACTGAACATGCAGCGCGTCAGAAAAAGAGGAAAGTGCAGTCTGAGACATCGCAGTACTGACATGCAACGCCCCTCGGTGAGGCAAGTGTAGTCTGAGACATCGCAGTACTGACATGCAGCTTCACCCGGTGAGGCAAGTAAGTGCAGTCTGAGCCATCGCAGTACTGTCATGCAGCGTCAATCGGTGAAGCAAGTGCAAACTGAGACATCGCAGTACTGACATGCAGCGTCACCCGGTGAGGGAAGTGCAGTCTGAGACGTCGCAGTACTGACATGCATCGTCACTCGGTGAGGCAAGTGCAATCTGAGACATCGCAGTACTAACATGCTGCGTCACTCGTTGAGTCAAGTGCAGACTGAGACATCGCAGTGCTGTCATGCAGCGTCACCCGGTGAGGCATGTAAGTGCAGTCTGTGACATCGCAGAACTGACATGCAGCGTCACTCGGTAAGGCAGGTGCAGTCTGAGACATCGCAGTACTGACATGCAGCGTCTCTCGGTGAGGCAATTGCATCTGAGACATCGCAGTACTGACATTTAGCGTCACTCGTTGAGGCAAGTGCAGTCTGATAGATCGCAGTACTGACATTCAGCGTTACACGGTGAAGCAAGTGCAATCTGAGACATAGCAGTACTGAACATGCAGAACGTCACAAGATAAGGCAAGTGAAGTTTGAAACATTGCAGCACTAAACATGCAGCTCGTTAAAAGATGAGGATAGTGCAGACTGAGATATCGCAGTACTGACATGCAGCGTCACTCGGTGAGGCAAGTGCAGTCTGAGACATCGCATTACTGACATTCAGCGTCACCCGGTGAGGCAAGTGCAGACTGAGACATCGCAGTACTGACATGCCGCGTCACTCGCTGAGGCAAGTGCAGACTGAGTCATCGCAGTACTGACATGCAGCGTCACCCGGTGAGGGAAGTAAGTGCAGTCTGAGACATCGCAGCACTGACAAGCAGTGTCACTCGGTGAGGCAAGTGCAATCTGAGACATCGCAGTACTAACATGCTGCGTCACTCGTTGAGTCAAGTGCAGACTGAGACATCGCAGTGCTGTCATGCAGCGTCACCCGGTGAGGCATGTAAGTGCAGTCTGTGACATCGCAGAACTGACATGCGGCGTCACTCGGTAAGGCAGGTGCAGTCTGAGACATCGCAGTACTGACATGCAGCGTCTCTCGGTGAGGCAATTGCATCTGAGACATCGCAGTACTGACATTTAGCGTCACTCGTTGAGGGAAGTGCAGTCTGATATATCGCAGTACTGACATTCAGCGTTACACGGTGAAGCAAGTGCAATCTGAGAAATAGCATTACTGAACATGCATAACGTCACAAGATAAGGCAAGTGAAGTTTGAGACATTGCAGCACTAAACATGCAGTGCGTTAAAAGATGAGGAAAGTGCAGACTGAGACATCGCAGTACTGACATGCAGCGTCACTAGATGAGCAAGTGCAGTCTGAGACATCGCATTACTGACATGCAGCGTCACCCGGTGAGGCAAGTGCAGACTGAGACATCGCAGTACTGACATGCCGCGTCACTCGCTGAGGCAAGTGCAGACTGAGTCATCGCAGTACTGACATGCAGCGTCAATCGGTGAGGCAAGTGCAGTCTGAGACATCGCAGTGCTGTACATGCAGAAAGTCACAAGATAAGGCAAATGCAGTTTGAGACATTGCAGTACTGACATGCAGCGTCACCGGGTGAGGGAAGTAAGTGCAGTCTGAGACATCGCATCACTGACAAGCAGTGTCACTCGGTGAGGAAATTGCAGTCTGAGACAACGCAGTACTGACATATAGCGTCACTCGGTGAGGCAAGTGCAGACTGAGAAATAGCAGTACTGAACATGCAGAACGTCAAAAGATAAGGCAAGTGCAGTTTGAGACCTCGCAGTACTGAACATGCAGCGCGTCAGAAAATGAGGAAAGTGCAGTCTGAGACATCGCAGTACTGACAAGCAACGCCCCTCGGTGAGGCAAGTGTAGTCTGAGACATGGCAGTACTGACATGCAGCTTCACCCGGTGAGGCAAGTAAGTGCAGTCTGAGCCATCGCAGTACTGTCATGCAGCGTCAATCGGTAAAGCAAGTGCAAACTGAGACATCGCAGTACTGACATGCAGCGTCACCCAAAGAGGCATGTAAGTGCAGTCTGTGACATCGCAGAACTGACATGCAGCGTCACTCGGTAAGGCAGGTGCAGTCTGAGACATCGCAGTACTGACATGCAGCGTCACTCGTTTAGGCAAGTGCAGTCTGAGACATCGCAGTACTGACATATAGCGTCACTCGGTGAGGCAAGTGCAGACTGAGACATCGCAGTACTGAACATGCAGAGCGTCACAAGATGACGAAAGTGCAGTCTGAGACATCGCAGTACTGACATGCAACGCCCCTCGGTGAGGCAAGTGTAGTCTGAGACATCGCATTACTGACATGCAGCTTCACCCGGTGAGGCAAGTAAGTGCAGTCTGAGCCATCGCAGTACCGTCATGCAACGTCAATCGGTGAAGCAAGTGCAAACTGAGACATCGCAGTACTGACATGCAGCTTCACTCGGTGAGGCAAGTGCAGTCTGAGACGTCGCAGTACTGACATGCATCGTCACTCGGTGAGGCAAGTGCAATCTGAGACATCGCAGTACTAACATGCTGCGTCACTCGTTGAGGCAAGTGCAGACTGAGACATAGCAGTGCAGTCATGCAGCGTCACCCGGTGAGGCATGTAAGTGCAGTCTGTGACATCGCAGAACTGACATGCAGCGTCACTCGGTAAGGCAGGTGCAGTCTGAGACATCGCAGTACTGACATGCAGCGTCACTTGGTGAGGCAATTGCATCTGAGACATCATAGTACTGACATGCAGCGTCACCGGATGAGGTAAGTACAGTTTGACACATCGCAGTCCTGACACGCAGCGTCAACCGTTGAGGCAAGTGCAATATGAGACCTCGCAGTACTGTCATACAGCGTTCCCGGTGAGGCATGTAAGTGCATTCTGTGACATCGCAGTACTGACATGTAGCGTCACTCGGTGAGGCAAGTGCAGTCTGAGACATCGCAAGACTGACATGCAGCGTCAACCGGTGAGGCAAGCGTAGTCTGAGACATCGCAGTACTGACATGCAGCGTCACCCGGTGAGGCAAGTGCGGTCTGGGACATCGCAGTACTGACATATAGCGTCATTCGGTGAGGCAAGTGCAGACTGAGACATAGCAGTACTGAACATGCAAATCGTCAAAATATAAGGCAAGTGCAGTTTGAGACATCGCAGTACTGAACATGCAGCACGTCACAAGATGAGGAAAGTGCAGTCTGAGACATCGCAGTACTGACATGCAAAGCCCCTCGGTGAGGCAAGTGCAGTCTGAGACATCGCAGTACTGACATGCAGCGTCACCCGGTGAGGCAAGTAAGTGCAGTCTGAGCCATCGCAGTACTGTCATGCAGCGTCAATCGGTGAGGCATGTAAGTGCAGTCTGTGACATCGCAGTACTGTCATGCAGCGTCAATCGGTGAGGCAAGTGCAAACTGAGACGTCGCAGTACTGACATGCATCGTCACTCGGTGAGGCAAGTGCAATCTGAGACATCGCAGTACTAACATGCAGCGTCACCCGATGAGGCTAGTGCATTTTGAGACATCACAGTACTGACATTTAGCGTCACTCGGTGAGGCAAGGGCAGTCTGAGAGGTCGCAGTACTGACATGCATCGTCACTCGGTGAGGTAAGTGCAGTCTGAGACATCGCAGTCCTGACATGCAGCGCAACCAGACATCGCAGTACTGATATTTAGCGTCACCCGATGAGGCTAGAGCAGTCTGAGACATCACAGTACTGGCATGCATCGTCACTCGGTGAGGCAAGTGCAATCTGAGACATCGCAGTACTAACATGCAGCGTCACCCGTTGAGGTAAGTGCAGTATGAGACTTCGCAGTACTGTCATAGGGCGTTCCCCGGTGAGGCATGTAAGTGCATTCTGTGACATTTTAGTACTGACATGTACCGTCTCTGGGTGAGGAAAGTGCAGACTGAGACATCGCAGTCCTGACATGCAGCTTCACTCGGTGAGGCATGAAAGTGCAGTTTGATACATCGCCGTACTTATATTCAGCTTCACTCAGTGAGGCAAGTGTAGTCTGAGACATCGCAGTATTGACATGCAGCGTCACCCGGTGAGGCAAGTGCAGTCTGAGACATCGCAGTACTGACATGCAGCATCACCCGGTGTGGAAAGTGCAGTCTGAGACATCGCAGTACTGACATGCAGAGTCACCCGGTGAGGCAAGTGCAGTCCGAGACATCGCAGTACTTACAAGCAGCTTCACCCGGTGAGGCAAGTGTAGTCTGAGACATCGCAGTACTAACATGCAGCATGACCCGGTGAGGCAAGTGTAGTCTGAGACAGCGCAGTACTGACATGCAGCGTCACTCGGTGAGGCAAGTGCAATCTGAGACATCGCAAGTAACATGCAGCGTCACCCGTTGAGGAAGGTGCAGTATGAGACTTCGCAGTACTGTCATACAGCGTTCCCCGGTGAGGAATGTAAGTGCATTCTGTGACATTTTAGTACTGACATGTACCGTCTCTGGGTGAGGAAAGTGCAGACTGAGACATCGCAGTCCTGACATGCAGCGTCACTCGGTGAGACATGAAAGTGCAGTTTGATACATCGCCGTACTTATATTCAGATTCACTCAGTGAGGCAAGTGTAGGCTGAGATATCGCAGTTTTGACATGCAGCGTAACCCGGTGAGGCGAGTGCAGTCCGAGACATCGCAGTACTGACAAGCAGCTTCACCCGGTGAGGCAAGTTTAGTCTGAGACATCGCAGTCCTAACATGCAGCATGACCCGGTGAGGCAAGTGTAGTCTGAGACAGCGCAGTACTGACATGCAGCGTCACTCGGTGAGGCAAGTGTAGTCTGAGACAGCGCAGTGCTGACATGCAGCGTCACCCAGTGAGGCAAATGCAGTTTGAGTCATCGCAGTACTGACATGCACCGTCACTCGGTGAGGCATGAACGTGTAGTCTGAGACATCGCAGTACTGACATGTAGCGTCAGTCGGTGTGGCAAGTGCAGTCTGAGACATCGCAAGACTGACATGCAGCGTCACCCGGTGAGGCTAGCGTAGTCTGAGACATCGCAGTACTGACATGCAGCGTCACTCGGTGAGGCAAGTGCAGTCTGAGAGGTCGCAGTACTGACATGCATCGTCACTCGCTGAGGCAAGTGCAATCTGAGACATCGCAGTACTAACATGTAGCGTCACTCGGTGAGGCAAATTCAGTCTGAGACATCGCAGAACTGACATGCAGCGTCACCCGGTGATACAAGTGCTATCTGAGACATAGCAGTACTTTAATGCAGCGTCACTCGTTGAGGCAAGTGCAGTCTGAGACATCGCAGTACTGACATTTAGCGTCACCCGATGAGGCTAGTGCAGTCTGAGACATCGCAGTACTGACATGCACCGTCACTCGGTGATCATGAAAGTGTAGTCTGAGACATCGCAGTACTGACATGTAGCGTCACTCGGTGAGGCAAGTGCAGTCTGAGACATCGCAAGACTGACATGCAGCGTCACTCGGTGAGGCATGAAAGTTTAGTCTGAGACATCGCATTACCGACATGTAGCGTCACCGGGTGAAGCAAGTACAGACTGAGACATCGCAGTCCTGACATGCAGCGTTACTCGGTGAAACATTAAAGTGCAGTCTGATACATCGCCGTACTTAATTTCAGCTTCACTCGGTGAGGCAAGTGTAGTCTGAGACATCGCAGTACTGACATGCAGCATCACCGGGTGAGGCAAGTACAGACTGAGACATCGCAGTCCTGACATGCACCTTCACTCGGTGAGGCATTAAAGTGCAGTCTGATACATTTCCGTACTTAATTTCAGCTTCACTCGGTGAGGCAAGTGTAGTCTGAGACATCGCGGTATTGACATGCAGCGTCACACGGTGAGGCAAGTGCAGTCCGAGAAATCTCATTACTGACATGCAGCATCACCCGGTGTGGAATTGTAGTCTGATACATCGCAGTACTGACATGCAGCGTCACCCGGTGAGGCAAGTGCAGTCTGAGACATCGCAGTACTGACATGCAGCGTCACTCGGTGAGGCACGAATGTGTAGTCTGAGACATCGCAGTACTGACATGTAGCGTCACTCGGTGAGGCAAGTGCAGTCTGAAACATCGCAGTACTGACATGCACTGTCACCCGGTGAGGCAAGTGTAGTCTGAGACATCGCAGTACTGACATGCAGCGTCACTCGTTGAGGCATGAAAGTGTAGTCTGAGACAGTACAGTGCTGACATGTAGCGTCACTTGGTGAGGAAAATGCTGTCTGAGACATCGCAGTACTGACATGCAGCGTCACCCGGTGAGACAAGTGCAGTCTGATACATCACAGTACTGACATGCAGCGTCACCCGGTGAGGCAAGTGTAGTCTTAGACATCACAGTACTGACATGCATCGTCACCCGGTGAGGCAAGTGCAGTCTGAGACATCGCAGTACTGACATGCAGCGTCACTCGTTGAGGCATGAAAGTGTAGTCTGAGACAGTACAGTACTGACATGTAGCGTCACTTGGTGAGGAAAATGCTGTCTGATACATCGCAGTACTGACATGTAGCGTCACTCGGTGTGGCAAGTGCAGTCTGAGACATCGCAAGACTGACATTCAGCGTCACCCGGTGAGGCAAGTGTAGTCTGAGTCATCGCAGTACTGGCATGCAGCGTCACTCTGTGAGGCATGAAAGTGTAGTCTGAGACATCGCAGTACTGACATGTAGCGTCACTCGGTGTGGCAAGTGCAGTCTGAGACATCGCAAGACTGACATTCAGCGTCACCCGGTGAGGCAAGTGTAGTCTGAGTCATCGCAGTACTGGCATGCAGCGTCACTCTGTGAGGCATGAAAGTGTAGTCTGAGACATCGCAGTACTGACATGCAGCGTCACTCGGTGTGGCAAGTGCAGTCTGAGACATCGCAAGACTGACATTCAGCGTCACCCGGTGAGGCAAGTGTAGTCTGAGTCATCGCAGTACTGGCATGCAGCGTCACTCTGTGAGGCATGAAAGTGTAGTCTGAGACATCGCAGTACTGACATGTAGCGTCACTTGGTGAGGCAAGTGTAGTCTGAGACAACGCAGTACTGACATGCAGCGTCACACGGTGAGGCAAGTGCAGTCTGAGACATCGCAGTACTGACATGCAGCGTCACTCGGTGAGGCACGAAAGTGTAGTCTGAGACATCGCAGTACTGACATGTAGCGTCACTCGGTGAGGCAAGTGCAGTCTGAAACATCGCAGTACTGACATGCACTGTCACCCGGTGAGGCAAGTTTAGTCTGAGACATCGCAGTACTAACATGCATCGTCACCCGGTGAGGCAAGTGCAGTCTGAGACATCGCAGTACTGACATGTAGCATCACCCGGTGAGGCAAGTGCAGTCTGATACATCGCAGTACTGACATGCAGCGTCACTCGGTGAGGCATGAAAGTGTAGTCTGAGACATCGCAGTACTGACATGTAGCGTCACTCGGTGAGGCAAGTGTAGTCTGTGACATCGCAGTACTGTCATGCAGCGTCACTCGGTGAGGCAAGTGTAGTCTGAGACATCGCAGTACTAACATGCATCGTCACCCGGTGAGGCAAGTGCAGTCTGAGACATCGCAGTACTGACATGTAGCATCACCCAGTGAGGCAAGTGCAGTCCGAGACATCGCAGTACTGACATGTAGCGTCACCCGGTGAGGCAAGTGCAGTCTGATACATCGCAGTACTGACATGCAGCGTCACTCGGTGAGGCATGAAAGTGTAGTCTGAGACATCGCAGTACTGACATGTAGCGTCACTCGGTGAGTCAAATGCAGTCTGATACATCGCAGTACTGGCATGCAGCGTCACTCTGTGAGGCATGAAAGTGCAGTCTGAGACATCGCTGTACTGACATGTAGCGTCACTCGGTGAGGCTAGTGTAGTCTGAGACATCGCAGTACTGACATGTAGCGTCACCCGGTGAGGCAAGTGTAGTCCGAGACATCGCAGTACTGACATGCAGCGTCACCCGGTAAGGCAAGTGCAGTCTGATACATCGTAGTACTGACATGCAGCGTCACTCGGTGAGGCATGAAAGTGTAGTCTGAGACATCGCAGTACTGACATGCAGCGTCACTCGGTGAGGCAAGTGCAGTCTGAGACATCGCTGTACTGACATGTAGTGTCACCCGGTGAGGCTAGTGTAGTCTGAGACATCGCTGTACTGACATGTAGCGTCACCCGGTGAGTCAAGTGCAGTCTGATACATCGCAGTACTGACATGTAGCGTCACTCGGTGAGGCTAGTGTAGTCTGAGACATCGCAGTACTGACATGTAGCGTCACCCGGTGAGGCAAGTGTAGTCTGAGACATCGCAGTACTGACATGCAGCGTCACCCGGTGAGGCAAGTGCAGTCTGAGACATCGCAGTACTGACATGTAGCATCACCCAGTGAGGCAAGTGCAGTCTGAGACATCGCAGTACTGACATGCAGCATCACCCAGTGAGGCAAGTGCAGTCTGAGACATCGCTGTACTGACATGTAGCGTCACTCGGTGAGGCTAGTGTAGTCTGAGACATCGCAGTACTGACATGCAGCGTCACCCGGTGAGTCAAGTGCAGTCTGATACATCGCAGTACTGACATGTAGCATCACCCAGTGAGGCAAGTGCAGTCTGATACATCGCAGTACTGACATGTTGCGTCACTCGGTGAGGCAAGTGCAGTCTGAAACATCGCAGTACTGACATGCACTGTCACCCGGTGAGGCAAGTGTAGTCTGAGACATCGCAGTACTGACATGCAGCATCACCCAGTGAGGCAAGTGCAGTCTGATACATCGCAGTACTGACATGTAGCGTCACTCGGTGAGGCAAGTGCAGTCTGAAAAATCGCAGTACTGACATGCACTGTCACCCGGTGAGGCAAGTGTAGTCTGAGACATCGCAGTACTGACATGCAGCGTCACTCGGTGAGGCAAGTGCAGTCTGAGACATCGCTGTACTGACATGTAGCGTCACTCGGTGAGGCAAGTGCAGTCTGAGACATCGCTGTACTGACATGCAGCATCACCCAGTGAGGCAAGTGCAGTCTGATACATTGCAGTACTGACATGCAGCGTCACTCGGTGAGGCATGAAAGTGTAGTCTGAGACATCGCATTACTGACATGTAGCGTCACTCGGTGAGGCAAGTGTAGTCTGAGACATCGCAGTACTGACATGTAGCGTCACTCGGTGAGGCATGAAAGTGCAGTCTGATACATCCCACCACTCAAATCCAGCTTCACTCGGTGAGGCAAGTGTAGTCTGAGACATCGCAGTACTGACATGCAGCATCACTCGGTGAGGCAAGTGTAGTCTGGGACATCGCAGTACTGATATGCAGCGTCACCCGGTGAGGCAAGTGCAGTCTGAGACATCGCAGTAACGGTGTTTGCATAACCTCGTCGTCCTTGGCTGTCCGCTCGTCCTTTTATAACCCAGCAAAAACGTGATGAATATTATTTCCATGCATATTTTTCACCACCTCGTTTCATTCTACTCAGCTGTTACCAAAATACGCTTGGTTGAGCAGCAGGTGACTTCATCTTAAAATGTACATAATTGTGTCTGTTTTTTTAGTTAACGTGCAGATTATTACATATTTCTGGAAATCTTGAAAATAAAGTGACACTATAATGGAAGCAAGGTTTCCACTAGGATAGTTCGCATACATTAGCATGTACAAGTCTAGAAGTATGGAATTACAAATTGCAGCATTATTTTAACGGCTTAACCATTATATACTATATCTGGTAATCTTAAATAGTTTGGGTAACAATATTTGTATGCACTGTTTGAATGCTACAATATTAAAAAAATCTGGATACTCGTGATAAATTTATTAGATATTTCTTTGTATATAGAGTAGGCCCTACAACTATTATTATAAGTGTAATTTAACTCTGCAAATTTAATCTTATTTACTTTTTCCCATATTACCAACTTGATCTAAAATGTTCATTACATCACTCTTTATCTTAAATTGTTAAGACTAAAGTGTTGGATATCCGAAGTGAATGTAACAATGAATTTATATTCATTTGTTGAGGAAACTGTTGGAGTTAACTGTTGGTTAACTCGGAAACCAATAAGCTACTATCTTAGAGGAAAGAGTTTGTTTCAAGTTTATAGTACTGACCACAATCAATGTGAATGAGACTATAATTAAAAGGCAATTGTGATCTAGATGATTGGGGGGGAGTAGTTGTCTACTGGGTCAAATAATTAGGCTAGTCTGAGTGTCATTTAATAGCTTATTCAGAAAGCTGAGTTTGCGATTTTTCCTCGAATATCTGGAGAATAATTCAGGTCAAGTGCGGTGGCAATTTATTGTGATGGCAGTTGGGAGTAACCAGAGACCAGTTAGTGACAGCAAAGTCTTAGAAATCACCGTATTTCTTTTATTTAGTATTTGAGTAGATTAATAAGCAAGCAGTAGTGTTGAAAAATCCCAGAAAATTTGGTTAGTAATCATAAAGACATACGATTGGATTCGGTTGCATAACATATGGTTATTAAGCTGTCAGGACACTTTTGATTTAGTATTGCTTTTCCTCGAAGTTCTTCCTTTTAACTAGGTTCGATGCATAATCTCGATATGCATTGTAGGGCTCTATCTCACCTCGATAAAGATTAAATTTAAACCAGCTTAGATAATATATATATTTGAACACCACTCCAAAAGAATTCAACTTGGAACAGGGAAGTGTGACATCATCGTTTAAGGAAGGGCGCACTAAATAATCAGTGAGGTCGGTTCAACTCATTAGGATCGAGGACAGTGTCGAAACAAAAGCTGGTGACGCCCCCGCCATCAGGAGCCGCGACAGAGGCTCAAGGGTAGAGGCAGTCGTCATGGCGATATCTCGTTATGGACCGTGGAAATTAGCAAATAATGACTAATATTACGATACAACGTCGCTTTACGACCGTGAAATGTGAAATGCGAGAACATTAGCACATACGAATCCAACCGTCCACTAACGTACGACCATTGACCGTGTCTAACGTGTAATGTATTTCTTGAAGCCTTATGTGATTCAATTGCCCAATGGCCTCCTCAATGACTTTATAAAAGTTGGAGACTGGCAGAATATAAAAGCTCTTGATTTGCATTGTCTTTGTGTTTATGAGAAAGCTTAAAGAATTTCTTAGAGAGAAATTCTTTAACAGTGTAAACGTTCTTATACTTATTCTTATAGAGTGTAAAAAGTTGTTTCCTATTTGAATCGTTATAAGTGAAATTAGAGATACCAAATTTTCGCTGATTTTAGGTGGAATTTGTAAAAATCAATGTATTACGTTTGTTTCTTATTCGATTTTATACCAGAGTAAAGCTGAGTTTATCACGAGTAAGAAATTTGAATCGGAAAAATGATACGCGTTATGGTTTAGAAAATACAGGGTAATCCATAACTATCAATATTTTTACACAAGAATGGCCGCCATTTTGAAACGGGTAAAGGTAAGTGAATTATTTTTTGCCAATATGTTCTTTTAACTTTTTACGAGACCTTTAAAATGTATAATTTGCCTAGGTATGTTTGTTTACTTATGACATTTTTAGACTCGAACCACGATTCAAAAATCTTTTGAAACTGGCCGCCACGGCCACCAGGGGGTAGTTGGTCAATGACTCCATATCCAAATTTGTTCATATTACATCGGTGCCGAAATCAAACATATCAAAAAGTGCACAATAGGTTAGCTAATCCGCTGTACTAACAGAAAAAGGTGTTAAATTGTAATTGGAAACCACCTTGAATAATATAGTTTTACTGTGATTAACCTAATCAACCACAGTACTGTATTTCGGTTTTGAGCTTGATTTTTTATCACCTGATCAAGTAAATATTCTTTGTATGATTAACGCTGGAGCCGCCAATAGGCGAAGACCTAGAACAATTTCTGTTAAAAATGTCTCTATATAGCATCCAAGCATAACATATTATGAACATAAATTAAACAAGCCAGCCGGACATGAGAACAGAGTTGAAACGCCTTCCGGTTTTATAAATTTAATAGCCAAAATTTGTATTTTTAATAGCTAAATACAAAATAAAAATTAAATAATAGATAGTAGGAGTGGATTGACGTCTGTCAATTTCGTAAAGCCGCAATAGAGAAACCTAACTTAGAGGATCTAGTACTTTTATTAATATTTAAAAAATATATAATTTATAGAAATCACAACATTAGTGATTTCTAGATTGATCATTAGTGTTTTGCTAAAATATTAATTTTGGCAAATTTATTAAAATAACGTTTCTCATAGTATTTTTTACGTAAGCAGCAATACGTGTGGCTTAATTCAGATAAAAGTGCACCAAACCGAGTGAAAACCACGTGCAACCTTTGTTTACGGATATAGTATAGGCAGTTTTAAAACAAAACTATAAGTAATAACAAATACCGATCCGGGTCACCCGGCTCTCTCGGGCTGGTGAAACGATTGTGAGCCGTTCTTGCATAACTCTGGCGCCCAATAAAGATCAGGGTCGCATGTCATTGTTTTATATTTTCTCTCTTTCCTCCTAACGACCTGAGACGGCGGCGTATCACTAGACAAGAATAGCTCCGTAGTCAGCTTCGAGTCGAGTTATATCCAGGAGGAGTTCTGGCAGTAAAGAAGCAAGCCCACGTGTGGACTTGTGAACTATGCTGAGCGAAGGTCGAGAAGAGCACCTCATCCGCTTCCTTATAGCGTTATGTCTTACGAGAGGATATCGCGGCAGGTGATGTACATTCAAGGATGTGAAAATAAAAGTATAAGGCAATAACATAATTTTACCTTAATAAGAATTGTTTAACCGTGCGAATGATTAAACTCATTTTCCTTTTATTTCCTGTATTGAGATCACCATAATCATTTAGAATATTATTTTACTGGCTGTATAGAATATATCTTGATACATTTATATAAATAAATGAATCGGATTAGTTACTTAACTTATAAGTTAAATGAGTTAATAAGTTTATTAAAATAATTGATACTTTAATAGAAGGTCAACCAGCAATGGTGCTAGCTAGTAAACAATGTTGTAAGGGAAATTTACCCGCGCCACGCAGTCTTTCCTTTCCTAAGCCATTGGTCAAAGTGATTTGATTTGTTTGTTTTGTGTGATGTTCGTTGTACACTATTTCGTTTCATTGACAGTTTCTTGGTGGCCTTTCTAGTTCTGTATACAGTGGTGGGGATGACTTTCTCCTAAGTCCTTTGTTTACTATCTGGCCATCAATTCATCTTACACGGTGTTATTGAGCATTCCCGTTAGTGAGAAATTAGGGAATAAACTAATGTGTTTGCAAGTTCGAAGTTGGTACTTCTTGTTTCAACCCTCTGTTCTAGGCTAGCATGTGCAGCTGAAATCTGCTGCTTTTGTAAATGTGTTTGCAAGTTCGAAGTTGGTACTTCTTGTTTCAACCCTCTGTTCTAGGCTAGCATGTGCAGCTGAAATATGCTGCTTTTGTAAATGTGTTTGCAAGTTCGAAGTTGGTACTTCTTGTTTCAACCCTCTGTTCTAGGCTAGCATGTGCAGCTGAAATCTGCTGCTTTTGCAAATGTGTTTGGATATTAAATTATTATTCCCAATCGTAGGTATGTTAGTAAACAATACATTTATGAGAATGAAAAAGCCCTTTCATATCCTCTGTTGATGGGCTTTATTAAGATGATGGAGAAAGATGAAAAGTATCACAAATTGGGCATTGAATTACTACGGATTCCCCATGAGCAATATACAATATATGTATATTTAAATGTCGTGCTAAAGGTTTGCTTATACATGTTCTAATCTTCAGTTTCGTTGGTTAAGATGCAAGAATCAAACAATTGCACATAAATTACGTTGAGTTTACTACAGTTAATTCCTTCATACAACAAAGACTTTGTAAACAAAGGTTGCACATTTTTAAACTGCTGGTTGACCTTCTATTAAAGTATCAATTATTTTAATAAACTTATTAACTCATTTATATAAATGTATCAAGATATATTCTATACAGCCAGTAAAATAATATTCTAAATTCCAAATGAAAACTGTGTGCACCCAGAACATCCCGATACTGAAATATCTACAGATACGTAACGGATTGTTAGAACCATCGATGGAATCAATATAAGCATTTATCAAGTGGATGTGTGAAATATATACAAAATGATGTCTTTAATCAGCGATGTTCAAATAATAATGTTTGTTTAAGGTCTCATTCACATCGAGAAATCTTGCTTTCCAAACATCTGTGTTGAAAATAAACCAGAACAAACATTGTTAAAAGTTTGTACAAAATTGTTTTATAAACAAAATAATATGGGTCTGACAAGCAATCTAGTTATATAAAAAACATCAAATACTGTTTGCCATACATCACAATGTTTATTAAAACACTAAAATCCCCCCATAGCAGCAAACCTGCGTACTCAGCGAATTTCCAATGCATATGCATGCATCATAATACCACATAAAGCCACATACCAAGTTTTATTAATTTATGTTCATAGATAACGGAGGTAAAGTTTTACTTATTCTCCATTAGAATGACATGGGGCTGAGTATGCAGGTTTGCTGCTATGGGAACTATCGGCAAAAAAACCGTTTTTGTGCAAATTTCAATAAACCACAACAATATGAACCCAATATAACAAGTTTAGTCAGGATAAGTTGATAAATAAGCAAGATATACAATTTGTCTTATTCTCCATAGCAATAACATTGGACAACGTACTGTATTTGGCACTTTCAATATCTCTGTAACCAATTGACATAGAGCAATGATCAAAACACCATCTTGTTCGTTTTTAAGCTAAATTTAATGGAGAAAAGTAAAATTTGATTTAATAAAATATTATAAGTAAAAAACTAAAAAAAACATGTTTGGGGTACAAAACCCCCCCAAAATACCCCTTTGGATAGAGCAATCTGGCTGGTTTTCGAACTTAAAGTCATAAATGTTGCTTTACATTTTTGTACCAAATTTCATCAAAAACAGACCATTTTTACGAGAGTTATTGCACCCAAAATATATATACAAAATATATATATATAGTTTTGTTCGAATGGTGATTTTGGCATCTGGTGACCCCAAAATAAAAAAATTATCATGGTCCCAGGCCTACCATGCTTACAGTAATAGCTTCTTCCCTATAGGGGAAATACGATAAAAAAATGTTTGAGTAAACATGTTTGTCAAACATTTGCTTAGCGTGGACGAGCCTTTTACAAAATATCTGAAAAGGTTTAAAATAACGAGAAGCTCCTACTGTGTTTGCCACTAGCATGTCTCGAGTTTTTAACCTTACAGCTTTTTGCTGATCATTTTGATTCGTTTTGGAAGAACATTGTACTCTTTTGGCCCAAAATATCCAAATCGGTTTCTTCCTATTTCTAGCTTGATACGTGAAAGACAATAGAGTCAACCGCCAGAAGTGATATACAAATATACAGGAATATCATTTTGTCTTGTGGGGCACCTTTAAAATTTTGTATATATTTCGATAAAACCATTCTGATAAGATCAAAGCAAATTCATAAGTCATAGTTTTCACGAAATTTACATAAAAAACTCAGCTAAAAACAGGGGTTTAATTTAATTACTATTCGTAAAAGACGTTTTCCTCCTACAAATCTCTCCCTCCCAGCGACACTCCAGTTTGACGGCTGCAGCATCTCCGTCCGCAGTGTCATCTCGCGGACGTCTACCGCTTTCGCAATATTAATTAAATTACATCATTTGCATTACCCCGATGGTGTTTCCCGAGTAATTCATTGTATAACCATCGTCCGCCTCCGATTGTCGGGTTAGCGCTGACACGAGCGGCTGTCACGGAGGCAACCCTCTGGTCGTTGCCATGGCGACCGCGGCGGCGGGGCGGTCGTGGGGACTACCCGGGTTGGGTAACAGACAAGGTTGTAAATATCAGTTTATTGATTTGTTTTATCATATGCGGTGATTTATGAACTTTCCTAAAATTTGATGTAAAATGCTTGAAATTGATTTGATTTTTAAAAATTGTACTCGTATCATTTTGTATATAATTACACCCCCATTTTGTATAATTACATTTTGTCAATAAAATATGGACAGGTTTTTGTTATACTGCTTCTTTTAGTTCTTCTTAAAATTTAATTCATCATTTGTGCTTCTTTTTATTATTTAACTTCTTGTTTCTTTTCTTACCACTGGTTTACAGACTAGAACAAACATTTATTCAATCCCCTTCCCATTTAGTTGCTCTATTTCTTAAAATCGTTCCCACAATCTCATATTAATCTGTTTAACCATTCATTTATATTTACTAACTATTATTTAAAATGAGCAAGTTGCCAAATAGTAGCCTAAAAAATTCAAATTTTAGCAGGAGTTAAAAGAAGATGGCGAGTAACAGAACTTTTTGAAATGTATTTAAAATAAAATTATTTCACTGTATTATCTTTTTCGCAATGTACTAAATTCATCAAAATGAATAGCCAATTGCAACGGTATTATTTTATACTAGGTTAAAATAATTCACATGGTCAGGTATTAGGTATAATAAATTAGGAGGCTTTATCAGCTACAGCTACCAGGAAAAGGGCTTTGTATCAGGGGCAGAAAGTGGTCTCCCTAAAAAAGGAGAACAGCACAAGGGCTCCAATTTGGAATACCCCAGGTCTCCTCGAGCACCTCATTGGGACAGACAAGGATCTTTCCTCTCAGGGTGCCTTTCAACTCAGTTGGCTTCCATAGAAGGGGCTTATTAGAATTACGTTTAGGATTATGAAACATAATTTTAGATTTGCAATTACTTCACTCTTCATTATTACCGAAACCCTTTCATGTGACCTCATAACAATCATATGTCCTTCAAGGTCGTGCGAATTTAATTTTCTTTGAGAAGCTGTCAAGGATCGCAAAGCTGAAGATTATTTGAATGTGTCTATAAACGGTGAACCAAGACAATGTTTTGAATTGCAGGAATCCATTCTATAAAAGAATATGATAACTGTCGTTAAGGTTTTCTGAAGATTATTGTAAGATTTTTCTTCGTAGTGTATATGTGAATGTCTTTTTCACCTTTCATAGTTAATGCCTAAAAGGAAGGCTGCCAGTTGCTGGTGTCTGTGGCTGCCCTTATTTGACGTTGTTAGTAGTTAAAACTGACATCTGATATACATTGCCACAGAAACCACGCATAACGGAGCTACTGTAAGATTACTTGATGGTAGCTAGTATAAAGAAAGCTAATACAAAGTGTTTAGGAGACATTTACCTCCTCCTGTTCATACACTGTTTATTGTCAAAGCCAACCAAAAAGCCATCTATGAAATGTATTGGTGTTTAAAAACAAAATTGAACAATGGATCTTGCAAATACAAACAAAAAGAAACAATTGACAGGACTAAGGTAACTTTCTCCTCGCCCTCTTTTTTACTAGATAGCCATAAAGACATATCCAGACAGTAGGCGTATAGTCCTTATTCCAGTTACAAATCTGCGTGGTCAAATTTGAAAGCTCCTGAGACACAGAACTGAAACTCACGTAAATCCTCCTCCCCCCGACATAAACATCGCCAGAGGCGAGTTTAAAACAACATTCACCCAACATTTTCCGTATTAGTCGAATCAGAAAGAGTATTGGCCAACGATAATGTCACATCGTGATTCTTATTCAGGTTTCGAAGTATTCGCGTGCATCACCCTCGGCCTGTCCTCGACCTTTCGCCGCCTCAGTTCCCGTTCCCGCTCCTCGACCCTGAACAGTCCCAGTTCCAGCCCCAGTTCTACCGTTCCAGGCGGTGGAACGATCCCAGAGGTTATGCAAAGGGAATACCACGGACTAGGTCACCGTATCTGGACTCGCAGTTTGGTGAACATGACGCAACCCGCCATTCTTTCCACTTCACTTGGCCACATACTGGCTGGCATAAATTAATACCTATGGACCATGACACCACTGCGGCAATCGCGCACTGCTTATTTGAAATATTTTAAATATTCTTTACTACGCCACCTAAATTATCCTGATTTAATTGGATGTTTTGTTGGCTTCCTAGAAGAAAACTGCGAGCGATGATTTGGTGGTAGACTTTATCAGTTAGTATTGAAAAACGAATGTTGCACAATCTATGTTAAAAAATGTCTTGCAGACGTGATCCTTTCAAACTAACTGATCAATGACTTTCTCATTGAACTAGTAATCTATATTCACTAACGCTAAGGCATTTCCTGGGATTTTAACATCTCGATATATAATTCCGTAAGTCAAATTTTTGTAAAGAAATTGTGAGTGACTGGATGGCCGTAGAAGGATGGGAGGGGTATCATTTTAAAGGTCTTGACGTGAATTTTGAGGGAAAACTATTCATTTTTCTTATTTTTTTACCATAAATTCGCAACAGAATAAAACTTTTCCCATTAAAACAACATGGGGTTTAATTTGTTTACATCTTTTGAAATTAAAACAGCTGTGCCACAGAGTTAAATTAGCCTTTGATATTGATACCAGCTGTACTTATTCAGTTTGTTTACTTTTAAACTACAGCAATGTATAGTTGTTTAGGAATGGACATTTTATTAAAAACATAAGACAGTATAATAATATTATATTACAATGCTAGAAAATCAGTGCTTATTTATAAATGACCAATGAAGGTTGATAAAAAATTTATGTATTTTGGTTTTTTAGGGGCTTTTGCCCCTACAAGCCCCTAGTGATTTTTATAATGCTGTTAATTAAACTGGACATTTATTAGTGAATTTCCTTTGGAAAGTGAACTATTAGCATGACCCGCACGGTGAAACTTAAGCCCGGGACCACCATAGAAGTTCCTAATGTGACCCCCTGAACACGTTTTGGGGGGTCGTTCAAAATTTTATATATATATATATATATATATATGTGTTTGCACTCTAGCGATCGCATTTTTTGTCCGATTTACTTCAAATTTGGTAGGGACGTTCCTTTCTGTAATCAGTTGGACAAGTTCGTTGGGCAAAACAATCGGAAAACTCTAAACCCCTTTTTTGGGGATTAATCTTTCAAATTTTGAGTTTTTGGGCCCAAAAAGTGTCACAAAAGCCCAATATGTAAAATCAATGCATGTAAAAAGATGGGAATTAGTGAGGCAAAAGTTTTAAGCCCTCTCTCGTCATTCTAGCATAAATATTTACCGAGTTATTAAAGAAAATGTGTATCGACTAAACACAGTACGTTGTCTTATGGGGGTTTTACACTATAAAACCCTGTTATTCCTTTGTTAGAGTACTTTTATCATCCCCAGCAACCTCACGCCTACTTTCAAGTCTGTCTGGGCCTTCTCCTAACCTTATAATGCGCAAAATTCTATTCCCAGCTTTGCAAGTAAATGAAACCAGGAGTATCAGAACAGCCAAAAAATCAATGTTTTCAGATTTCAATAAAAATTGGACAAATGTATGTTTTTACACTTATTTTGAGTTTTACAAGTTTTTATATGGAAATTCACTTCCCTCACGTCAGCGTGCTGCGTGCGAACTCGTTTTCCATTTAATTTTGCATGTATTAAATACTCATTCATCAAAGGGATGTTTTATTGAAGATACACAATTCGTTTAAGATAAATATCATATAAATCTGAGTCATGATTCGGAAGGAATCAGGGGGAAAATGAAAGCATTAATGCTATATCTTCATTAATAAGATACAATATAAATTATTAAACCAAAGAAGAAAGTAATATTATATGTATTATGAGTTTCCTCTAAAATCAAAAAGCTTTAAACTTTAGCAGGTATACAAAATAAATAATATTTGATGATTTTTAAAAGTTATTTTATAGTTCTAAAGATTACTATTCTTTGGCGCTGTTAAAATAGTACACGTTGAATTACCGGGGACAACAATATTTGTATCATACGTATTTTTATCCAATAAAATGATACTATAAGCAGTGAGGAATTTACTGTTATACCAGGCTGACTACAAACCGGCCGTAAGACGCAGCCTCGGACTAGGCTCAAGGTGAGCCAATAGTAACAAGCTTTTAATCGACATGTTTTACATATGACAAGTATTGACGGATACATGCTTTAACTTTTTTCCTGTTTTATTTAATGTTGGCTATTTTAAGTTACTTTGACTTTATTTTATTTGATATATAACCGACCTGAAATCTTAAACAAAATTAGAAGCAAATATCTCTGTGTTGAGTCGTGAGAGACAAAACTACTTGGACGCTTGAATGCGGTGCTACAAATAAGTTAATACGATTGACTTTATGGGGTTAAAACAAAAATATCTTTACTGTCAAATATTGAATAATTTTATCTTATTTTGTTTTACTCTTTTGAGATTTTTCTTTGCATAAATTGTTCCCACAGTTTGCTATATACTTTAATATATATTACACATGTATATATTATATATATATTTACTAGCTGTTACCCGCAGCTTCGCTCGCGACAAATTAAGACACATTAAAAATATTAACCTGACCAGCACTATCAAAACTTTTTTTGTTTTCCATATGACTTCCTTTGTCCTATAAGCTGACTAACAACTACAGCTGGTAATTTTTACAAATATTTGCATTGGAACTTACACGACCCGTGGGGAGGAGCCCTAAGGTTGGACGTGGACATTGTTAGGTCTATATGTTAATGGGATATGTAAGCAATGTCCATGCAAAAGTTTAGCTTAATAGGTCCAGCAGTTTATGCCAAATACCCATACATACATCCAAACATATATCCAAACTTTCACATTTATAATATTATTAGTAGGATGTATAATTGTTGCCCGTCGCGGCTTCGCCACGAATATGATATTACTAGCTTAAAGGGTACTTAACATTAATAGGATATATTTTCAAAATTTGGTCCATGAGGTACCGTTAGTTATTAATTCTGGAGTATGACTTATCATCATATGAAATTTCAGGTTAATTACTGGACTATCAGTAAGATAGAATGATCGGAGAAGGAGTACGCCGATGATTGGTTGTGCTTCTTTTTGTTTGACGTTTGGTTGTTTTATATTACCTAACATTTTAGAAAATCATTTCAATTAGTATTTTAATATAAAAAATAGGTGTTGTGATGGTTATTATAGGAATTTTTAAGGCCAGTGGAGAATATAATTCAAACAAAAATTGTAACATCGATCAGGAATAAGCTTATCTATTGAATTAACATAGTTTTACTGCCATTGGGGTGGAGCCCCAGATGTTTTTATGGACTCGGAATAGTAGTATATCAATCTATAAATTAAAACCTTTGGACATCTCGCTGGACTAATAGTTAGCGGCTTGGACTTCGGTTCAAGGAGTCACGGGCTCAAATCCCGGGGTGAACACAATAATTTTAGGGATTGGACCGCTTTCCTTTAAAAGTGGTTATAATTTACTATTAACAAAAATGACACTGGTGAATCTCAAATAAAATATATTAGCTAATTTCCTACCGGATTTAGACTAAACCGGTGAGCTAGTTGATGCATGAAAGTAAATATAAAAACTTTGAATTACAGTGGGGCAAAGCAACCTTCTATGATGTTTGAACCATAGGTAGGCTTATATTTGATTTTGGTGTATTACAGCTTAAACGATCCAATTAATTTTAATATTAACAAGATAAACATAGGAATCTATTGTACAGAGGGGGGATGAAGCACTAAATTAGGAGGAGTTTTGGATGGAGAGTTAATCATCACATTATGCCTTAGTGTATTAGCTACCTTCCTACCAAAAATTTCAAATAAATTAGTTTGATCGAGAACAGTTGTTTAGCCTGTGGTGAGGAAATCCAAGATTGGTGAGATCAGCCCTCTATCCCTGTAGAAGCACGTGTGAAATTTTAACAGTTAGATATGAATTTAATGAAGCATAGATATACCAAACTTTGAAAAATCAATAGATTGTTAAAAAAAAACTTTTTCAATATCTCAAAAATCAGATCAAAAGACTATTTCAAGATATGTATTTAATTTTAACAGTTTTAACATCAATCTGGTTGTAGCCTAAAACCACGTGTTTAAACAACTTTGTTAAAAGGACAGTTTAACATAACATTTGACGTGTTTTTAACTAATTGCATATTGATGTGAAAGTATGATAAAATAGGGTTCATTAATGTTTATAGTTATTCTAAATTGTATATTACCAAACCGCAATAAGTGCCTCTGCAATAAATTTATTAAAATTAAAAACTAGTTATTAAAAACTAGGGCCTCAACAACAATTGTGGATGATTAGAAAAACACTAAAGGATCAACATTTAGAAGTCTTTAAGTAAATCCAGTGTGGTCATATTTATCAAATTAATAGTGCAAGTGCAATTTTGAGTCTCTTTACTCAAATCGAACCCAGTATAACAGCTAAGCAATACCGGTTTCTTAAGTAATCGAACTTTTTGGAATCCCGACAATGTATATCGT
Source organism: Allygus modestus (assembly GCA_963675035.1). Taxonomy (NCBI): domain Eukaryota; kingdom Metazoa; phylum Arthropoda; class Insecta; order Hemiptera; family Cicadellidae; genus Allygus; species Allygus modestus. Next base: position 60,881,790 of record OY776116.1, read on the forward strand.
TCTCGGCGAACAAAGCCATAACAATAAAGCAAAACGATTCGTGTTTCGCCCAAATCACGTGACCCCAGGATCCTAGTTGATCACCAAACACTAATCGGCTAAAGGATGAGGGCAATACTTTCTCTGGAGGCGCATTTGAATTCTTTCACTTTCGTTGGCGCGGCCGCGGCAGCGCGTAGAAAGTATTGGATAGGAGCGGGCGGATACCTGCCCCCCACCCCTCACGCGGAAGTCACAGCGTCACTTCTAAATGGGAATTTAAATTTAAATTTCCTTATCGGTCAAAAACCTAAGGTATTATGTCAAAATACAGCTTAGTAAAACCATGAAAAAGTGAAGAACAATCCATTTTATTCGATCAAGAATATCTAAAGATTGTAGTGATTGGGGAACACAAAAGAAATTACTGTAAGTGCTGTTTTTAGGATTTACATCTATCACGCATATTGTTATTTACAAGAATTACTGGGCTGTACGATATGTAACCCGTATTTTATGAACAACGGGTTGCTATAAAGCAGAATAATTGTAGAAAATTGTAACTACAGACGTACATTTTTCTATTATTTGAGTTTTTGGGTATGTAACTTTAAAATACTGAGATAACGACAGTTATGAAACAGAAACATTTGGAAACTTAAAACCAATAACGAAATAGCAATATGAGTAATACATCTGCCAAGTTTTATGTCAATACCTGAAGTGAATCTTGTGATATTATTTATTTATTTAAAATTACAAACACTGGCCATTTAAAATATCAAGCTAACTAGCTGATATCCTCAGGCTTCGCCCTGGAACTACTACAAATCAAGATCAGCTGTTTGTATTTTCATTAGCTCAAACAAAATTGAATGTCCATAAGGAATACATGGGAACTTTGTCGGGGTCTCTGGTGGTTCCCTAAGTTCAGATCAGGATGAAAACCATTTAGTTTTCCTATTTTATGCCTAAAGAATCAGTCTGCAAAATTTCAGCTCTCTACCTACATGGGAAGGTGGAGAATTAGTGATGAGTGAGTCAGTCAGTCAGTCAGTCAGCCAGGGCTTTGCCTTTTATAGATATAGATTAAAGCTTAGGTATGTTATTGTTTGTATGTTATTGTTTTAAACCCTGCATGGGACGACTTCCCGAAGTTTCCAGAGGGAATTTGAATACAATCTTTATTTTTTAAGGCATGTGCATATAATGCATACCTGCTATGTTAATTCTTCCCGGGATAGGTGATATTTTAAAAACTATTGACTTTTTTCTTTGCTTAAAATTCATTGTTGATGATGGTGAGTTTATGGGTCAAAGTGCAGTGGTGCAAAATGTTCGCATTGATGTATTACTTATTTTGTTCTAAAACTAATTACAAGATGGGAAGATGTAGATTGAGGAGATTAAATAAAACTAAGTTAATTTGTTAATATAAGTGGGTAGCTTAAAACAACCTTGCGGTTCCGATGGTATATTTTACATCTTTGTTACCATTAACAGCCTAACTACAGGTCAGTTTACATGATTCATACCAACAGATGCTCTAACAGCATCTGCCAATAAATGAATGACTTTGAAAAAAAATATGTCCCTGACGAAGAATAAATATACAAATTCCAGAAGTTTAGTAAAGAGGGATTTTTAACTCGGCTTCAGATGGTATTTACAGAACGGGAAAACAAGGAAGATCATGAGAGTTTATTTGGACTCATGCAACGCAATTTAAGAGAGTTCGTACCCTTTCGAAAACTCAAATCAGGGATCAAGAATTCTAGATTTTCTTTAAAAAATAAATCGACATCCAGGAGGTTGATACCAACAACCACACTTATGCTTGTAAAAAAAGCCATACACGCATATAAACGTAAAAATAACGCAATTTTTCGAAAATTCAACCTTTCTCATCGGTCCTAGAATTTAACATCATATTGAAACATACATTCTTTTCTTTCCAGTAACCATTACCATGTAAAAATATAGCCTAAGTCGTTATGGAATTTGCAAAGGTTGTATGACATATAAAATATGTTTATGTAAAATATTAATGTCTTGCGATTTTACAAGTGGCCGTTTTTAATGGGGCATTGGTGTTTTAAAATAAGTGTCCGCATAGGACAGATTAACATGAACTGTTATGAACTTTATTCTTCCCTACTGTACTGTTTTGACTATCACAAACAATATTCGTTAAATACTGTTCCAAAACATTAAATGTTTACGATTGTTTGTGGGTGATATCGATTTAGCTAGGTATTTTTTTGCTCCTTAAAATGAACCATAGATGAATGATTTTTAGTAATCCTTTGAGGTGGAATGGGCTTTGATAGTTAATATTGGTCTTATGGTGGAGAAGCAGGTAGAAACAGAGGACTGGAGCCCCTTTATAATATAGTAATAAATTATCCAACAGAATAACGCTTTCCCAAAAATCGGGAATGCCCCTTTTAAGCTGGATTTTCCTAGCTCCGCATTTTGTGCGCAGCGCACTGCGGAGTATACCCAACAACATGTAATTAAATGGGAGCGTTTTCCTACAACAATGCGAGGCGCGCACTGCTCTCAGCGCAACAGGTCGACTCTTCAGCTGGGTTTTCCTAGCCCCGCATTTTGTGCGGAGCGCACTGCGCATTACGCAATGCGCTCCGTGTTATTCAGTGCGCTACGCAGTTGTGTTTTCCTAGCTCCGCAATGCACAGCGCGGAATTTTGTATTTTCACATTTTGTTGCTGGTATTTGATGAGTCGATTAACTGCAAACTGTCACTGTGCTGTTTCCCTTTTTCTTTTGAATGGAGAGTATGGCTGTTGACTTATTGTTGTGTGCTTAAGTGTGTGAATAAATAGGAGCAGTATTAGATAGTAAGATCATTTGATTGTTGTCATACATTATATGTCTTGTTATTTTGCGACGGTAAAGATATTTTATTTAAACATGTTTCCACTGAATTACTCTTTATGTCTGCGAGATGCGAGACCCCGCAATGATAACGGTAAACCAGTTATATTAATATTATTAATAATATCCGAATTTCGACCTCTCATTAGTAAATAAATCGTTTTACAATACTAAGTATCAAAGTTTTATAAATTACCCTGCTTCATGAGTAAATTACGTTCCAAACGTTTTTGTACATCTGATTTAGATTCAATCACCAAACCATATTACGCCTATTATTTTGACTTGCCATTAAACAATTCATTATGCTACTATGTATAAGTAGTTCATCCTCGGAAGCCGTACATTTGGTAATTTTGACCAGAAATTCACCAGTGAACGATTAAAACTAAATTAATTCGTCGAAAATAACGTCTCTTGCGCTCCGCATTCCGCACTAGACTGCTCTCGGAGGAGTCGTCCTGTTGCGCTGAGCGCAGTGCGCATCACGCAGTGTTGTAGGAAAACGCACCCATTTAATTACATGTTGTTGGGTGCGGACTGCGCACTAAATACGGAGCTAGAAAAACCCAGCTTTCCGCAGGGCTGGTTTTAGTTGAATTTTTGTAGTTGATTTGTATATGTTCTGTATATATGTTATTTACTAATGAGAGGTGGGAATCCGGATATAATAATGATAATAATTATTATTATTCCGTGACAGTGTTTAACAATTTATTGGAAACAAAACAAAATATTAAATTTATGGCGAAATCTTTAAACCAGGTAAGGTAGGCCTGAGTCCTATCTTTCTCTTCCTGGCGGGGTCCGGCCTTTTTTATTAATACTAATACTGTAGCTTGTATCCCGTAATCCTTACGGGGAATTCGCATCTCGCAGACATAAAGAGCATTTCAGTGGAAATGTAGTTCAAATAAAAAAACTTTATCGTCACAAAAGAACAATACATATCCTGCATGGCAACAATCAAATGGTCTTACTTTATAAACTGCTCCTACTCATTCACACAATCAAGCATACAAAAATAAGTCAACAGCCATGTTCTCCATTCAAACGTAAAAAGGAACCAGCACAGTGGCAGTCTGCAGTTATAGACTCAGGTTCACTCATCAAACACCAGGAACAAAGTGTGAAACTACATAATTCCTCGCTGCGCAGTGCGGAGCTAGGAAAACACAACTGCATAGCGCACTGAATAGCAAGGAGCGCATTGCGTAATGTGCAGTACGCTCCGCACAAAATGTGGAGCTAGGAAAACCCAGCTTTAGACAAAGTATAACAATTCAATACAATATAATACTGTTACTAATACTATTAACTTTGTGGGCTTTTGAGGCCAAATAAATGATTCATTAAAGTGTACACACAGTATTTTAGAGTAATCGTGACAATATCTTGAATATTTGATTTAGAAAACTTGAAAATTTTAATTCAGCATCGCCAACAAGGAATTCGAACTAATTCTACAAGGAATTCTACTATGCCGCTCTTAAGGTCAATCCAACAAAAGCATAAAAGTGCTGTTTTCATATTATATCTTTAGATTGCATTATTTTTGTATTGCTTGAACTTCTTGAGCCTTAAATATTGCCTAGCTATTTATAATGTGAGTAAAATACCCCCTTTGCAGCAAACCTGCATACTCAGCGAATTTATAATGGTACTTCACTACGTCATAAAGCCACTTGCAAACTTTCATCAAAGCATATTCATAAATAAGCGATATATGACATAGTATTTATTTTCCATAAGAAAAACATTAGGACTGAGAATGCAGATTTGCTGCATCAAGGTCCACAGAAATCGGCTTTTTATTTAAATACCATTATATTAAGCAACACTCCAAGTTTTACCAATTTATATTCATAAACAAGCAAGATATCACATATTTCTTATTTTAAGAATAACATTATAGTTGCTGAGTACGCAGGTTTGCTGCCATGGGAACCACTAAAAAATGAATGCAAATATCCGTAAACCCCAACCGTATAAAGCCACATACCAAGTTGCATTAATATATATTCTAATATATGTTCATTAATAAGCGAGTTATACAATTTGTTATTCTCCATAATATTAACATTGGACACCGAACTGTGTTTAGCACTTTCACTCAGTAAGCGCTTGGTAACCAATTGACGTAGAGCGATGATCAAAATACCAAATTGTTTGTTTTTTAAGCTGAATGTAATAGTGTAAACCAAAATTTGGGTTTAAAAAGAATTATATGTAAAAATTTCAAAAAACCCATTTGTGTGGTACAAAAACCCCCAAAACCCTAATTAAAATAGAGCGACCTGTATTGTTCTCGAACTCATAAAAATAGATAGTGCCTTACACATTTGTACCAAATTTCATCAAGGTCGGAGAATTTTTACGAAAATTATCGTGACTACGGACTATATATACATATGAATTTAAACGAATTGTGTTTTTAGCATCGGGAGGCCTCAAAACAAAAAGTTATCATGGTCCCGGGCCTAGGTGTTACCATGCCGACTACGGTAATAGCTACTTCGCTATACGGGGAATTTGCTAAAAGGAAGTGAAACTCAGGGAATAATTATTGGTAAAATTTAATGGTCGTAATATTTTTAGTTGACCGTAAAATCAAATTACGTGAAGCCGTAAAGCCGTTTTTGTAACAATAAGAACTCGGTAGGAGACTTCATGGTTGACGAAAGAAGCGTTCTTAACTATCAAGAATTGGATATTTTTGGATTTAATAACACTGACAAATGTATTTCTAATCTACTTTATGAGACAACTTAAGCATGATGTGTTGTAATGTGCGGTAAAGTGTTAACAAGGTTGTATTGTAATTATAAAACAAAACAACTATGTAAAACGTAGGCTAATAATAAAATAAAATCATAACACTGAATATCGGTACGGCTAACGAGTTAAAGCTTTATTAATAATTAATGTGTATAACTTAATATAAACAACAAATCTCAAATTGTTGTCTCCTGCGACTGTTTTGATACTGCGGAGTAACACAGAAGCTTTGCTACCAGTATTGCAACGTTTGCAGGCCAAAATATGCGAAAAATAGCTGCTTTTATATTTTGGGTAATTTGGTAATGGATTCTGTTTTCAACATTCTGAGATACCATTTAACCATTATTGTAACAGCAGAGTCCCGCTTGTTCAAATTAGTTGGGGCTGTAGGCTACCCTATTCGAATTCGACGGTTTTCTGGCTATCCGGGAAAGGCACTTTTTCGTAAAAACCCTTTAAAATAATTTTATTTTGTGCATTATTACATTGCACAGTACTGATTTGTATAATCATTGTTAATTAATAATATAACATTGTAGTTAAAAATACTGTATCGAATGACATAAGCCAAACCCCCCAATTCATTACAATAATAAGCAATCAAGCATACCAACCAAGTATCACCTCAAAGCTAAATCACACTAATAGCACCACTACCCATAGCGTAATGGTATTTTGTTTACAATTATCAATTGTAGTTTTTTTTCTTTTTTTGTATTGGGATCCAATATTTACAATACAGTACTGTATTTCGATACACAGTATAACTTACTAGGCTAAGATTACACTACTGCGGTTGCTGTACGTATAATCAACCGCCTTGTGTTTTATGAACAAAAGTCATAATTCTTGATTAATTATTCTAACATACTACGCAGTGATGATAAATTATTTTCATTAACCTAATGTCAAAGGATTCTGAAGATGAATATGATAAAAAGGTTTTACGTTGATTTGTAAGGTATTATAAACTATTTTTAACTTGTAAATTTTGTTAGCTTTAGATTGTTTAGAATTCAATTTTACACGCAGAACCCAATACATATAGGTTATTCTAATTCTCAATAAAACTGGTGTGCATGTGTATACACTGTATGCATACCAAATGGGATTTTAAAAAAGTAAAACTTTATTTAATGGCCATGGGTTTTAAAAATTACTAAAATTATAATCATATTCATACCAGTTATTCAGATGGCCAAAAAGAACATTTTAACATATTTTATATAGATTTACCATATTATAAGCCAATAATTCTTTACAGAAATTTCTCGGAGAAATAAAATTGTGTTAGAGGAAACGAAAAACTCAGAACAGATAAAACTTACAAATGAGTAACAAAGTACAAAGTAAAATATAGGAGACAGTTTAAATTTCGAAGGTTGATGTTTATTTTTATTCCAATCACAAAACTCTTCCAGTGAGTAGAAGGAAATTTTCAGTAGCCAGACTTTCAATAGTCTTTTGAAGGTGATATTCTGGTTGCAGGTTGTGGGCATATTCTCCCCGATATGAAGGCTTCCTCTCAAATAAGCTCGTATGATGTGCTGGCAGAGCAAAATGTTGTCTATTTCTTGTGTTGTAGTGTTGTAGTTGCAGTGGTGCAGGGTTATCTGAGTCAATAGCATACAATGTAGTTTGCAGTATTTACAAGGTATTTACCTTGAGCATCCCAAGCTCCTTGAGGAGCTCTCTGTAGTTTTCTATCTGTGATATGCTAGAGTTCTGACTGCACCCCAAGAACCTCTTGCAAGTTTGTCTCTGGGGTACCTCCCCAAGTGATGAAGATTCGAATAAGGCTAAAGCACCCTCCGACGACGGGACATGCGACCTTTGCTGTTTCAATAGCGCTGATCCATTTCATTCGCCTTTCTCTGCTCAGTGCAGCGAGAGTTTGGCTGTCAAGAGTGATTTTTTGTTTGTTAGCTAGAACAAAGATCAAGTCATTAGCAAGTTAGCACATCATAAATATACTTTGATTTTTTATTTATTTTATCCTATCCCAAGGAAGCTATTATGTTTACAACAAAAATGGAAATCCTATACTCTAATACGAGCTATATCTGTTTGTTTGCAAAATTTATCTTGAGATCCAGTGGAAACATTTTGCTGAAAGTTTGGGATTAGGGGCTTTTGGGTCTAAAAAATCGATTGGTGAAAACCACTACCTCAGGAAAACTTGTATTTTTCTAAACAACTCATTTGAAAATTGAAAATTTTAACTTTGGGCTTATGGAGTTAAAACACATAACGCCGGTTACTATGAATAACAAAAACAAACCATTAAATCAGCTGTTTGATTTTATCTATAGCTTAAAATATTGTAAACTGCTATTTATCATTATGGAAATGAAAAACCTATTGGAATGGCAACTCTCATAATGGAAATAAAAATACCCCCGTAGCAGCAAACCTGCGCACTCATCTTAATACCACATAAAGCCACATACCAAGTTTCATCAATGTACATTCATAAATAAACGATTTATGACATTTTAAGTATTCTCCATAATAATAACATGGCAGGTGAGTATGCTGGTTTGCTGAAACAAGGAACAAAAAAAAAATGGGTTTTAATACAAATATCAATATAATTCAACTAAGAAAAACCACATACCAAGTTTTATTAATTTATGTTCATAGTTAACGGAGATAACCTTTTACTTATTCTCTTCTGAGGAATCAAACACCGAGCATGGCTCGGTCCCCCGGTACTAGACTAAAGTCCAGTAAGTTAATTAATAGTAATAGTTGCAAGCAACATACAATTAATGATATAATGATAATGCTTTTAAAATAATTAGGAAGGATTTGGATTTTTGTTCATTAATAATTATTTGCGTCTTGCATGATACATTTTTTTTAATTAATTCTCAATAATTAATTGTTCCATAACATGGCTTGGTTTAATAACATTTTATTACTATATCAATTAATTTATTTAAAAATAAGTAATCGTTTTGTCAAATAAACACAGTTATTTAACCTTAAAACTACTTTGCCCTGAAACCAAGTTTTTGATTTCCTTGTAATCAATTCCTTGTCTATCAAATAACTGACATAAAATAGCGATAGTATCCTATCATAATACCATAGAAAAATAAAACCATTATACCCTCTTTTGAATTATTTATTTTGAACCCTCTTTTTGAACGAAAACGTATTTTTTTTGTTTTTATGTAAGGGTTCTTTTACTTCTGAAGCCTGAAAGATTGCAGGTCTTCTCTAGCTCCTTTACTCAATATTCTCATAAATCCATGTTGAAAGGATTTTGAGAGCTTCATAAGTTTATTGAATATTGTAAATAAATTGATTTATAAATTCACCTGAGGATAAAATGTAGTTTACAAAAACAGAAGTATCAAAAAATATCAGTAGGCTAAATAAATACAAAAAATGATATATCCAAATGGTATCTAGGCCATGTGGAATTGAAAAGCATCGATGAAATCAACTAAATACACAGTGAGTTAACAAATTTTAATGACAAAATATTTGGTAATTAATGAGCTAATAAAAATATTGAAAAAATCTTATCAGGGCCGCCACTAGGAGGATGCAACCGGGGCACTTTGCCCCAGGCCCCCGAATTCCAGGGCTCCAGGGGCCCCCAACCAGAAGAAAATAAAAACCAATACAGTTAAACTGAGAATCCCACAGACTTTTGCACAAGACCCCCAAATGCCGCGTGTCAGCCCCGAATTGTATTACAATTATCAATTAAGAAACGCGTTATGCAGGCGGTAATCAAGTTGCAGATGTCAGCAATATCAATAACAGTTCGGAATGTTATTGATATTGCTATGACAACCTTAAAATAACGAGTAATTAACATTAACAATTTCAGAATAAAACATACAATAGCAAAAAAACAATCCATGAAATGGAAATCCAAATACTACCTTAAACCATGAAATGTACTTTAGGTTCGAAAAAAGTTCAGCACCTCTTACCGAAATGTCAGTGGCATAAATTATACAAAAGAATTATTACGGATCATTTACACAATTAATACACAGTTGATACAGTAATTATAAGCAAATTTTAAGTTCAGGGAATAAAAAAATAACACTGGAAAATGTTAGCCATTGGCCAAAAGTTTTCTGAGAAATTTTTTCTTGCCAAGCTGCGAGTTCGTTATACGTCGGAATTAGTATTGAGTTTAAGCCTAACTGCAATACAATTTAAGCTAGCGTTACATTTTACAATATCACAAGAATACGGAACCAGTATAATAATGTGTTCAGTAGCATCCGCACTCAAAGGTAATTAAATGTACTCTATATATTCATTTACAATGGTTTTCATAACCATTGTGACCATGGTTTAGGGTGATCACAAAATATTCATTTGGTTTTACAAATTCCATTATTCGTATACCATTCTCCACAAAAAGTAAAAACGTAGTTAATATATTACCAATTCCTATCGTTGTAAATTATTTAACTTTGTTTTAAAAGTGTTTTCGAGTGTAATCCTACGTCAATAACACTTTTTGTTTAACACTTTGTGAATCTAAATCTCCAGATCTTACCATATCTGATTTCTCCTTTGGGCTTATGTAAAAGACATAGTTTATGTAACGATGTCCAATGCCACATATTCCGGATGAGCTACTGCATTACTGATGTGTTAACGGACCAAGCCCATGATGGTGGAAGTTATGAATGGATTATGGTCTGTAGATGGATTATCTATACTAGTTATAAATGGATGGTAGACTATATTTTGATTATCTATAGAAGTTATGAATGGATGGCGGACTATAAAATGATTATCTATACTAATAATTAAGTAGTACACGAGGGCGTGAGTGTCCAGGTGATTTCCAATACTGCTCCTCAAAACTACTCCCCTGGACCATCCAAGTTGTAGGGAAACAAATCATTTTGGATACGTCCCCTCAAACCTCAGGGGAGGGGCCCTTCTGGCCTTCAAAGTTACCACATTATTATTATGGAGAAAACGGCTCCTCGAAACTGCTCCCTTCTCGGACACCAACAACTTGTGAATACTTGTTTGCAACCTCAGGGCTTCACCCCACTGGCTTTTTCTATCATTTCGCGACGTTCCAATTTAACGTATGATAGTTCATTGGATTTGTTTCACAAAGTCGCATCTCTTGAAAATGCCTCCACGTTGGATACGCCCCCCCCCGCCCCGCCCAACTTTTGAGATCCGATCAACTGGCAAAGTTGCTATGTCCGCTATATTGCTATGGATGTTCTTTTTTCAGAAATTGTGGATTATTTTTTAACCCCAACTCAGAGCTTAGTTATCCCTAATGACCCCTTAAGTAGTTATCCCTTGACCTTAAGAGCTGCCGTGTTGTTAATATGGGAAAATCTTTACTGGAGCGACGAAAGGTTCTCGGCCTAAGAATTGTATGCTATTTCATACACAACTAACTATTTTAAATTTGTTTGACACCCGACGAAGTTTGTAATGTCATTACTTAAAGATATGTTCTAAAAGTGCCGTTTAATGACTGGTAAACTAAATCACCCGCGGTCCTTTTATATAGTTTCTCCCATGGAGTATAAGAACACTGTCCCACTTTACAAACATCTGCTGGCTTTATCCTCGATTATAATTTATATTAGCCAACAGTAACATGACACGGACGTAAGACGGGAGCTCCAACAGGGCCCAATGAGCCAACAGACCAGTGGGACCGGATAACCACATTCAAATTGGTGCCAGGTAAATTTGTGTTGGCTACAAATTGATTATAGCAGCGGAGTAATGTATTCAGGGCTACATTCCTGCAATACTTTCACTGCGACCTTGTTGGCGTCGGCGGTCCGTCGACTGTCGACTGTCGACTGTCGGTGTCGGCTGTCGATGTCGACTGTCGGTGTCGACTGTCGACTGTCGGTGTCGGCTGTCGATGTCGACTGTCGGTGTCAACTGTCGACTGTCGGTGTCAACTGTCGACTGTCGGTGTCGACTGTCGACTGTCGGTGTCGGCTGTCGATGTCGACTGTCGGTGTCAACTGTCGACTGTCGGTGTCGGCTGTCGATGTCGACTGTCGGTGTCGACTGTCGACTGTCGGTGTCGGCTGTCGGTGTCGGCTGTCGGTGTCGACTGTCGACTGTCGGTGTCGGCTGTCGATGTCGACTGTCGGTGTCGGCTGTCGATGTCGACTGTCGGTGTCGACTGTCGACTGTCGGTGTCGACTGTCGACTGTCGGTGTCGGCTGTCGATGTCGACTGTCGGTGTCGACTGTCGACTGTCGGTGTCGGCTGTCGATGTCGACTGTCGGTGTCGGCTGTCGATGTCGACTGTCGGTGTCGACTGTCGACTGTCGGTGTCGACTGTCGACTGTCGGTGTCGGCTGTCGATGTCGACTGTCGGTGTCGACTGTCGACTGTCGGTGTCGGCTGTCGATGTCGCACCGAATCATCGTTAAATCCGAATATCAGTTTCGAAAATATTAGGGCAAAATGTAAAAACTCAATCTCTGAAAGATATGTTCAATGAATTTTGGAGATGTAGTGCATTTACAAGCAAACACGAGTTTAGCAATTGATCGTTGCAGATTTACTCTCATGAGTATTTTGAAACAAACTAAAATATATTCAGATTTTTACAGTTTACATATGTTTTTAATAACACAGGTAACACAGATAACTACTACTAACTACTAACTAGATGAGTTCTATTTATCCATTATTTGTTCCATAACGGGTATTATTAAAACACGTCTGGTTTACATCTAATTTAGGAACACCTCTCAACTTCTACCACCACTCTAATCACTCTCCCAATGAGGGTTCGGCTGCTTCCACACCTCGCTGAATTCTGCCGGTTGATCCGATTCTCTTGGAACTAGTTCCCAGGACAGGATCCCGAACTGAATCACTACACTCTGAACGTAGTGGTCAAACCCTACGACGCATTTTCAAAGTAATAGTAGTCGTATACCAACCAACGAATTTACTTCATAATTTGTAGTTATATTTCTTATTTTTTGGAGTTGATGTATATTTTTGGGATTATTATTTTGGAGTGCAAATGAAAATACAAGATCCTAAATCCGATTTTGATTATCTAAGTATCACATTCTTTACTCACCTTCATAAATGTTTATCGTACTGATAACATATCAGTCCAGATTCACACATAATGTATTTGTTTAATATGAGTCGAAAGCTAACTATGCCACTTTTATAAATCATAGTATTTTAACCAAGGAATCTTAGAGAACATTTCTGCTCACTGCAAATGCAATATGTTTGCATTTATATTCGGCCCTAATTTTCCTAATCTATTAATACAGTTCAACAAAATAAAATTTAAATTAAGTACAGGTCCTGCTACCGTTGCATCACAAACCAATTATTGACAATTGCTAACGAAAAAACTTGATATTGTGTATAATTATGAGACATACTTTATGCAACACTAAGGCCAATAATGTTGTGTTGCACAATAGTTAGTGTGCTCGCTTGATAATCCGAAGTTCGCCAGATCGATGCTGAGCAAAATCCTGAGAAAAGTTGGTGAAGGTTCAATACTGGATCCAGCTGCCATTGGTCATCGGGCCAATTACTGATCCTGGCTATAGAATCAGTCGGTGATTGTCAGTATCAAAGGCTACACAAGGCATCTCACCCATTCTACACTCATCATTCATTCATATTTTCCTTAAAATACGCCCAGGCTGTGTCGGCGTCTTAAAGAGATATTAGGATATTAATTAAGACATTAGATGTGCCTCGAAATGCGTGTAAAAAGTCACAAAAACTCTACATACTGCTTCAAACAGTAACTTCGTAAAATAATGTACAACTGATAAAATGAAAATATTGGCAACGAAGTGTCTAGGAAATACACAGTTACTTGCTTCAATATAAATCTAGCTCCAAAATTAATTATAAGCATTTTATCTTGACTAGTATAACATAATTATGGACAACCGAAAATAATCGTAAAAACTACAAAATTTTGTGATTTTACTAAAGCAATTTACAACTAATTACTATTACCTATATTAAAAACCTCTTCGATTTTGACTTGATCAATTGACAGGCACAATTTTGCTATTAATAATGATGGTGATGATGGAGTTACTAATATAAAATCCGAACAAGTTTATTTGTTGCACCAGGTATAGCTGAATCTCCACTTCTAGGCACCTGTAAAGGTAGTAGAATCTGTAATTATTTCCATTTAAATTCTGTTGAACTTTATTAAAAAATGGGATACTGTAGTGAGGAAATATGAAAATTAAATGGAATGAGAAACGGAATTAGAGTCACGGCTTCTTCTATACTTGGATTTGCCAAACAGCAGTCACCGGCTCACTTATTGATACCAATATCTTAAAAACTACAATGCCTATGAATCTGACATTTTGCATGATAGTTATGCTGTTAATTTGTAATAGGGCCTATAACTGTTTTTTTTTTTTTTTTATATATTCGTATATGTCTCCTCCCAACTAACTCTTATGACACCTTATGCACATTAGTATTCAATGGGCCTTCGAACTATCTCTCGTTATTTTATTAAAGATGAGTTGGCAGCCTGTTTTTGCTTTACTCTTCCCGTCCACATTGACTACAGACCAGTGCGCGGAACGTATCCAGCAACGCAAGGGGTGAGCCGCTACAGTGAGAGTTGTACGGAACGTATCCAGCAACGCAAGGGGTGAGCCGCTACAGTGCGAGTTGTACGGAACGTATCCAGCAACGCAAGGGGTGAGCCGTTACAGTGCGAGTTGTACGGAACGTAATATCCAGCAACGCAAGGGGTGAGCCGTTACAGTGCGAGTTGTACGGAACGTAATATCCAGCAACGCAAGGGGTGAGCCGCTACAGTGCGAGTTGTACGGAACGTAATATCCAGCAACGCAAGGGGTGAGCCGCTACAGTGCGAGTTGTACGGAACGTATCCAGCAACGCAAGGGGTGAGCCGCTACAGTGCGAGTTGTACGGAACGTATCCAGCAACGCAAGGGGTGAGCCGTTACAGTGCGAGTTGTACGGAACGTAATATCCAGCAACGCAAGGGGTGAACCGCTACAGTGCGAGTTGTACGGAACGTATCCAGCAACGCAAGGGGTGAGCCGTTACAGTGCGAGTTGTACGGAACGTAATATCCAGCAACGCAAGGGGTGAGCTGCTACAGTGCGAGTTGTACGGAACGTAATATCCAGCAACGCAAGGGGTGAGCCGCTACAGTGCGAGTTGTACGGAACGTATCCAGCAACGCAAGGGGTGAGCCGCTACAGTGCGAGTTGTACGGAACGTATCCAGCAACGCAAGGGGTGAGCCGTTACAGTGCGAGTTGTACGGAACGTAATATCCAGCAACGCAAGGGGTGAGCCGTTACAGTGCGAGTTGTACGGAACGTAATATCCAGCAACGCAAGGGGTGAGCTGCTACAGTGCGAGTTGTAAGGAACGTATCCAGCAACGCAAGGGGTGAACCGCTACAGTGCGAGTTGTACGGAACGTATCCAGCAACGCAAAGGGTGAGCCGCTACAGTGCGAGTTGTACGGAACGTATCCAGCAAAGCAAAGGGTGAGCCGCTACAGTGCGAGTTGTACGGAACGTATCCAGGAACGCAAGGGGTGAGCCGCTACAGTGCGAGTTGTACGGGACTGATTGCTGGTATTTAAAATTCCATACCACTTATGGGGAAACATAAAATTAAAATTATTAGTTTTGGGGCAAAATTATCAGGGTAAATATAAGATTTGTTGCACGATGTTTATCTAGGGTACTAATAACCGATTTCTCTTGACTTTAGAAGCTAAGACTCCCCACTACAAATAACAGTGAAGTAAAGTATTATTGAGCAGCGATTACAAACATTGTAACTGTTTAAAACGCATCACATGCTCATATTACTGGATTGTTATAAGCTGCAGGCAACACTGCTTTATCATTATCTGAACAGCTTGCAAGCTGCAATGGCGTGACTGTTGTGATTGAAATAATAACACTAGAACTCACACATCACCAAGGCGTTCGTTATTCATAACAATCAATCAGTACCGAGTTAAAATGTTGTCTGTAATTTTAGGTTCACAATTCCATGATAAATGTATACAATTATTTAGAACTTATCATTAAACTCCATTTGAGATGCCAATGCCCAGTGTGGCTGGCCTTACTTTCATCTGACACCCTCCAGGCAGCAAAGCGAACCACCTTGCAGCCTTGATACAGCGTTGCCGCTGCTGCCTCTTCCGTTTCCGCGGCCTTGACTCTCCCTAAGGAAGTATTCATCGCCAATTTTGTTTTAATACCAGATATAAGTTCTTTTATAATTTACAAAAGTCAAATGATTAGGTAAATTAGGATAGCTGCTCTGCATAAAACTGTACTGTAGATTTGGGGGATGGCTGAGTTAGGTCGATGAACAGAGGGTTAGTGTTATACAGTATAGGAGGGGCCTAGAGATCGCAGCCTAATATTAACAGTACCTCCGAAAATTATAAACGGTACCTTAGACATCTGAGGTTTTTAGTCATATTGATAAATGAGGTGGATATGTTGAATAAGACACACTGGGAAGGTGGTTAACATGTCTTACTTTTGGAATGTTGTAATTATCGAGGAAGGGATCTTGCAGGGTTGTAAATGGAAGGATCATTGAACCTAAGGACGAAAATTTCCCATACAATCGATCTAATTCACTTAGACAACCCTATTCTCTGCCTCTAATTCTTGTAGGGTAGCCACAAGAGCAATAATAAACATTAAGATCAACCCTAGGAGGCAGAAATGGACTATCCCTCTAATCTATTTGATTTTCAGGGTTTTTAGGCTACTAATTTTGTTTTCGCCCAAGGTACCAAGAAAAGTGTTAGCTTCCGTACCAGAACCACAGAGGGCGTCATTGTAGAGGAGCGATTCAAGCTCCGCCCACGATCTCAGAATACCGGGAAAATCAAGAAGAAGCAAGGTCCATAAGAAGTTCGATGCTCTGGGCTTCAAAGACTAACTTTAAGTTAACATGTTTCGTATGCAGTTACACCCAAAGTAGAATTTTTAGTTGGTAAGAACCAGTCATAGTAATTCTAGACATGGTATATCTCACCTAGCTATGTGCTACAAGAAGTCTAAGAGATTAAATGAAGCACATTTATTCATTGTAATATTACATTGTTTTGTTCCTTTACATTATAATGGATGAAACAGTTTATAATTTTACTTAGTTAATGGTTATTTGTATTGTTGAGTTTGAACAAAGAACAATATTTTCCTACAAATGTATTGCCAGATACTTCGAATCTTCTTTATTTTTATTTTTCCCATTACTAGTTTTTTACACTTAAATCTTCCTTTAGTATTTTTCGTAATCTTTCTTCAAAAAAGTATTGGCAATCAAATGCGTAATCAAAAGGTAAACCAATAGAGTTTTAAGGCCTTGACAGGTGTGCAACCGTCTAATTCCTTTGACAATTCAAATAAGTAGTAAGCCTGGCACTTTGTTACTGCAAATCTGGTTTTCGAATCGTTCCAGAAACTAAGCTAATGGAAAAATTTGTTCATGAGAAATCCGCAAACGTTAACAGTCATACCATACGTGCATGGCATACGTTTACGTTGCCTGTGCCACAGTTTTATTTATAAATTAACTCATAATACCGTTTCATCTGAACTCAAAAAAATATTGTGTTCCTTATACTATTATTATATTTTAATAGCTGCGTCTCTGTTATAAACCCTACACAAAGTTTAAACAAGTAAGAGTAATAATATTTTTAATCCAAGAGAGGAAGTTTAGCAGTATTTGTGTACTAATTTGTATTAAATGTATGATCCTTTCAAGTAAAAGAGTTTAATAAATTTCAAACGGCCTCCATTATATCCATAAACTGTATTTGAAGTTCATATCTGACATCAACGGAACGCCCAATCTTCGAAAGTTTTTGGAATTTTTAAGATATTCAGCCCTGATTATAGGCAAAGATTCAGTCGGTTACTCACTCAAACACTTATTTAAGAAATATGTCCTTTAGGAAGTTCTCAAATTTATTGTCATACTCTGATTTGCTTGCGATTCGTTAATCGATTTCAGAGGCTTTGGCTTTTGTAATTTAAACAAACTTCGAAGGTTCTTAACACTCTGAAACTATCATACTGCAGGCGTTTGAAAGCCGTTTAGGTGTATACAAATATCAATCCTAAGCTCCGACGCCACCGTGGACTTGAAAAAGCTCAATCGAACAGTAATTGTTATTTCTTTCAAGAGTGCTCTCAGAACGTAACATTCCTAGAATACCAATAGAAGATTTACATTGATGGTATATGTATTCGTGCAGTTATTGTCAGAAAATTTGCGTAAAGCATGTAGATATATAATTTAAATCATGACAATATCTGATATACACTTTGGAGCCGGCGGTGGTGGGGTTTGCGAAAGAGCAGTGAGGGCCCGGAAGCGCCGAGTCGGTCACCCAGAGCCCGAGGCCCCGCCCACTACACTACACGCCGCTGACGCAACACATTCTGCTGCTGTGCCGGCGCTGCTCACTGCTGACGCTGGCTCGCCGAGTACCAGGAGGGGATATAGGAACGGGGAGCACTCGCTCAACGGTGCACGAACCAATAGCGGTCAGAACTCTACAAATGATCAAAATGCCAATATAATACGTAGTCACACGGTATCATCGCAGTATTTATCTAAAGCAAGCCAGATTTGAATTGACAAACGTAGATATTTTTTGAATGGATGAGTTCGCGTCGAATATATATTTAAAAACTACTTAAGAGCTCGAAATTACTTTAGCTTTGTTGTTGTGATGGTAGACATGAATTTTACCAACTTGGTTGAAGAGCGATTTAAAAGAGATCTATTAATTTTTGACAAACCTTAAACATATACTCTCTCTAATATTACAACATAAATTTGTAGATAGGTGGCAATTTTAGATGAACTGAAGTGGAGGTTTAGACCTCCTTATTTACATGAAAACTGTCTTTAGTTTGCAAACTAGCCTTTCTTATAGGAGTCGGCTGGGCTGTATCGCGGTACTAATTCATAAAACGTGTTCATTATTAATGAATATCCCGCCGTTATTTCTTAAGCATGAAATTCAATAATTTCTAATGGCCCATTTGTAAGGTTATTAAGGTTATAAATGCGTTTGTTAACTCCTTTAGTTTTAATATGTTTTAATGCATGAATAAACTTCTTTGAATTATAAAAATAGTCTGACCTTAAAAGATTGATTTTAATTTATCAATAAAGACATCCCGGAGTATTTATTAGTAATATTGTTTATAAATAACAACAACAAATAATAAACAACATAAATAAATAAATAACAACATAAATAATAACAACATAAATTACATAAGTACAGGGTTTTCATAAAAGAACAGTGCCGTTCTGACGTTAAATACCAAACAATCAAAAGAAGTTATAACAAAAATATTTATTTTATTGAAATCCTTATAAGACACAGTTTAATATGAGTAGTAAATTTTAATGCATCCGCGTCACTTGTAGGTTAATTCAATGGTGTAACGATGGTGTAATTCAACCATACACGGTGCACCATGTCCCTTGTTTACTGAGAATACTGCCTCATATTCCTTCTCTTAAATGAGCCACATTACGAAATGTTTGTGACTATTCTGTTTTTCACATATATCCTCACAAACAAGTCACATGTATTCAAGCCTGGGCTCGTAGGAGGCCATGATCCATATCCCACCTTTCCATGATCCATATCCCACCTCTCCATGATCCATATCCCACCTTTCCATGATCCATATCCCACCTCTACATAATCCATATCCCACCTCTCCATGATCCATATCCCACCACCCCATGATCCATATCCCACCTCTCCATGATCCCATGACCACCTCTCCCCATCCGCCTTTAAACATGAAAAGGACTTGTATTTGAAAAGGTAAACAATCGAAAACTAACATAAATGTTGTTAACAAATACAATGTTAAAAATCAAACAGCAGTGTTTACAGTTAATTGAAACAAAACTATTTGAGCTGTAGAACCTAGTGCCTAATTTGCTAATTTTTCTAATTTTCTAATTTGCTTGGTAATTATTTTATAATAAGTTAAAACCGCAGCATTCTTTTATGGAAACCCTGAACATAACAATGATATTTTTGTTCCATATATTCAAGAAGAAATCATCCGAAGAGACTGTTGGGCGTTGCAAAACATCTCTGGGTGTTGCAAACAACGATGGAGTCAGCCGCTACAGCTTATTTCATTATTGCAGACCTTTAAGAATTTATGATCGGTGCCATTCCACCAATCAATAAACAGTACTCACATTAAGAAAATGGAAAAATACAAATACTAATCTAAAAGGTACCAAGAAAGCCTTAAAACTGCCTCCTATATCAACCAAGTTCTTGAGTAAAATCTGAATGCGAGAAAGTCTAAAAAAATATCTTTTGAACCATTTCTGAAGTGTATTAATGTGGTTTTAGCGAATTTCCCCTATAGGGAAGAAGCTATTACCGTAGTCGGCATGGTAAGACCTAGGCCCGGGACCATGATAACTTTTCGTTTTGAGGTCCCCAGACCCCAAAAACACCATTCGTTCGAAAGTGTATATATATATGTGTCCGTGAGCACGATAACTCTCGTAAAAATTATCCGATTTTGATGAAATTTGGTATAAACGTGTAAAGCAACATTTATGACTTTAAATTCGAAAACCAGCCAGATCGCTTTATCCGAAGGGGTATTTTTGGGGGGTTTTGTACCCCAAAAATGGGATTTTTGAATTTTTTATATAAAATTTTGGAAATAGTCAAATTTTAGTTTTTACCATTGCATTTAGCTTAAAAAAACACACAATTTTGTATTTTGATCATTCCTCTACGTCAATTGGTTACCGAGATATTGAAAGTGCTAAACACAGTACGTTGTGTAATATTATTCTTATGGAGGAAAGGAAAAATTGTATATCACGCTTATTTATTAACCTTAACTGATGAAACTTGGTATACGGCTTCATCTAGTTGTGGTGCATTGGTATTTGCTCAAAAAAAAAAGATTTTTTGTCAAAGGCTCTTGTAGCAGCAAACCTGCGTACTCAGCCCCCATGTTAATCTTATGGATAGTAATTAAATGCTATGTCTCCCTTAATTATGAACATAAATGAATAAAAACTGGTATATGACTTCACCTAGTTGAGTTATATTGATATTAGCATAAAAATCAATTTTTTGTGTTCCTTGATGCAGCAAACCTGCGTACTCAGCCCCAACGTTTTTCTTATGGGGAATAATTAAAATTGTATATATTGCTTATTTGTGAATATATTTTTATGAAAGTTGGTAAGTGACTTTATGTAGTATTAAGACCATAGTATATCTCCATTGGAAATTCGCTGAGTATGCAGGTTTGCTGCGACGGGGGTATTCAATTTGAAATCGCTCGAACGTGTCTGTATAGCGGGTACATTTTTTTCAAACTACCCATTTAAATGTTGAGGTCTATTTCTGGGAGTGACTGGTGTAAGGCACCCCCGCCGTCGATGAGAAGGAAAGTGGATCTGCTGCCAAAACAACAACCTGTCCCGCATCCTCGTGGATCGATTCCAACTGATCCGTCACTTTCTCTGGCGCTACTGTCCTGCGCATCCGCTTTTCGCCGGCGACTAGTTGGCGCTATCCCTGTGACGCTAGAGCTACACTTTTTACGTAAATCCGTGAAAACAAGCCGAGAAGTTTCACTGTAAATATTAAAACTTAATAGTTTAAGGGGGAGTTAACTTTGAGTAGGTTTTAGTAAGTAGGATAAATATCAAAGTTGATTCCCCCTAAAATATTTACTTTTAATGATTAGGCCTACAGTTGAAATTTATCGACTTTTTCACGGATTTTCGTAAAAAGTGTCGGTCTAGCGTTCCTTCAGGAAAAATGGAATGTAGAACATAGAGGAAGATGATAAGGCACTTTTCATACGAATACCATAACGATATATAATAATATAACAGGACTATGTATACGACGGTGCTTGACGCCTGGGAAAGGCGAGAACCAACTCAAACTTCTCATAATTAAAAGCCGATAATAACGGAAATAACCAAAACCAATATTTTAAAATTGAATTATTTAATTTTGGTTTCTGTTTACAAAAGTGTACTGTAACACTAATGGTACTACGCCAAATAGAGGCGAAAAGTCATTCCAGAGCATACGCTAACCAGGCGCCAAGCACTGTGCCCCGAACTGAACAACACAACAAAAACACGATCTTATGATATACTATGAAACATAATGACAACATGGAAATTTTTCCAGAAGATAGGTTTTACATTCCATTTTTTCTGAAGGAACAGCTATAAAAGCTGTTATAGGCCGTGAACGATAGAACATATATCATCTTAGCTAACACTACGTACGGAAGAAAACAAAACTTTGAGTTTCTAGTTTTTTTTACCGTTTATAAATAGAGGGCACACATGATTTGTAATAATAACATACCTACGGTTACTAACACACGTTACTTAACCAAGTATAACACTCACGTGGAGACTTTCAACTCTTACACTCACTTACACTCAATATGAGACTTTTCTCAGGGCAAAGCTCGGGTCTTGGGTATTTTAACATTAACATCATGAATGCACTCTATTTAGATTTAGTATTAAAAAAAAAAACTAGAAACTAGAAGTTTTGTTTGTTTCCATGCATAGTGTAGGCTGATAGGATCTATTTTCTATCGTTCTCGGCTCAGGACTGTTAGCTGTTCCTGCATAACAAAGACGACTCAATAGTTGTTTTATCAGCTGTTTATCATTATGATGGTTTATCATTATCATATCATACCATACTAATATTATAAAGCTGAAATTTTTTGAGTTTGTTTGTTTGTGGCTCGATCATGCTCCAATTACTGAACCGATTGAGCTGATATTTGTTAGGACGATAGCTAATATCCTAAAGTAACACATCGGCCTATTCACGTTTTAAAATTTAGGGCTTTGTACCAGTGGCCACTTAAACTTCTCATGTTAATTGTGTGGCCACTAACATTTACTGGATAACTAAAACGGGTGTTCTGAATTTGAGATTTTCAACAATATTTTGAGTTTATTTACTTGTTTATATTTTTGTTTAAACTTTCGTTGCACATTTAACCACGAAGGTACCTATATCATAATAATGTTGGGGAAACGCAAATCAAATTTTTCTCAAAGTTCGAAAAAAGCCCGATTTAATCAAGTGGCTAGAAGTTAGTTTCCTGACTTAAGCACAGGAAGGCTTCAACAAGCTCAATGGCAGGCAGCACACAGAGCAGAAAAAAACAACTTCGACGTGAAGAGCTAGCTCAACAGCAGGCCAGTTTGAGAGCAACTGAAATGGCAGAAGCTGTTGAGGGAGCTGAAGCTCACAGACGAACTGGTATTGCTGTAAGGGCTGCCCATTGGTGGCAAATAAATATTCACCAGAAATACCTCTTTGAAAATGCTGCTTGGGAATACGACACGACTTAGACGTGTAAGCCCTTATCTGTTTACATATATCTTACAACCGCTATTTAGTGATCGCAGGCGAAGCCAGTTTTAGTAACAACCAGTTTTGTTATAATTTGAAACTACATAACCTAAGTTTTCACGCAAAAGTTTTCCACGGGTTAAGGATTTTACCAAGCGATTTCTAAGGCCAAAAAGTCCATATTTTTAAAGTTCAAAGTCTACGCAAAATCCTTGTAGAGGATTCCGTGATCCATTTTGGAAATTTTTTGGGCGCGATTATATTATATTATTTATTGTAAAATATAACTCAAACGATTAGTTTTCCAATTTGTATTGCTTAAGAATAACGCTCGGGCAATGTTATCAGCATTTTTGAAACAACTATTTACAAAAAATACATCGCTTTTATTCGCAGATGCTCACAGGGCATTTCGTGAATTTATAGGTAGCTTTAGCAAACTTTATAAATGTGTTCATAAGGTTTGTTATAGGTTTAACCTCCTAAAAGTAAATTTTAGGGGTTTGGTCCACATTCCCTAAAAGCGATTGTGTTTTCTCTTAACAAAAATGGTGTATTTTAGCGAATTTCCCCTATAGGGAAGAAGCTATTACCGTAGTCGGCATGGTAAGACCTAGGCCCGGGACCATGATAACTTTTCGTTTTGAGGTCCCCAGACCCCAAAAACACCATTCGTTCGAAACTGTATATATATATATATATATATATATATATATATATATATATATATATGTCCGTGAGCACGATAACTCTCGTAAAAATGATCCGATTTTGATGAAATTTGGTATAAACGTGTAAAGCAACATTTATGACTTTAAGTTCGAAAACCAGCCAGATCGCTCTACCCGAAGGGGTATTTTGGGGGGGTTTTGTACCCCAAAACTGGGTTTTTTGAATTTTTCACATATCATTTTTGAAATATTCAAATTTTAGTTTTCTCCATTGGTTTCAGCTTAAAAAAACACACAATTTGGTATTTTGATCATTTCTCTACGTCAATTTGTTACCGAGATATTGAAAGTGCTAAACACAGTACGTTGTCTAATGTTATTCTTATGGAGGAAAAAAGATTGTATATCTCGCTTATTTATGAACGTATAATGACGAAACTTGGTATATAGCTTCATCTCGTTGAGGTCTATTGATATTTGCTCCAAAAAGTTTTTTGCATAATCCTCCTGTAGCAGCAAACCTGCGTACTCATCCCCATGTTATTCTTATGGATAATAATTAAATGCAGTCTCCCTTAATTATCAACATAAATTAATAATACCCCCGTCGCAGCAAACCTGCGTACTCAGCGAATTTCCAATGCATAATATATGTCTTAATGCCATATAAAGCCGCATACCAAGTTTTATAAAAATATATTCATATATAAGCGATATATACAATTTTAATTATTCTCCATAAGAATAACATGGGAGATGAGTAAGCAGGTTTGCTGCAACAAGGAACTAAAAAAATGGGTTTTTATGCAAATATCATTATAACTCAACAAGGTGAAGCCACATAGCAAGTTGTATTAATTTATGTTCATAATTAAGGGAGTCATTACATTTTACTTATTCTCCATAAGAATAACATGGGGGCTGAGTACGCAGGTTCGCTGCTACGGGGATAATCAACAAAAAATCAATTTTTTGTGCAAATATCAATATACCAGTACTACGTGACCCCACGTGCCAAGTTTCATCAATATACATTCATTAATAATGGAGATATCAAATTTTATTTATTCTCCATAAGGATAACATTGGACAACGTACTGTGTTTAGCACTTTGAATATCTCTGCAACGGTTGGACGTAGAATCACAATTTAAGCACCAAAATGATTGTTTTGTGGAGCTGAATTGATTGGTAAAAGCAAATGTGAAGTTTACATCAAAATTAACTTAGGAAAAGCCAAAAACCTTTTTCCCATAAGATTAACATAGGAGATTTTATGAGCAGGTTTTTTTGGATTTTCTCCGCAACCACTTAACCTAGCTTAATAATTCAAAATACCATATTATTTGTTTTTTTAAGCTCTATAACATGGTCTAAACCAAAATTAAGTGTTTTAAAAATGTTAGGGTAAAAAATGCAAAAAACTGATTTTTGGAAAATTTAAAACCCCCATAAACCCCCCTTCCCATGGCCCGATTTTTCTGGTTTTCGAACTTAAAGTCATGAATGTCACTTTACACATTTGAGCCAAATTTCATCGAAATCGGACGTTTTTTACTCAAGTTATCGCATTCACGGACACATATATAGATATATATATATATATATAGATATATATATATATATAGATATATATATATATATATAGATATATATATACATATATATAAATTTGAACGAATCGTGTTTTAGTCATCTGGGGACCTAAAAAAAAAAATTTGTCATGGTCTCGGGCTTAAATCTTACCATGAGACCTACGGTAATAGCTTCTTCCCTATAGGGGAAATTCGCTAAAAACTGGTATATGACTTCACCTACTTCAGTTATATTGATATTAGCATAAAAATCCATTTTTTGTGTTCCTTGTTGCAGCAAACCTGCGTACTCAGCCCCAATGTTATTCTTATGGAGAATAATTAAAATTGTATATATCGCTTACTTGTGAATATATTTTTATGAAACTTGATAAGTGGCTTGATGTATTATTAAGACATTTATATCTCCATTGGAAATTCGCTGAGTATGCAGGTTTGCTGTGACGGGGGTATTTAAAATAACAATAAGTTAATAAAAAAGTGCATATTACAATAAATAATTTCCACTTAGCCTAAAGCAAGAAAAAAAATTATTATAGGTGGTGATTGATTTTGAAATATGGATTAGGTAAATATTTAGTAACTTTACATTGTCGATACTCCAGCGAATGGGCGGCAGGGCGGCGATGGAAGGGCGGCAGTGGAAGGGCGGCGGTGGAAGGGCGGTGGTAGGGTGGCGCCCATCTCGCCCAGTCACTACAGGGAGCCCGCGCCGTCAACATGAATATCCGCACCGCACTGTAAGTTTCATCATTGAATCTTTCATTTGTTCTTCCTTGAACCTTAACATGTTGTTATTCTTTTTTATTTTATATCTTCTTCTAAATTATATTAGTAGACTGATCCTCTCACATAAACCTCAGAGGCTGTAACTTACCGTTTCATGAAACTTTCTCTCATTGGTAACTTATTGGTAGTTTGTTAATAAAAACTAATAAAACGCTGATTTTGAAATACATGAGAGCTACTGGAAAATCAACCGTGTGAAATTTAAAGAAATTATCTCTACACAAAAATCACTACACAACATATCAATATGTTCATTATGATCCCTAAACGTATAAAAGTTCTTAACGTTTTCAAACATCCCAACATCCCTTATGGCTTCACCCCATCAACCTTCGAATGTTTATTAATTGCAGTCAAAGATTTTATCTGCCCGAGTGATAATTTTAAAAATATTTTGATTTATTTTTGATGCAACTGAGATTGTCAAACTTTGATATATTTAAACACCCTATCGAATTCAATGCTTACAATTTTATTTTCGTGGCTTGGCAATTTTAGTGTGTTGATTTTACACCAACGTTTGGATTGAATCTCAATAATTTTTCTGTAAATTATTCAAATATGAGCTGGGAATAAACTAATCGTACCATGTCTCGTCTCATAAAAGTTTGTATATTACCACATTTTTACGAAACTATATACGATATTATCAAACTCAGGACCATTTAACGGTTTAACCCATTAACAATGCAACCATGTTAACCACGTAAGTTGAATGACTGTCTGGTCCATTAAAAATATCACACATTTCAAGCCTATTAAAATCTTAATAAGTATAAACCGTTTACTCATCGTAATTTAGATCGTAAAAAAGTCGCATTATGGAATACGCGTTGCAAACAGTTCTTCACTGATGTTACAAAAATAGGTGCGAACCATTTAAATTGCATTTGCTTACATTAAAAAAGCAAGTGATTGCCATTGAGTGATTGCCATTTGCAAGTAATGCGAAGAGTGAGGTTTTCAAATAAGTGAACTAAAGGACGAGGTAGAAAGAGGTCTTCATGCAAACCACGCGCTCAAGTCGCCATTAGCAATCCGCCCACCTTCACAATAACACTTTCATTTGGCTGCAGTAATATAAGACCAATTTTGATTCATTGATTCCCAATATGATTCGATCAAAATTTGCACTTTAAAATACAGACTAGGTGGTAATGGCTTATTTACGCAGGGCCTTAACTAACTAATTTATGTCATCGGCCTTAACTAACCATTTCAGCTTCTCATTTCAGCTATAAATGGGAAAAAGGTGATAGGCTAACTTACTGAGTTAATTCGCTTGATAAATTAATTTTGAAGTTACCTTCTGATCGTATGAAATCTTCGTATTGAATATATCCTCATTGATATTATACAACTAAGGGGAGAGATGTTTTGATATATTTCCGAACAGTTTAGGAAAACTGATAAATATTAGGAGTCACAATGAGCATATTTGAGTGTTTGATAATACATTTTTGCTGCGGTAATTTATTTTGAACTAGGTTCAGTAGAGCGCCTTTCAAAATAGAGATATTAATGTTAGGAAAATGTAGCTGTGAAATGCTGTCTTGGATTTCTCTGAGTCGTACATTTTCCTGAGTTAAATGGTCCCGAGTTTTGTAATATAATATTTGTCAAGTAAAAATGTGTTATGTCTCATAGAAACGTTTATGAGACGAGAAATGGTACGATGCGTTTATTCTCTGTGCATATTTAGGGATAAATATTTTTACTTAAAAAATATTGACATCTTTGTTGGCGCAAGCCTAAATTATTGCAGGCAAAACATAAATTGAATAGGTTTTTGCGTGCTTCGTTCTTTTGTATTCAATTTTAGAAGTTTGACATTTAATGCGGTGGATTATCACCGTGTGGATTATCTAAAGCCTTAGACGACCTTGGTAGTAGGCAGTAACCTGATCTGTTTACGTAACTGGTATCGGAATGTACTCGCCACCGACCCAGATACATATCCTACTACACACCTGCCCAACACTTCGCTCCGCTGCCGCGCCGATACACACTTGTTGTGACAAGGAAATTTTATTGTTTGAATTGGAAAATATAGATTTATCTACAACGTGAAAACGCTAACTGACTCATCGCTAACATTTTTCAAGTTACCGCACTGGCCTTTAATGTTTCAGTGTTCATGGACATTAAGTTGAATTGGATGTTACTTCCAATGTTTTAGTGGTACTTCATAAATAACTCGTTGATTAGCATGGATATGTAAATCAAGAAACATAACGCGGGAACGCGGGGGTTAACGCGGGATATGTATCGTATCATGGGATGTAAATAAATACCGTATTACAGCATTTATTCATCACAATGTGTTTACGCTTACGCTGTATTCATAAATAAGGCTATAAATATACATTAAGATAGTTAAATGCCGTGTTTATGAGTACAGTAGCACAGTGTACAATGCCGTGTTGTTTATGAGTACAGTAGCACAGTCTACAATGCCGTGTTGTTTATGAGTACAGTAGCACAGTGTACAATGCCGTGTTGTTTATGAGTATAGTAGCACAGTGTACAATGCCGTGTTGTTTATCAGTACAGTAGCACAGTGTACAATGCCGTGTTGTTTATGAGTATAGTAGCACAGTGTACAATGCCGTGTTGTTTATGAGTACAGTAGCACAGTGTACAATGCCGTGTTGTTTATGAGTACAGTAACACAGTGTACAATGCCGTGTTGTTTATGAGTACAGTAGCATAGTGTACAATGCCGTATTGTTTGTGACTATAGTAGCACAGTGTACAATGCCGTGTTGTTTATGAGTACAGTAGCACAGTGTACAATGCCGTGTTGTTTATGAGACAGTAGCACAGTGTACAATGCCGTGTTATTTATGAGTACAGTAGCACAGTGTACAATGCCGTGTTGTTTATGAGTACAGTAGCACAGTGTACAAGGCCGTGTTGTTTATGAGTACAGTAGCATAGTGTACATGTAAATACATTTTTAAGCGTGTAAGACATTTTATAATTTACGTCCCATACTTCGTAAACACACCTTAAGTATAACGTAGGAACATTAACCGTCTAGGACTCTTCATAGTACATTATGGTTAACAACTGCTAAACATAGCTCGAATTGTAATATATACAACTGAACGTTCCCACAACAAGCCCATGATACAGCAGTTGGTCGATTATTTCTGCAGTTCGAGGCTTCGCCCGGTGGTTACAACACTTGTGTGTTTCATTCTGTGGTTAACCTTTTGAACTTTCTTGAGTATTAAGCATCTGTTTAAGTTTTGCAAGGGAATGTTTTTATGGCCTGCTAGTAAACAAAGGGTCGATGGGGAAATTATCTCCCCTCCCCCCCCCCTCTGTTCATCACTGATTATTGGCACAGCCAAGCGAGAAGCTATCAATGAAATGTAATGATGCTTAACCTAACTATTATTCCGTCATTGTATTTAGTGACAAAATATTGTCATAAAAGTACAAATCAAATGGCTTTTTCCAATGGATGAGTAAGGAAAGATTGTGGTGGGGGTGACTTTGCCCTTACACCCTTTGTTTACCAGCGGGCCTTCATGTTATTTCCCTGCAGTAGTCATCTGGTCCAATAGAAGTAAATGTCTATAAGATCACTGTTTAAATTAAGATGGATCAAAGCCCTAAAGAACTTTCAATACCCCCGTCGCAGCAAACCTGCATACTCAGCGAATTTCCAATGAATATATAACATAACACATTAATACTTAACAGGATTCATAAGAAATATATTCATAAACAAGCGATATTTAAAATATTAATTATTCTCCAAAAGAATAACATTAGGGATGAGTACGCAGGTTTGCTGCAACAAGGAACACAAAGTAATGGGTTTTCATGCAAATATTATTAGAACTCATCTAAGTAAAGTCACATACCAAGTTTAATTCATATACATTTATAAGTAAGCGATATATAACATTTTAATTATTCTCCATAAGAATAACATGGGGACCGATTACCTAGGTTTGCTGCTACGGGAACCACACGTGAAAATTTTGTATTTTGTGCAAACAACGATAAACCCCAACCAGATGAAGCCATATACCAAATTTTGTCAGTTTATGTTCATAAATAAGCGAGATATACAATTTTTCTTTTTCTCCATAAGAATAACATTAGGCAAGTACTGTGTTTAGCACTTTCAATATCTCAGGAACCAATTGAAGTAGAGCAATGATCAAAATACCAAATTGTTTGTTTTTTATGCTGAATTAAATGGTAAAAATTAAAATTTGATTTAAATAAAAATTACAAGTGGAAACCCCAAATAATACCCCCGTCACAGCAAACCTGCGTACTCAGCGAATTTCCAATGAATATATATGTCTTAATAACACATTAATCCTCTTACCAGGATTCATAAGAAATATATTCATGCATAAGCGATGTTTAAAATATTGATTATTCTCCATAAGAATAACATTAGGGATGAGTACGCAGGTTTGCTGCAACAAGGAATACAAAATAATGGGTTTTTATGCAAATATCAATAGAACTCATCTAGGTGAAGTCACATACCAAAATAAGCGATATATAACATTTTCATTATTCTCCATAAGAATAACATGGGGACTGAGTACCAAGGTTTGCTGCTATGGAAACTATTGGCAAAAAATTTTGTTTGTACAAACAACAACAAACCACAACCAGATAAAGCGATATACCAAGTTTTGTTAGTTTATGTTCATAAATAACTGAGATTAAAATTTTTATTTTTCTACATAAGAATAACATTGGACAACGTACTGTGTTTAGCACTTTCAATATCTCAGGAACCAATTGACGTAGAGCAATGATCAAAATACCAAATTTTTTTAAGTTGAATTCAATGGTATGAATTAAAATATGATTTAAATAAAAATTGCATTTGAAAAATCAAAAAACCCATTTTTGGGGTACAAAACCCCCCTAAAACCCCCCTTCGGATGGGGCGATTTGTCTGGTTTTCGAACTCGTTCAAATAAACGGTACTTTACATATTTGTTCCTAATTTCATTAAGATCGGACTTTTCTTACGAGAGTTATCGTGCTTACGGACACACACACACACACACACACACACATATATATATATATATATATATATATATATATATATGTGTATATACATATATAAAAACTTGAGCGAATGGTGTTTTTGGCGTCTGGGGACCTCAAAACGGAAAGTTATCATGGTCTTGGGCTTAAGTCTTACCATGAGACCTACGGTAATAGCTTCTTCCCTATAGGGGAAATTCGCAAAAACGGGAATAATAAATAATATCTAAGAGTGCTTAAAGTGTAATCGTCCTAGAAAATGTCAGCTTAATCGGTCCAGCAAGTTTTGCGTGAAGAAGCAACAAACTGACATTCAGATAAATAATAATATTTGTTGTATGATTATCATTCTCCTGTTTGTAAATAAATAGTTACAATATGAAATATATGCTTGCTATTTTAGTTTTCATTAATAACTTATGTCGTAAACAAATTACTCAATCAGTACTATCGTGATGTTTCTAAAATAAATGTTTTTCAATACGCATGTTGGTGCGGGCGAGACCTTCATGCAGCCCACGCGTTTATGTCTCCTTCAGCAACCAACGTCAAAAACAAAAACACCACTACTTTCCTTACACGTCAAAGATCATTTTATTAAAATATTCAATCGTCTAGCGAGGTTATCTAGCAATGAGTTAAAGGTAGGCCTACTATTAAAAAATGTTAATAGGCCTACTGTGTTAAATGCATAACAATTAAGTGGTAATCGAGGGCTAATGGACTAGGTGGTAATAGTTTATATTTTTGCTTATACTTGTCTTTTAAGTTACTTTTTATTTATCGTTATGATATTTATGAAGGTAACATATTTTAAGATTTGTTTAGTCTGCTCATCAATGATTCTCAAATATGTGTTGCTGCATGCCAGCAATTTTGTGTAACTGGGCGCCACTTTTTCGCAAAAGCTATTACCTCTATTTCTCAATTAGCGACATTGTATTTTAGTCCCTGTTTTAGAATCCATATACATGAATATTCAAATAGGTAACATTTATTTTATAACATGTAAAGATTATGAGATTATTATAACTCTCAATAAACGTACTGGTAAAAAATTAGGTACATTTCTTTGCACTTACAACATTCTTACCACAGTTTTATTTCTAAGTCGCAAGTGTCAGATTTGATCTGACTCCAATCCCCGGCACTTGATAACGGCTGTTCGCCCAGGGCAAGGTGAGGAGGTAGCCTGATGGCCACTTCTGGTCACCCCTCGGAGGCCAATTCCTCTTTACTTCCTCCTAGATAAAACCCATAGTTTCCTCTCCGCCGCAACTCTCTGTTTTCCTGTTATAAATTTTATTTGGGACGATAAATTGATCACAATATTAATACGATTGTTTATAACATTATATAAAAATTAATATATCAACTTATATTGGAAGTTTTCATTGTGAATTTTTCTCCATTGGAATATAAGAAAATGTAGGTCTACTCTGATGAGTGAGTTTTGAAGCTAAAATGTTCAACTTATGAAATTAATTTGACCAACCAGCTGATTAATTAAACCCTTAACAATGTATCTCAGGATTATACGTCCCCATTTAAGATGTAAATCTTTATATATAATTCTGTAAGCGAAATTTTAAAGTCAAAATTGCGGGAGTTATTTTAAAGTCAAAATTGCGGGAGTTTGTCAAATCGCAGGATGACGGTAGAGTGCTCAAATTAAAGGTCTAGGTCCCAGAGACTCGGGGAAAATAACAGTATTTCCAAAATAATACCAGGAAACGAGAAATAACGTAAAAACCCCCCATAAGAAAAGCATGGGAATTTAAAAACGTCAGATTCGCCTTCTTTGTTTACGAACTGACATGTGTTCCTATTATTTTCCTCAGCATGTAAAAAGTAAAAATATCAGAAGTTGAGCAAGGTTGGGGCTATCGCCCCTTCAAGCCACTAGTTGGCTTTATTTTTAAAAGGAAAACACTGACTTTAAACTTGTTTTAATATAATACGTTTAATGTTTCATACCTTTCGATTTTTTTCAAGAACTATAGAAATAATTCTTAGTTGTTAAAATGAATCACCTGCATTAACTAAGAAAAACTAAGTTTGTAAGTGCACAAGGACATTAACGTTTTTACATTCGATCAAATATATTACTGTACACTACATCTACAGACTTGTTTTACTGTTTCGCTTGATAGAATCAAGTAATTAGTTAAAGTGTATTTTAAGAAACAATTAATTTAAAGGAAACGTGAATGACGTGTTGGCTTTACAAAAAGCGCTAAGAATTTGTTTTTACTTGCACATAGGTAAGCTCACCTCCAAAACTGAAGTGCTTAAAAACCACGGTGTTTTATTATAACAACTATGAGCATTACTTTTAAATCATTCTTACTGATCAATTTTTTGAGAACATATGTCACAACAAGCCTTCTTTATCACGAAGTACGTTAAATACAATACTTTATTTATTTTGAAACTCATAATAGCGATGGATTTGAATTTATTTTTTGATTTATTTGGACTTTACCTATCGCTTCTAGTAAGCTTTTTAGATGTAAGTAGGGTTCACATGAAAACGGGAGGAGTTTCCTTACCTCCCGAAACGTAGTGTAGTTTTAAACACTAGAAGCGATAGGTAAAGTCCAAATAAATCCAAAAATAAACTTTATTTATGTCCCTAAAACACAAGTAAATATGTAAATAGCAAATGTGAATTAATAAATTATGTGTTGTCAGTGGCTGATTCGTCACCCCCTCTGGTCCGCCCTTTATGGTCGGATTAAGCATTTTAAATCGGAGATAACAAAAGTTTATGATATCTTGAAAAGTCTTTTAAATCGTAATTTCGAATTATTTGAAACATAATTGTCGCGGGAGTTAAACTACTATGTATATAATGAGCCTACACAATCTAGCTGTACGGTGAGGTCTCAGTGAAGGGCAGCCATTTGTTACACAATAGCAGAGATGAGCTCAGCTGGTGAAATAGCCGCGGCTTTCTACTGCTGCACCGCTGCATTGTGCAGTGCAAGTGCAGTCTTACCTTTCCTACCGTCTATGGGCCACTACAGGCTGGAGTTGTCAAGCAAATATTACTGTGTGTAACTGTGATTTATATCAGGGGTACACCGGTGTACCCGGTGTACCCCTGATTGGTACCCCTAGTCATGTGTACGCCGGTGATTTTGTTGATAGGGCAACTGTGCGAACCCCTTAAAACACGTGGTCAAAGACCTCTTATTGCAATAACATTCGAGAATCTAGCTTTTAGGTAAGCGAGGTATACGTCCTAGAAAACCTTCAGTTAGTGTTGTCCCATTGACTATTTATACTGAAGGAGACATCCCATCCATATGGCCTGGCTGTCCAACTTTTATTGTTTGCCAGAATTTGAAGTGGATGTGGTTTGATTAGGTCACCGACAGATTGTGCTGCTGTCAACTATTGATTTTAGTGATTTTCGTTAACCTTTAAAATATCTCCACCCCAGAAAGCAAGTGATAATGAATTTATGTTTGCTTTCTGACACACCAACTGTTGTATTATCCCCTCCTTGAGAGGATAAGCAATATTGACAACAGCATACTCTGTTTGTGATTAGTGTTAACTAAGTCCTTTTTGAATCCTAGCACACACAAAACTAGGGATAGATTTTACAATGGAATGAGAAGTCTACTTCAGTATTTATAGTCAATGTTGTACTGATATTGTATAGACATCAAAGTCCAAGCATTATTTTAGAATCATTTTTTATATTTAAATACTAGAAAAGTATGTCTGAAATTAATATTCAGTGGTTCTATTCGAAAAATCAAGTTACGCATCACAGTGAGAGATGTAAATTCCACCGCTTGTACAGTTTTAAAAGTAACATTAATTTAACTTCTCTTGACAGTTCCATACCTCTGACTGTGTGCGTAGGATTGACATCTGCAATCACTTGGACCGTAGAGGTTATGTTTCTGTATCGGCGGAAATTTTCCAATTGGAAAACAGAATGTGGCATTGCAGTAACTGCTCAATTACACCCATGCCCAATATTAAGACACTGGTTTAATATACCGTTGTAGAGGAGTGAAACATATGAGTATCCTACATTCGGTGGTGAAAGCAAATTAGCTTACAAAATGCTCATTAGTACTAAACTAAGTGTGGTTGATGAAGCTTACTAGTTCAATCAAGACTATCTTGGCCCAATAGCGGAATTTGTTCACCTGATTTAAGTTTGCAACTGTTCATAAATTAAATTATGTTGATAAACATAAGATAATAATAATAAAATAGGCCTATAGCAACAATTATGCAACAACGTACAAGTCCAAGATAGGATATAAAAACTATAATATGCCCTCATAAAAACAAAATTAGGCCTATGTATAACTTCATACATATATAGTACTGTCCTTTTATAAGCCTATCCATGCAATATTTATGTATCAAATTACCCCATTTAGAATATTACCATAACCTTATTCAATATATTAATGTAAACTACTTCAAACTCAAATATTAATTAAATCTGATCCCAAACATAATGTTAACAAGCAATGTTAGGACTAGATTTTATATAGTCCTATCTAAATGAAGGTGAAAGTGTCAAGTGTGCTAGAAGACTGAAGAAACAAGAACATCTGTGATGATGTTGTGTGTTTGAAGCCTAAAATTCTCTCTCTTTTCAAAATTACTGGCCTAAGTGTAAGATGCCAAAGTCTGAGTACCATCTCAAATACGTTAATTTTCCCTTTAAATCAGTAAATTGAACACTAAAAGTCCAACAGTTTATTTTAGGAGAAGAGCTGAAACCATTGATATTATCCCTTTTATAAACATTCCTAGAAGAAATGGTTTCAGTGAAGAAATAAGTTGCTGCTTGGTAAACCAACTCCAATCCTCCATTGATCTTAAATACTATCCAAATTCAGTCTTAGGGTGGATTGAGTAGCTCCAATTGCTGATTTATTTAAAGTATTGTGTTTTAAGACAATCTTATAATCACAATTGTAAGATAGAACTCAGGCACTGAAGAATCAATCAGCATCAGCAATAAAACAATCTCTCTCTCTCTCTCTCTCCCTCTCTCTCTCTCTCTCTCTCTCTCTCTCTCTCTCTCTCTCTCTCTCTCTCTCTCTCTCTCTCTCTCTCTCTCTCTCTCTCTCTCTCTCTCTCTCTCTCTCTCTCTCTCTCTCTCTCTCTCTCTCTCTCTCTCTCTCTCTCTCTCTCTCTCTCTCTCTCTCTCTCTCTCTCTCTCTCTCTCTCTCTCTCTCTCTCTCTCTCTCTCTCTCTCTCTCTCTCTCTCTCTCTCTCTCTCTCTCTCTCTCTCTCTCTCTCTCTCTCTCTCTCTCTCTCTCTCTCTCTCTCTCTCTCTCTCTCTCTCTCTCTCTCTCTCTCTCTCTCTCTCTCTCTCTCTCTCAGGGTCTTAAAATCATTCGTGGGGCCTCCCTAGGCCTTTTTTAATATTAAACTGGCTGTTTACCATTAAATTTGGTATTCTGATATTGTAAGTTTGATTTAATTTTGGTAATATAATAGGATGCTTGGAAATGTTAATTGGGATAAGCGTCCCCAAACACACTTCACACCTTTGTAAATACTAATTAGTCTAGAATTTCAAGTGTAATATATTATCCCCACCTTTTTTGTAATCCAATATTGTTAGCCCCTGAGATTTTTAATATGCAGAAATGTAATTTTGTAAGAAAATAGGTAAAATAGGTAGTTGTTCATTGTATCAGCGTGTTATTTGTTATTAGCAGAGGCCGCCATTTTTTTAATGTTAGCCTAGGAGCTAGGAGGCGTCTATCGCCAAAGAGTAACAAATCAAACAGTTTATAAGTACATAGGGGATAAAGGTTAAAGTAAAAACAGTAGAAGTGAAATAATACACTATAAAGGTTGAAGTAGGTATTTATTATTTTATTTACAGAGACAAATAATATTACAAACATTAAATAATAAATAATAATAAAATAAAAAAGAGGGGAGGAAGTTTTTTAAGTTTTACAGTCAATTTAAAAAGTCTAACACCCATGTACACGGCTAATACAGTATGTACACTTAAAAATTTTGTACACGGCTAGTTAACTTAAAATATTTAAACGAGTTTGAATTTGAAGTTAGATACACTTTTATTTTATTTAACGAAAAACTTTGTTATCTTCATATTTTTCTCAACGAGACCTTCTTAAGCACTGTCGTTGACGGGTGTCAGACTTACGGGCTTCTCAAAAGTCCCTAGGACGATTTATCACTGTATTTAATAGCGTAATCATGTGAACTATTTTTTATCCACAGCTTTGCCTCCATTGAGATGATTTTTTGTTAAAAGTTACCAAAATCAATCACAGGCTCAGAGATCGATGCTCTGAATGGATCCCGCTAAACCCAAGCCATTTAGTCCTCCATATTTGGCGAGATGTTTCCGTCAATCTAGAATTAGAGAACCCGTATGGAATATTTCGCGCTGACCTCAGTTCACAGGATGTAGGGCTACCGTGGACGTAGGTTTGGCATTTTGAAAACGTATTGCTGCTTGGTAGAACAAGACCCGCTCTCAAAGTATTGGGTCTAGCCTCCGCCTCTACACATGATGGAGGACCTCTTTTCACATCGATGTCCAACCGTTCCGTGAACGATTTGAAACTATTTTTTATTTTTGCATTGCAGAGCGGACCATTGTACAACTTTAGCAAGCGTCTTCGGCCTAAGCAGTTTTTGTCATTTCAAACCGTTCAGTGGCTCCTGAGATAGCGTGAATCATCAGTGAGTACGTGTTATTTTGAACCCTCAGTGTGGTAAGGGTTCTCCGGGAATATTATATATAACCAAACTTAGCATTTATTTAGGTATTATTAAAATCCGTTATGTTGTTATTTACCTGAGACATGTTGCGTTGTTTGCAAGGGTGGAATCCATTCCTCCGCCCCACACTTCCGACCACCTAGAACAATATGAACTGACAACTAAGCCATTAGTTAGTGTCGGATTTATCAAACGATAACAAACACATAACTACCAACACCGGACTGACTGGTTCGTGTTTGTTGTTCAAGGTTATTGTATTTGTCAAGTGTTTGTATTTGTGTTATTGACATTTTCTGTAATGCATTTTCATTCTCAATACACTTGAAGATTCTGGATGCACACAGAAATAACCAGTCTTAAATTTACAACCTACTCTGCTACTAAAATCTCTATGCAATAGTTTATTGGAGGCTGTCGAGTTGGCCACGATGAGGCAACGGTGATATCACTGGAGACGTTGCTTTCACTATCACCTCGCTGTAACGACTGACGTTTTAAGCTGCCCATAGCCACCGCCTGTAATGTTGTAATTGCTAACATTGTAACATTGCACAATGTAACAGTAACAGTGCTTTGCTGTGGTGTCAGTTTGTTTTGGATATCCTAATCCATCGACGTTTTATTAGGATCATACTATATGGCAGATTTAATACTAGATTTAATACTAGATACAGATTTTAAACTAGGTGGTGTGACTGACTGACAACCACGCACATCTGAAACCGGTGGGTCTAGAAGATTAGAATTTTGCAGAGAGTTCGGGGTTCAAGAGGGAGGGCATCAGTTAATACTGAGCTTTATTCAAGTTATAAGATTCGCTATGATCACCATCGTTAAAGAATAATGACAAAACGTATCTCGCCTGTCAAATTTGCTTCGTTCATTTGGATTTATTTTCCTGAAGAGCAATAATTTGCTCATACCTATTTCTTGGGCATCATGTATCTCCGTAATAATTTGATTAGTAACGTTTACCAACAATGGCAAAACTGAATCAGAGTTTTAAATAGTGCGAAATATTTTAGTAAGTAATACTATAAAATGAAGTGAATATTGACTGGCTGAATGACTAATATCAGTCAGATCTTCAAAACTCCGGACAACCACCAAGACTGGTATGATATTAGCCGTGTTTGCTCCGCAAGGTTTCTTATTTTAAAGTCCATGAAATATGGGCACACGTATTAAAAACACATGGAAGTGCTGTAGAAAACATTACGTAGGTCTAAGTTTGTCTCAGATGTCGCGTTGGTGGTTCAGCAGTAGGAACAAGACATTGGGCGAATATAAGGGGGGTCTGGGGTCCCTCCCCCCGAAATGAAACAATTAGGAAGAAATTAAACCTATAGGAATTATTATAAACATAATGCGCAAGAGAAAATAGCGATACAACGTCAATAGTGGCCGGGTAACGGCACAGAACCAATAAACCTCTTTATTATAGGTCCCGTGGCGTAGCGGTTTATTGGATGCAAATTCACTGGTGCCGGTGGTCTCGGGGCTCTGCTGACGGCAGGGGGTTGAAGCTAAAGGCACTCACCTCCACCGGCAGTAATGTACAGTTCAGCGGTAGCCAATGTTTGATTACGTTTGCCATTTGATTAGATTATCTCCACGGATACTATGATGTACCATAGTACAATCAGTGTATTATTGTCAAGCAATAATTGTTTTACGTAAGTGAGTCGCAACCATAATGAAAAGCTTATATCCAAACTTTTTCTAAAATAAACAAATTTTGAATAGGGCTATTGGTGGAAGTCCTGAAGTTACCCTCTGAATTCGGCCACCAAAACTAATGTTACCATTGAGTGTCACTTACTTTACTTAATATTGGTCTTGCCCCCCCCCCCCTAAAAAAATCTATATTCACCTCTGCAGTGATTCTACTTGTGCTAATTCTGTTAGAATCTGCAGACAACACAGTTTGTATTGTACGTAGGCCCGATACGTGTGTCGATGAGCCAGCGGCAGGAATGTGTCTGTAGGCCGAGAGGTCGAGGATGGCTTTGTGTTACAAAACAGGAGGCGCGACCAGACATAAACATTTCATAACTCGCCGTCGCGTCTAAACGGTGCTCACTCAAGCTGCTCACTGCGGCACTGCGTTAATA
The DNA here is from genome assembly GCA_963675035.1 of Allygus modestus. Lineage (NCBI taxonomy): Eukaryota > Metazoa > Arthropoda > Insecta > Hemiptera > Cicadellidae > Allygus > Allygus modestus. Next base: position 60,921,867 of record OY776116.1, read on the forward strand.
TAATTTTGTATATTACTCTAAACTCTAAAACATACTTTGAATAACAAAATATATGGGCTCTAAACTATCATTGTGAGTGATTTTAGCGAATCCCCAGCAGGAAAAAATTAACTTTACATGGATATGAAAAGTTGCAATACTTTAAGTTTGAAATTAATAAAGATCGCATCACCCGACGGGTTTTAGGATATCGAAAGAAAAACAAGTTTTACATGGATTTAAAAAATTTTGATTTCGTTTTAAGAAACAAAGGCTGGTGACTTGAATGATCGTCCTATTTATTAACTATCACAAATACTGTATAGTGAGAGTGGTAAATGCTGAACATTCTAAAATTCTATTATTGATCATAGAATTGCCCAAATGTGAGTTACCATTAATCAATTAACTAATCTAGAATTACATAAAATGCCAACCTTATAAAAAAATAAGTGGTGCTTCTGCCGTTTGTCTTTGCTGCATGTGCTACTAAGGGTAAGTTTTATTATCGTCTACTCCATTTTTTAAGTTTACAGTAATTGTACAAGGTCTAAATTTATAATCTCTGTCTTTGTTGTTTGTAAAGTGTACAAAGTGTAAAATGTATATGTAACTCGAAACATCACAAAATATCAAACACAACCGAAGACTATAGGTTACGTCTCGTATCACAGCACCTTGCCTTGTTTCACATTGAGTTTACAATTTGCTCAAGAACATGTATGCTAGATTAAAAGTTGATTCTTCTACCAAAGATGATTGGTGTAAAAGATGTGACTTTTGGATAAATGAAAAACAAAACATTTAGTTTTCACCAAAAGGGCCATCAATGTTAATTTTATGAAGACACTCGATTTTATTGGCTGATTACTAAACAGAACGCTTTTTTCAAAATGTTCTATTATTATTGTGTTCTATTATTATGATTATGTTATCAAAATGTGAATCTCTGACAATATCTCTGACATTATAAATTATATCTCGAAATTTAAGTACTTCACATTCTACTGGTCTTGCGGTGGATGAAATCGGATGTTAAGCATCGACACGTAACAGCTGAGAATCAGCTGATGTGTATGATGTAAATGTAACAGCTGATCGACGTAATCGCCTGCAGATTTGCAGATCATCTTTAACAGCGGCCTCCTTGTGGCGAAAGCTTGCTGCTGCGTACCGGCTTCATCCACTTGCCCTCTTCATCCTGTCTCTCTTCTTCTCAATACAATCTTTGAAGTGCTACTACATAACTTGATTATAATATTTACAACTATTGTATTAGTTTTCAAACAATTTCAGTTTGAAAGTAATCGGTGAAAATTGCATGTCAAGTTTTACTTGTGTCTACAAGTCCGTAACAATGATCTACTAAATCACCTAGTATCAATACTAGTATCAATACTTTTCATAATGAACGTTGTTTTAAAAAGAGTTAAAACCATAGAGTACTGATGTTATGCCCCAATAACGCAACTAATTTTATAAATTACGTAGATTAATTAATAATGTCATACGTGATTTCTCAAATATTCATATTCATAAAGTTATTTAATGATGTTTTATATCTTATATAGTGTTTATGTACGTATGTTCTGTAGGTTTTTACCATTTAGAAGCCGAATTTATATTTCATTTGTCCATTTGTTTTTGCACGGGCCGGGCCAGTTAAAACAATCTTAGGAAAAATGCGATTTGGATGTTAAGAAAGTTTGCTTTTCACAATTGATACATTCAAATTTAAGTTTTAAAAAATTCAACAACAAATAAAATGTGATGATTTGAGACAAGCAATCCCATCGTCCCATGTTTCATTTTCGTATATTTACTCTTACTAGATAGATACAAGCATTTTTAACTCCTGTCCACCAAATTATCAAAACTGGTGAAAGAATTGAGTGACATTAATTTCAATTAAATCAGATTTGCCTTCATCGAACGTGGTTTGAAATTAACAGTAAACCGCAGGGCCTTCGATCGTGATTGGCAACTTATGATCTTCCTTACCAGTGACAACTACACAATGAAACTTCTTCTCCTACTCTTTTTTAACTCAAGATAGCGCTCAAATATGCAACGGTATTTCAGTGAGGAGCAATAGAATATGGATAGATACCTCTGATATTGGGCATTGAATCCCACGAGGTAGTGGGAGCAAACAAAAATGACTTCCAAAACAAACCGACCGCGTCTCTCTGGCACACTTAATCCAGCAAAATATAATACAGTATTACATTATACTGTGGTGTCTGTGTCGTTTCATACACACATTTTCAGCCGATGGATCTGATTTTTTTAAAGCTAATACAGTATATCAGAGCTAGACACTGACCTATTTGCGTTTTAAAAATATCAAGAGTCCCCTAAAGCCTAATGTTATTGTTATTCATTTGTTTAGTTATTGTTGTTGCACCAGTTACACGAATACTATCTAAACATCTAAAGACTGCGAGATCCTCGAGCAAACAATTGAACATACTAGTTTTCCATGAAACAACTAATTTGTAGAGTTTAAACTGCATTGCAGTCCAAATTTGTTAATTTAGAGGAAACAGAATAATAGTAACCCTTCTAACGAAAACTCTCGGACAGTTAGTTTCGGATTCAACCCACCCCTTTCTTGGATCGGGGTTGGTTCTGTATTGACAGATATCTCCTGCTACAGCGGCCCGGGTTCCCACCGGGTGGAGAGAAGGTCGGTAGCTCATGACTCGACATTCACGCGCGACGGTCGTGGCTCGCGGCGCATGGCTCATGAAGGTCCGATCGCTGAATGCCAGCACCACGATACAGCGCATAATGTCTTATTGTCTGCACACGACCCCCTGTTACTGAACTCTGAGTTTCACTTGATATTTTGTAAGTTTAGAAACTTCGGTGTGCAGTAAGTAATAAACTAATCCTTTGTCCAATCTTACCGATCTCTTGGAAAGTACTGAGCATCAAGTACTCGAGCTGAAATATTACTATTATTTCCCAGTATAGCCATTGTTCTCTCTAACGAAATTAAATATTTACTAATAAGTACCGTAGTGTTCTGTTGCTCCTCATATGTTGCTAGCTCATAAGTTTCAAAGAAGTTAAGGCGGTCCCATACTTCTCGCGAACACGCCCGAACATTCGGGAAAATGTTCGGCCGAATGTTCAGGCGTGTTCGTGAGAAGTGTGAGACCGTCTTTACGTTGATTTCTTCCTAATGTATATTCAATTCTCAATATTAATTTTAACAGTATTTAAGCGAAGGCATAGTTTTACTTGCCTTTTGGTTCGAGTGGAGGGTTCAGTAATGATTACGTAAATAACAAGGGCTGTTGTAAAATCCGAGATAAATTATTATAGCCATACTAAGCCATCTTAATTGTACATAGAATGCTTTAATGGAAGCATTAAAGCATTTATACATCTTACTATGTATAAATGAATGTAAAACAAGCTGCAATAGCCTATCTTGTAACTAAGAAATACATGTCTATAGTTATACAATAGTGTTATTATGTTTGAGGAAGTTAATCTTTATATTTCAAGGTAAATTTGTGCATAGCCGGTAAATAAAATATCTAATAATAAAAATAATCTCCATATTAATAGAGGCGTTTTGTTTTGTAATGTCATATTACGCCAACACATAACACAGAATAGCAAAACATAACGGAGGATAGTTATTACGAATCAAAATGGCATTAGGTAGCGCTAATTTGGATTTGGAATAGTTTATTTTTCCCATGCACCTAAATTTATACGATATAATGTTAATATACAATTAATGAAGGAAAACTGTGTTAAACTAGTTAATCCGTGTTAAATAGCTAATACCCCCGTCACAGCAAACCTGCGTACTCAGTGAATTTCCAATGCATGTATATGTTTCTCACTACCACATAAAGCCACACACCAAGTTTCATAAAAATACACTAATAAATAAGTGATATATAGCATTTTATTTATTCTCCATAAGAATAACATAGATTACGCAGGTTTGCTGCAAATAGGAACACAACATATGTGTTTTTATGCAATTAACAATATAACTTAACAAGTCGAAGATGCATACCAAGTTTTATTGATTTATGTTCATAATTAATGGAAATATTACATTTTACTTATTCTCCATAAGATAAACATTGGGGCTGAGTATGCAGGTTCGCTACTGCGGGGAAATAGGCAAAACAATTTTTGTTGTGCAAATATGAACTTACCAGTGCTAGGTGCCAAGTTTCATTCATAAATAATCGAGTTATCAAATTTGGATTATTCTTCATAAGGATAGCATTGGACAAAGTACTGTGTTTAGCACTTTGAATATCTCTGCAACGGTTGGACGTAAAATCACAATTTAAACACCAAAATGATTTTTTTGTAGAGCTGGACTGATTAGTAAAATAAAATGTGAGGTTTACATTAAAATTAACTAAGGAAAAGCAAAAAACCTTTTTCACATAAGATTAACATGGGAGATTTTATGAGTAGGTTTTTTGGATTTTCTCCGCAACCACTAGGTTAATGATTAAAAATACTATATTATTTGTTTTTTAAACACTATAAAATGGTTGAAACCAAAATTAAGTGTTTTACAAATTTTAGGGTGAAAAATGCAATCAACTGATTTTTAGAAAATTTAAACCCCCTCTTCCCGTGGTCCGATTTTTATGGTTTTCGAACTTGAATGTCATCAATGTCACTTTACACATTTGAGCCAAATTTAATCAAAATTAGACGATTTTTACTCAAGTTTTCGTGTTAACGGACACATATATATATATATATAAATTTGAACGAATAGTGTTTTTGACATCTGGGGACCTCAAAATAAAAAGTTAACATGGTCTCGGGCTTAACTCTTACCATGCCACCTACGGCTTCTTGCCTTTAGCTTCTTCCCTATAGGGGAAATTCGCTAAAAAACACTGGTTGTGTGATATATAAAATTAATCATTGTAAATGTCATAGGTAACAGGATAACAGGTTATTAGGGCCTCATTTACTCATGTCGACAAACTAGAGATTCGTTAAACGTGCCAACTGGACCGGCACCGGCGCCGCGTTTGAGCAATATCCTCCTCGCAGTCTGTATAGGCTGGCGAGATGTCGGTTCATCTGAATTAAAACTGGCCTGATGTTTGTTTTGTAAAGCCCTGAATAAAATAACTAGCGAAGTTGGAAATTATCATTTCGGAAATCTATAAACAGAATATATTTCTCAATGGTGACATTTTGCATTTTAGCGAATTTCCCCTATAGGGAAGAAGCTATTACCGTAGGTCTCATGGTAAGACTTAAGCCCGAGACCATGAAACTTTTTGTTTTGAGGTCCCCAGATGCCAAAAACACTATTCGTTCAAATTTATATATATGTAGTTGCGATACAATATCGTCAAGTTGTCCATGAATGCGATAACTTGAGTAAAAAACGTCCGATTTCGATGAAATTTGGCTCAAATGTGTAAAATGACATTCATGACTTTAAGTTCGAAGACCAGAAAATCGGATCATGGGAAGGGGAGTTTATGGTGGTTTTAAATTTTCCAAAAATTAGTTTTTTACATTTTTCACCCTAAAAATTTTAAAAAACTTAATTTTGATTTTTACCATGTTATAGAGCTTAAAAAACAAATAATATGGTGTTTTGAATTATTAACCTAGGTTAAGTGGTTGCGGAGAAAATCCAAAAAAAACCTACTCATAAAATCTCCTATGTTAATCTTATGGGAAAAAGGTTTTTTGCTTTTCCTCAGTTTATTTTCATGTAAACTTCACATTTACTTTTACCAATCTGTTCGGTTCAACAAAACAATCATTTTGGTGTTTAAATTTTGATTCTACGCCCAACCGTTGCAGAGATATTCAAAGTGCTAAATACAGTACGTTGTCCAATGTTATCCTTATGGAGAATAAATAAAATTTGATATCTCGATTATTTATGAATGTATGTTGATGAAACTTGATATGTGGCTTCACTAGTTCTGGTATATTGATATTTACACAAAAAATGTATTTTTTGTTGATTATTCCTGTAGCAGCAAACCTGCGTACTCAGCCCCATGTTATTCTTATGGAGAATAAGTAAAATGTAATGACTCCCTTAATTATGAACATAAATTAATAAAACTTGGTATATAGCTTCACTTGGTTATATTATATTGATAATTGCATAAAAACCCATTTTTCTGTTCCTTGTTGCGGCAAACCTGCTTACTCAGCCCCCATGATATTCTTATGGAGAATAACTAAAATGTTATATAGCGCTTATTCATGATTGAATATTGATGAAACTTGGTACGTGACTTCGCCTAGTTAAATTCTATTTATATTTGCATAATAACCAATCGTTTGTGTTCTTTGTTTCAGCAAACCTACGTCCTCATTACCAATGTTATTCTTATAGAGAATAATTAAAATCGCTTGTATTTGTATGAAACTTGGTATGTGGCTTTATGTGGTATTCAGACATATATTATGCATTGGAAATTCGCTGAGTACGCAGGTTTGCTGCGACGGGGGTATTTTATTTGCAGTGTAACCTAATGGGGAGAGGATTATAGTAGGGCATCGGATGTGCAACTGTGAACTTTACTTATTCTGGGAAGTAAGGTCATTATATGTGTTTGTTTGTAATATTATCCAATTAGGAGATGGTAGTGAAGTCTATAAGAGTCAGATTCCTCCCTCTAACTCCACTACTCAAATAAGCGACTAAACGCGTTCTGTCAGAACTAACTGACGGAACTTTTTGATGTAGTGCAGAATACAGCTCGCTCGTATCATAATTGTTTAGTGGAATGTCGATTGTTGCAATAAATGCAAGTAATGGCTAAATGCAAGTAACAACGATTCGTTTCTCTCCTTCTCCGCTCCTGTAATTAACTTTTCTAGTAATCCTAACTGAAAACAAGTTATATCTTGAAACGAAGGCGAACTGATAAGTCCTTCCACCCTACGTAGGTGTTTAGATAGTCGGACCAGCGGGTATTAGCAAGTGCGCGCATCAGTTCATTTTTTAAGGAATTATATGCTATTAGCTGCTAATTTTGAACCGAAGATAAACACTTTCAAATAAACCACGAACTATCTACTTTGTATTCGTGGCCGTGAAGATACAGTGACGGTGGTAAAATTTGGGATACAATATTACCTACAATATAATTTAATATTGATGGTGACTTGTTAAATATCCATGCGGTGCTAGGGTATTTAACTCCTCTCAACTTCGAGAAGTACTGCCATTTAGGGAACCATTTCGATTATTGCCCAGTATTAAGTGAGATAAGAAACCGTAGAAAACGTATCGAAGAATGACCGGTCTGATTAGTCACGAGACATGTCTCATTCCTAGCTACTTCTCCTAGAAGGTGTTAACTTTCCAATAACGTCCCTCCTCAAAGATGTCTCTGATTTATTGCTAATGTTAAAGAGCAAAACATACCTAGGGATTTAAGTGAGCAGAATGTTTATATCACAGGTAAAACAAACCGCCGGGCGCTGGGTTTTTTGTGTTTTTTTTTGTACCCATACACATTACACATTACAAAACTGATATATTTTAGAATTTGATTGAGTAATTATTATTTGTGATATAAACATTCTGCTCACTAAAATCACTCTGTATTTTTCTCATTAAAATAATCTGTATATCATATATATAGCACTTATATATATATATAGCATAATCTGTTGAGGAGGGACGGGGTGTGAGAGTCAAATCGGTATTTTGGAAGAAGAAGAAGGTAACAACGCGAAATGTTTCGAGTCTGGAGCCCTTTTTAAACATAATGTGTATTATATTTCACATTAGTAATATCGGTCAGATCCCCTTTACGACTCTCCGGATTATCTCAGACCCCTTCGATGTGAGGTGTGAAAATCTTAAGCTTCTTTGCTATACTACTCGGTCAAATTTTACTGTTTACTATTTATTCCCCATTTAACTGTTAGTAACGGAGATATATAAATTTTCCTCTTGTATTGTTTGTTATATCTATTATTTTTTAATTTGTTCTTCACTTGAAATTCCATGTATTGATCCGCGCACTAATTTAATTCTGATTCGCTATCGTTACCTCCCACCCTCTCATTTCCTCCTTCTCCTCTTTCTTTTGACAATTATTTCAACTTTCCCGTAGTCTGTAATATATACAATACAACTTATACTTGAGTTTATATCCAATCCGGCCTCCCAAGAGCCCACACAGTGAGTGAAGCCGACCGCCTTGGAGCCTGGACAATGTACAGATCATTTTACCAAATATTGTTCCTTTTGGAATGTACTTTGCTCACTAATTGGACGGTCCAGGTTGGTTAACCTTGCGAATGCCGCCAGTCCTTGTCACCAGACGAGTTTGTCGGTATTTGATATGTCGCGCAAGTGACGGATGTTTTTAAGAAATAGGTTCAAAGACAGGTTGGACGCCAAGGACGCGGCCTTGAGTACCGTTATACAGTAACAAGTTGTTTCCAGTAGTTGTCTCCGCCACGCGCCCTCGACTACAACAATGCGAAATGCGGACGTTAGTGATACTGAAATTTTCTAAACTACTTTTCATGAACGTTTCATGACTGATGACGTTTATGAAAATGTATAATAAATACTCCGCATTCAACCAACATAAATAATTTTCTATGTTATAAATATAAATAAAATTCAGTTTACAGTGATGATTAAAATTACTATTGAAACTGCAACTTGAGTAAACATAAATTGGATTTCAACCTATGCTCCTATGGGTAGCAAGTACAGCAAAGAGTATAGCAGCCTCATCCCAAATAAAAATGCAAGATGTAACCCGTTTCGAATTTGTTACAGGTGTCCTTTTCGCACGTCCTGTCACATCTTTAGTTCACCTAATTGTCCAATTGATGTACATCCTATAAAGTCCGAGCCTTCCACTTTCCTAAGGACTAATAGTTTTATCCCCGTATTTCTATGTCAACTAAAATTCAGCTTTCAATGCAGTTGCGGCTCAAACCAATTTGCCCAGAAAATACATAATGATAATACTTACCCAGTTTTACCCATGAATATAACAGTTGTGGGTGCTTCATTCTGTGGTTAACCTTTTGAACTAATTCGAATAAGTAACATCCGTTATGTCATCATTTACTAAAATAAGGCCATAAAGACATTGGAACTTTGAAGACCCGTGGGGCTGAATTACCATTCCCTATGGTAAAATCGGAATCAAAACCTTAAAACCGCAATCAAGTAACTTAACATTCTTATAGTATATGCTCCAACGACACTACAGCATAATTTAGTTAGTAAAGAACTTTAAAGCGTTGCAAGCATTAGCACTGCTACTTTCACACTGGACACATTATAAAGAGGAGCTATGACAGGTACACCTCCCCCAGCATCCCTTATTAATGTAAGTAGGTCCTCAATAACTTTAGGTACATGAACTTCGGAGCTGAAATCAGGGTAGTACAAACCCTCGTGAGGCTCTCCTACCCCTCTACACAGGAAACTATGAAACACTGCAGAAGGCTAACTATACCGTGTTAACGGGAGTTGCGTTGAAAACGGTTAGTTCGGTCACCGGCCGCTTTGAACGCTAGTGGCACTAGGTCGCTTAAACGGGGTGTATTTTACATGATCCCACTGCCATCTCTATCTGCGATCCGACCATTCCCCATTCCACCCGCTGCCTCCTCCCACGGCGAACCGACTAAGGGCTGAGGGCGCTACCACGCTGGATAACAGGAGCGCATCCCTTCCCCTATTCCAGTTGGCTATCTGTATATTTGGGCGTAGTGAAACTGCCCCGATATTTTGGGTAATTTTGAAACGATGAAACTGCCCCAAAGAGGATTAGGAAGGGTCGCCTATCAAGACTAGAAATGCTGAAATTGCCCCGAGCGTCCGGCCAGGTAGTCGCTACGGGACTGGGGAAAAAAGGGAATTATTTTTGTCCCTGCGTCCTGTCAGTGACTGTAGTCTTCTAAAACTGCCGTCGGCTGCTTTTCCTGTTACTCCCATTAACATGCGGTAACATCCTTAACATGTTTTCAAAATTATTTTCTAAAGTAAATAGCTAGTCATAGACATCATTTTTCTTCTCTTATTTGTTTAGTCAAATTATTATACAGTCTTGGCCCTTAATATTCGGTATTTTTTAAACGAGTTATATTAGGTTTCGGAAGACAAACTTTTAAATTCGATCTAAGTTTATTTCTGTAAGTGGAAATATGGTTCGGTTTGCGACTTTCTTTTTATTTGGCAATTGCCCCTAAGTTCCTAAGTTTAAACACAGACTGTACCACTATATTGTTTTTAAAGCCCAATGAAGCGGTAGTTTATCAACTAGTAATTTCAGATATTGGTGGCAGTTATTAGAAGACTGCAGTCACTGACAGGACGCAGGGACAAAAATAATTCCCGTTTTCCTCAGACCCGTAGCGGCTACCTTGCAGGGCGCTCGGGGCAGTTTCAGCATTTCTGGTCTAGCGAGGCGACCCTTCTTGATCCTCTAATGAGCGGGGCAGTTTCATCATTTCAAACGTACCTAAAATATCGGGGCAGTTTCACGTCCCCGTATATTTATAGTTTTCTGTGCCCTCTGGATCAATCAGCGAATCAGCAATCAATTTTATTTTTGTTTCTATAGTCTCCAAATCATTGTTCAGTTCTACGATTAAAAAGGTTACATTACATAGTTGTCAAGGGCTTGGAGGCAAAATCTGATGTTTAAGGCGGTCCCACACTTCTCGCGAACACGCCCGAACATTCGGCCGAACTCCGAATGTTCGGAGTATTCGCGAGAAGTGTGGGAGCTGCACGAACTTTTGAATACATACAGGAACATACGGGACGGAATGTACAGTGAACATTAGGGAATGTTCGGCCGAATGTTCAGACGTGTTCGCGAGAAGTGTGGGACCGCCTTTAGTAGGACCTTATGTATGGAACTTGTTCCTGAAACTATCGTTATCCAATAACTGTACTACAGAAACACTTAGCGACCAGGTAATTTAACACGTAAAAATAAATTAAATGATTACGATCACTTTACTGATTGCTCACTGCCAAATGCTTCTATTCTCCGGGGCACCTCACGTCTTACCCTTTCTACAAGATAAACTGCACTTTCTTTCAACACCTCAGCCTCCTCTGCTTGTTGCAGATGGGTGGTGGTGCTGCTCGGGCTAGTGGCGCTCTCTCTGGCCGCCTCCGCCGATGACTACGAGTACGAGGACGCCCCCGCGGCCCCTGTCAAGGCTTCGCCCCTGAGGCCCTCCCCTCTGCTGCGGCAGGCCCGCGGGCCCGTCATAGGGCGGCCAAGCCCCAAGACAGCGGTATGTATAGCTCAATCAGTCGTCGTTGACCCATAACAGATGCATGATACTTGGATATTTTTAATTAGCATTTAAAACTAGCGAAGCAGATCCACAACGTAGTTACAAAGGGAGAATATAGAAAATACCTGAATCATTGTTCCACAGAATTTTGCCGAGCCGACTGTAAGATTAACCAACGTTATTTGCAGCAGTGTTTGTCTGTAAAAGTTCAAATGGTTACAGACAAAAGTTACAAAACCTAGGCACAAATGAGTCTTTAGACTAGATGTTTGTATTTTTATTTCTATAAAGTCAGGGTTGAAAGTAATTTGAAACAAGGTTACTTTGATTCAAGGTGATATAACAAGGTTAGAGTCACCAATTTAAACGTTAAGTTATTTTAAACATTTGTTTAAGGACAATTTAAAAACGGACAAAATATAAGGCTCTAGTATAGTTAAAGTATTTTACTTGTTTTCAATCACACTAGTTGCACCTTTACGGGGTCAAACAATTTGAACCTTTTGAACAAAATGTACCATATTGTTCATATCAAAACTATAATATGTTTTTTGTAAAATATATGTTCTATTCCGTTCCCTTTTAGGTCTGTGAGTTGTGAGTTTGTATTCGTTTTACATCGAATCCTTAATATTTCAAAATCGATGAAAGGTAAAATAATACTTTTTATAAACATACGCAGTTTTACTATTTCTGTAAACAATTAGTTACCGAAACACATTTCGATGGCGAAAGTTTAAAGTTTTCAACCGGAAATTATATACAACATTTAAATTTAAAAACTGTTTAAACGACTGTAAGGCAAATACAATAGTGTATTACTTTTAAAAATTGGATAAAAGATAAAAGGAGAAATATCCGATGTTATGGTTAAAGGAATGGCTATTTTTCTGTTGAATGGCTGATTTATTGCCATATCCATGTCATATTTTTCACCATAAAATTCGGTTGACCATTAATATAATTCTAAAAACAAAAATAACGTTGTGTTTCCTCAAACATTTTGTTGTTATCCGCCTTAAACTTGAAACCACTTCTGTTTTGAAACTGAAAGCGTTACGGAAACCAAACATTTTACGTAAACTATAGGTTAAAAAATTTAACGTAAACTATAGACGTGAGTATAATTAATACCTTTAATATACTCTCTTTAACCGTTTTGTGACATTACTTTTTTGTATAAAACACATGTATACTTACATACAGAAAACTGAACGAGATAGGTCACATGACATGTCGTGTTATTTGCTAGTTTTTACCTGCTGAATAGCCAGGTACAGTTTGTTCAAATATTTGAGATACACCGAGACACCGTATACATTTTTGTTTCAATATTGTACTATAATAGCGGACAAATAAATTTACAGCTGGGCAGTAGCTAATTGGGTAGCCAGTTGGGCTGTACGCTGTTAATGTTGCCATTTTTCTATAGAAAAATATCACTTGAATGTTATTCCGATCAGCTGGTGTGGAGTTTTGGCAATGCAGCACGTCTACTATTGGCTGATCTTGGGTTGATAGCCCGGCAAACCACCTCAACTGACAATTTATTTGTCCGCTTTTATAGTTTGTTCAAAACAAGATTGACGTTTGATCGTAATGTTATCACACATAATATGAATATATCCAGCCGGTTTGTACTCCGTTGCGGTCGGCCAGCCACTTGCAAGCCCTCACGTAGCGACGGCGCCCGGCGTGCGGCATTGAATTGCCGAACACGCTAGTCAGTTACAATGTTGGCATTGTTCAACATCGCGATCGTGCGTTGAACGTTGAACAACAAGCTCGTGATCGTGATCACCGCATCGGAGCTGCGCAATTTTGATCATTCGGTTGATCGGCGTCTAAATGAAATCGGAAAGTCTTCAAACTGTTATATTATTTTAAGTCACCTTGGTTGCATTACATCGGGGCGATTTTTGTAGAGTAACCAATGCAAAATTAATTGAAACATTGTAAATATGAAAAGTGCCTTGCGTTATTCACTTCAAGTTGACTGTTCGACACACACTTTTAAGGGGCTCCAATAACGGAACATTTCGCGTTTCTGCTGCTTCCCCCAACGTTAACTTTCAACGTTAAGCTTTCTGCTGCGTTATGTTAACTTTCAAAGCTCGACCTTTCTTAACAGATAATCCGATATCGTTGATTTAAGTCTAATTTGATTTCTAAAATTATGATTTTGTATCTATACCTAACTAAAAAAAGTAGTAAAATGGACCATAAAAAGACGTAATATTCTTTAAGATGATGGAAAGCCCTACAAATAATTCGATATGTTAACGTAATTTACAAAACAAAAGATGAAGATTGACTGAAAAAACTAATATTTGTAAACAAATTTCTAACTTTTTTATTTGATAGTTAACGTTTCCACCCCTATAGATTATAAAATACACTGGGTGTCCGCTTCTACTGCACCAATCACTACAAAATTATTTTACTGGTAAAACAAACAAATAACTAAATTTCAAATGTGTAGGCCTACCATCTCGATTAGCATTTTTCTCTACGTGAGTAAGTGTGTTCTACAAAAACCTTAATTTCTTCAAGATGGGCACAGATATAATATTTAAAAGTGGTATGAACATTTATCTAAATAATTGACAAATTCCTTTAACATTTAATTTCTTTGCAAATTTATTTTTCAAAGGTTTAAAACTTTTAAAATTATTAAGAAAACTGAAAGAAATACAAACAAATTATACCAACCCAACATTATACCAACATTTAGACCATTTTAACCTGAATCAAACGACGTGTCATATTTAAAGATTACACACAAATTATAACAGTAACTCGATGGATAACGGGGAAAACTCAAATTTAGTGCTCAAAAGTCTATATGCCCAACTTTAGTATGAAAAAGACCCATTTTTTGGGGATTAATTCCCAAAAAATTAATAATTAAGTAATCTATCATTCAATCTTTTAATATGAAACATCATGATTTAGTTTATGATTGTATGAATATTTTGTTACGTATTCTTTTTTGCATATATTTCAGTTTTATAGGTATTAACCATTGAAAACTTTAAACCGCCGCCATTTTGAAACGGACTGTTGTACAGAAATTGATTTTTATTTGTATTAGTGAATTTCCTTTGGAAAGTGAACTATTAGCATGACCCGCACGGTCAAACTTAAGCCCGGGACCACCATAGAAGTTCCTAACGTGACCCCCTGAACACGTTTTGGGGTCGCTCAAAATCGTATATATATATATATATATATATATGTGTATATATATATTTGTGTGTGTTTTTGCACTCTAGCGGTCGTATTATAGATTTGGTTACGTATATTTCCCTAACTAGACTGTATAGAAGACTAGCAGCCCGTCATGGTTTTGCGAGCATAAACTATAATTGATTTACTTTAGTACGATTCTAGTGCTGAATTTTGTTGCGAACCTGTTAGGGAACTATATCAAATTAGAACAACCAGTTTAAGTGAAACAGTTAAAACTGACAATTATTTACATCAGGTTTTTCACTTGGCAGCTGACTCTTGAAAACTAATTAAACATGTTAACTCCTGTGGGGCTTCCGAGGGGAAAGGTATCTTTTAGTGCACCTCTAGGGTATAAAACGAAAGAATTCTGAATATTTCAAGCTTTTAGCTTTAATAGTGTTTGCTGTGCGTTGATTATCAGTCAGGACTAGTAATTTTTTGTTTAGAAGATGACTGAATTTTTAGTTTTACTAAACTAGAAGCTGACTGGATTCAAATTACTTTGCTAATATGTCCATCTTTTTTATCGGTGCGTCTAATGTTTAACAGGCAACACAAAAGACAACGACAACAACGGAAGCCCCGCCCCTGGAGTACGAGGATGAGGAGGGAGAAGAAGGTGTGGCGGAGGAGGAAGAGCAAGCAGTAGTCACAACGACCACCGAGGCACCGAAGAAAGGCGGCATCAAGACTGGGGTGCGGCCCTTCCGGAGCAACGCTGACCTCATAGAGCGACTGAAGAGGAGGCGAGAGCAGCAGCAGAAGGGACCGGGACCTTCCTCCAGCACGCCGACGACGACCCCGGCGCCCTCGGATAGCGGCAAGAGCTTCGGCAAGAACAGCAGGAAAACGACAGGAAACAACAAGATATCGGACCAGGCCGGCAGTACGACGGAGAGGAAGTCCGCGACGGTGAACGGCAACAGGAGGTTCACAACTAGCCGAGGGAAGACGACCGAGGCTCCGGCAGAACCCGAGGTCGAGGAGGAGCAGCCGAGGCCGCGAACCTTCGGCCGAGGTCGTCGCTTCTGATCTCCCCCGCGACAAACCTGCAGTCAAACACTAGCGTGCACTAGTACAGGTAATCCAAATTAATCAGAATCTTAGCTAGGACATTGGAGTAAAAGATACATCAACACAGTGCAATTGTAAATTAATGATTTAGTGATTATTGATGAGAAAGGAATTGTATAGTTTTATAGTTTTAGGATAATTTAATGTAAGACTTATTTGTATAATAACGTTGTTATTTTAGTCTAATAAAAATTAAAGTTTTGTAAATGATGTGTTTATATTAATTCACCATAAACAGTGATATTTGGGCATTATGATATAATGGCGCAAATAAATATGAAAAACGGACGATTTTTAGCCCATATTGTTTTAAACTAATAATGTATAGCCTGCACTGCGGATCCTACTAAAATTATGAATCATGCATTGCTTATAAAATGTACTCATTTGACAACAGCAGATGAACGACCTTAAAAACCTATTCCTCTTAGGCAATGCAGTGCCAAGACGTATTCATGCAGCCCGGAAACCTTAGGCTTGTGCCTCTTTATTAACACAGATTCAAAAGATTGGATTAAAAAGAGCTGTTTTTAGCCTTTTACATTGAAATTATGCCAAAAGTTTTATCTTCTTATAAATAGGAGCAAAATACGAAGACCTGTCTATATTATGCAAATGAACTATTTAATTTGCACGTACTAGACATGGGACAAAAAAGTGAAAAAGGGTCACCTGGTCTCATGAGCCACTTATGGCAGTAGGCCAGAGTAAATCAAACATTTTCCTGGCACTGGCACTGGTAAGCTTGGAAAAATTATTAAACATGCATTGAAACTGTTCGTACTTTTAAAACTGAAAGGCTTTTAAATGACCAATGTATCCAAACGAAATTCAAACAATTTATTTATTGGTGAAAAGTATTTTATAAAAGGTGCTGGACTCGCAAGGCAGACGTGGTCGGGCGTCATTTCGAACCCGGCTGCCTCAACGAGTTAAATATACCTAGAGGTCTCGTCTTGTGTGAAAAAGTGAGGCCGCCATTTTCCTCAGGTAGCCAATCAAATCCTCTCTTCACCGAATAGAGTATCAGCTAACTACCATTTAACTTGTGAATAGAGGATTTTATTGGTTACCTGAGGGAAATGGCGGTAATTTTTTTACCCCTGACGAGACCTCTAGATATATTAACTCGTTGGGTTGGCTGATACTTTTCACGAGCGGTAACAACTGAAGGTCCATAGAAACATACAAATCAGCAGTATACAATGCTTAGTAGAAGGTATGCTCGATTCCGTTAAAGCAATGTTTGCGCGCACGATGTTATCCGTTCAGCTGGTGTATATTCAATTTTTATTGTCACACTACACACCTGGAAGTGTTGCCACCTTTACAGAAGACAATAATGGGACAGTTTGTTTTAAATTGCCGCTGGGCAACTTGGTTACACAACTAGTTTTCAAGGTTTTACGAGGATAATGTTAATTAATTGTTAATTAACTATCGTTCAGGATTTCACATAACTATGTACAGGGTGTATCTGAAATACACCGACAAACTTTGGGATATTGTTCCTGAGGTCAGAACAAACAAAAATGTCATAAGTAT
The DNA here is from genome assembly GCA_963675035.1 of Allygus modestus. NCBI lineage: Eukaryota > Metazoa > Arthropoda > Insecta > Hemiptera > Cicadellidae > Allygus > Allygus modestus. Next base: position 60,938,982 of record OY776116.1, read on the forward strand.
ATACCCTATCTAGCTAAATTGGTAGGTTTAAAAAGAATTTATAGTAATAACGTTTTATTGCAAATTTTATTACAAATGTATTGACACTTAGATTTTTAAAATCGGATGAAAAATAACCAAGCTATGATTGGTCTAGCTTTGTTTACCGTCTGTCAGTCTGTAGCTTATGTGATTTTTACACAAAAACTTATAATTTACGAACCGCTTAAGCTATGTTTTTCAAACTTACAAAGAATAATGATGGGTATAAGGTCTATGGCCTTAGGAAGTTTTGGTTTTCTAACCTTAACCGTTTCAAGATGGCGGCAATTTTAATTATTTGTTAAACAATAACTCCAAAATAGGTAGGTTTAACAAATTATAGTGTTAAAGTTTTGTTGTAAATATTATTAAAAATGTAATGACACCTGGATTTTAAAATCGGATGAAAAATAAGCGAGCTATGATTGTTTAAGTGTATCAGGTCACGGCACTGCCGTGCCGCCCGCGGCACCTCAGGCGCGAAGAGCACGCGGGCGGCACGGCAGTGCCGTGACCTGATACACTTAAACAATCATAGCTTGCTTATTTTTCATCCAATTTTAAACGTCTAAGTGTCATTACATTTTTAATAACATTTACAATAAAACGTTATCACTATAAATACTTTTTAAACCAACCGATTTCGGAGTTATTGTTTAACGAATAATTAAAATGACCACCATATTGAAACGGTTAAGGTTAGAAAACCAGAAATTCATAGAGCAATAGTCCTTATACCCATCAATGTCCGTTGTAAGTTTGACAAACATAATTTGAGCGGTTCGTAAATTATTAATTTCTTTGTAAAAATCACATACAGACTGTCAGATGGAAAACGAAGCTAGATAAGCTGAATACTGAAATGGCATTTTTTGTTTGTTTTGACCTGAGAAACAATATCCCAAAGTTTGTCGGTGTATTTTTGATACATCCTGTATAATGGCAAATAATTACAACACACAAAGTAGATGAGTTCAATGATCGATATAAAAAAGGGAGAGAATGAACCCTGTTTTCTGTTTACAAAGAGATTCCAGCTGAAATCCCCTGAGTTGTATTTTAAAAATACCCCCGTTGCGGCACACTTCCATTCTCAGCGAATTTCAAATACCTCATAATGTCATGAATCCACTTGCCAACTTTCATCAAAGGATATTCACAAATAAGCGAAATATGACATTTTATTTATTCTCAATAAGAAAAACATTAGAACTGAGTATGCAGGTTTGCTGAATATAGAACCTCAAAAATTGGGTTTTTATGGTGACCAATGGATCACCAGAGATGAAGCAACATACCAAGTTTTACCAATCTATGTTCATAAACAAGCCAGATATCACATTTTTCTTGTTCTCCATAAGAATAGCATTATAGCTGCTCAGTACGCAGGTTTGTTGCCATGGGGACCATAAAAATGGGTTGTGTATACAAATATCAGTAAACCCTAACCGTATTAAGCTACATACCAAGTTTCACTAATATATGTTCATTAATAAGCGAAATATAAAATTTTACTTATCCTCCATAAGATTAACGTTGGACAACGTACTGTGTTTAGCACTTACAAGATCTCGGTAACCAATTAACGTAGAGCAATGAACAAAATATCAAATTGTTTGTATTTTTAAGCCGAATTCAATGGTGTAAACTAAAGTTTGGGTTTAAAAACAACTATATGTAAAGTTCAAAAAACCCATTTTTGGCGAACAAAATCTCGTAACCCCCCGTAAAATAGAGCAACCTGTCTGGTTCTCGAACTCATGAAAACAGATGCTGCCTTACACATTTATACGAAATTTCATCAAGATCATTTATACGAAAGTTATCGTGCCTACGGACACATATTATATATGAATTTGAACGAATGGTGTTTTTGGCATCTGGGGCCTCAAAACGAAAAGTTATGGTCCCGGGACTAGGTCTTACCATGCTGGCTACGGTAATAGCTTCTTCCTATAGGGGAAATTCGCTAAAACTAATGCGCATTTTAAACTAATAACAAAAGTAAAACAATGTCTTAATAGCTAATAAAATCATGTAAGCAGTTTTAACAGTTTTATTTAACCATTTAAATCAAGAAGATAATAAAAGGTATATCGTATAGCTTCTTCTGTATGCAAGACATCTAAAAGTTGAGTATCTTTGGTTAGTTGTTGAATTAATTATCTCATTATAATCCAAAGAATACACCTATTAAAAAAAATCTTTAAACAGACATATCATAAAAACCATTTATTCGGTTTCCTGAACAAACAAACAAACTTTTAGTGTGTAAAACATATAAACCAAACTCCAACCAGGTACCTTCTTGATTGTCTTGTGAAAGTACCTAAATAAATCAAAAATTCAAGTGTTATTCCAGCAAATATTCTTTGCAAATAACAAAGTAACACTTGGTAAATTCTAGATAGGATTGATGTTGCCAGTGCTGTATTTAATTATTGGTCCTCAATTACGAAGGCTGTGGCTGTGGTTGAAGGCAAGTAGGAAACTGTGATTTAGGAGGCTGTGGTCTCCGGTTCCTGGTTCCTACCTTCCGGTCTCTGCTACCAGATCACGACCTCTCGACAGAGTAAACATTTAATTTTCAAGCTAAACATAAATTTTACAAATTAATTAGCGTGACTGAACTGAAAAGAAACAAATTTATTGTACAACATGAATTTCTCCAGTAATAATTTTGGCAATTTGTTGTTGCAATATTATGGTACAGTGCAATCAGTCCGTCCCTCCTCAACGGGTTATTCGAAATCAGTTATTTATGGTCCATTTTAAATATCAAAAATATATCAAGCGATTTCAGTAAGCAGAATTTCGTTATCATAAATAGTTCACGCATAAAAAACTCATAAATTTTGAATATTTTGGAATGTTATTAATCGATTATTATTTGCGATATCAAAATTCTGCTAACTGAAATCGCTAGGTATATTATTGCTCTTTAAATGAGCCATAAATCAACGATATTGGATAATCCGTTGAGGAGGGACGAGCTTTGAGAGTTAACATTGGCCTTATGGGCAAAGCAGGTAGAAACGCATAAAGTTTTTTGACTGAAGAACCCCTTTGTCTGTGGTTTAATATTCACCACAGAATGTAGTTAAACATCTTGCAATTCCATGGTAGAGCCAGGTGGATACAGCCTGTGGAAATAAAAAATCGATATGGTCTTGTTATATTTGACAGGCTATATTTATTAGCTCCTTTGGAAAGTGAACTATTAGCATGACCCGCAAGGTAAAACTTATGCCCGCGACCACCATAGAAGTTCCTAACGTGACCCCCTGAACGCGTTTTGGGGGTTCGTTCAAAATTGTATATATATATATATATATATATATATGTGTGTGTGTGTGTGTGTGTGTGTGTGTGTGTGTTTGCACTCTAGCGGTCACATTTTTTGGCTGATTTACTTCAAATTTGGTAGGGACGTTCCTTTCTGTAATCGGTTGAACAAGTTCGTTGGGCAAAACAATCGGAAAACTCTAAACCCCTTTTTTGGGGATTAATCTTTCAAATTTCGAGTTTTTGGGCCCAAAAAGGGTGAGAAAAGCCCTGGATGTAAAATTAATGCATGTAAAAAGATGGGAATTAGTAAGGCAAAAGTTTTAAGCCCTCTCTCGTCATTCTAGCATAAATATTTACCGAGTTATTAAAGAAAATGTGTTTAGACTAAACACAGTACGTTGTCTTATGGGGGTTTTACACTAGAAAACTAGTTTATCATCCCCATTAACCTCACGCCTACTTTCAAGCCTGACTGGACCTTCTCCAGTATTAAGTAATACCATTAATATTAAGTTTAAAACATCTGAAAAGCTGACAGTAAAACATTAACATTTTCCCTACCGACAATTTAACTTATGCTAAATCGAGCATCCATTAGACTGTAGGGATGCTAAACATTCCTACACACTATACATCATACCCCTCCTATTTAGGGGTACCATATTAGTGTATGGTACCTCACTGTTGCTACGGAATGTGTATTTGTTTAATTTGTTCAGAAGACATCTTTTAGTGAATTCTTCAGTGTATCTGCAACAAAAAGTAAAAACTAGGAAATCAGCAAATGCACAATTTTGTATTTATTTAATGTTAGTTTTTTTGTATATGCTTGCAAAAAGCTGTAATAACATTATTTTAATTATTCTACAGGAAATTGTAATGGTTGTACAAGTATATTATACCACCGTCGCAGCAAACCTGCATACTCAGCGAATTTCCAATGGAGATATAAATGTCTTAATACTACATCAAGCCACTTATCAAGTTTCATAAAAATATATTCACGAGTATGCGATATATATAATTTTAATTATTCTCCATAAGAATAACATTGGGACTGAGTACGCAGGTTTGCTGCAACAAGGAACACAAAAAATGGTTTTTTATGCTAATATCAATATAACTGAAGTAGGTGAAGTCATATACCAATTTTTATTAATTTATGTTCATAATTATGGGAGACATAGCATTTAATCCATAAGAATAACATGGGGATGAGTACGCAGGTTTGCTGCTACGGGATCCTTTGGCAAAAAAATTATTCTTTTGAGCAAATATCAATAGACCACAACCATATGAAGCCATATACCAAGTTTCGTCATTATACGTTCATAAATAAGTGAGATATAAAATTTTTCTTTTCCTCCATAAGAATAACATTAGACAACGTACTGTGTTTAGCACTTTCAATATCTCGGTAACGAATTGACGTAGAGAAATGATCAAAATACCAAATTGTGTGTTTTTTTAAGCTGAATCCAATGGTGAGAACTAAAATTTGAATATTTCAAATATTATATGTGAAAAATTTAAAAATCCATTTTTGGGGTACAAAACCCCCCCAAAATACCCCTTAAGGTAGATTTATATGGCTGGTTTTCGAACTTAAAGTCATAAATGTAGCTTTACACGTTGATACCAAATTTCATCAAAATCGGACCTTTTTTACGAGAGTTATCGCACCCACGGACACACATATATATATATATATATATATATATATATATATATATATATATATATATATATATATATATATATATATATATATATATAGATATATAGATATATAGATATATAGATATATAGATATATATATATATATATATATACAGTTTCGAACGAATGGTGTTTTTGGGGTCTGGGGACCTCAAAACGAAAAGTTATCATGGTCCCGGGCCTAGGTCTTACCATGCCGACTACGGTAATAGCTTCTTCCCTATAGGGGAAATTCGCTAATAGCTATACAAACTAGACCAAATTATGTTTTAATATACGGGAGCTTAACAAAATCTGTTATAATAGGAAGGATAAACTTTGTTCCTAATACATAATCAGTGTGAAAATGATGTACTGCATTAGTTTAAAAACTGATAAGATGTATGGTACCCTAAAATAAGATGTAAGGTTATAAACCATTATGGTCTTACAAAATTCAATCTGACAGTCGGGCCGTATTTCCTAAGGGAGCACGGGGCGAGCGCCCAGGGCCTCCGGCCCGAGGGGGGCCGCCGGCCCCAGGCCACGAAAGTGGGACCCCACAGGCCACCAAGGGGGACCTTGCGGGGCAGTGTTTTAATTTTGTTCGGAAAAAAGTTGTTTATTTCTCAACTGACAATAATACAAATAATAATTTAAGTTGTAAAGGGTGTACGTTCAAACTAAGTCTCAAACCCATTCAATAATGATTATTATTTTGAATACTGTGTGCGGATTTTATAAATTTGTCCTAATCCAGTACAGGAATAGGCCGGGTAAGATTTGATATGTAACTACTGACGGTATTGTAGAGCATCTTATTTTGCTGAGTATAAGTTGACGATTTTGTATATGTGCAAAAGATGATCTTGTTCTTGAGCAATGATTTTTGAGCCTGTATTACCTAACCCCATAAATTGTTAAATATCCGCCATGCTTTGCCGTACTTGGAAATTACAGATTATTCCGTTCAACCTGATTTAAGTTAATTGGGTTGGTCTTGTTGCACAGAACTCATTATTATGATATAAAATATTAGGAACAAACATCCAAACAGAAAGTAATTAAATAATACTACCAAAATTATAATTGGTTACGAAAGTCAGTTAACTTGTAGAACACTGAGTAGTCTAAGTGTTTTAGGTTAGCCTCGATATGATAATACAATTAATAATAAAGATGATAATAATGATCATAGGATAGCTTGTAGCCTCTTTTTTTGTTATTTTGTTTTTTCGTACTATATTTCTGGATTTTATAATAGTTTGAAGGTAAAGCTGTTTGTTTTGAATCAATTTATACTTAATACGATCAGCACTGCGCCTGTCTCGGTCTGGGTTATGGGTTGTCTACTTATCATTGTTGCCAACACTGAATTTTCCAAATACCCCCACATCCAGTTTAAAATAACGTTGAAAGAGACGAGATAAAGATGTAATTGTCATGTAAAAATGTAATTTCATCACGTAAACTTTGAAGCTATGGTTCCACAGACTGCGGAATTTACGGCGGGTGCGAAATTTTCCGCTGCGTAATTCTAACGACACTGATTCAATGGAGTTCCCTGTTGACTGGTTCCAATGACGTGCGTTTACGGATCCAGAATGTTCGGTTCTGCCCAGCGGACAAATCATACTGGTCTGGTCGGGCGCTGGTCTGCCCGTCCGGAATCCGCCAGCGCCAGCGGGGAGAAGCCTTCTATCATTGAGACTGGGCAGTTTTTGTTGTAATATTATGTATTGTGCATCGAAAAAAATTGATGAACGTTTTTCATCGACCGAAGAGGAGGAACGTATGATGGGTTGGTGTCAGGCCATGACGTTTTCCGGAATATAAAAATAGGCAATTTGGAATACAATAGGAGAAAACCTTGAGAAACAGATAATCTTAATTTATCATTAGTTGTTATAAGTTCCAGTGGCCTAGATTCGATAGGGATCAGGGGGTATCCCCACCTTGTAACATGGAAAAATTTAAATATATATTATTCTGAAATCAAGCTTACGCATGTTTATTGAAAATAGATGCTTTTAACAAAACAAATATGTGTGCTACATACCTAAAAAATGTATCTTTAAAATAAAATTACCGTTTATCAACACATGTCAGTGAATAAACAAAATGAATTTTGGAGGGTATTCTAGTAGTTTTATTAAACAAATAATAATACCAACAGTAGTAATGTTTAATGGGTTTAACCAAAAAGAAAAATCGGTCTTTCGACAACCGGAAGTAGCGCTTAAATTTAGTTTCATTGTCTACCAAAATGTCTACGAACGAGTATGTTGTAAGCTCCTTCACTGTCCCTATTCTTAAAAATATCACTCCGATCACTATGAGTTGGCACTTATGAAGACAAAAGATAGACATCATCATCAATGTCATCATAAAGCATGAAAGCCACGAGGGCTTCCCTCTTCCTATCCATACTCATCACTAGTTTGGATACAACTGAATTTCCGCACCGTTATTTACGGAGTCACAGGAACCACCTCTCCCGGTTTTACGTGGCGGAATCTCCGCAGCAGAAAATTTTGCACTTCCTGCCGTAAATTCCGCACTTCCTGCTGTAAATTCGGCTATTTACATTTAATAGCTTAAATGTAAATGATATAGAAACGTATTCAATTTCCAGACTTTTACTACATTTCCAAATATTTAAATGTCTTTAAGAACATTTTAGCGAATTTCCCCTATAGGGAAGAAGCTATTACCGTAGGTCTCATAGTAAGACTTAAGCCCGAGACCATAATTTTTTGTTTTGAGGTCCCCAGATGACAAAAACACTATTCGTTCAAATTTATATATATGTATATATATATCTATAGTATATATATGTGTCCGTGAATGCGATAACTTGAGTAAAAAACGTCCGATTTCGATGAAATTTGGCTCAAATGTGTAAAATGACATTCATGACTTTAAGTTTGAAAACCAGAAAAATCGGACCATGGGAAGGGGGGTTTATGGGGGTTTTAAATTTTCCAAAAATCAGTTTTTTTTGCATTTTTCACCCTACAATTTTTGTTTGAACAACTTAATTTTGGTTTTGACCATGTTATAGAGCTTAAAAAAAACAAATAATATAGTATTTTGAATTATTAACCTAGGTTAAGTGGTTGCGGAGAAAATCCAAAAAAACCTACTCATAAAATCTCCCATGTTAATCTTATGGGAAAAAGGTTTTTGGCTTTTCCTCAGTTTATTTTAATGTAAACTTCACATTTGCTTTTACCAATCTGTTCAGTTCCACAAAACGGATCATTTTGGTGTTTAAATTGTGATTTTACGCCCAACCGTTGCTGAGATATTCAAAGTGCTAAACACAGTACGTTGTCCAATGTTATCCTTATGGAGAATAAATAAAATTTGATATCTCGATTATTTATGAATGTATGTTGATGAAACTTGGTATGTGGCTTCACGTAGTACTGGTATATTGATATTTGCACAAAAAAATGATTTTTTGTTGATTATTCCCGTAGCAGCAAACCTGCATAAACAGCCCCCATGTTATTCTTATGGAGAATAAGTCAAATGTAATGACTCCCTTAATTATGTACATAAATTAATAAAACTTGGTATGTAGCTTCACTTGGTTGAGTTTTATTGATAATTGCATAAAAACCCATTTTTTTGTTCCTCGTTGCAGCTAACCTGCTTACTCAGCCCCCATGTTATTCTTATGGAGAATAACTAAAATGTTATATGGCGCTTATTTATGATTGAATATTGATGAAACTTGGTATGTGGCTTCGCCTAGTTAAATTATATTTATATTTGCATAAAAACCAATTGTTTATGTTCCTTGTTTCAGCAAACCTACGTACTCATTACCAATGTTATTCTTATGGATAATAATTAAAATCGCTTATATGTAAATATATTTTTATGAAACTTGGTATGCGGCTTTAATTTTGCATTTGAAATTCGCTGAGGACACAGGTTTGCTGCGACGGGGGTATTATTTGTATGATATGATCAAACGCATCCGCAAAAAGATTTTTCTAAATTTTATACTTTACCTTTGAATTAGCATTAAAATAGGGTGATTAAAAGCTTTAGCATCCTGAGTATAGAAAATGATACTCTGCGTTGCCTTTACTTTGAACATAAAATAAGGGCCTAATGATTTGTCAGCCAAGAAATGCAGAAAGAAGTTGGTTTTACTGACTTACTGTTTTTACTGAACTGCATGAAATGCTATTTAATAAAGTTTATCCAGCAGTATGTTGATAAAAAATGTTCAGAGTTCCTAATCAATGTGTATCAAATTCAGTATATTTCTTTCATATATGCTATGTGTTGTGTGTTTTTAATTATCTTAGTACAATTATGTGCGTGGTTAAGCAATTTCACATGATTTTCTTTATTTATAAATTTGTGTTGTTATTTTAAATAGTCATAATGTTTTTGTTGTACATTAACTGAATATATTATTAGCTTAAGAGAGCTAAAACTGTACTCAATCTTGTTAATAAAATTACATACATTTTTATACTGTGAGTTTTTAAAGTTTTGATAAATTAAAATTTTTGATTTTGTTGTATATTTGGTGTATTTATTAAAGACTAGAATATTAAAAATAAAACATCATGCTTGTATTTATGTTGGGGGGGTCCCATTTTCCTATAAGCCCGGGGCCCCAGAGGTCCTAAAGTCGGCCCTGTTCTTCAGTGCTGTAAAAATAACTACAAAAAGTTGAATTAAAATGGTAAATTTTGGCTTATCAGAAGCCATCTTCATATGTTTATAAAACTATATCTACAAATTAACAACAACTCAAAATCAGTGTAAAAACATACATTTGTCCAATTTTTATCGAAATCGGAAAACTTTGACTTTTTGGCTGTTCTGATACTCCTGGTTTCATTTACTTGCAAAGCTGGGAATACAATTTTGCGCATTATAATGTTAGGAGAAGGTCCAGACAAGCTTGAAAGTAGGCGTGAGGTTGCTGGGGGTAATAAAAGTACTCTATCAAAGGAATAATAGGCTTTTCTAGTGTAAAACCCCCATAAGACAACGTACTGTGTTTAGCCGATACACATTTTCTTTAATAACTCGGTAAATACTTATGCTAGAATGACAAGAGAGGGCTTAAAACTTTCGCCTTTCTAATTCCCATCTTTTTACATGCATTAATTTTACATCTGGGGCTTTTCTGACCCTTTTTGGGCCCAAAAACCCGAAATTTTAAAGATTAATCCCCAAAAAATGGGTTTAGAGTTTTCCGATTGTTTTGCCCAACGAACTTGTCCAACAGATTATAGAAAGGAACGTCCCTACCAAATTTGAAGTAAATCGGACAAACAATGCGACCGCTAGAGTGCATACACACACATATATATATATGTCTATTTATATATATATATATATATACATATATGTATATATATATATATATATATATATATACAATTTTTAACGACCCCCAAAACGTGTTCAGGGGGTCACGTTAGGAACTTCTATGGTGGTCCCGGGCTTAAGTTTCACCGTGCGGGTCATGCTAATAGTTCACTTTCCAAAGGAAATTCACTAATAATTATTTTTAGCAATCCCACCTAATACTTTGAATACATCATGACATAATTAAGATGGCATTACATGTAACATTTCTTAGAAGGGTGCCAACTTTTAATAAAAATATTGGGTAAACACCCAAATATTTTAATTTTGAGTTAAAATTCTTAAAAACTTCCTTGGGATGACAGAATCTTATTATATAATCACCAGTATTTTGTTTTTGTCCAATATCCGGATGAAAATTTCTCAGTAACCAGAAGTGTCTCAATTACAATATTTAAATCATAAATAGTTTTAGGTCGTAGGGGTACAGGAATATATTTAAAGTTCATTATCTAAGGCCCCGTATGGTAAAATATTAATTAAAGGTTTAAATTTCACCATTAAGAATAACCAGAAACATGTGTTTCTTAATGCAACATTCGTTTGTTGTAATAAACAATATATGTTTATCTATATTTACGAATATATTTTCCGTTTCAAGGAAACTGCTGATTTGTGTGATGAAAAGTTCATAGCATAGCAGTAATTGACGTCTACCATATGGTTTTCAGTTTTTTACTGGCCAGTATATAATTTCAAATTTTACTATATACTTCATAATGATTCTGTAATATTGAAGGGTATTTAAAAACAATCGGCTTCAATTAGTTGGTTTGTATAAGTACACAGTAGACTATTTATTACCGTTTACGATTGGAACTGCTGTTTAAAATAATCTTATTATATAATCACCAGTTTTGAAAAATATCCGATGTTCGGATGAAATTTACTTAGAAAACAGTAGGTCCTCAATTTAAATTTAACCTAAATAGTTTGTACGTCATAGAGATGCGGGAATATATTTTAAAATACAAAATCAATTGCCCCGCACAATAAATAGTTGATTTAAGTTACGAGTTTCGCCCGCTATCATGTTTTTGTTATCCTCTTTATTTTACGAATATATTTGCAGTTTTAAAGGGAGCAGGTGACTGACAAAGTTCCACAACGCTAATTTATACATTTCAACTATTTGGTTTTTCGGTTGGTATTTGGTATTTGGTTTTTCGGTTAGTAATGGCAAGAAGCAAAATATGATTATGCTTATGTTTTATGTATTGTAATGTATCTATTGCATTGTAATTGTTCATTTAATTAAATTAAACACTTGCTTAGGTGAAATATTTTCAGCGTTGGTAGATAGGCCACAAACACTGACTTCTAACTAAATATTGGAGGAAACACGTCTCAGGGGAACTGCGTGCCAGCTGCCATTATCTGATGAAGATAACAGACATGTTAGTAAAATCGAACGAGTCGCCAAAGTTAAACTAAAATCATTATTTATAGGTAACATAATAAGGTTACATTCATTGTTTGTCTGTATTTTATTTTATAGTCATAATAAATACACAAACAACGAATCAAATAAATTAGAGTTTCAGTTATTTTATTGTTATAAATTCAATTACATTCGATAAGCTCATTATTAAGAAGTAATCATTACTGGAGTACCTGCTTTACTGTCAACGGCCCGGCATTCCAACGTATTCTGAAGTTTTGCCGGGCTACATTCAGTATTTATTTGTATCTCAGTGGTTGCAAAGAAATAAATATTAAGTAAACAAATGATTTCACTTTTTTTGTAGAATACATCAGCTGATCGGAGCAATAATAAAGGAATTAATCAACCATGGTTTTAGCAATCTATAATATCGTCTTTGGATTTTTTAAGTTTCTTTCAAACGAACTAAGTGATTTCGGTGCTTAAATCACGATAAACCGTTGGATTTGTAATTTATCGATTTGACAACGTACTTCACCCTATAATGTGTCATGTTTGTAGAAGAAAACAGTTATTTCCTGTCCATGCTTAAAATTGCAAGTACTTTTTGGTAGTCTTTCGTTGTTTGAGTTGTTTGCTATAACGTCCAATAAAATGCGTATAGTGTGAGTAAAGTGGTAATTTAAAATACGGTACCTGAACCATAAAAGGTCGTGGAAAGACTGTTCTATAACTAAAGTCAATTGCACGTCCTATTCGGAATAATTTGGATGAAGACACCAAGTTCATCAATTAGGTCTACACATCTATTTATAAAACTGCCGTTAAAAATCGGGACTGCATCTGAGAGAAAGAGTATTTCCAAGTTCTACGATTTCAGGTAGACTCTACCATATAAACTATTCTGCAAAATCAGAGGTTCTTTGAACCTATTAACCCATTTTTTAAACCTGCTTTACGATTTTTAATCTTAGAATGGACATAATTATAATTTCAGTGAGCCTATATGTTATTTATTATTTATGGTTTGTTGTTTTATAAGAGAAAAAATAACACCACACTCTCAAACTTTAATGTATGATTATTATAGAAGGCAACAAAACTCCTCCATAAGTAGATATTCACAAGATATTAAAACATTGTAAAAACAAAATTCTTCACATTTGTTGTGACTGTGTTCAACTGTAAATTAACAGACACAGCTAAATTAAAACAAAGTACCTGGAGGGCCGAGCTTTGCTCGGGGGAAGGCCAGTCAGTTTGTTTAGATGACTTGGAGTATATTTCACCACTTCCCCCTACTGATAATCAGATTTGTATAACTCATTTGCCTCTTTTCTACATTTTTAAGGTCACTCCAGTTGTTATTTATAGCTCAATGTCCCTTTGATTTATTTTACTACTCTATATACGTAATCTTCACTCAAATCTTTTATCTCTGCTCTCAGGAAACCACATGTTAATAATCATCATATACAACATGAGTATTACTTTGAGAGTTCCCTGGTTGATTATGAACAGCTGTTACAATTCTTATGTTTTGATTTGAAACCCCATAAGCCCAGTGTTATTTTTTTCAACTTTTCATTAGTGAATTTCCTTTGGAAAGTGAACTATTAGCATGACCCGCACGGTGAAACTTAAGCCCGGGACCACCATAGAAGTTCCTAACGCGACCCCCCTGAACACGTTTTGGGGGGTCGTTCAAAATGTTTTATATATATATATATAGACATATATATATATATATGTGTGTTTGCACTCTAGCGGTCACAGTTTTTGTCCGATTTACTTCAAATTTGGTAGGGACGTTCCTTTCTGTAATCAGTTGGACAAGTTCGTTGAGCAAAACAATTGGACAACTCTAAACCCCTTTTTTGGGGGATTAATCTTTCAAATTTCGAGTTTTTGGGCCCAAAAATGGTCATAAAAGCCCCAGATGTAAAATTATTGCATGTAAAAAGATGGTAATTAGAGAGGCAAAAGTTTTAAGCCCTCTCTCGTCATTCTAGCATAAATATTTACCGAGTTATTAAAGAAAATGTGTATCGACTAAACACAGTACATTGTCTTATGGGGGTTTTACACTAGAAAAGCCTGTTATTCCTTTGTTAGAGTACTTTTATCATCCCCAGCAACCTCACGTCTACTTTCAAGCCTGTCTGGACCTTCTCCTAACCTTATAATGTGAAAAATTGTATTCCCAGCTTTGCAAGTAAATGAAACCAGGAGTATCAGAACAGCCAAAAAATCAATGCTTTCAGATTTCAATAAAAATTGGACAAAAGTATGTTTTTACACTGATTTTGAGTTTTAAAAGTTGTTATGTGGAAATTCACTTCCCTCACGTCAGCGTGCTGCGTGCGAACTCGTTTTAGTTTTTTAGCGAATTTCCCCTATAGGAAAGAAGCTATTACCGTAGTCGGCATGGTAAGACCTAGGCCCGGGACCATGATAACTTTTCGTTTTGAGGTCCCCAGACCCCAAAAACACCATTCGTTCGAAACTGTATATATATGTGTCCGTGAGCACGATAACTCTCGTAAAAATTATCCGATCGTGATGAAATTTGGTATAAACGTGTAAAGCAACATTTATGACTTTAAGTTCGAAAACCAGCCAGATCGCTTTATCCGAAGGGGTATTTTGGGGGGGTTTTGTACCCCAAAAATGGGTTTTTCGAATTTTTTACATATAATTTTGGAAATAGTCAAATTTTAGTTTTTCCCATTGGATTCAGCTTAAAAAAACAAACAATTTGGTATTTTGATCATTTCTCTACGTCAATTGGTTACCGAGATATTGAAAGTGCTAAACACAGTACGTTGTCTAATGTTATTCTTATGGAGGAAAATAAAAATTTTATATCTCGCTTATTTATGAACGTATACTGACGAAACTTGGTATACGCGGCTTCATCTGGTTGTGGACCATTGATATTTGCTCAAAAAACAATTTTTTAACCAAGGCTCCCGTAGCAGCAAACCTGCGTACTCAGCCCCATGTTATTCTTATGGAGAATAAGTAACGTGTTATCTGCCTTCATTATGAAAATAAATTAATGATATTTGGTATGTGGCTTTACCTACATGAGTTATATTGATATTTGTATAAAACCCCATTTTTTGTGTTCCTTGCTTCAGCAAACCTGCATACTCAGCCGCCATGTTATTCTTATGGAGAATAATTAAAATGTCATAAATCGTTTATTTATGAATGTATATTAATGAAACTTGGTATGTGGCTTTATGTGGTATTAAGATATATATATATATGCATTGGAAATTCGCTGAGTACGCAGGTTTGCTGCTACGGGGGTATTTTACTTTATTTGATTTTTCCTGGGGATGAGGCCTGTCTAGAACTTATTTTTATCCCAGAAATTAGTTATTTCCAACATTTGAAGGAAATCGCTGAAGCTGTTTTTTAGATCAGTGTCGCAAGCAAGCAAGCAAACCTTACTCATATTAGAGTATAGGATAGCATAGGATATTCATATGTTTACACAGGCAACACCCAGTATCATTTTTCAGAATGATCGATAGTCATAATAATTGCCGTTGATTTTTCAACGGGAGTTATGCTAGTACCACAGAGTTAAATATTAATTTGATGAGGAGTTTTTGTATTGTAAATCTTTACTTATTTCATGATTGATATTAAAAATTAACCCTTATATCTAAAAGAATAGATGATTAAAAATGTGAACTTCATAAACCATTTTTACTTTCATCACACTGTTAATGTTTTTTGAATTTTTTGTTCAAGAAATGAAGAGTAGGATTTTTCAGATAAACGTATTAGCTTCAATAGCTTTGTATGATGTGGAAATCTCTAATGGAATAAGGTGGAGTGGGGGAACACTTCTCCACCACTGCTGCCACCCTTACCAGCATGAAAAAATCTTGCGAGAAGCAGGATAAAGGATCAAATTGTACAGTTACTATCAATAATATTACAAGATATTATAATTAAAAATTGATTCAAATATACCATTGACTTTACTAAAGAAGAACCCCACAATATTATTTTCCTAAGGTCCAAATCCTTATTGGACCTTTGTTATAATATGGTTACCGTCCCTATTGAAGTACATTTAGTACTTTAAACAAACTGAACTTGGTTCTGTTTTCTATCAGGACAAAGGGTATCAAATTACTGATGGGTAAGAAAACATAATATATCAAAATAAAAAATAAATAGTATATAATGTCTATCAAATATTTACAACTTTGTAATTAGTTTATTTGCTGAGTTCATCGTGGATAGCATTCAGCCAGACAGTGACGGCATAAGCTCCGGCGTCCATGCTTTTAATGTTGTCTGCTCCAACATACGAGGCTCGCCCAAACCTGTAAAACGAAAATTTGCATTCAATTACTTATCAAAACTAAACTTATCAAACAAACTTATCAAAATAAACAGTAAAAATTTCAATATAATATAAACGACTGCAGAAAACTGTCACACACTCTCTCCCCCTCAACCCGTTAGTAATCAATCGGTAAGCTGACATACAACTGAGGGTTTAGGACCTAGACATAGGCCTACTCCATATCTTGCTTGAAGGACAGCTTTGAGGTCTTATCTGCTCTAATGAGGCAAATAAGCGAAAAGAGAAATGAAATACATGGTTTTTCAAGAGGTTATTCCCTACTCTTCCTTCCTAAGGAGTTTAATGTGACAATACATTTCTCAATGGTTTGTTGGCTTTTATCGAATTTCCCCCATAGGGAAGTTAGCGAATTTCCGCTATGGGGAAGAAGCTATTACCGTAGTCGGCATAGTAAGACCTAGGCCCAGGACCATGATAACTTTTTGTTTTGAGGTCCCCAGATGCCAAAAACACCATTCATTCAAAACTATATATATATATATATATATATATATATATATATATATAT
Source organism: Allygus modestus (assembly GCA_963675035.1). Lineage (NCBI taxonomy): Eukaryota > Metazoa > Arthropoda > Insecta > Hemiptera > Cicadellidae > Allygus > Allygus modestus. Next base: position 60,955,686 of record OY776116.1, read on the forward strand.
ATATATATACATGTCCGTGAGCACGATAGCTCTCGTAAAAATAATCCGATTTTGACGAAATTTGGTATAAAGGTGTAAAGCAGCATTTATGACTTTAAGTTCGAAAACCAGATAGATCGACATGAAGGGGTATTTTGGGGGGGGTTTGTACCCCAAAAATGGGTTTTTCGTTTTTTACATATAATTTTTGAAAAAGTCAAATTTTAGTTTTTTCCATTGGAATCAGCTTAAATAGACACACAATTTGGTATTTTGATCATTGCTCTCCGTAAAATGGTTACAGAGATATTGAAAGTGCTAAACACAGTACATTGTCCAATGTTATTCTTATGGAGAATAAGAAAAATTGGACATCTCGCTTATTTGTCAACTAATCCTGATGTAACTTGGTATATTGCTTCATATAGTTGTGGTCTATTGATATTTGCACTAAAAAACATTTTTTTGCCGACAGTTCCCGTTGCAGCAAACCTGCGTACTCAGCCCCCATTTAATCTTATGGAGAATAAGTAATGTGTTATCTCCCTTAATTATGAACATAAATTAATAAAATTTGGTATCTGGCTTTACTTGCTTCAGTTATATTGATATTTATATAAAACCCCATTTTTAGTGTTCCTTGCTTCAGCAAACCTGCACACTCAGCCGCCATGTTATTCTTATGGAGAATAATTAAAATGTCATAAATCGTTTATTTATGAATGTATATTGATGAAACTTGGTATGTGGTATTAAGATACATATAAATGCATTGGAAATTCGCTGAGTATGCAGGTTTGCTGCTACGGGGGTATTTACAAACACATGATTTTGACATCTCCAAGTGGTGTTCTTACTAGTGATCGTTTTCCCATAAGTGTGTTCCAACTTATTATATGTTATGGATGCACTGTTACTCAGTGATAAATTCACAATCACTTATAGTTATCAAGAATATTTTTTCCTAGCTATAACATTAAAAGAGAGAAGGGTAGATCTTAGGACGATTACCAGGATGTTGCGACACTTACAGCGGTTTGTAATGGCGAGTTCGCTGACAGCCTTCGTCCGCTGCCTGCACAGCTCGGTCAAGTCCCTCGGACGCTTTGAACGCCTCACATGCCGGGATAAGCGCATCAAACTGCAATGTATGTAACTGCATGAATTACTATGATAAAATGGTGACTGGGGTGCTAGGATTCTGCTGAAGAGATTTGAATCGGTTTCCACCGTGTTTGAAATACCAAAAAGACTTCACAATGTATGGCTGTTTTATGAAAGTTTAAAAGATTTTTTTGTTTCAATAAACAAAGCAAAAAAACATAATACAAAATCAACAAATACTAGTTTTGATTTAGTCTTTCCAAACAATTTAGTAGA